>CM065638.1:32524391-33724391 GCA_033220585.1 Dipteronia sinensis
TTCGTACCTGACAGATAAAGTGCGGGTAAAGTGCGGGAAATCCAACCGCACTCCACCCACACTGTTGCTCAAGACAGAGGAGTGGATTTACACCTGACACCAGAGTGCGAGTACAGTGCGAGTATAGTGCGGGTAAAGTGCGGGTAATCCAACCGCACTCCACCCGCACTGTTGCCCAGATCAGAGAACTGAAGATGAAGAAAACCTTTGCAGTGCGGGTACAGTACGGGTAATTCAACCGCACTCCACCCGCACTCTACGGGCGACAGCTTCTAGTTTCAAGCTTAAGTGACCTATTTTTCCATCCTCTATAAATAGAAAATACCCGTCACTGAAGGAGGTCTCCGCATCAACTTGCAGCTTGGCCACCTGAGTAATCAGAGACTGGTTCTCGAGGTCCAGCTTCTTAGCCTCGGATCTCCAGGAATCCCGCTGCCTAGCCCACCGAAGAGATTAAAGACGTTCCTGATCAAAAGATTGCTTCATCCTCTCATGATCGCAGCGAAGCTCAGCCATCTCGAGCTCGATTTTTCCCTGGCTGGAAGTCACCTCTTCCACTAAAGACCGAGCCTGCTTGAGCAGTTCCCCGGCTTTCTCGGCTTCAGCCTCGGCTTTTGCAGCTCGATCACGAATGAGGGCTACCTGCTGGCCCATCGCGACATTAACCTTAAAGGCCTACAAAATACAGAACCCGAGTTAGAAACTAAATGAATTAACAAAAGAAGCGTGAAGGAAATACAATTACCTCAGCTAAAATAGCAGACCCCTTGGTTATAAGGACGTCCATAGGCATAGAAGCCATCTTGGAGATCCCGCCACCCAGACAGGACGCTATGAACTGCTCTAGGACCTCATCCCGCCCCGTCAAGATAGACTGAGGTCGGGAGCGACTGGGAGGAACCTTCGCGACACCTTTCCCAGAAGCAACACCTTTCCCAAAAAACCTCCGAGGCTTTGGTTATTGGAAGCGCAGCGGAATCAGGTGTTTGAGTCGAAGGGGTAGCGACTTTAGCGGCCACAACCGAGGTGGCAGAAGCAGTCGGGCTAACCACCTGGGGAGCTTTACCCAAAACCCGGAAAGCCCACGAGGCAAAAGTGGCATTCTTAGACCCAGCTGGAGAGATAGACGAAGCCAGGGCAGGTTCGACCCCAGAGGAGGGAAGAGAGGCTCCACCTTGAGGAGAGCGTGAGACGTGACAGGTGGCCGGCTCCACGACAAAAAACTGTAAAAAAAAAAAGAAGAAAAATGTTAGAACCAAGCCAAGTAAAAAGGAGAAGCAACTCAATGACACTTACGAGGAATAGCGTCTGAAATCCGCAAATACTTGTTCACCCTACAAGGATCAAAACCTTCAGCAGTAGGAAACTTCGGATTCAGATAATTCCGGGCTAGAATAGCCTTTAAGACGGCTTCGGACTCAGAAGGCAGGGAGTCCCGGTCCCAAGAGGGCTTGTCACTAAAAGCCGTAGGAACCTCGAATTCATGCCCTCCGATGAAAATTGAGCTCCCCCAGTCATCCCCCGCCAGGATCCATTCCTCTTTCTAAGAGGGGTCCTTCTTCGAGGCACTAGGAATGATGAAGTTGAGCTTATTCTTGGCCTTGGCATAGAACTGGCCTCGAGGAGCCCCAAACAAGCTCCCAATCTGGAAGAGATAAGCCAGCTCCTCTGCACATGGCTCCCTCATCACTTTACTCATCTGGCATTGTTCCCTCCATAATACAAGGAAACCAATAAGATACCTCCAGAAGCCAGGCGTCAACTGGAGGGGAGCGAGCTGGATGGCGTTGAGAGCCCGCCGAAGGGTTGGATGGAAGGGAAGCCTGACCCCGTTCTCAAGAGCGGCCATCGGAAGCATGCCTTTAGGGGGGTTGAAAAACTCATAATTTTTGGGAGGCACCGAGATGGATACGATGTCGGGGATGCCAAACTTTGACCTCAAGCGATCAATCAACACCGGGTCAACGGTGGAATCTGAGACAACCCAGAAATCGTAGGGAGGGAGCCTCTCCCCAAGGGGACCAGGAGCCGAGACCCGAAGCTCCCCCGCAGCGCCACCGGCCGCTTCTTTGTCGAAGTCATCATCGAAGATATCTAAAGGGTGGTCGGGATGGTTGGAGAACCCAGTCCCGATAGATACATTCCTACTTGACCGCAGACGTTGTGAGGTGGGCGGGGAATCATCGCCGTCTGAACTCCTCCTAGCCCGCTTCCCTAGAATAAGACTGACGACCTCCTCGCCGTCGAATATGGAATCAGTTGAGTCATGACTATTTTTTGACATTATAGAAGACGAAGAATGAAGAAAGAAGCAAGCTCTGAGGGAAAGCTATGGAAATATTTCTCAGCAAAAAGTTTTTAGCTCGAAGAGATGTGAGGATGATGAGGAGGAAAACAGACATATATATAGGCAGAAGGGCAACAGCACCGAGATACTCGTCTGGTAACGGTAAAAAATTGATTACAGTAACGTAACCGGATTAAACTCGAATGCGGGCTAATCATCTCATGCCACATCACTTACGCAGTTAAGAGAATGATCTCCCCAAGATTCTGGTAACGGTAAAAAATCTCGGGGACTACCGTAACGCAATCAGATTAATTCGAAGATAAATTAGTCGGTTCTCAACACGTCATTCAAATGAAGAAATTTCCCCAATATTTCGGTAACGGTAAAAAGAGGAAGATTTCCCAAATAAAGTGAAAATCTGACCTCAACCCCGAACTCGACGTCTGGTGTTCAAGTCAGAGGTGACTTCTGTTAATAGCCAAAATTGGCTAAGGACCAAAGGGAAATTTTCCACCTCTCAGACCTGGTTCCATACCCGAGAGTTTCACCAGGAGACCTCTCAATCCAGAGCCGAGCTACTATACCATCCTAGAAACAAGGGCGGGCTCCGGAAACATCCGGGGTAGTGCCCGGACCCAAGAGCTTCCACCAGGAGACCTCTCTATCCAGAGCCAAACTGCAATACCACCTCAGGAACAAGGACGGGCTCCGGAAACATCCGGGATAAAGCCCAGAACGATCAGATCTAGCCCACATCACCAAAACTAGAAGCTCCCCGAAGTCGAGGTCATCTCGCAAGTGCTCCAGAGACTCGTCTGTACCTCGATTGACACAGAAGAATGTCCCTAAAAGGCCGCGAGGTCAGTCAAAGCCACATCTAGCTTCAAAAGGTCAGTCGAGACCACACCTAGCTTCGAAAAGGTCAAGGGAAGCCAGATTTGGCTCCAAGCTGGATGAAACTTCTCAGATATCAAGGTCGAAATACTAATCAACCTCCCTGGTTGATGTACCACACCATATCGTCATATCCAACCACCTCCATAAAGGATCATACTGAAAGGATACGAGGAATGCATTGAATCATATCTGGAAACGTTACCTACATGCAAAACAAGTAATAAAATCCAAAAAGGAAACAAACTGATCTCCACCACGATACTCTCAATTCGGACTTCAATCCAAAAGTCAATGACATTAAAGCAAGAAATCCCGCCCGATAAGGAGGAGACTTAGAAAATCAAGGGAGAATCAATCTGTTGACCTACAACCTATGTATAAATAGAAAAGAAAAGAAATGAAAAAAGGAGACTACTATTCGACAGGCATACGACAAACAATCGACCATTTCCTAGAAAGGGTTGAGAGAAAAGAGAGAAGAACCTCTGTATTTTTATACCATGCATGTTCAATAAAAACACTCTTGCTTACTTGTCACTTTATAAATCACTGTTATATATACAATAAATTTTGGCCATCACCTACGTGGTAGTGGTCTTGAGGGCGTTAACTGAGATTTCTCATCCCGAGCAAAATTTCCGTTAACAATTAATTAAACACAAATATACTGTTAGAGTTAAATACCTCTTGTCGCGTGATCTGATTGACTTACATCGATGGTAATCGGCAAGATCTTCAATCCTAGCACGTACATGAATCACCTAGGAGCGTAGTCTCCCTTTTTTCTTTGAATTGCTTACCTGAGAATTGATGTATGGAACTTCTGATCCTAATCTTCAATCCCAAAACACCAGAAGCCTAGAAAAAATAGTTCCGGTTACTTTTGAATTCACAATCGATATGATTGGAACTCGCATAACCTTAAATCGAAAGTGTGCACAAAACCTTTTGATGTTAAAGGCTTGCAAGTGCACTATCGAATGAGAACTTATTTTTCTTTTTCTCTCTTGGCCGAAATTCTATGTGTATTGAGTAAGATTTTTATTTTTCAAAGCAAACAAAAATCTCTCTCACTCAAGCTTTTAGGTGGCCGAAATTTATCACCTTATATTTATAAGGTGACCGAAATTTCTCCTTCTCAAAATAGGGTTGGCCGAATTCTTTGTGTAGGAAATCTAGGGTTTGGCCAATTTCCTTACTTGAAAAGGAATTGTGCTTTTCCCTAATTCCTATCAATTTAAGAATCCTAACCCTTATAGGACTAGGGTGGCAGAATTCTTTGTGTGGTATGGAGTGTATGTGGACTTAATCCTTACCACATTAGGACTCCTATCACTTAAAAGAATTCTAACCCTAATCCAACACATAGTATTTTATTTACTGATCAGGGCAAATATTTTGATTTAAACTATAATTAATTAATTTCCATTTAATCAAAACAATAAAATAAAATAATATCTTGGGCTATTTTATTAGCCTTGCCGCCCACACCATATATACATGGGCCTAATATTATTTTTCTTATTTTATTTTATCCATTAGACTTTAAATAAAAGCCCACATGTGAACCAGACTTATTCTTACTGAAAGAAATAAGCCCACATGTCTCCTTTTAATATATTAATATAATAGAGCAGCCCATTAAATAAATAATAGACATATTATATTCTTAATATATTAAATGCAATTCTAGATGGACCAATAAATTGGTCCGGTAGAATATATCAAGTGATCCATGCAAGTACATGTGGATTGTGGATCTTGGCGGGCTATCTAAATTTAAGCTTCAATAGACATAACCTAATCACAATCAACAAATGATTCACTTAGGTCCGATCTATTAATTTTAACTCATTCCACTAAAGAGCTAAAATTGAACTCTTAAATAAAGATAGAATAAGGAGATGTTTCTCATTCATACCCTAGACAATCTTATAGGAGATGATATATCCTCGTGAATAATATCAGTAATCGCCAAGAGCTCATAGACCGCCTATAGCTCTCCAAGTTACCATATTTCCTCATATGACCACATTTTGAACTTGGATATTTTGACTTGTCCAGAAGCCATGTCTTCAATAATCATTATTGAAAACTCAACGTTGAGATTTAATATCCAATACCTCAAAACATCCATATGATGATATTATACTTTCATTTAATAAATGGAGCCACGATGTCCATATCTATAAATGAAGTCCTCTATCGATTAACAAATGAATACCACCAAACTATCGAGGATAAACTATGCTATATAATTGTACTCATTGATAGCTCAAATGATAACACTTGCAACCATAAGTCCATCATTTATCTCAGGATTAAGATCGACTCTCCGATTGTCCTAATAATGAAAAGACTTATATCTAGTGACGGTTCTAGATAAAGTATTTCATTTTGATCATGTTCAATGCACCCAGTGCACTAGATTCTATTACTCGAAAACCTTTCGATGATTTTAGACTCATCATAACATATTTGATCCCACTCAAATGCTAGTAAAAGAATTCTACAACTTTATCAAGATAGAGGTTCCCAACCTTTAACTTAAGTTGTGAACGTTATTCAAGACTAACTAAAGAATTGTGTCTACCTCACACATATCCGGATGTATGAACAATTCTTCATTTCTCATAGTCTTTTGACCTTATGATTATTTACCTTGACAATTATAATAATAAATGCTATAAGTGTTTTTAAGAATCAGAAAACACTTTATTAATATGAAAAGATTGTCAATTAAAATATTACACTCTTGCTATTGAGCATAATCCTAACAATCTCCCACTTGTGCTATAGCAAGTGTGTCATATCTCTCATTCCCATATTCTCTAGGTGCCCATCAAAACTCTTCTGAGGTAGAGCCTTTGTGAAAGAATCCGCTAGATTTTCTGCTGACGTGATTTTGGTGATCGTCACGTCTCCCCTATGAACAATTTCCCTTAAAAGGTGATATTTCCTTTCTATGTGTTTACCTCTCTTATGACTTCTTGGTTCTCTCGAATTAGCCACTACTCTACTGTTGTCACAGTGTATAGTGATCTGCTTATTCGCATTAGGAACCACTTCCAAGTCAATCAAGAATTGGTGGAGCCAAACAGCCTCGTTTGCAGCTTTGCATGCAGCAACATACTCAGCTTCCATGGTGGAATCAGCAATACAAGATTGCTTGATACTCCTCCATATGACTGCTCCTTCTCCAATGGTAAACACAGATCCTGATGTGGATTTTCAGGAGTCAGAATCCGACGGGAAATCAGAATCTATATACCCAAAGGGAATTAAATCCCCTCTAAAGTATACAAGCATATAATCTCTAGTTCTTTTAAGATACTTGAAAATATGCTTGACTGCCGTCCAATGATCAGGACCAGGTTTCGATTGAAACCTGCTAACTATGCCAACAGCAAAACAAATATCTGGTCTAGTACAGAGCATTGCATACATGAGACTTCCAACTGCTGAGGCATATGGAACTCTACTTATGAATTGCTCTTCATGCTCATTCTTAGGAACCTGTTCCTTAGAAAGTTTGATTCCGTGTCTAAAAGGTAACATACCTTTCTTGGAATCTTGCATGGAAAATCTAGACAAGATTTTATCAATGTATGAAGCTTAGGATAATGCAATCGTTCTATTCTTTCTATCCCTTATTACTTGGATACCAAGAATATAACTTGCTTCTCCTAAGTCCTTCATATCAAATTGTTTTGCTAACCATTATTTTACTGATGTCAATACACCTACATCGTTTCCAATGAGTAGTATATCATCAACATAAAGAATGAGGAAAACCAACTTGTCGCCTTTAATCCTTTTGTATACACAAGGTTCGTCAGGGTTTTGAATAAATCCAAAACCTTTCACAGCTTGATCGAACCTTATGTTCCAGGATCTAGATGCTTGCTTCAGTCCATATATGGACTTTTGCAATTTGCATACTCTTTCCTCTTGGCCCTTTTCAATGAATCCTTCTGGTTGCATCATGTAGATGCTCTCGTCAAGACTTCCATTAAGGAAAGCTGTCTTGACGTCCATTTGCCAAATCTCTAGGTCTAGAGATGCTGCAATGGATAAGAGTATCCTAATGGATTTAAGCATGGCCACAGGAGAGAAGGTTTCCTCATAATCGATACCTTCTTTCTGTGTATAACCTTTAGCTACCAGTCTAGCTTTAAAGGTTTCCACCTTACCATCCATACCTCTTTTCCTCTTGTATACCCACTTACACCCAATGGGTTTTATCCCTTTAGGCAAGTCTACAAGGGACCAGACATTGTTATTGAACATTGATTCAATCTCAGATTGCATTGCCTTTTGCCAATGACGACAATCAACATCCTCCATTGCTTCCTTGTACGTGTAGGGATCATCGTCGTCCGGGAGATTCTCCACAGATTCTCCTAGACCGATATATATTTCGGGTTGTGTTATAACCCTCCCACTACGACGAGGAATGGTAGGTTATTGATTTTATGTTGGAGTGGAACTTACAATTGGGCTAGGTTATGAAACCTCTTGTGTAATTGTATCTCCTGACATTTCATTCAAGACAATTCTACTCAGATTTTGTTATTGAACATCGATTCAATCTCATATTGCATTGCCTTTTGCCAATGACGACAATCAACATCCTCCATTGCTTCCTTGTACATGTAGGGATCATCGTCGTCCGGGAGATTCTCCACAGATTCTCCTAGACCGATGTATCTTTCGGGTTGTGTTATAACCCTCCCACTACGAAGAGGAATGGTAGGTTGTTGATTTTGTGTTGGAGTGGAACTTACAATTGGGCTAGGTTATGAAACCTCTTGTGTAATTGTATCTCCTGACATTTCATTCAAGACAATTCTACTTTTGGGCACAAAATTATTCATATAGTCCTTTTCTAGAAATGAAGCATTTGTTGAAACAAATACTTTTAGATCATTAGGACTATAGAAATAATATCCTTTAGTTCCTTTTGGATACCCTACAAATATACATGTTTCTGAACGGGACTCCATCTTTTCTGTTTTTCCTTTCTACACATGTGCAGGACAACCAAATATCCTCATGTGTTGTAAACTAGGTTTTCGCCCAGTCCACAATTCATGTGGGGTTTTAGGGACAGATTTAGATGGTACAACGTTTAGAATGTATATTGCTGTTTGTAGAGCATATCCTCAAAAAGAAATAGGAAGTGTTGAATAACTCAACATTGACGTAACCATCTCTAAAAGAGTTCTATTTCTCCATTCTGCTACCCCATTTTGTTGAGGTGTACCTAGTGCAAAAAACTGAGAAACTATCCCATTATCAATAAGATATTGTTGAAACTCTCCAGATAGATATTCTCCACCACGATCAGATCTCAAGATTTTTTATATGTTTCTCAAGCTGATTTTCTACTTCAGCTTTGAATGCTTTGAACATGTCAAAAGCATCTGACTTATGTCTCATGAGATACACATAACCAAATGTTGAGTAATCATCTGTGAAGGTGATGAAGTACTCATATCCACCTCAAGCTTGAATGCTCATAGGACCACATACATCAGTGTGTATTAGTCCTAAACATTCAGTGGCTCTTGTACCTTTGGTATTGAACGGCCTTTTGGTCATTTTACCTTCCAAACAAGATTCACAAGTTGGTAGATCATCAACCTTTAAGTCACTTAAAGGTCCGTCACATACCAATCTTTTAATCCTATTAAGGTTAATGTGACCTAGGCGTAAATGCCAAAGGTAGGTTTCATCTTTTGATAATTTTACTCTTTTATGATTAGGTTCCATTATTTCTTTGTCTAATGAGTGAGAGATATTTCTAAGCAAAAAGAATAGACCGTTTTCCAATGTACCTTTGCAAACAATTTTGTCATTCTTACTAATAATAAAAGATTTATTAAAAGTAACCGAATATCCAAATTTATTTAAACAAGAAACTGAAATTAAATTCCTCTTGAATTGAGGTACATAATAAACGTCTATTAAATCTAAATGCCTACTAGAATCTAAAATAACTCTAATATCTCCCACTGCACTTGCAGACACTAATGTTCTGTTGCCCAAGCGCAAATTGACTTCATCTTAATTCAGCCTTCTCCTTTCTTGGAACCCCTGCAAGGAATAACAAACATGATTAGTGGCTCCAGAGTGTATGATCCAAGAATCAGTAGAATCTGTCAGAAAACATGTTTCAAGATAATTAATATTACCTTCTTCCTTCTTATTCTGGGACTTTGGGCAAGCAATCTCTTTTCCAATGTCCCTTTTCACCACAAAGGAAGCATTTCCCTTTGATCTTGGTTACTTTCTTGGTTTCCTTCTTGGTAGACCCAAGTTGCTTTTTCTTCTGTTGTTTCTTGACCTTCTTACGGGTCTTAACAGTAGCAACTTTACCAACCAAATGAATCTCTTGACCTTTGTTTTTCACAAGGATCTTTTCAGCGCTTTGAACATTTTGCATCAGGCTCTACAAGGTGTATTCCTTTTTGTTCAAGGTGTAGTCCAACTTGAACTGATCAAAGGAATCTGACAGTGAGTTAACTATCATATCAATTTTGGTCTCACCATCAATCTCAGCACCATTTAGTTCAGCAATATTAAGATGTGCTATGACTTTCATCATGTGATCTTTCACAGATTGTCAAGGTTTCATCCTAAGATTCATAAAAGCAGCCACTGCCTCTCTCTTTGTCGTCCTAGACCTCATAGCAAACATTTCCTCTAGAGACATCATTATATCAGCAGCGGACTCCATTCCTTCATGTTGCTATTGCAACACGTCGGAGATAGTGGCCATAATATAACATTTTGCCATATCATCAGAAGTCTTCCACTGCTCATACTCATCTCTTTGCATCACACTAGATTCATTATTAGGAAGGGGTGGTTTAGTAGTAGTCAGAACAAATTTATGTTTTTCGCTTTGCAGCAACAACCCAATTTTCCTTTTCCATGTGACATAATTATCTCCAGTTAAGGTGTTATCTTTCAGGATGTTCATAAGTGATGGGGTCATGATTTCTGATTAAAACAAAAAACATATATATGTAAATAATCATGATAAAGCACTTTTAAATATTTATCTTGAATTAAATAAATAATTCAATCGTAAAAATTCAACGGTGATCCAACACCCATAAATCTTACGCCTCCTTTGGGAGTTCGTACTATTTACTAGTTTGACTAGGTCCCACCTAATTGTTAACATAACAACCAGCGTTTTTAATTTTAGCCTTACAATTTTATTAATAAGAACTATTGGGAGGATATTAATAAAATTACATTGAGTGTGTCACCAAGATATCGACCCTCAATTTTCTCTCACGAGAATCCTTCCTTGGGGAGTAGATTTCGTTAAGTCAATTGTCTAGTCTATCCTTGTAAGGAAGTATTTTGTTAAATTCCATTTATGGACGCCCCTTGAGGGGATTACCAAAAAAATAAAACTCAACTAACCTTGGAGGCCATAGGCATTCTAACTAACACACCTTCTCCCACTCAATTATTTAAGGCGTGTGATTAAATTCCAAAGAATGATTTTACCAAGTTATCTAGATGCCAATTAGATACCAAAATCATTCAATGCATGTTCATAGCAAAAGAGATATATGAGTGGCACTCCTATTCTATATGACATGTTATCATACAATAACAAATATTGTAATATTTATACATAAAAAATAAATAGCCACAATTTTGGTCCATCCTGGAAAAGCATGTAAATTACAATTGTACGGAATACAAAAACTCCTTTCTTGGCGGACAAGACTTCAAGCGACCATCTCGCGCACGAAACTCGCGTGCCCAAAGATCACCACAGCAGCCCATGTGCACGCCTGGCCCATGCAAGGGCATGAGCTGCCGCACGGCCAGCCTATGCATGGGTCGCGCGCTGCTGCACCGCAACAAGCGCAGCTGCACGCTTGGTTGCGTGCGCGCTTGTTGTCTCGGTGCGTGGGTGCCAAGATGGGTTCCGGATGCTCCAATTTCTTCAAATCTTTGAGCCTACGAATCTTGAATATATTACAGTTTATTTTATACAATAAAATACTGCAATAATTTTTTTTTTTTTTATTAACCACTGCAGAATTTTTTTACAAATAAAAAACTGCACAAAAAAAACTGCAGTATTTTTAATACATTAAAAAAAACTGCACTATTTTGTACAACATAAAAAAAATTTAGCAACTATCAAGAAGGAAATTGTGACGATAATAGGCCACCCTTCTTCCGAAACAAAAATTACATGGAAAATCTAGGACCAAAATTGAGCAATAACAATTCACATTATAACAACATATATAAATCCATACATTCGACATGTAATTATATATGCGAATACCTAGAGTGCCATCTCTTTCTAAAACATGCATAATCACAATTAAAGAAATAGATTCACGTATATATAGGTTAATTAATTAAAGGGTACAACCTGGCTCTGATACCAATTGTAAGGAAAACTTAACTAAAACCGCAGCGGAAGGCGAAAAGTAGATTTTCGTATAGTTTAAAATTTTTCTAAAGATTTGAACCTTAACCCTTTAATTAATTAAACACAAATATACGGTTAGAGTTAAATACCTCTTGTCGCGTGATCTGATTGACTTACGTCGATGGTAATCCGCAAGATCTTCAATCCTAGCACGTACGTGAATCACCTAGGAGCGTGGTATCCCTTTTTTCTTTGAATTGCTTACCTGAGAATGGATGTATGGAACTTCTGATCCTGATCTTCAATCCCAAAACATCAAGAGCCTAGAAAAATAGTTCTTGTTACTTTTGAATTCACAATCGATATGATTGGAACTCGCGTAACCTTAAATCGAAAGTGTGCACAAAACCTTTTGATGTTAAAGGCTTGCAAGTGCACTATCGAATGAGAACTTATTTTTCTTTTTCTCTCTTGGCCGAAATTCTATGTGTATTGAGTAAGATTTTTATTTTTCAAAGCAAACAAAAATCTCTCTCACTCAAGCTTCTAGGTGGCCGAAATTTATCACCTTATATTTATAAGGTGACCGAAATTTCTCCTTCTCAAAATAGGGTTGGCCGAATTCTTTGTGTAGGAAATCTAGGGTTTGGCCAATTTCCTTACTTGAAAAGGAATTGTGCTTTTCCCTAATTCCTATCAATTTAAGAATCCTAACCCTTATAGGACTAGGGTGGCCGAATTCTTTGTGTGGTATGGAGTGTATATGGACTTAATCCTTACCACATTAGGACTCCTATCACTTAAAAGAATTCTAACCCTAATCCAACACATAGTATTTTATTTACTGATCAGGAAAATATTTTGATTTAAACTATTAATTAATTAAATAATTAATTAATTTCCATTTAACCAAAACAATAAAATAAAATAATATCTTGGGCTATTTTATTATCCTTGCCGCCCACACCATATATACATGGGCCTAATATTATTTGTCTTATTTTATTTAATCCATTAGACTTTAAATAAAAGCCCATATGTGAACCAGACTTATTCTTACTAAAAGAAACAAGCCCACATGTCTCCTTTTAATATATTAATATAATAGAGCAGCCCATTAAATAAATAATAGACATATTATATTCTTAATATATTAAATGCAATTCTAGATGGACCCATAAATTGGTCCGGTAGAATATATTAAGTGATCCATGCAAGTACATGTGGATTGTGGATCTTGGCGGGCTATCTAAATTTAAGCTTCAATAGACATAACCTAATCACAATCAACAAATGATTCACTTAGGTCCGATCTATTAATTTTAACTCATTCCACTAAGGAGCTAAAATTGAACTCTTAAATACAGATAGAATAAGGAGATGTTTCTCATTCATACCCTAGACAATCTTTTAGGAGATGGTGTATCCTCGTGAATAATATCACTAATCGCCAAGAGCTCATAGACCGCCTATAGCTCTCCAAGTTACCATATTTCCTCATATGACCACATTTTGAACTTGGATATTTTGACTTGTCCAGAAGCCATGTCTTCAATAATCATTATTGAAAACTCAACGTTGAGATTTAATATCCAATACCTCAAAACATCCATATGATGATATTATACTCTCATTTAATAAATGGAGCCATGATGTCTATATCTATAAATGAAGTCCTCTATCGATTAACAAATGAATACCACCAAACTATCGAGGATAGACTATATTATATATTCGTACTCATTGATAGCTCAAATGATAACACTTGCAACCATAAGTCCATCATTTATCTCAGGATTAAGATCGACTCTCCGATTGTCCTAATAATGAAAACACTTATATCTAGTGACAGTTCTAGATAAAGTATTTCATTGTGATCCTGTTCAATGCACCCAGTGCACTAGATTCTTTTACTCAAAAACCTTTCGATGATTTTAGACTCATCATAACTCATTTGATCCCACTCAAATGCTAGTAAAAGAATTCTACAACTTTATCAAGATAGAGGTGCCCAACCTTTAACTTAAGTTGTGAACGTTATTCAAGACTAACTAAAGAATTGTGTCTACCTCACACATATCCGGATGTATGAACAATTCTTCATTTCTCATAGTCTTTTGACCTTATGATTATTTACCTTAACAATTATAATAATAAATGCTATAAGTATTAGTAAGAATCAGAAAACACTTTATTAATACGAAAAGATTGTCAATTACAATATTACACTCTTGCTATTGAGCATAATCCTAACACCTGATAGGCTAGAGCTTCCCCACCTATGTGGTTTCCACAGTCCCCAGAGTGGACCTCTCTCAATGCCCATTTAGCATCATCAGGATGCAAGCACCTAAGTAAGGGGAGGGATCTACCCCTCCTGTGGAGGTACCCGTCCACCATACAGTATCGGACTGAGAGCCTTTTAATTCTTCGGGCTTGGTCGGGCCCTTCGGGAAGCTCTCTTTCAAGGAGGTATGCAACAATTGGGTCCATCCAGCAAGCCAGGTGATCCAGGGAGCAGATTTCTCCATTTGTGGCTGTGCTGGGTTGGGTGATTACTTGGAGGGGAATTCCCCATGGTAGGGATTGGCCTGCGTTCGCTTCTATTTTAGCCAGAACATCTGCGCGATGGTTTTGGTGTCAAGGCACCTGATCGATCTTAAGCCCCTTAAATTTACTTTTTAGCAGCTGAGCTAGCTTTAGGTAGGCAGCTATATTATCTCCCTTTGCCTGGTAGACCCCAGTCTCCTGATTTACAACAAGCAATGAATCGCTCTTGATTTGTAGGTAATCGACCTTTAGTTCGATGGCTACCTTCTTCCCGGCTAGGAGGGCTTCATACTCTGCTTCATTATTGGTAGCTTTAAACTCGAATCTAAAACAGTGACAAAATTCAGTCCCTTCTGGATCTATTAAAATTATGCCAGCTCCTCCCCCGGCTTGACCGGACGCTCCGTCTGTAAAGAGGGTCCATGGCCTGTAACCTTCTAGCCAACTGTCGACCTCGGATATCCTTTCAGGGACCTCATTTGATACTGAGGGGTCATCTTGATCTGGGATTGCTGAAAATTCTACCACGAAGTGGGTCAAAGCCCGTGACTTAATCGTAGTCCGGGGCTTATACATTAAATCGAACTGAGTGAGCTCTAGGGCCCATAAGACTAGCCTTCCAGATACGTCTGGTCTTTGTAAGAATTGGCGGAGAGGTTGGTCCATCACCACTGCTATTGTGTGAGCTTGAAAATAGGGACGAAGATTCCTCGCTGTGATTACCAGAGCAGAAGCGAGCTTTCCAGGAGAATGTAATTCCTTTCTGATTTGGTCAAAGCATGACTCACATAGTATATGGGTCTTTGAAAACAGTCGCTACACTCTTTGGCCAAAGCCCCGCTTATTGCAGTTTTTGATACGGCCAGGTAGATCTGTAACTCATCTACGTGAACCGGCTTGACTAACAATGGGGGGCTTGTTAGGTACTCTGTCAAAGCTTGGAAAGCCCGTTCGCTCCCCTGGCTCCACTTCATGTTTTTCCCTTGTTTGATGGCTTTGAAGAAAGGGAGACATTTATCGGTGGAGCGAGAAATAAATCTGTTGAGTGACACCATGCGTCCAGTCAGAATCTGTACTTGCTTGAGTGAGGTTGGAGATTCCAGGTCCAAGATAGCCTTGATTTTTTCTGGGTTGGCTTCTATGCCTCTCTCATGAACCATGAAGCCCGGAAACTTCCCCGCTATTACCCCAAAGGCACATTTGGAGGGGTTCAACCGCATCTGGTTTTCCCTCAGTATGAGGAAGGTTTTGTGAAGGTCTTCCTGATGTCCTTTTACGGTTGGGGATTTCGTGAACATGTCATCGATATATACTTCCATCATCCTTCCTATCTAGGGCTTGAACAATTTGTTAACCAGCCGCTGGTATGTAGCCCTCGCATTCTTCAAACCAAACGGCATCACCTTGTAGCCGTATAAGCCCTGCCCAGTAATGAAACTGGTTTTATCTTGGTCAGCCGGGTGCATTTTAATTTGGTTGTATCCTGAGAATGCGTCCATAAAACTCAAAAGTTTATTTCCGGACGTGGAGTCAACCAGCTGGTCGATCTTTGGTAAAGGAAAACTGTCTTTTGGACAAGCCCGGTTGAGGTCGATGTAATCGACACATATACGCCACTTCCCGTTTGCCTTTGTGACCATGACCACGTTGGCGATCCATTCGGGGTAGCGTACTTCTCTGACAAACCCTGCCTTGATCAATATATCGACCTCTTCATGTACCGCAGCGTTCCTATCAGCATTGAAGTGATGCCTCTTCTGCTTGACGGGCTTGACTGTTGGATCTATCGCTAGTCGGTGGGCTGCCAATGACGTCGGGATTCCAGGTATTTCATCATGATCCAAGCGAAGATGTCGTTGAACTCCCTAAGAAGATCAATTAGTCCTCTTTTCACTTCTGGATCAAGGGTGGCCCCGACCTTGACGACCTTGGATGGATCGTCATTTCTGATGGGTATCTCTTCTAGTTTATCTACGGGCTACCCATTGGCCCACTCCTTACTCCGTTCTTCCTCATAAGGCATAATAGGTTCGCTCTCCGGATGCCCAGGGTGTTCCGCAGGCTCCTTCTCCTCCAGGATTATCCGGGATGTATCCATGTCTTTCTGGATTAATGTCACCTGTACACTGTTTTGCTAGGGCTGTAGGATTGGCAGATACTGCGTAGCATTTCCTGGCTGCCTGTTGGTCCCCGCGTACCTCTCCTACTTTGGTTCCAACCGGAAATTTCAGGACGTTGTGGTATATGGACAAGACTCCCTTCCAGGAGGATAGGAAAGGTCTCCCTAGGATGGCGTTGTAGGCCGATGGGGTGTCAACGAAATAAAAAATCGGTCATAACATTCTATTTGAGAGGAGTGATTCCGATGATTACTGGGAGGATCATCGACCCCACTGGTATGATCGAATCCCCAGTGAACCCATAAAGGAGAGTGGTACAGCTGTTGTAACAAAGTTGCTTCAGGTTTAATTTTTCCAGGGTATCCTTGAAGAGGATATCTACACTGCTACCTGTATCCACGAGCAAGCGATGGACCAGACAGTTGGTGATCTGTATCATGATTACCATGGGATCATCATGAGGTTGCACGGTGTTGAAGACATCTGCTTTAGTGAAAATGATCTGCGCTGACTGGGAGGGCTTTGTCGGGCTCTGGCTGACTTCGAAGATCCCCCAGCTTTCTCCGATGCGGGGAATCTTTCTTGCGTGGTTTTTTTAGGAGTTATTGGAAACGCTAGCCAATGTAGGACCTCCGCTGATAGTGTGTATCACCTGGATCTGTTGCATTAAGTCAGCCTGTTCCCCTTTCCTCTTTTCTGCATCTTCACGGATTTCAGCTTGTACCTCCATTACAGTCCGAATGTTATCTCTGACCTTTTGTAAGAACTCAATCAAGTATCCCCCCCTTATCAGGGCTTCAATCTGGTTGCGTAAATTATATCAATCTGAGGTTTTGTGGCCCACGTCTTCATGGAAGTCGCAGTACTTGTACCGGTTTCTCCTATCAGTTGGGGCCTTCATGGGAGCGGGCTTTTGGAGCAACCCTTTATCTCGTATAGCAAGGTAGACCGTTTCCCTGGAAGCATTCAAAGGGGTGTAGTAGTCATACCCTTTTTCCCCTTGCATTACGGGAGCCACAGTCCTGGGAGGTGGCGAAGCCCGGGGAGGAGTTCGTTTTGCTAGATATCTTTCTGGCCTATGCTAAGGAGCAAGGATGCGGTAGGTTGACTTGTTGGGAGGTTTATTCTGAGTTTTTTGTACTGGCTCAAATTTGGGGGCTTCTTTTTTCAGACGTTTTGCCGTTCTTATGTCGTCGTGTTCCACCTTGACCTTGAGTTGTTCGTCGATCTTGACCTGCTCAAGAGCCCGGTCATAGTCCTCCTGGTAGGTCTCGGGAGGTCTCTTGGCAAATGAACGGAAAAGCTTTCCCACCCATAGGTTCCACCTGAAGTTGGCGAGGGTTTCTTTTTCGGTTTAAACTCCCATTTGTATGACCTCCTTGTGAAAACGTTCCACGTACGATCGAAGGGTCTCACTCTGCTCCTGAATCACATATTGGAGGTGTATAGGATCTTTCGGATGAGGTTTGACCCCTTGGAATTGCAAGCAAAAATCTGTTGATAATTTCATGAAAGAATCCACGCTGCCAACGGGCAGTTTCCTGAACCAGGATTTCGCATAGTCGGTTAGGGTCGTTGGAAACATTCTGCACATAACTGCTCTGGTAGTGTTCTGGACCTCCATCTGTTGAATGAAACTCTCTAGGTGGCTTAGAGGATCTTCCGTTCCGGAGAACTTATTTGCTGGCATTTTAAATTTTGGGGGGAGCTCCGCTTCCCGGATCCTCCTAGTGAAGGGAGCGTTCATCTCACTCAGGGGATCCTTTTTGTCCTCCTTATTCTTTCTCTTTCTTATCTGCTGGACCTCTTTTTATAGCTTTTCCAGCTGATCCCTCAGTCGCTTGTTCCCAGGTCTCTTCGAGTTAACCTCAGATTCTTCACTGTCAAGTCTTTCCCATGAACTGGCAATGTCTATCCGGTCCTCCTCATGGATAGGATCCATTCGGGGAGTTTGTCTACTTTCCTCCTCTAGGGCTCGGGCGGTCCTCCTAGATGTAGTCGGATGAGATAGCTCTCGTGGCTTCTGGGTAAAAGCTTCTGCAGCAGACTTAACTCACCTGGGTTGATATTGTAAAGGTCTTTTCGGAACTGGGGGCATGGGTCCCAGCCTATCCTGGATCGAACGTTGGGGCCCTGACCTCTCTCGAGCCGGCTCTGGAAGAGGAGGTCCCAGGCGATCGAAAGCAGGTGGCCTAACTTTGAGCCTGCTCGGCTCTCCCTGATCATTCAGGTTGGTTGGCGGGATTGTGATGCCTTCAGCGAGCAAGCGGACGCGGATGGTTTCTACGAAGGCTGCCGCTTGTTGGTCGAGCGCGGCCTGGCTCACTATAGGGTGGCCAGAAGCCCGCGCATTAGTTGTTTGGACCAAAACTTGACTACCATATCCATATTTTCTCCCCTTTCTTGGGGCCTTTCGTGTTTGCCTCACCAGAGGTTGCTCTGAAACTCTATGTTGGCCTTGGGAAGAGCGGAGCCTCATAGTTCCTGTAAAACAAAATATGTAAATGCAAGTAATTGATTAATTGGGTGTAAGGCCCTTTCCCACAGACGGAGCCAGAAAGTGTTAACGGAAATTTTGCTCGAGACGAGAAACCTCAGTTAACACCCTCGAGACCACTACCACGTAGGTGGTGGCCAAGATTGATCGTATGTGTAACAATGCTTTTCAAAATGGCAAGTAATACTGATACAATTTGTCACCCAAAATAAAGCAAAAAAATATTTTCTTTATTGAACATGTATGGTATACAAATTTCTCCCAAATTGCTCTCAATTCTCTCTAGGGTATGGTCGGGTCTTTGTCGTATGCCTATCGAATAGTAGTCTCCTCTTTCTGAAGGAGGAAGTCCCTCCTTATACAATGTCTTCATAGGTTTGAACTCTTTCATTTCCCCTTCATTTTCTCATCCCCCTTTTATCGGACGGGATTTTTACCTTTAAATGTAGTTGACTTTGAGTTAATTGCTCCGTTGAGGATATCTTGGAAATCAATTTGTTTCCCATTCAAACTCTATTACTTGTTCTGCACTTGTATAATATATGTGGATGTGATACTGTGTATCTTTGGGTCTGGCATGATTTCCATAAGGGTCGCTGAATGTATCATGGTGTGGTGCATCAACTAATGAGGTCGATTAGTGTTTCGACCTTGATATCTGAGAAGTTTCGTCCAGCTAAAAGCCAGATCTGGCTTCCCATTGAGCTTTCGAAGCTAGGTGCGGCTTCCCTTGACCTTTCGGAGCTAGGTGCGGCATCCTAGGGATATCCCCCTGTATCAGCGAGGTATAGGTGAGTTTCTGGAGGAATTGTGAGGTGACCTCGGCTTCGGGGAAGAAAGTGTTTTCAGGTTTGATGATGCAGGCTATATCTGATCATTTCGGGCTCTATCCTGGATGTTTTCGGAGCCCATCCTTGTTCCTGCGGGGTGGTATCGTAGCTCGGCTTTGGGTAGAATGGTTTCCTGGCGGGAACTTTCGGGCATGGAACCAGGTCTGGAAGGTGGAAAATTTTCCTTTGATCCTTAGCCAGTTTTGGCTATTAACCATTTATGTTTCGTTTATTATATATATATTAACATTACTTTAGCAATAACTAATTGTAGCTAACTCCGCTCCCTGTGGACGATCCCCCACTTGCCACCATATTTGTGTTTTCAAACTAATTTAGGCTTCATGAAGTTTTAACAAATATTGTTGACGGATTGATCTTTTAAAACGACACTAGAAATACGTCCTGTCAAATGGCGTCGCTTCCGGGGAGCGGCATGTTTAGTTTGATTAGTTTTGCATAAGTAATTTTTATAGTCATTTATTTTCCTGCCATCACTTTGTTTGTATATTTTTACGTTGTGGGTAGTTTTTGTTTCTCAATATTGTCAGTTCATGGATACCCTCTGGAAAAATTCAGGATCCGAGTACGAACTTGATATTGAACCATGTAGTCAAGAATGGGGATGTGAGCAGGATTTCCAGGAGGGATGCAATGTGGGTGAAGAATTTTCGACCAAAGAGAGACTAGCAGTTTTGTTACAAGACTAGTTACAAGGGAATGAAGAGACCACATTAGTAGAGCAGAGAACAAGGGAAATTGTGCAAGTGGCACAGATTCTAGAGGACATTAATGTAGGTCAGCTGAATATGGGAACATTTGATGAATGGATAGGAGAGTTCATGCAGTCAGCCAACCATGATACGCAAGAAGTCCAGATGCTAAAACAAGCACATTTAGAGAGTTGGGAGACATACATGTGGAAGAATGATCGGCAATCAAACGAGATGGATGTGTCTATTCATAGGATTGAGTTCCAAATAGGTCAGTTGGCTGAATTGTTACAAGAAATGGAAAAAAGGGAAATTCCCAAGTCAACCGGAACAGGCTAGTGCAAAGGTAATCCTCATAAGCGGAAGGGTTTTGAAGGAAAAGGATAAGGACACCGTCACAGAAGAAGAATATGAGGTGGTTCATACAGAGGTGGAGAGTGAGAAAGAGTTAGAAAAGGAAAAAGGTGTTCAGTTAGCGGACCCAGAACCAAGACCTAAGCTCCACAAGTCATCAAACCACTATGTGCCGCCTATACCCTTTCTAGGGAGGCTGAAAAACTCTAAGTTGGAGAAATCACATCAGGAAATCTATGATCTCCTTTCCAAGGTAACCGTCAACTTACCACTCTTAGATGCCATTGAGAAAATGCCGGCTTATGGTAAATTTTTCAAGGATTTGAGTAAGGATAAAGAGCGGTTTAGGCCGAAACAACATGAGCGACTAAATGAGAATGTTAGTGCAGTAATCCAACGGTCATTGCCCTAGAAATGAAAGACCCAGGGAGTTTTATAATTGACATTACAATTGGTGGGTCAAATCGCGAAAGAGCGATGTTAGACTCAGGAGCAAGCATTAACCTCATGCCATTTTTAGTCTATAAGAAGCTGGGTTTGAATGACCTCATGAAAACCACCATGTCTCTTGTCTTAGCGGATGCTTCTGCAAGAAGCCCTAAGGGCATTGTAGAAGATGTGTTAATATAGATAGAAAAGTTAATCATACCTGCTGACTTTGTGGTGATTAACATGGATGAAGGGCGAGAGGAAAGAGATGTGAAGCTACTTTTGGGTAGACCTTTCATGGCAACAGCTAGGGTAGTGATTGATATGCATGCAGGGAAGCTTACCATGAAGGTGGTAGACGAAATAGTGGAGTTCAACATCTTTGACTCTTTATCATACCCAGTGGGTTCCCATGATTGCAACACTGTGGATTTCTTAGAGGAGGAGTTAGATATCACTATTGAGGAGGAATTCGAAAGAGAAGGAAATGCAGCTGACCTGGTACCATTAGAAGAACTTTCTCCAAGAGCTGAGTTGAAAGCACTCCCATCGAACTTGAAGTATGTGTTTCTCGACGAAGAAAAGTTAAACCTAGTTATCATTGCCGCTAATTTAGAGGCAAGTCAAGAAGATGAGTTACTTAGAGTGTTGAAAGAATATAGAGCAGCCATTGGTTGGTTCATAGATGATATAAAGGGAATAAGTCCCACAATGTGTATGCATAAGATTTTGCTAGATGATAACGCCAAACCAACATGGGAGGCACAAAGGAGACTGAATCCGATTATGCAAGAGGTGGTAAAAAATGAGATATTGTTAATAGCCAAAATTGGCTAAGGACCAAAGGGAAATTTTCCACCTCCCAGACCTGGTTCCATACCCGAGGGTTTCACCAGGAGACCTCTCAATCCAAAGCTGAGCTACTATACCATCCCAGAAACAAGGGCAGACTCCGGAAACATCCGGGATAGAGCCCGGACCCGAGAGCTTTCACCAGGAGACCACTCTGTCCAGAGCCGAACTGCGATACCACCCCAGGAACAAGGACGGGCTCCGGAAACATCCGGGATAAAGCTCGGAACGATCAGATCTAGCCCGCATCACCAAAACTAGAAGCTCCCCGAAGTCGAGGTCATCTCGCAAGGGCTCCAGAGACTCGTCTACACTAAAGAATGTCTCTAAAAGGCCGCGAGATCAGTCGAAGCCACACCTAGCTTCAAATGGTCAGTCGAGGCCACACCTAGCTTCGAAAAGGTCAAGGGAAGCCTGATTTGGCTCAAAGCTGGATGAAACTTCTCAGATATCAAGGTCGAAATACTAATCAACCTCCCTGTTTGACGTACCACACCATATCGTCATATCTAACGACCTTCATAAAGGATCATACTGAAAGGATACGAGGAATGCGTTGAATCATATCTAGAAACGTTATCTGCATGCAGAATGAGTAATAAAATCCAAAAAAAGGAAACAAACTGATCTCCACCACGATACTCTTAATTCGGGCGTCAATCCAAAAGTCAATGACATTAACACAAGAAATCCCGCCTGATAAGGAGGAGACTGAGAAAATCAAGGGAGAATCAGTATGTTGACCTACAAACTATGTATAAATAGAAAAGAAAAGAAACGAAAGAGGAGACTATTATTCGACAGGCATACGACTAACAATCGACCGTTCCCCAGAGAGAGTTGAGAGAAAAGAGAGAAAGAATCTTTGTATTTGTATACCATGCATGTCCAATAAAAACATTCTTGCTTACTTGTCACTTTATAAATCACTGTTACATATATAATGAATTTTGGCCACCATTTACGTGGTAGTGGTCTCGAGGGCGTTAACTGAAATTTCTCATCCCGAGCAAAATTTCCGTTAACACTTTCTGGCACCGTCTGTGGGGAAAAAACATTCCTTCACCCAATTAACCAATCGTTTGCATCTATATTTTCATTGTTTTACAGGAACTATGAGGCTCCGCTCCTCCCAAGGCCAATACAGAGTCCCAGAGCAATCTCCGGCGAGGCCAACCTGAAAAGCCCCAGGAAGGGGGAGAAAGTCTGGATATAGTAGTCAAGCTCTGATCCAGACAACCAATACGCAGGCTACTGGCCACCCCATAGTGAGCCAGGCAGCACTGGACCAATAAGCGGCGGCCTTCGTAGAATCCATCCGCGCCCGCCTCCTCGCTGAAGGCATCACAATCCAGCCAACCAACCTGAATGATCAGGGAGAGCCGAGCAGGGTCGGAGCTAGACCACCTGCTTTCAATCGCCTAGGACCTCCTCCTCCAGAGCCGGCTCGAGATAGATCAGGGCCCCAACGTTCGATCTGGGATAGGCTGGGACCCATGCCCTCTTCTCCGAAAAGACTTTCACAATATCAACCCTGGCTAGTTAAGTCTGCCGCTAATGCTTTTACCCGGAAGCCCCGAGGGCTATCTCATCCAACTACATCTAGGAGAACTACCCGGGCCCTAGAAGAGGAAAGTAGACAAACTCCCCTGAGTAGATCATGTCCAGGAGGAGGACCAGATAGAAATTGCCAGTTCATCAGAAAGATTCGACAGCGAGGAATCTGAGGTTAACTCGAAGAGACCTGGGAAAAAGCAACTGAGGGATCATCTGGCAAAGCTACAAAAAGAGGTTCGGCAAATAAGGTAGGGAAAGAGTAAGGAGGACAAAAAGGATCCCCTGAGCGAGATGAACGCTCCCTTCACTAGGAGGATCCGGGAAGCAGAGCTCCCCCCCAAAATTCAAAATGCTAGCAGATAAGTTCTCTGGAATGGAAGATCCTCTAAGCCATCTAGAGAGCTTCGTTCAACAGATGGAAGTCTAGAACACTACCAGAGCAGCTATGTGCAGAATTTTTCCAACTACCTTGACCGACTATAAGAAAACCTGGTTCAGGAAACTGCCCTTTGGTAGCGTGGATTCTTTCACAAAACTGTCAACCGATTTTTGATCACAATTCCAAGGAGTTAAACCTTGCCCGAAAGATCCCATACACCTTCAATATGTGATTCTGGAGCGGAGTGAAACTCTTCGATCGTACGTAGAGCGGTTTCACAAGGAGGTCATACAAATGAGAGTTTTCACTGAAAAAGAAACCCTTGCCAACTTCAGACGAAACCTCTGGGAAGGAAAGCTTTTCTGTTCTTTCGCCAAGAGACCCCCCGAGACTTACCAGGAGGCCTATGACCGGGCTCTTGAGCAGGTCGAGATCGACGAACAACTCAAGGTCAAGATAGAACATGACGACATGAGAACGGCAAAGCGTCTGAAGAAAGAAGCCCCCAAATTTGAGCCAGTGCAGAAAGCTCAGAATAAATCTCCCAACAGGTCGACCTATCGCCTCCCTGCTCTTCCGCATAGGCAAGAAAAATATACAGCAAAACGAACCCCTCCCCGGGCTTCGCCGCCTCCCAGGACCGTGGCTCCAGTGATGCAAGGGGAAAAAGGGTATGACTACTACACCCCTTTGAATGCTTCCAGGGAAACAGTCTATCTTGCCATACGAGATAAAGGGTTACTCCAGAAACCCGCTCCCATGAAGGCCCCAGCTGACAGGAGAAACTGGTACAAGTACTGCGACTTCCACGAAGACGTGGGCCACAACACTTCGGAGTGCTATAACTTGCGCAACCAGATTGAGTCCCTGATAAGGGGAAGATGCCTGATCGAGTTCTTGCAACAGGTTAGAGATAATATCAGGACTGGAAGGGAGGTACAAGCTGAAATCCACAAGGACGCAGAAAAGAGGAAAGGGGAGCAGGCTGACTTAATGCAACAGATCTAGGTGATACACACTATCAGCGGAGGTCCTACATTGGCCGGCGTTTCCAATAACTCCCGGAAAAATCACGCAAGAAAGGTTCCCCGCCTCGGAGAGAGCCGAGGGATCTTCGAAGTCAGCCAGAGCCCGATAGAGCCCTCCCGGTCAGCTCAGATCGTATTCACCGAAGCAGATGTCTTCAACACTGTGCAACCTCATGATGATCCTATGGTCATCACGATACAGATCGCCAATTGTCTTGTCCATCACGTGCTCGTGGATACAGGTAGCAGTGTATATATCCTCTTCAAGGATACCCTGGAAAAATTGAACCTGAAGCAACGTTGTTACAGAAGCTGTACCACTCCGCTTTACGGTTTCACTGGGGACTCGATCATACCAGTGGGGTCAATGATCCTCCCAATAATCATCGGGGTCACCCCGCTTCAGCAGAATGTAATGACCGACTTTGTTGTGGTGGACACCCCATCGGCCTACAACGCCATCCTAGGGAGACCTTTCTTGTCCTCCTTGAAGGGAGTCTTATCCATATACCACAACGTCTTGAAATTCCCGGTTGGAACCAAAATAGGAGAGGTACGCGGAGACCAGCAGGCAGCCAGGAAATGCTACGCAGTATCTGCCAATCCTACAGCCCTAGCAAAGCAGTGTGTATAGGTGACAGTAATCCAAGAAGACATGGACACATCCTAGATAATCTAGGAGGAGAAGAGCCCGCAGAACATATTGGGCATCCGGAGGATGAACCTATCATGCCCTACGAGGATGAAAGGGGTAAGGAATGGGCCAGTGGGCAGCCCGTGGATAAACTAGAAGAGATATCCGTCAGGACTGACGATCCCTCCAAGGTCGTCAAGGTCGGAGCCACCCTTGACCCAGAAGTAAAAAGAGGACTGATTGATCTTCTCATGGAATTCAGCGACATCTTCACCTGGAACCATGATGAAATGCCTGGAATTTCGGCATCGTTGGCCACCCACCGGCTAGTAGTAGATCCAACGGTCAAGCCCGTCAAGCAGAAGAGGCGTCATTTCAACGCTAATAGGAACGCGGCGGTGCAGAAAGAGGTTGATGAATTGATCAAAGCGGGGTTCATCAGAGAGGTACGTTACCCCGAATGGATCGGCAACGTGGTCATGTTCACGAAGGCAAGTGGGAAATGGCGTATGTGTGTCGACTACACCGACCTCAACCGGGCTTGTCCGAAAGACAGTTTTCCTTTTCCAAAGATCGACCAGCATGTTGACTCCACATCCGGAAATAAACTTTTGAGTTTTATGGATGCATTCTTAGGATACAACCAAATTAAAATGCACACAGCTGACCAAGATAAAACCAGTTTCATTACTGGGCAGGGCTTGTATTGCTACAAGGTGATGCCGTTTGGTTTGAAGAATGCAGGGGCCACATACCAGCGGCTGGTTAACAAACTGTTCAAGCCCGAGATAGGAAGGACGATGGAAGTATATGTCGACAACATGATCACGAAATCCCCAACAACAAAAGGACACCAGGAGGACCTTCGTAAAACCTTCCTTATACTGAGGGAAAACCATATGCGTTTGAACCCCTCCAAATGTGCCTTTGGGGTAACGGCAGGGAAGTTTCTGGGCTTCATGGTTCATAAGAGAGGTATAGAAGCCAACCCAGAAAAAATCAAAGCTATCTTGGACCTGGAATCCCCGACCTCGCTCAAGCAAGTACATATTCTGACTGGACGGGTGGCGGCACTCAATAGGTTTATATCTCGCTCCACCGATAATGTCTCCCTTTCTTCAAGGCCATCAAACAAGGAAAGAATATGAAATGGAGCCAGGAAAGCGAGCGGGCGTTTCAAGCTTTGAAAGAGTACCTAACAAGCCCCCCTTTGTTAGTCAAGCCGGTTCTCGGAGATGAGTTGCAGATCTACCTGGCCGTATCAGAAACTGCAGTAAGCGGGGCTTTGGCCATGGATTGTAGCGACGGTTTTCAAAGGCCTATATACTATGTGAGTCATGCCTTGACCAAATCAGAAAGGAATTACATTCTCCTGGAGAAGCTTGCTTATGCCCTGGTGATCTCAGTGAGGAAACTCCGTCCCTATTTTCAAGCCCACACAATAGCAGTGGTGACAGACCAACCTCTCCGTCAATTCTTGCAAAGACCAGACATGTCAGGAAGGCTAGTTTTATGGGCACTAGAGCTCACTCAGTTCGATTTAAAGTATAAGCCCCAGACTACGATTAAGGCTCAGGCTTTGGCCGACTTCGTGGCAGAATTCTCAGCGATCCCAGATCCAGATGATCCCTCAGCATCAAACGAGGTCCCTGAGAAGATATCCAAGGTCGAAAATTGGCCGGAAGGCTGCAAGCCATGGATCCTCTTTTCAGTATAGTTTTGATAGATCCGGAGGGGACTGAATTCTGTCACTGTTTCAGATTCAAGTTTAAAGCTACAAACAACGAAGCGAAATATGAAGCCCTCCTAGCCGGGATGAAGGTAGCCATCGAACTAAAGGCCGACTACCTGCAGATCAAGAGCGATTCATTGCTTGTTGTAAACCAGGTGACTGGGGTCTACCAGGCAAAGGGAGATAATATGGTCGCCTACCTAAATCTAGCTCGGCTGCTGAAAAGTAAATTTAAGGGACTCAAGATCGATCAGGTGCCCCAACACCAAAACCATCGCGCAGATGTTCTGGCTAAAATAGTGGTGAACGGAGGCCAATCCCTACCAAGGGGAATTCCCCTCCAAGTGATCACCCAGCCAAGCATAGCCACAAATGGAGAAATTTGTTCCCTAGATCGCCTACCTTACTGGATGGACCCAATTGTCGCCTACCTCCTTGAAGGAGAGCTTCCTGAAGAGCCCGGACAAGCCCGAAGAGTTAAAAGACTCTCAGTTCGATACTGTATGGTGGACAGATACCTCTACAGGAGGGGCAGATCCCTCCCCTTACTTAGGTGCTTACATCCCGATGATGCTAAGTGGGCATTGAGAGAGGTTCACTCTAGGGACTGTGGGAACCACATAGGTGGGGAAGCTCTAGCCTATCAGGTGCTTCGTATGGGGTACTACTGGCCGACCATCAATCAAGATGCAAAGAGTTTTGTGCAATCCTGCGAACCTTGCCAAAGAACCTCAAACTTGAGCCATAAGCCACCCGAGGGACTGTCGTCCCTCAGTTCACCTTACCCCTTTGCCATGTGGGGAATCGACCTAATCGGGCCACTTCCTACCGCTCCTGGACAGATGAAACATGCTATCGTGGCTATCGACTACTTCACAAGATGGGTCGAGGCCGGACCTCTTTCTCGAATATCAGAAAAGAATACAACCAAGTTCATCAAGACTAACGTGGTATGCAGGTTCGGAACCCCTCTCATCATTATAGCTGGCCTAGGAAAGCAATTCGACAACGCCAGATTCAAAGACTTCTGTAAAGGATTGGGGATTGATCTCAGGCTCGCTTCAGTGGCTCATCCCCAGACTAACGGGCTGGTAGAATCCACCAACAAGACAATCAAGAAACTCCTGAAAAAGAAACTTTAGCAGAAGAAAGGTAAATGGGCCGAAGAGCTACCAGAAGTCTTTTGGGCATACCGGACTACGAAAAGAACAGCTACTGAAGAGACACCTTACTCCTTGGCTTTCGAGGTTGAAGCAGTCCTCCCCATCGAGCATAAATTAACCTCGTTCAGGGTACAACACTTTGAGCCCGAAAGTAACGAAGTCAAGCTCCGGGCTAGTCTAGACCTCTTAGAAGAAAAGCAAGACCGGGTAGCAGAGAAAGTGGCGATCTACCAGAGCAAGATCGCTAGGTACTTCAACCAAAAGGTTAGAACCCAGAAATTCAAGGAAGGGGATCTGGTACTTAGGAAAGTGACCCTGAACACTCGGAAAAGGTCGGATGGAGTCTTAAGTCCAAATTGGGAAGGGCCATATTTGATAAAGCTAGTTGCTCGCGATGGAGCTTATAAACTCGAAGACATGGACGGATGATCCATCAACCACACTTGGAATGCGGATCATTTGAAGAAATTCTACCCTTAAAAGGAGTCCTCAAGCAGACTACCCCCACTTAGTTTTCATTACAGGTCCTAATAAAGATGTACTACATCTCAATCATCAATAAAGTCATTTTCCTTTTCTCTTCTATCTTTGTCTCCAACTATGTTCAACGTTAGGGACTATACCCTTGTATAGGAATTCGACATAAACCTCTCGAGACCAGGAAATAGCTTGATGGCCCTCCTGATGCCTTGGTCGGGCTACCACCCCTAAGAAGGATCTGAGTGTAAGAGCATAGTTGCCCTCCAGATCTCGAGACCAGGAAATAGCTCGATAGCCCTCCTGATGCATTGGTCGGGCTACCACCCCCAAGAAGGATCTGAGTGTAAGAGCATAGTTGCCCTCCAGATCTCGAGACCAGGAAATAGCTCGATAGCCCTCCTGATGCCTTGGTCGGGCTACCACCCCCAAGAAGGATCTGAGTGTAAGAGCATAGTTGCACTCCAGATCTCGAGACCAGGAAATAGCTCGATAGCCCTCCTGATGCCTTGGTCGGGCTACCACCCCCAAGAAGGATCTGAGTGTAAGAGCATAGTTGCCCTCCAGATCTCGAGACCAGGAAATAGCTCGATAGCCCTCCTGATGCCTTGGTCGGGCTACCACCCCCAAGAAGGATCTGAGAGTAAGAGCATAGTTGGCCTCAAGATCTCGAGACCAGAACCTAGCTCGATAGCCCTCCTGATGCCTTGGTCGGGCTACCACCCCCAAGAAGGATCTGAGTGTAAGAGCATAGTTGCCCTCCAGATCTCCAAGATTAGGAAATAGCTAAATAATCCTCCTAATATCTTGGTTGGGTTATCACCCCATATAAATATATATATATATATATGTATATATATGTATATATATATATATAAACAGAGATATATATATATAATGTTTGCTTTCGTGTGCATGATCAAAATCACCATAATTCCTTACACGAATCTTAATTGCTGCTACAAATGCTACTCTAGATACCATTCAAGACCAGAAACAGAATAAAGTTCTCAAAAAGGCGCTTCGATTTATCATTAAGGGCAAGGGGAGCCTATCCCCCGATAAGGCTACATCCAAATGAGGAGCCCAACCCCCGAAATCGGGCTACAAAAAGAAGAAAAATGAAAAATTGATAATGGCAAAACAGGGTGCCCACCCCCTTTTCCGGGCAATCAAAAACAAGTCATCCGCTTCAAGCTTTGGGACTCTCATGGCTCCCCTCCGCTGGCCCTCCTCCTACCTGCTGATCCTCGACATCAACCCTCTCTACAGGTAGCTGTCCATCTGGGTTATCCTCGCCGACCGCTCTTCCATCTAGAGGCTCCATCGGATGATCAGCTGGATCTTCCTCCAATGCTTCATTAATTACGTCCACAACCTTAGGAGGGACAGCCGCGACAAGTAGGGCAGCCAAGGAACCTATCTGGCTCCTATCCACCTCCATCTCTGTTAAAGGGGGATCCTCATATGGGCTCCTAACCTCTTCACCAGCTCCCGATTGGTCCTCATCGGATCGAGAAGACATCACTTTGCTGGAAGACTCCCCAGGACCCGAGGTGATAAAGGAAGGAAGATGGAATGAGGGGTCTGACTGAGCGGGCTGCTTCCCAGTTCCTGCCGGGCTAGAAGGGACCACCTTGTCGCTCTCAGGCCGAGATAACTCGGCAGCTTTGAGCATTATTTCCTGTCTATCCCAACCCGCAATAGATGATAAATCAAAGGGAGGAGGAAGAGCCTCCGCGGCCTGAAAGGAAGCATAAAAATACCCGTCACTGAAGGAGGTCTCCGCATCAGCTTGTAGCTTGGCCACTTGAGTAATCAGAGACTGGTTCTCGAGGTCCAGCTTCTTAGCCTCAGATCTCCAGGAATCCCGCTGCCTAACCCGCCGGAGAGATTGAAGACGCTCCTGATCGAAAGATTGCTTCGTCCTTTCATGATCGCAGCGAAGCTCAGCCATCTCGAGCTTGATTTTTCCCTGGCTGGAAGTCACCTCTTCCACTAAAGACCGAGCCTACTTGAGCAGTTCCCCGACTTTCTCGGCTTCAGCCTCAGCTTTTACAGCCCGATCAGGGAGGAGGGCTACCTGCTGGCCCATCACGACATTAACCTTAAAGGCCTACAAATACAAAACTCAAGTTAGAAGCTGGACAAATTAACAAAAGTAGCGTGAAGGAAATACAATTACCTCAGTTAAAATAGCAGACCCCTTGGTTATAAGGACGTCCACAGGCATGGAAGCCATCTGAGAGATCCCGCCACCTGGACAGGACGCTATGAACTGCTCCAGGACCTCATCATGCCCTGTCGAGCTCGACTGAGGCCGGGAGCGACTGGAAGGAGCCTTCGCGACACCTTTCCTAGAAGCGACATCTTTCCCAGAAACCTCTGAGGCTTTGGTTGTTAGAAGCGCAGCGGAATCAGGTGTTTTAGTGGAAGGGGTAGCGACTTTGGTGGCCACGGCCGAGGGGGCAGAAACAGCCGGGCCAACCACATGGGGAGCTTTACCCAAAGCCCGGAAATCTCACGAGGCAAGAGTAGCCATCTTAGACCCAGCCGGAGAGATAGAAGAAGCCAGGGCAGGTTCGACCCCAGAGGATGGAAGAGAAGCTCCACCTTGAGGAGAGCGTGAGACATGACGGGTGGCCGGCTCCACGATAAAAACTGAGAATAAACAAATTTAAAAAAAGAAAATGTTAGAACCAAGCTAAGTAATAAAGCGAAGCAAAGCAACACAAGGATACTTACGAGGAATAGCGTCCGAAATCCGTAAATACTTGTTCACCCTACGAGGGTCAAAAGCTTCAGCAGTAGGGAACTTCGGATTCAGATAATTCCGGGCTAGAATAGCCTTTAAGTCGGCTTCAGACTCGGAAGGAAGGGAGTCCCGGTCCCAGAAGGGCTTACCACTGAAAGCCGTAGGAACCTCAAATTCATGCCCTCCGATGAAAATCGAGCTCCCCCAATCATCCCCCGCCAGGATCCATTCTTCTTTCGACGCAGGATCCTTTTTCGAGGCACCAGGAACGAGGAAATTAAGCTTATTCTTTGCCTTGGCATAGAACTGGCCTCGAGGAGCCCCAGACAAGCTCCCAATCTAGAAGAGATAAGCCAGCTTCTCTGCACCTGGCTCCCTCGTCACTTTACTCATCTGGCATTGTTCCCTCCATAATACAAGGAAACCAATCAGATGCCTCCAGAAGCCAGGCGTCAACTGGAAGGGAGCGAGCTGGATGGTGTTGAGAGCCCGCCGAAGGTTCGGATGGAGGGGAAGCCTGACCCCGTTCTCAAGAGCGGCCACATGAATCGGAAGCACACCTTTAGGGGGGTTGAAAAACTCTAAATTCTTGGGAGGCACCGAGATGGACACATTGTCGGGGATGCCAAACTTTGACCTCAAGCGGTCAATCGACACCGGGTCAACGGTGGAATCTGGAACAACCCGGAAATCGTAGGGAGGGAGCCTTTCCTCAAAGGGACCCGGACCCGAGACCCGACGCTCAACCGCAGCGCCACCGACCGTTTCTTTGTCAGAGTCATCATTGACGGTATCTAAAGGGTGGTCGGGATGGTTGGAGAACCCAGTCCCGATAGATACATTCCTACTTGACCGCCTACGTTGTGAGGTGGGCGGGGAATCATCGCCGTCAAAACTCCTCCTAGCCCGCTTCCCCAGAATAAGACTGACGACCTCCTCGCCATCGAATATGGAATCACTTGAGTCACGGCTGTTTTTTGACATTATAGAAGACGAAGAATGAAGAAAGAAGCAAGCTCGGAGGAAAAGCTATGGAGATATTTCTCAGCAGAAAGTTTTTAGCTCAAAGAGATGTGAGGAAGATGAGGAGGAAAACAGACATATATATATAGGCAGAAGGGCAACAGCACCGAGATATTCGTCTGGTAACGATAAAAAAAATCGATTACGGTAACGTAACCGGATTAAACTCGAAAGCGGGCTAATCATCTCATGCCACATCACCTACACAGTTAAGAGGATGATCTCCCCAAGATTCTGCTAACGGTAAAAAATCTCGGGGACTGCCGTAACGCAATCAGATTAATTCAAAGATAATTAGTCGGTTTGCAACACGTCATTCAAATGAAGAAATTTCCCCAATACTTCGGTAACGGTAAAAAGAGGAAGATTTTCCAAATAAAGTAAAAATCTGACCACAACCCCGAGCTCGAAGTCTGGTGTTCAAGTCAGAGGGGACTTCTGTTAATAGCCAAAATTGGCTAAGGACCAAAGGGAAATTTTCCACCTCCCAGACCTGGTTCCATACCCGAGGGTTTCACCAGGGAGACCTCTCAATCCAGAGCCGAGCTACTATACCATCCCAGAAACAAGGGCAGGCTCCAGAAACATCCGGGATAGAGCCCAGACCCTAGAGCTTCAACCAGGAGACCTATATGTCCAGAGCTGAACTGCGATACCACCCAGGAACAAGGACGGGCTCCGGAAACATCCGGGATAAAGCCCGGAATGATCAGATCTAGCCCGCATCACCAAACCTAGAAGCTCCCCGAAGTCGAGGTCATCTCGCAAGTGCTCCAGAGACTCGTCTACACCTCGATTGTCACAGAAGAATGTCTCTAAAAGGCCGCAAGATCAGTCTAAGCCACACCTAGCTTCAAAAAGTCAGTCGAGGCCACACCTAGCTTCGAAAAGGTCAAGGGAAGCCTGATTTGGCTCAAAGCTGGATGAAACTTCTCAGATATCAAGGTCGAAATACTAATCAACCTCCCTGAATGACGCACCACACCATATCGTCATATCCAACGACCTCCATAAATGATCATACTGAAAGGATACGAGGAATGCGTTGAATCATATCTAGAAACGTTATCTGTATGCAAAATGAGTAATAAAATCCAAAAAAAGGAAACAAACTGATCTCCACCATGATACTCTCAATTCGGGCGTCAATCCAAAAGTCAATGACATTAACACAAGAAATCCTGCCCGATAAGGAGGAGACTGAGAAAATCAAGGGAGAATCAGTATGTTGACCTACAAATTATGTATAAATAGAAAAGAAAAGAAATGAAAGAGGAGACTATTATTCGACAGGCATACGACTAACAATCGACCATTCCCCAGAGAGAGTTGAGAGAAAAGAGAGAAGAATCTTTGTATTTGTATACCATGCATGTCCAATAAAAACATTCTTGCTTACTTGTCACTTTATAAATCACTGTTACATATATAATGAATTTTGGCCACCATCTACGTGGTAGTGGTCTCGAGGGAGTTAACTGAGATTTCTCATCCCGAGAAAAATTTCCGTTAACAGATATTGAAGCTTCTCGATGCAGGGATTATCTACCCCATATCAGACAGTAGATGGGTTAGTCCCATTCATGTGGTCCCAAAGAAATCCGGAGTTACAGTGGTGAAGAATGAGATGAGTGAGCTAGTAGCAAAAAGACTCCGGACAAGGTGGCGCGTTTGTGTAGACTACCACAAGTTGAATGCGGTTACCAAGAAGGACCATTTTCCCTTACCTTTCATTGATCAAGTCCTAGAATGGTTGGCAGGGCATCAGTTCTACTATTTTCTAGACAGATATTCAGGGTATAATCAGATAGTTATTGCTCCAGAGGACTTGGAGAAAACCACTTTTACATGTCCCTATGGAACCTATGCCTTCCGAAGAATGCCCTTTGGCCTTTGCAATGCCCCATGTACGTTTCAAAGGTGTATGGTTTCATTGTTTTCAGATATGGTAGGAGATATTATTGAAGTCTTCATGGATGATTCTCAGTATTAGGAGACTCTTTCAAGTTGTACCTTGATAACTTATCGTTAGTGCTACAAAGATGCATGAAAAACAACTTGGTGTTGAACTGGGAGAAGTGCCACTTCGTGGTGCAACACGGGATTGTCTTGGGTCACATAATATCTGAAAGGTGGATTGAAGTGGACAAGGCAAAGGTTGAAGTAATCAAGAGTTTGCCACCTCCTCGCAATGTCAAAAACGTCTGGTCGTTCCTTGGTCATGCGGGTTTCTACAGGAGATTCATCAAGGATTTTTTGAAGATCTCCAGACCACTATGCTTGTTGTTACAAAAGGACAAGGACTTTGTGTTTAGTTCAGAATGTGTGGTGGCGTTTGAATCTTTAAAAGAGGCTTTGACCTCATCTCCGGTAATTGCGCCACCAGTTTGGGATTTACCATTTGAAATAATGTGTGATGCATCTGACTTTGCTGTAGGTAAAGTTTTGGGTCAAAGGGTTGGAAACTACCCACATGTTATATATTACTCATCCTGGATCTTGAATGACGCACATATGAACTATTCAACAACAGAGAAGGAATTACTGGCTGTAATTTTTGCTCTTGAGAAATTCAGACAGTACTTGGTAGGTGCCAAGGTTGTGCTATACTCAGAACACGCGGCTTTACGATATTTACTTCAAAAGAAAGATGCAAAGCCCAGGCTGATTAGGTGGGTGTTGCTGTTGCAAGAGTTTGATTTAGAAATTCGGGATAAGAAGGGTTGTGAGAATGTGGTAGCAGATCACCTTAGCAGGATAGTTCATAATAGTCAAATAGATGGGGATGAGATTCCGTTGAGAGAAAATTTCCCTTACGAGCATCTATGGGCTGTACAGGACAAGGAACCCTGATATGCGGATCAGGCAAACTATCTTTCACATGGGGTCTTCCCCCTGATCTAGATTGGCAGGGTAAGAAAAGGTTTGATAGGAGATCAAAGGAATACTTCTGGGATGAGCCTTACCTTTTCAAACATGGGGCAGATCAGGTAATTAGGAGGTGTGTGCTAGAAAATGAGCAATATGGTGTGTTACGATTCTGTCATGACTTGCAATGTTGAGGCCATTTCAGCGCTCGTAAGACAGCACTTAGGGTACTACAATCAGGTTTCTTCTGGGTATCACTGTTTAAAGATGCTTATCAGTTTTGTGTAGCATGTGATAGGTGCCAGCCCACAGGGAACAATGGTAAACAGAATGAGATGCCATAAACTGGAATTTTGGTGGTTGAAGTATTTGACACTTGGGGTCTCGATTTTATGGGACCGTTCCCACCTTCTTGTAGGAACAGCTATATTTTAGTGGGGGTTGACTATGTTTCCAAATGGGTTGAGGCCATTGCCACAAAGACCAATGATAGTAATGTGGTGGTAAAATTCATTAAGGAGCATATTCTGACCCGATTTGGGATCCCAAAGGTGATCATTAGTGATGGAGGGAGCCATTTATGTACCAAAGTTTTAGGAAATCTATTAAGGAAGTATGGGGTGCATCACGAGGTGGCCACACCATACCACCCACAGACATCAGGACAGGTTGAAGTGAGTAACAGGCACATCAAGCAGATTCTGGAGAAGATGTCTCCTCCACTAGGAAGGATTGGGCATTGAAACTATCTGACGCCTTATGGGCGTACCTAACGGCTTTCAAAACTCCTATTGGGATGAGCCCGTATAGGTTGGTTTTTGGTAAAGCTTGCCACCTTCTGGTAGAACTAGAACATAAAGCTTGGTGGGCGATTAAGAAGTTGAATTGGGAGTATGACAAGGCAGGCGAAGAAAGATGCAATCAGTTGAACGAGTTGGATGAATTCAGATTGGAAGCCTATGAGAGTTCACGACACTACAAAGAAAAAACAAAAGCTAATCATGACAAACGATTGGTAAGGAAAGAGTTCCAACCGGGCATGCTAGTGTTACTTTATGAGTCTCATTTGAAGTTGTTCCCGGGGAAGTTGAAATCAAGATGGTCAGGCTCATACCGTGTTATTAATGTCTCTCCTAACGGAGCTGTAGACATTCAGAATTTGAGGAACGATGGAATATTCAAAGTTAATGGGCATAGGCTAAAACTGTATTTTGGACCAGAGACCTGCTGCAAGGGTGTTGGTTCCATGGAACTTACTGAGCCATAGCACATCTATCATGTCTGAGCACTGGTGGGAGGCAGCCCGCTTATATCATCTTTAAACTTTTTGCCTTCTTAGTTTTATTTCAGTTTGTATTTTGGTTGTTTCTTTTCTTTTCGCATTTGATTTTCGTTTTGTAGAGTTGTTATGTGGTTTTAAGCTAGGTTGTGCATCTTTTGGGAAGCACACAACAACACGCATTGACAACGAACTAGCTTCCTTCTAAAGGAGTTTTCTACCTTCGATTTTGTACTTCAATGCATTAAGCTTTCAATGAATGCAATTTAGATTTTTGTTATTATGAATGAGCATGGTAGAGCATATGTCTAGATCCAGTTTGGGGGTGTTGAACCCTCATTCCGCAATTTATTGAGATTATGCTAGTTATTGGTTGCGCTTTATGCATGTTCTTCATTTTTGAGTCGTCTTTGGTGTATCTTCCCCTTTAGGACATACCTTGTGGTTTCCAACAATGGGGACATTGTTGAGTTTTGGTTTGGGGGTGTGTTACGCCTTGTACAGTCGTTATTATAGGTTTATAGTGTCCAATCTTTCAATTTTGTCGCTTGTCCAATTTTCAAACTGTAAGTAGTTTGGGTATGATGCCTCTAGAGTGTGCTTTTGGCGAGTTCTTTATATGTGCTTGGACCTTGTGACATAGTTTGGTGCTACTTGAGGGTTCGTTTGCACCACCATGGGGTCATCCCACCCGTTGGTGTTAAGTATTGGGGACTCAATGTTCCCATGTCTTGTTCTAATAGTGGAGATACCCGTGAGATCACAAACACAAGTATTAAAGTGCGTTTTCTGAGTGTATTATTGATTATTCTTAAACACGCCTCTCGTCATTTATGTCATGTGCCATAGGACTTGCATATCATTTTGTGAATTGCCTGATGGATGCTTTCATTCCCTTTTTAGATGATTGTTGAAGTGATATTAGGGAATGTATGTGTATTGAATTACCTCTATAGCATAAACACCACATGCCATATTGTGTGCTCCAAAGCCAAGTTTGAGGCCAAACACTTACTCTTTTATTCGGTACCACATTCAACCATATACCTAATAGCCTAAACACATGCCTACCCTTATACTAATCATGTTAGGATGTGAAATGGTGGTGATGAAAGGAGTTAAGCTCTAAATGGTCCAACATCGGGTAAAATGAAATAATTGTTGAAAATATGCAAGGAAAGGGCTAAGAACTATAGTTGTGTGCCATAAATGCCCAAGAAAGAGAAATTGTAACAACTAAAAATGGAGTACAACATTGAGATTGAGAAATTGTAAAAAGAAAATTAAAAGAGAAATTGTACTTGAAGTGCCATAATTGTGATTGTGTTATGATAGATACGCTCAAACGGAGTGCAACATGGAAGGTACGAATGTGGGGTAAACAATTATCTAGAGGTTTGCATATGAGTGAGAAAAGAGCATTGTGTGGGTGTAGGGATATATTCTAGCATGATTGGTGAGTTTGAACTCCAAATGTCCATATTCTATATGTAACCTCATTAAACCCCACAACCACACTATAACCGGTGGAAAAGCCCTATTTGATCCATATAAGTCTAGTTTGGGAATGTCGGTTGAAGCACGATCTTTCACGTCCATGGCATGATGACTCGTTCCTAGGATAGTTCATTGCTTAAATTTTGTGCAAAAATCATCTTTGCATACTTGTTTGTGTGGAACTTAGGACTTTGTGAGGAAAGAAAAGAGAGAATCCATGTGAGTTTTAGATTTGAAGCTAATTATACTCAAGATATAGGAGTAAGTTGTCCCTAATTCATGAATGCCTTTAGGTGTGGGATTCGTGTTGGTACGAGCCTCCCTTGGGTGTCTCCAAATTTCTCTTGATCTTGTGCATATGTTTTTCTCCTCTCTATCACACCTACATGTATCATATCACACATTGGACTTGCGGCATTGTTGAATTATTGTTTAGGTGTCTAGGATTTACAATATGTTGGCGTCTTATTGTTTTAGACTATGTTTGCTCGAGGACGAGCAAAGGTTTGGTTTGGGGGTGTTTGATCGGGCCAAATATGTAGGAAAAAATCGATATAAAACGCAGCGGAAGAAACGAAAAATAGATTTCGTATGGTTTTAAAATTTTTCTCAAAGTTGAACCTTAACCTTTTAATTAATTAAACTCAAATATATACGGTTAGAGTTAAATACCTCTTGACGCGTTATCCGATTGACTTACGTCGATTGGTAATCCGCAAAATCTTTTCCGATGCCAGTGAACAGTACCCGCGTGAACAGTGATTGTGAACAGTACCCCCGTGAACAGTGATCGTGAACAGTACCCCCGTGAACAGTACCGCGAGATATTCCAATCCGAACACGTACGTGAATCATCTAGGAGTGTGGTCTCCCTTTTTCTTTGAATTGCAAACCTGAGAATGGATGAACAAAGTTTTCTTTTTCTTTTGTTAGTCACAAAACAATCAAAAAAAGACAAAGATTATTCCGGTCACTTTTGAGTTCTCAATCTAATGATCGAAACTCGCGTGAACCTAATTCGATGTTGTACACACAAGCTTATTGATGAACAAGCAATCAGTGTACTATCAAAGAATAATCTCTTCTCTCTTTTATGTTTAGTAGAATAAAAATTATCCTTTTCTATGAATTGAGAAGAAGAAGAAAAATTGAATCATTCGATCAACTATGGTGGCCGAATTCTATATGTGGTATTATATAGGTGGCCGAAATTTTTCTTCCTCTTCTATTTAGGATTGCCGAAATCTTCCTCTAAATGGACTAGGGTTGCCGCAAATCACATACCAAAAAGAGTTGGTGTTGCACCCTAATTTCCATCAACCTTTAGACTTCAAAACCTAATCCAACTCATCGATATTTTTATTCTTTTATTGACTAAATAAAATGACTTCTTATTTGATTAAATAAATAAAATTAATTATTTATTTTCTTATCAAACAAGTCTTTTACTTTTAATATACTACTACCAATAGTATAACTTTAGGAAATATATTTCCTGATCAGAAAAAGATTTGTTTCTTAATTAAACAATTAATTAATAAATTAACTAATTCTTATTTAATAAAAACAATGAAACAAAATAATATATTAGGTTAATATATACACCTTGCCGCCCCACTTATATAAATGGGCCATATATTATTTTCTTATTTCATTTAATCCATTGGACTTTAAATAAAAGCCCACATGTGAACCAAACCCATTCTTACTAAAAGAAACAAGCCCATATGTCTCCTTTTAATATATTAACATATTAATATAATAGTGCATCCCATTAATTAAATAATAGACATATTATATTCTTGATATATTAAAAACAATTCTAGATGGACCCTTAAATCGGCCCGGTAGAATATATCAAGTGATCCATGTAAATACGTGTGGATTGGGGATCTTGGCGGGCTATCTAAATTTAAGCTTCAATAGACACAACCTAATCACAATCAACAAATGATTCACTTAGGTCCAATCTATTAATTTTAACTCATTCCACTAAAGAGCTAAAATTGAACTCTTAAATAAAGATAGAATAAGGAGATGTTTCTCATTCATACCCTAGACAATCTTATAGGAGATGGTGTATCCTCGTGAATAATATCAGTAATCGCCAAGAGCTCATAGACCGCCTATAGCTCTCCAAGTTACCATATTTCCTCATATGACCACATTTCGAACTTGGATACTTTGACTTGTCCAGAAGCCATGTTTTCAATAATCATTATTGAAAACTCAACGTTGAGATTTAATATCCAATACCTCAAAACATCCATATGATGATATTATACTCTCATTTAATAAATGGAGCCACGATGTCCATATCTATAAATGAAGTCCTCTATCGATTAACAAATGTATACCACCAAACTATCGAGGATAGACTATGCTATATAATCGTACTCATTGATAGGTCTAATGATAACACTTGCAACCATAAGTCCATCATTTATCTCAGGATTAAGATAGACTCTCCGATTGTCCTCTTTAATTAAAAGACTTATATCTAGTGACGGTTCTAGATAAAGTATTTCATTGTGATCCTGTTCAATGCACCTAGTGCACTAGATTCTTTTACTCGAAAACCTTTCGATGATTTTAGACTCATCATATTCATTTGATCCCACTCAAATGCTAGTAAAAGAATTCTACAACTTTAACAAGATAGAGGTGCCCAACCTTTAACTTAAGTTGTGAACGTTATTCAAGACTAACTAAAGAATTGTGTCTACCTCATACATATCCGGATGTATGAACAATTCTTCATGTCTCATAGTCTTTTGACCTTATGATTATTTACCTTGACAATTATAATAATAAATGCTATAAGTAATTGTAAGAATCAGAATTCACTTTATTAATATGAGAAGATTGTCAATTACAATATTACACTCTTGCCATTGAGCATAATCCTAACAATCTCCCACTTGCTCTATAGCAAGTGTGTCATATCTCTCATTCTCATGTTCTCTAGATGTCTATCAAAGCTCTTCTGAGGTAGAGCCTTTATGAATGGATCAGCTAGATTTTCTGCTGACGCGATTTTGGTGATCGTCACGTCTCCCCTATGAACAATTTCCCTCAAAAGGTGATACTTCCTTTCAATGTGTTTACCTCTCTTATGACTTCTTGGTTCTTTCGAATTAGCCGCTGCACCACTGTTGTCACAGTGTATAGTGATCTGCTTATTTGCACTAGGAACCACTTCTAAGTCAATCAAGAATTGGCGGGGCCAAACAACCTCTTTGGCAGCTTCGCATGCAGCAACATACTCAGCTTCCATGGTGGAATCAACAATACAAGATTGCTTGATACTCGTCCATATGACTGCTCGACGTAGGCAAGCAGTTTGACAACACTTGATTCAAAGACTTCTGCAAAGGATTGGTAATCGACCTCAGGCTCGCTTCTGTAGCCCATCCTCAGACCAACTGGCTGGTGGAATCCACCAACAAGACTATCAAGAAGCTTCTGAAGAAGAAACTACAGCAGAAAAAAGGCAAATGGGCCAAAGAACTGCCCGAGGTCATCTGGGCATATCGAACTACAAAGAGGACAGCTACTGGGGAGACACCTTACTCCCTGGCTTTCGGAATTGAAGCGGTCCTCCCCATCAAGCATAAATTGACCTCATTCAGGGTGCAGTATTTTGAACCCAAAGTAACGAAGTCAACCTCCGAGCTAACCTAGACCTCCTGGAAGAGAAACAAGACCGGGTAGCTGAGAAAGCAGTGATTTACCAGAGCAAGATCGCTAGGTATTTCAACCGAAAGGTCAGAGCCTGAAATTTCAAAAAAAAGGATCTGGTGCAAAGGAAAGTGACCTCGAATACTCGAAAAAGGTCAGATGGAGTCATAAGCCCCAATTGGGAAGGGCCATACTTGATAAAGGTAGTTGCTCGCAATGGAGCCTACAAACTCGAAGACATGAATGGACAACCCATCAACCACACTTGGAACGCAGATCATTTGAGGAAATTCTACCCCTGAGCAGAGAGCTGTCAAGCAGATTACCCCCATTTAGGTTTCAATAAAATCCCTAATAACGATGTACTACATCTCGATCATCAATAAAGTCTGCATTTTTTCTTTATCTCTGATTATGTTCAACCTTAGTATCTACATATTCGATTGGAAAATTCGACATCATCACCTCAAGATCAGAGGTGAGCTGGGGAAACCCCCTCGTTGCCTTGGCCGGGCACCACCCCCTGCCAAGAAGGGTCCAAGCGTAAGAGCATAGTTGCCAGCAGGACCTCGAGACCAGGGACTAGCCGGGGAATCCCCCTTATTACCCTTGATGCCTTGGTTGGGCTATCACCCCCAAGAAGGGTCTGAGTGTAAGAGCATAGTTGTCATCCAGACCTCGAGACCAGGAAATAGCTAAACAGCCCTCTTGATGCCTTGGTCGGGCTACCACCCCCAAGAAGAGTCTGAGTGTAAGAGCATAGTTGCCATCCAGACCTCGAGACCAGGAAATAGCTAAACAGCCCTCCTGATGCCTTGGTCGGGCTACCACCCCCAAGAAGAGTCTGAGTATAAGAGCATAGCTGCCATCCAGACCTCGAGACCAGGAAATAACTAGACAGCCCTCCTGATACCTTGGTCATGCTACCACCCCCAAGAAGGGTCTGAGTATAAGAGCATAGTTGCCATCCAGACCTCGAAACCAAGAAATAACCTGACAGCCCCCCTGACGCCTCGATCGGGCTTCCTCTCCTTAAACGGATTTAAACATAAATATTTGTGTCATTTGCAAGATTAAGGTCACCATAATAAGAGTTTCCTATGAAGCCTGATTAAAGTATGAACAAAGAGATAGGGTCAATTTACGGTCGGGATCAGAAATAAAGCAAGGAGTTCTACATCAAAATGGAACCTCGTTATCGGGAATAGTCAAAACAAATGCGAAGGAAATCATAACTAAACTTTTATTAACCATAACGGGGCCTGTCCCCTGGTAAAGGCTATATGTCATCAAACAGGGAGCCCAAATCCCAGTTTCGGGCTACATGAAAAAGAAAAAAGATCAACTAAACTAATCATGAGTAAAGCAGGGTGCACACCCCCATTTCCGGGCAATCAAGGCAAATCATGAACTGGTAGCTTCGAAGCCCTCTTGATTTCCCCTTGCTACTTCTACTCCCTCATACTGATCCCTGCCATCGACTCCTCCTTCAGGTGGTTACCCATCTTGGTTACCCTCGCCAGCTGTCACTCCCTCCAGAGGTTCCTCCCGCTGATAAGCTAGATCCTCCTCCAAGACATTGTTAATCACTGCCATGACCTCAAGAGGGGTAGCCGCATCAAGAAGAGCAGCCATGGACCCCGTCTGGATCCTGTCAACCTTCAATTCTGTTCCAGAGGATCCCTCATACAGGCTCTTTGTTCCTTCCTTGGCTTTTGGGTGATCTCCTTCGGACTGCGCTGGCAGAACCTTATTTGAAGACTCCCCAATACCGGAAGTAGTAAAGATAGGAGAAGGAAATGGAGGATCTGCCTGGACGGGCTGCTTTCCATCTCCACCCTGGTTAGAGGGAACCGCTCCATCATCGTCAGGGCGAGACAACTCAGCAGCCTTAGTCATTATCTTCTCTCTATCCCAACCAGCGATGGACGATAGATCAGAGGGAAGAGGGAGAGCCTCTGCAACCTGAAAGGAAGCATAGAAATATCCATCACTAAAGGAAGTCTCTGCATCAGCCTGCAACTTGGCCACCTGAGCAATCAGATCCTGATTCTTGAGATCCAACCTCTTAGCTTCGGTTTTCCAAGAGTCCCTGTGTTTGGCCCTCCGGGTAGACTGGAGAATTTCTTGATAAAAGGATAGCTTCATCCTCTCATAATCACAGCGAAGCTCTGCCAGCTCGGTCTCTATTTTTCCTTGGCTGGAGGTCATCTCTTTCACTAATGTTTAAGCCCTCTTGAGTAATCTCATGGCTCTCTCAGCTTCGGCTTCAGCTTTGGCAGCCCGATCAAGAAGGAGGGCTACCTGGGGCCCATAGCCACGTTAAACTTGAAGGCCTATGAGATACAAAGCCAAGGTTAGAAACCGATTAAGTTGGCAGTCTCATAAGTAGTACAGAGAAAGAACAATTACCTCAACTAAGACAGCAGACCCCTTGGTGAGCAAGACATCAACGGGCATCGAGGCCATCCCATAGAGCCTACCACTGGGGCAGGATGCGATGAATTGTTCCAAGATCTCGTCCTACCCCGTCTAGCTCGACTGAGGGCGAGAGCGGCTAGGAAGAATCCTTGCGACACCCGCTTCAAAGTTTTTTAGAGCTCGGGGGATTGGAATCGTAGCGGTATTAGATATATGGTAGGTGGGGCAATAGTAGCAGCAGAGGGAGCAGAAGAAGCATGAGCAGTAACGCCAACTACCTGGGAAACGGGAGCCCCACTGTTCATCGCTTTGGAAGCCCATGACGCGAAGGTAGCCATCATGGATTTCACCTGAGAAGGCGATGGAGTGGGAGCAGGAGTAATCCTAGCCGAAACAATCAGCCTCTCTTTCTCCAAGGTAGCAGGGGAAGCCCCCCGTGTTCGTCTGATGTATGGGGGAGGAGTGCGAGCTTGCTAGAGCTGTTGAGCTTCGCAGGAAGCTGGCTTAACAACAAAAACTATAAGTAAACAAAACAAAAGGGGAACGTCAGAATTGAGCTGGTCAACAAGACAAAGCAAGACGATTCAATGTTACTGACGAGGAATAGCATCGGAGATCCGCATGTACTGATTCACCCTACTGGGGATCGAAGGCTTCTGCAGTTGGGTACTTCAGATTCAAGTAGTTCTTGGCTAGAATAGCCTTCAAAACAGCTTCAGACTCAGATGGCAGGGAATCTCGATCCCACGATGCTTTGTCGCTGAAAACTGTGGGGACCTGGAACTCATGGCCCCCAATAAAAATTAAGCTCCCCTAATCACCCCCTGCCAAGATCCACTCTTCTTTCCAGACGGGATCTTTATTCGAAGCCCCGGGAATGATAAAATTGAGATTGTTCTTGGCTTTTGCATAGAACCGACCCCGAGGATCCCCGGAGAGGCTCTAGATTTGAAAAAGGTAGGCCAGCTCCTCTACTCCGGGCACCCTCGTCACATTGCTCAGCTGGCATTGTTCCCTCCACAGCACGAGGAAGCCAATCAAATGCATCCAGAAGCCAGGCGTCAACTGGAGAGGGGCGAGCTGGATGGCTTGGAGAGCTCGTCGAAGGGTAGGATGAAGAGGAAGTGATCCGATGAAGGGTCGATTTAATATCCAATACCTCAAAACATCCATATGATGATATTATACTCTCATTTAATAAATGGAGCCACGATGTCCATATCTATAAATGAAGTCCTCTATCGATTAACAAATGTATACCACCAAACTACCGAGGATAGACTATGCTATATAATCGTACTCATTGATAGCTCTAATGATAACACTTGCAACCATAAGTCCATCATTTATCTCAGGATTAAGATAGACTCTCCGATTGTCCTCTTTAATGAAAAGACTTATATCTAGTGACGGTTCTAGATAAAGTATTTCATTGTGATCCAGTTCAATGCACCTAGTTCACTAGATTCTTTTACTCGAAAACCTCTCAATGATTTTAGACTCATCATATTCATTTAATCCCACTCAAATGCTAGTAAAAGAATTCTACAACTTTAACAAGATAGAGGTGCCCAACCTTTAACTTAAGTTGTGAACGTTATTCAAGACTAACTAAAGAATTGTGTCTACCTCATACATATCCGGATGTATGAACAATTCTTCATGTCTTATAGTCTTTTGACGTTATGATTATTTACCTTGACAATTATAATAATAAATGCTATAAGTAATTGTAAGAATCAGAATTCACTTTATTAATATGAGAAGATTGTCAATTACAATATTACACTCTTGCCATTGAGCATAATCCTAACAGGTGGTGCATTTGCATAGACTATCGCAAGTTGAATGCGGTTACCAAAAAGGACCATTTTCCCTTGCCTTTCAATGATCAAGTCCTAGAGCGGTGGGCAGGGCATCAGTTCTACTGCTTTCTGGATGGATATTTTGGGATATAATCAGATAGTTATTGCTCTAGTGGACCAGGAGAAAACCACTTTTACATGTCCCTATGGAACCTATGCTTTCCGAAGAATGCCCTTTGGTCTTTGCAATGCCCCAGGTATGTTTCAAAGGTGTATGGTTTTGTTGTTTTTGAATATGGTGGGAGAGATTATTGAAGTCTTCATGGATGATTTCTAGGTATTCGGGGACTCTTTCAGGTTGTGTCTTGACAACTTATCATTAGTACTACAAAGATGTATGAAAAACAATTTGGTGTTGAACTGGGAGAAGTGCCACTTCATGGTGCAACACATGATTGTCTTGGGCCACATAATATCTGGAAAAGGGATTGAGGTAGACATGGCAAAGGTTGAAGTAATCAAAAGCTTGCCACCTCCTCGCAATGTGAAGGACATCCGGTCGTTCCTTGGGCATGCAGGGTTCTACAAGAGATTCATTAAGGATTTTTTGAAGATCTCAAGACCACTGTGCTTGTTGCTACAAAAGGACAAGGATTTTGTGTTTAGTGCAGAATGTGTGGTGGCATTCGAATCTTTAAAGGCGGCTTTGATCTCATCTCCGGTAATTGCACCACCAATTTGGGATTTACCATTTGAAATAATGTGCGATAAATCTGACTTTGCTGTAGGTGCAGTTTTGGGTCAGATGGTTTGAAAAGACTCGCATGTTATATATTATTCATCCTAGATTTTGAATGATGCACAGTTGAACTATTCAACAACATAGAAGGAATTACTTGCTGTCATTTTTGCTCTTGAGAAATTCAGACAGTACTTGGTAGGTGCCAAGGTTGTGGTATACTCAGACCACGCGGCTTTGTAATATTTGCTCCAAAAGAAAGATGCAAAGCCCATGCTGATTAGGTGGGTATTGTTGTTGCAGGAGTTTGATTTAGAAATTCGGGACAAGAAGGGTTGCGAGAATGTGGTAGCAGACCACCTTAGTAGGATAGTTCATGATAGCCACATAGATGGGGATGAGATTCAGTTGAGGGAAAGTTTCCCATATGAACATCTGTGGGCAGTACAGGATAAGGAACCTTGGTATGCAGATCTGGCAAACTATCAGACACATGGGGTATTTCCCCCTGATCTAGATTGGTAGGGCAAGAAAAGGTTTGCTAAGAGATCAAGGGAATACTTCTGGGATGAGCCTTATCTTTTCAAACACGGGGCAGATCAGGTAATTAGGAGGTGTGTGCTTAAAAATGAGCAATATGACGTGTTGCGATTCTGTCATGATTTGCAATGTAGAGGCCATTTCAGCGCACATAAGACATCACTTAAGGTGCTGCAATCAGGTTTCTTCTGGGTGTCACTTTTTAAAGATGTTTATCAGTTTTGTGTAACATGTGATAGGTGCCAGCGCACAGGGAGCATTGGTAAACAGAATGGGATGCCACAAACTGGAATTTTGGTGGTTGAAATATTTGACACTTGGGGTCTTCATTTTATAGGACTGTTCCCACCCTTTTGTGGAAACAGCTATATTTTAGTAGGGGTTGACTATGTTTCCAAATGGGTTGAGGCTATTGCCACAAAGGCCAATGGCAGTAATGTGGTGGTAAAATTCGCCAAGGAACATATTCTGACCCGAGTTGGGATTCCAAAGGTGATCATTAGTGATAGAGGGAGCCATATCTGTAACAAAGTCTTGGGAAACCTATTGAAGAAGTATGGGGTGCGTCACAAGGTGGCCACACCATACCACCCACAGATATCAGGACAGGTTGAAGTAATTAACAGGCACATCAAGCAGATTCTGGAGAAGACGGTCTCCTCCACTAGGAAGGATTGGGCATTGAAACTATCTGACGCCTTATGGGCATACCGAACGGCTTTCAAAACTCCTATTGGGATGAGCCTGTATAGGTTGGTTTTTTGTAAAGCTTGCCACCTTCCGGTAGAACTAGAACATAAAGCTTGGTGGGCGATTAAGTAGTTGAATTGGGAGTATGACAAGGCAGGTGAAAAACTATGCAATCAGTTGAACGAGTTGGATGAATTCAGGTTGGAAGCCTATAAGAGTTCACAACTTTATAAAGAAAAAACAAAAGTTATTCATGACAAGCGATTGGTAAGGAAAGAGTTCCAACCGGGAAGGCTGGTGTTACTTTATGAGTCCCGTTTGAAGTTGTTCCCTGGGAAGTTGAAATCGAGATGGTCAGGTCCACACCGTGTTATTAATATCTCAACTAACAAAGCTGTAGACATTCAGAATTTGAGAAACGATGGAATATTCAAAGTTAATGGGCATAGGCTCAAACTGTATTTTGGACCAGAAACTTGCTGCAAAGGTGTTGGTGCCATGGAACTTATTGAGCCATATAACATCTATCATGTCTAAGGACTTGTGGTAGGCAACCCGCTGAGATCATATTTATACTTTTAGCTTTCGTAGTTTTATTCCAGTTTGTATTATTGGTTTTATTTTGCATTTGATTTTTGTTTGGTAGAGTTGTTGTGTGTTTTAAGCTAGGTTGTGCATCTTTTGGGAAGCACATGACAAAATGCACAGACAACGAACTAGCTTCTGTTAGGATTATGCTCAATGACAAGAGTGTAATATTTTAATTGACAATCTTCTCATATTAATAAAGTGAATTCTGATTCTTACAATTACTTATAGCATTTATTATTATAATTGTCAAGGTAAATAATCATAAGGTCAAAAGGCTATGAGACATGAAGAATTGTTCATACATCCGGATATGTATGAGGTAGACACAATTCTTTAGTTAGTCTTGAATAACGTTCACAACTTAAGTTAAAGGTTGGGCACCTCTATCTTGTTAAAGTTATAGAATTCTTTTACTAGCATTTGAGTGGGATCAAATGAATATGATGAGTCTAAAATCATCGAAAGGTTTTCGAGTAAAAGAATCTAGTGCACTAGGTGTATTGAACTGGATCACAATGAAATACTTTATCTAGAACCGTCACTAGATATAAGTCTTTTCATTAAAGAGGACAATCAGAGAGTCTATCTTAATCCTGAGATAAATGATGGACTTATGGTTGCAAGTGTTATCATTAGAGCTATCAATGAGTACGATTATATAGCATAGTCTATCCTCGATAGTTTGGTGGTATACATTTGATAATCGATAGAGGACTTCATTTATAGATATGGACATCGTGGCTCCATTTATTAAATGAGAGTATAATATCATCATATGGATGTTTTGAGGTATTGGATATTAAATCTCAACGTTGAGTTTTCAATAATGATTATTGAAAACATGGCTTCTGGAAAAGTCAAAGTATCCAAGTTCAAAATGTGGTCATATGAGGAAATATGGTAACTTGGAGAGCTATAGGCGGTCTATGAGCTCTTGGCGATTACTGATATTATTCACGAGGATACACCATCTCCTATAAGATTGTCTAGGGTATGAATGAGAAACATCTCCTTATTCTATCTTTATTTAAGAGTTCAATTTTAGCTCTTTAGTGGAATGAGTTAAAATTAATAGATTGGACCTAAGTGAATCATTTGTTGATTGTGATTAGGTTGTGTCTATTGAAGCTTAAATTTAGATAGCCCGCCAAGATCCCTAATCCACACGTATTTGCATGGATCACTTGATATATTCTACCGGGCCGATTTAAGGGTCCATCTAGAATTGTTTTTAAGAATATAATATGTCTATTATTTAATTAATGGGCTGCACTATTATATTAATATATTAAAAGGAGACATGTGGGCTTGTTTCTTTTAGTAAGAATGGGTCCGGTTCACATGTGGGCTTTTATTTCAAGTCCAATGGATTAAATGAAATAAGAAAATAATATATGGCCCATTTATATAAGTGGGGCGGCAAGGTGTATATATTAACCTAATATATTATTTTGTTTCATTGTTTTAATTAAATAAGAATTAGTTAATTTATTAATTAATTGTTTAATTAATAAACAAATATTTTTCTGATCAGGAAATATATTTCCTAAAGTTATACTATTGGTAGTAGTATATTAAAAGTAAAAGACTTGTTTGATAAGAAAATAAATATTTAATTTTATTTATTTAATCAAATAAGAAGTCTTTTTATTTAGTCAATAAAAGAATAAAAATATCTATGAGTTGGATTAGGTTTTGAAGTCTAAAGGTTGATGGAAATTAGGGTGCAACACAAACTCTTTTTGGTATGTGATTTGCGGCAACCCTAGTCCATTTAGAGGAAGATTTCGGCAATCCTAAATAGAAGAGGAAGCAAAATTTCGGCCACCTATATAATGCCACATATAGAATTCGGCCACAATAGTTGATTGAATGATTCAATTTTTCTTCTTCTTCTCAATTCATAGAAAAGGATAATTTTTATTCTATTAAACATAAAAGAGAGAAAAGATTATTCATTGATAGTACACTGATTGCTTGTTCATCAATAAGCTTGTGTGTACAACATCGAATTAGGTTCACGCGAGTTTCGATCATTAGATTGAGAACTCAAAAGTGACCGGAATAATATTTGTCTTCTTTTGATTGTTTTGTGACTAACAAAAGAAAAAGAAAACTTTGTTCATCCATTCTCAGGTTTGCAATTCAAAGAAAAAGGGAGACCACGCTCCTAGGTGATTCACGTACGTGTTTGGATTGGAAGATCTCGCGGTACTGTTCACGATCACTGTTCCAGGGGGGGGGGGGGGGGGGGGGGGGGGGGGGGGTACTGTTCACGATCACTGTTCACGCGGGGGTACTGTTCACGATCACTGTTCACGAGGGTACTGTTCACGGGCATCGGAAAAGATTTTGCGGATTACCAATCGACATAAGTCAATCGGATCACGCGTCAAGAGGTATTTAACTCTAACAGTATATATTTGAGTTTAATAATTTAAAGGTTGAGATTCAACTTTGAGAAATATTTTAAAACCATACGAAATCTATTTTTCATTTTTTCCGCTGCGTTTTATAACGATTTTTCCCTACAGCTTCCTTCTAAAGGGAGTTTCTACCTTCGATTTTGTACATCATTGCATTAAATTTTCTATGAATGCGAATTTAGATTTTGTTAATATGAATGAGCAAGGTAGAAGCATATTGATCATATACTTGTGCGCGTTTTGGATCTAGTTTTGGGGTGTTGAACCCTCATTTCGCAAATTATTGTGATTATGCTTGATGTTGGTTGCGCTTTATGCATGTTCATAATTTTCGAGTCATCTATGGTGTTTCTCCTCCGTTAGGACATACCTTGTGGATTCCAACAATAGGGACATTGTTGAGTTTTGGTTTGGGGGTATGTTACGCCTTGTATAGTCGTCCTTGTAGTCTTGTAGTGAACGCCTCCCTTTGGTGTCTCCAAATTGCTCTTGATCTTGTGCATATGTTTTTCTCCTCTCTATTACACCTATGTGTATCATATCACACATTGGACTTGCGGCATTGTTGAATTATTGCTTAGGTGTCTAGGATTTACCTTCAGTTGGCATCTGATTATTTTAGTTTATGTTTGCTCGAGGACGAGCAAAGGTTTGGTTTGGGGGTGTTTGATTGTGCCAAATATGTAGTATATTTAGGCCCTCAAATCCGTATCTTGTGTTTTGTTTTCATGCATTTTGGTATCTGTAATGGGTTGATATGTGCGTAATTGTAGGAAATGGTGTAATGATGGGTTTGGAAGCATGTTGCGGTGGTTTCGGCAGAAAAGGTGCAAAAGGAAAGACAAAGGATCAGAAGCAGATCTACAGTACGGGTCAAGTGCGGGTCAAAACCGCACTCCAACCGCACTCATTCCCATAGCCGGGACCTGATGCTGAAAAAGAGTTAAAGTGCGGGTACAGTGCGGGTCATCCAACCGCACTCCACCCGCCCTGTCGCCAAAGCCAGAGAAGCTGATTTGTACCTGACGTTAAAGTACGAGTACAGTGCGGGTCATCCAACCGCACTCCACCCACATTGTTGCCAGAGCCAGAGAAGTTGATTTGTACCTGACAGATAAAGTGCGGGTCAAGTGCGGGTGATCCAACCGCACTCCACCAGCACTGTTGCTCAAGACAGAGGAGTGGATTTGCACCTGACATTAAAGTGCGGGTCAAGTGCGGGTAATCCAACCGCACTCTACCCGCACTATTTCCCAGATCTGAGAACTGAAGATGAAGACAACCTATATAGTACGGGTACAGTGCGGGTAATTCACCCGCACTCCGCGTGCGCCAGTTTGTTTTCTGAAGTTTAAGTCACCTATTTTTGTACATCGTATAAATAGAATAGTTGGAGAACATTTTTGGGAGCCTTTTGACCGAGATTTTCAGAGGTTTTACACACTTAGATCTGTGGTCTCTGTCTCTTTCACACACATACATTCTCTACTCAACTTCAAGGAAGGTAGGAGATTGAAGCAACTTCAAGGAAGGAGATGTTCTCCAAGGGTTCTGTCTCTTTCCTTTCTCTTATTTTCCTAGTTGTAATGAGTAGCTAAATCCCCTCTAAGGGGTTGATGGAGTAGTTAGTTGGATATTAGGCATGTACATAAACTTGATTCTATATTTATATTCATGTCTGTCTTTCATTGTTCTATTCTTGTTATGAATGGTTATCATTTATTTCTTGTTTAGATACATCCTCTTAGCAAGATCTCTTTGGATTTTGTATGAGTATTGCATCTAGATATACATCCTATTTAGTTGTTTCTTACTCTAATGAATGGACTGAACGACATGAATTCTGACTCTTAAACCGCGGTCTTAATCTAACCGCGATCGAGTTTCCGGCACTATACATCCTAGGTCGGAGCCCGTGAGAGGATTAGAAGTCATCACTATACATCCTAGGTTGACTACGTTTACAATCGGTTGAGTCATTGATAGGTAGACGAGCTTCGTTTTCAGAATCCGACGAACAACCAACACTATACATCCTAGGTTGGTGGTTTACGATAGATTAATCCATAATAGGTGGCCTTCACTATACATCCTAGGTTGACCACTTTCTAGGGATAATTAACCGACTCTATACATCCTAGGTCGGTTACCTTTGAATAGACGTGCCTATTTATAATTTTGTTGCATTGCCCAGTGTTGACTTTCGAATCCGTTAACTCCTTAGTTCCAATCATCTTTATATCCTTCATCCCATTTTCCTTTCCTCTAGTTTGCATTGTTATTTTAGTGTTACTAGTAGGGTAATTCACCATCTACATCTTCATCATTTTATGTTTCGTTTAATATATATATATATATATATATATGTATATATATACATTAACATTACTTTAGCAATGACTAATCTTTGCTAGCTCCGCTCTCTGTGGACGACACCCCACTTGCCACCATACGTGTGTTTTCCAAACCAATTTAGGCTTTGTGAGGTTTTTACAAATATTGTTGACGAATTTATCTTTTTAAAATGACACGAAAACCATTCGTCAGTACACTCCAATCAACTCACTCATTTATGTCTCGACAATATGCACATTACCCATAACGTTTAAGCTATGCCCTCATAAGTAGAGTAATCTAAAAAATATGGAAACAGTGAGAGGAGTCGATACCAAAAATCCATTTTTTTTTAGGAAAACGCTTGCGGAGACACTACATATAGCTGTGCTCTAACCTCTGTTCCACTTGATGCTCTTCGCGGCACTACTCGCATACTTGGTTGCATTCACCACTTAGGTCTGTAGGATCCAGATTTTGGATTGCCCAGTAGAATGGGGTTTTACAAATTTCAATGCAATCGTAAACTAACCCATTTGTACAGTATAAACAAAAACAATAAGAAGAAGATGAAACTATTTCATACCAAAGTTTGTAGGCTCCTTCTTCTTTTCGGTCTGCTTCCTAATTTAAACCACAAGATCTTCCTAGCTATCTCACGGGATTGGTAACATCATGTGGGCGCGTCACGGTACTTAGGAACAATGAGGATGAAGAGAAGAATAAATATTTCTTTTGGCCGAAAAAAGTTTGTTTTTTTTTCTTATTTGATTCTATACACTCAAAGATTGACTCTTTATTCTGAACGTATGTTGTGTTGTTTGTTTCCAAAAAAAACATATATCATATATATTTTTTTAATCAAACTAATTAATCAAATCTTTTAAAATATCTGATATATTTAAAGATATTAATTAATATTAATTTATTTGATTTGATTTGAATTCAAACTCTTTTAAATTCAAATTGAAATATTTAATTTAATGGAAATAAAATAATCAAATTCTCTTATCTTCATTCAAAATTAAATATCAATCAACACCCTCCATCTAATAATTAATTACACAATTAAAAAATCTAATTATTTAATTAGCATAATCATTAATATTCATTAATTAAATAATCTCATTATTCAATTAATTCCCGAATAGACACATGTCACTTTCGTACCACAATTAATTAGACAATCCAATTAATTAACCGTGACCCTTGTTACCTAAATTAATCAGGCTAGCAAGGGGACCCAATTGACCCACAGTATTTTAAGTTCCAATAATCCCTAGAAATAATTAATTAAACTCTTAAATTAATATTTCATGATTATTAACTTCGGTGCTATTCCACTAAAAACCAGAAGCTGCATTCTCTCAACTGTAGATGTGCTTACACAAACCAATAACTTTCGGTGTCCATCGATATAGCTATTACATTGGTATAATCCTCCACAAGTAGTTCATAATTAGAGATGGGTCATAATGTCCGTTATACCCCCTAATTACATCTTTTCCATTAAGTACCATTGATTGTCTAATGAACAATAAATCATACATTCCTCACGGAATTAGGAGAGCGTTCATCTTGTTCAAGCCCCGAATCAACCCTTAAGGGAACTACTGTCTGCTTCTCGCAAGGAGTGGATTCCACTATTGTGTACAAACCTTTCCAGCCACAAGCCAAACCGTGATCCCAACATACGAAGCATATTGGTCAGGAATGCAAGTCCGACCTCACCCATGGTACATCAAAAATCATGATCTAACCTGAAGGAATCGATAAGACACGCAGGATTAAGATCACCCATTTGTAGCCATCATTTGTCGATATGTATGAATCTCTGCATAAACTGATCTTAGTGAGAGATTCATATAAATTGTGGCCCAGTCCTATATGATCACATCATACAAGGTGCCTCCATTCTCATATCACCATATGAATGATCCAGGATAAGATCATCGTACATTACAGAATGGACCGTAGCTATAGATTAACCTCAAATAAAGTACCCAACTTTATTTTCTATCTACGGACTCTTTAGATTGCTCGTTTCAAACTGAATCCATCTGTATATGACATTCATATACTCAATTCGAAATTACATCCAGAAATCTTGGATGTTAAATACACATGTTATATAAAACTATGAAACAATTTTAATGAATAAACTACTTCTTTTATTTATGTTCAATTCACATTTCCAAATTACAAGCTTTAGGGCAAAAACCCCAACAATCTCCCACTTGCACTAAAGCGTGTGAGACATGTCTCGTAAACCTAGACCCTCTAGGTGACCCGTAAACACTTTAGCCTGTAAGGTCTTCATAAATGGATCAGCATGATTGTTCTGTGACACTATCTTGGTCACCGTCACATCTCCTCTCCACACTATCTCTCTTATGAGATGATATTTCGTCTCTACTTGCTTCCCTCTCTTGTGGCTTCTTAGTTCTTTGGAGTTAGCCACAACACCACAGCTATCACAATAGGGTGTGATGGGCTTATCCAGATCTGGAACAACTTCTGAAATTCCCTTAATATTATAGTGTCAAATATACCTAGATAGGGACTGAATATGTATAGTCTCAAAATTCTTGCAACTTCTTTTTCTTCACAAGATATACAATTTTACAAGGAAGCTTTAACAAGTATACTGATTCAACAAGATAATATGGATACAATTAAGCAATAGATGAATCAATACAAATTCAAAGTAAGTAAAGCTAATAAAACCAAAAATCAACACAATGGATTTTTACATGGTAAAACCTCAAAACGAAGAAACATCCACGAGTTGATACCACAACCACCGGCAAAAGCAATTCACTATGACAAATAAGAGTTACACACTCAAGAGGCAATCAACAAAAGATTCACTCTCTAAGCTATCAACACCTACTTTACCCTCGGGCCTAGTGAACTTACTAAGCCAACTTCCTCTCCAAGACCTCAAGTCTCTACGAATGCACCTTGCTTGTCTATCCAAGTCACCCGGATTCTAGACAAGACTTCCTCACTTAGCTATCCGGATCACCCCGATCCTAGCCGAGACTTCCTTGCTTAGCTATCCGGATCACCCCGATCCTAGCCAATACTTCCAATGCACAAATTGAAGATCCCCTCTCCAAAATTTGACTTCCAATGCTCAATCCAAAGAATCACTCTAAGGAATGAGACTTCCAACCTCTTTACAAGGCAAATGATCTAAGTGGATGCAAATGATTCAAACACAAGCAAATAGAGCAAGTAGATCAAACACACTCTATGAAAAATTACTTTAGCACATATCAAGCTCACAAGCAAATGTAACTAATTCTTATGAACATGTGATTAGAGATCTAGATTAGGCATTCAAAATCATCAACAAAAATATCTAGAAACCTAAACATGCCAATCAAAGCTAGAACAACAAGTTTTCAATAGAAATCACAAAACTAGCTTTGAAATCAAGTGAACAAGTTAACACTTGAAATCCACAACATATTCAACAAAACAAGAACTAGATTTAGATAGAAATTACAATCAAATATCCTAGTTCTTAGAACATGTGACTAAAACCTAGAAATCAACAATCAAGATCAAATCACAAAGATATTCAAGATTCAAGTTCATGTTCTTCAAAATTAGCTAAAATGATATTCAATCAAAAATACAAAAGCTAATTTCAAAACTCATCCAAACAAGTCTAAAATTGGAATCAAAATCATTCTAAACATTTTCTTTAATAAAATAAGAAGATTCATCAAGTTGATCACAAAAAAAAATGGAAAGAAGATGATTCACTTACAAATGATGAACACACGAACTGTGATCACATCACCGTGAAAAACCTGGACATCATTTGACTCTAAAACTACTTTGGATTTGTTCCTCCCTTCAAGACCAACAATTTCAGATTTTGAAAATCTAAAATCGAAGTTGATTTGAGAGAGATATCACAAAAACAAAATTAGACAAGTTGTGAAATATTTCTGCACGAAATTTGAATATATATTGAGGGAAATTGATGTGTAGAGAGAGAGAGAGAGGTAAGACCACCAATCAACACTTGCCACATTAGTTCCCCATGGAGGCACATGGCCTCCACGGGAGCAGAATGGTGGCCTTCCCGTTGGGGCCACACGCCTCCATGGGGTGGGGTGGTTTTTGGCTTTGTCATCCCACTTCCCTTTTGCTCCCTATAACGCACTGAAATTATTTTTGACCGTTGTCCAGCCTTAAAACTTTGAATTCGAATTCATTTTTGGATTATGAACCAAGACTCCCTCATGTACCAAAGACATCAAGACAACTTTCACAAAAAATATGGAATTCAACTTGAAAAATAAGGACGAAAATCATGTACGATAAAATCACGAAAAGTTTCTTAACTTCCTATTTTGAACTCGAAATTTAATGAATGAGTGACCAAAACAACCGGAACTCAATGAGACATAATATAAGCTCAAATTAAAGTTTCATCACATTAAAACACAAACAAATCAACACAATAACACACAAGTATGCCGCTTCCTAGATATAGTCCTAGAACATACAAGTTTACAAAAATTATCAAATTAAGTCTAGTGCATGTGCATATTTCAACAAGCGTGTGAATGTGTTATAAAAATTTAGCACAACGATGTAAGGAAACATATAAATGCAATGTGTGTGTGCACCTATGCCTTGCAAGAGGAGAAATAATCTTGATACCTTAGCATCCAAGCAAGCATCTTTCCTCTTGAAGACGAACTTTGCATGCGAAGTTGCTTTCCTTCTTTGAAGCTCAATCAAATCACAAACTATAAAATAGCATACATAAGACTACCTACTGCTGACGCATAAGGAACACGTCTCATATCCTCAACTTCTTAGGTGTCTTAGGACACTGTTCTTTAGACAAGTCAACTCCGTGCCTGGAAGGTAAATTACCTTTCTTGGAGTTCTACATCGAAAAACACATAGGAATCTTGCCGATATACGATGCCTGAGATAATGCTATGAGTTTATTCTTACGTTCCCTTATAAGTTGGATCCCTAGAACATAACTTGCCTCTCCCAAATCTTTCATTTGGAATTAGCTAGCCAGCCAGCCCTTTACTTCCGATAATACCCCTACATCTTTCCCGATGAGTATGATATCATCTACCTAAAGAACTAAGAAAACTACCTTCTTGTTAATGATGTGCGTGTAGACACAAGGCTCATCAACATTTTGCTCGAAGCCATAAGTTTTGATCACTTCATCAAACCTTATGTTCCAAGATATAGATGCTTGCTTAAGTCCATGAATGGACCTTTGCAACTTGCAAACCTTTTGCTCTTGATCTAGAATAACGAATCCTTCTGGTTGCACCATGTAGATGCTCTCATCAATATTGCCATTGAAAAATTCAATCTTGACGTCCATTTGCCAAACTTCGTAATCGAAATAAGCTGCAGTGGATAAGAGAATCTGAATATACTTAAATATGGCTACTGGCAAAAAGGTCTCTTCATAATCGACCCCTCTTTTTGGGTATAACCCTTTGCCACTAGCCTTGCCTTGAAGGTCTCTACCTTCCCGTCTACTCCTTTTTTTCTCTTCTAGATCCACTTACACCCTATGGATTTTGTTCGGGTTATGCTCAATGGCAAGAGTGTAATATTGTAATTGACAATCTTCTCATATTAATAAAGTGAATTCTGATTCTTACAATTACTTATAGCATTTATTATTATAATTGTCAAGGTAAATAATCATAAGGTCAAAAGACTATGAGACATGAAGAATTGTTCATACATCCGGATATGTATGAGGTAGACACAATTCTTTAGTTAGTCTTGAATAACGTTCACAACTTAAGTTAAAGGTTGGGCACCTCTATCTTGTTAATGTTGTAGAATTCTTTTACTAGCATTTGAGTGGGATCAAATGAATATGATGAGTCTAAAATCATCGAAAGGTTTTCGAGTAAAATAATCTAGTGCACTAGGTGCATTGAACTGGATCACAATGAAATACTTTATCTAGAACCGTCACTAGATATAAGTCTTTTCATTAAAGAGGACAATCGGAGAGTCTATCTTAATCCTGAGATAAATGATGGACTTATGGTTGCGAGTGTTATCATTAGAGCTATCAATGAGTACGATTATATAGCATAGTCTATCCACAATAGTTTGGTGGTATACATTTGTTAATCTATAGAGGACTTCATTTATAGATATGGACATCGTGGCTCCATTTATTAAATGAGAGTATAATATCATCATATGGATGTTTTGAGGTAATGGATATTAAATCTCAACGTTGAGTTTTCAATAATGATTATTGAAAACATGGCTTCTGGACAAGTCAAAGTATCCAAGTTCGAAATGTGGTCATATGAGGAAATATGGTAACTTGGAGAGCTATAGGCGGTCTATGAGCTCTTGGCGATTACTGATATTATTCACGAGGATACACCATCTCTTACAAGATTGTCTAGGGTATGAATGAGAAACATCTCCTTATTTTATCTTTATTTAAGAGTTCAATTTTAGCTCTTTAGTGGAATGAGTTAAAATTAATAGATTGGACCTAAGTGAATCATTTGTTGATTGTGATTAGGTTGTGTCTATTGAAGCTTAAATTTCGATAGCCCGCCAAGATCCCCAATCCACACGTATTTGCATGGATCACTTGATATATTCTACCGGGCCGATTTAAGGGTTCATCTAGAATTGTTTTTAAGAATATAATATGTCTATTATTTAATTAATGGGCTGCACTATTATATTAATATATTAAAAGGAGACATGTGGGCTTGTTTCTTTTAGTAAGAATGGGTCTGGTTCACATGTGGGCTTTTATTTAAAGTCCAATGGATTAAATGAAATAAGAAAATAATATATGGCCCATTTATATAACTGGGGCGGCAAGGTGTATATATTAACCTAATATATTATTTTGTTTCATTGTTTTAATTAAATAAGAATTAGTTAATTTATTAATTAATTGTTTAATTAAGAAACAAATCTTTTTCTGATCAGGAAATATATTTCCTAAAGTTATACTATTGGTAGTAGTATATTAAAAGTAAAAGACTTGTTTGATAACAAAATAAATAATTAATTTTATTTATTTAATCAAATAAGTAGTCTTTTTATTTAGTCAATAAAAGAATAAAAATATCTATGAGTTGGATTAGGTTTTGAAGTCTAAAGGTTGATGGAAATTAGGGTGCAACACAAACTCTTTTTGGTATGTGATTTGCGGCAACCCTAGTCCATTTAGAGGAAGATTTCGGCAATCCTAAATAGAAGAGGAAGCAAAATTTCGGCCACCTATATAATACCACATATAGAATTCGGCCACCATAGTTGATTGAATGATTCAATTTTTCTTCTTCTTCTCAATTCATAGAAAAGGATAATTTTTATTCTACTAAACATAAAAAAGAGAGAAGAGATTATTCTTTGATAGTACACTGATTGCTTGTTCATCAATAAGCTTGTGTGTACAACATCGAATTAGGTTCACGCGAGTTTCGATCATTAGATTGAGAACTCAAAAGTGACCGGAATAATTTTTGTCTTCTTTTGATTGTTTTGTGACTAACAAAAGAAAAAGAAAACAATGTTCATCCATTCTCAGGTTTGCAATTCAAAGAAAAAGGGAGACCACGCTCCTAGGTGATTCACGTACGTGTTCGGATTGGAAGATCTCGCGGTACTGTTCACGATCACTGTTCACGGGGGTACTGTTCACGATCACTGTTTACGTGGTACTGATCACAATCACTGTTCATGCGCGTACTGTTCACAATCACTGTTCACGCAGGTACTGTTCACGGGCATCGGAAAAGATTTTGCGGATTACCAATCGACGTAAGTCAATCGGATCACGCGTCAAGAGGTATTTAACTCTAACCGTATATATTTGAGTTTAATTAATTAAAAGGTTAAGGTTCAACTTTGAGAAAAATTTTAAAACCATACGAAATCTATTTTTAGTTTCTTCCGCTGCGTTTTATATCGAATTTTCCCTACAATTGGTATCATTGCCTTGGTTGTACCTTTTAATTAATTAACGTATATATACGTGAATCTATTTCTTTTTTATTGTGATTATACATGTTTTAGAAAGAGATGGCACTCTAGGTATTCGCAAATATAATTACATGTTGAATGTATGGATTTATATATGTTTTATAAAGTGAATTGTTATTGCTCGATTTTGGTCCTAGAATTTCAATGTAATTTTTGTTTCGGATTTGTAACAAGAAGGGTGGTCTATTATCGCCATAATTCCTTCTTGGTAGTTGCTAGGGTTTTATTTTTTTTTTGTATGTAAAATAAGTGCAGTATTTTTTTTTTTATAATTAGGTGCAGTATTTTTTTTGTAAATCTTACTGCAGTAAAATAAAAAAATAAAAAAATTTGCTGCAGTAATTTATTCGTAATATGATGTAATGTATTCGGGTATTGAAAATTCGAAGGCACGAAGAAAAACGAAGCAACCGGAACCAAGAACGAGCACCGTGCGCACCTTAGGACTGGATTGGGCTGCGCATGGCAAGCCCAATCCTTGGTGGGCTGCGCACGGCAGCCTTGTGTGGCCTTATGGGCTGCGCAAGGCAGCCCCTTTGTGGGGTTGTGGGCTGTGCACTGTCCATGGGAGGAGGCCGAGGGATGAGTATATGGTTGATGGCCACCTGAAGATCTTGTATTCCTAACAATTGTAATTTACTTGCTTTTCTAGGATGGGCCAAAATTGTTGCTATTTAATTTTTGCTTAAATATTACAATATTTGTTGTTGTATGATAACATGACATCTTAGAATAGGAGTGCCACTCATATATCTCTTTTGGTATGAACATGCATTGAATGATTTAGGTATCTAATTGGCATCTAGATAACTTGGTAAAAATCATTCTTTGAGATTTAATCACACGCCTTAAATAATTGAGTGGGAGAAGGTGTGCAAGAACGCCTATGGCCTCCAAGATTAGTTGAGTTTTATTATTTTTGGTAATCCCCCCAAGGGGCGTCCATAAATGGAATTTAACAATATACTTCCTTACAAGGATAGACTAGACAATTGACTTAAACGAAATCTACTCCCCAAGGAGGGATTTTCGTGAGAGAAAATTGAGGGTCGATATCTTGGTAACACACTCAATGTAATTTTATTAATATCCTCCCAAGAGTTCTTGTTAATAAAAATTACAAGGCTAAAATTAAAAACGCTGGTTGTTATGTTAACAATTAGGTGGGACCTAGTCTAACTAGTAAATAGTGCGAACTCCCAAAGGAGGCGTAATATTTATGGGTGTTGGATCACCGTTGAATTTTTATGATTGAATTATTCATTTTAATTCAAGATAAATTTTTAAAAGTGCTATTATCATGATTATTTACTTATATGTTTTTGTTTTAATCAGAAATCATGACCCATCACTTATGAACATCCTGAAAGATAACACCTTAACTGGAGATAACTACGTAACATAGAAAACGAAAATTGGGTTGTTGCTGCAAAGTGAAAAACATAAGTTTGTTCTGACCACTCCTAAACCACCCCTTCCTAATAATGAATCTAATGTGATGCAAAGAGATGAGTATGAGCAGTGGAAGACTTCTGATAATATGGCAAAATGTTACATTTTGGCCACTATCTCCGACGTGTTGTGAAAATACACTCTTAACGTGTGTCTACAACCTAGAGGGGGGGGGGGGGGGGGGGGTGAATGGGTTGTCAATCGATTATTACCAACTTTTTCGATTAGTCAATATTAAACATATAACCCAATTAAATCAACCATACAAAATCAAGTGTAAAGTGCGGAATAATAAATAACACTTGATTTTTACGTGGAAACCCTTAAACAAAGGGAAAAACCACGGACTATCCTCCTAGCCACACACGATCCTCAAATCCACTATATGAGTAAAAAGTTACACCCTCAAGTGATACTCGGACTCTCACTCTAGATAACCTCAGGCTATGGACACTACCACTCGCCACTCTTGGTTCTATCCCTAGTGATATCCACTGATACACTACTATTGGCGTGAGCACCTCCTACTCTACCCGCAGGCCTTTTACAATGGATTCTTGACCGATGCTTGCCAACCACAACTTGGTTGCAAGACTTCAGTGCTTGTGCAACTTCACCCCGAAGCCACAAGACTTTGACTCAATGAAGAGTATAGGGTCTAAGTGAACAATCAATGAATGCTCAACACAATATATGTTAGACCAAACATACAATGCTTAACTAGATGTAGATAATGCAATACAACATCCTAGTTATCAAATAATGCCTACATGTACACACATGAGGTCTCAATTAGTTGTAGAGAAATTCTAACAACCTAATTGTCAATTAAATTCACATAAACATTCATAAACTTGACTAGATGCACAAAGACAACCTAATCATCAATTAAGCATACATGAATATTTATGGATTAGCTATTTAGGCATATATGACCTAATAATGCAAGCTATCACAAACAAACACAATCAAATATTCATGAACATTAACTAGTTGATTAAAACACAATTTCTCAACCTAGTTATCAATTAATTACACATGAATATTTATGACCTAGCTTTTAGGCAAAAATGACCTAATCAATTAAGCTATCAAAATACAAACCCAATCATGTTATCAAGACTCGTAAATATGCAATAATAGAGTCTAAGTATTTAATCATGCAATAAATACCTAATCTAGAGTAAGAAGAACAATAAATGATATTCAAAGAAGTTCTTGCTTACCTAGTCATGAAACAATGAAGACCCATGCTTAAATGATGTTGAATGATGCAAGATGGAGATGGGTTTTGGGTTTGGAGAGTCAAAGATGCTTTCTTGAAGCTTTCTCTCTCTAGGAGCTCTAACCTCTCTCTAAAAATGAATTTTTGAGCTCTTGGTCGACCAAGAAGAGAAGAGGAAGAATATATATGAAGCCCTAGTTAAAACTACATCGTTTTGAACTTGGGAAACTGAATCCCATCAAAACCGCTTGCTAGACCGCGGCTCAGGTAAGTGTCCAGACCGCGGTACATACAGCAGTGCACCTTCTGGACAACACCGCGGTTGGGACCGCTGTGCGTGCAAGTGCACAGGTCATGGTCCACGTCGCGCATGACGCACTAGAGAATACCGCTCCGTGCACCGCGGTGCAAGCAGAGCCTTCCGAGCGGTCTAGGCCGCGCTAAAGGGAAAAATCCCTTTTTAACACTCAAGACAAAAGTCTATCTTACATGAATGTTGTGCAAGTGTGAAGTGAGTGAGATGCACACAATGAAGCACAATTAACATGTTATCAACTAAGATACAATGCAAGATATGATATCTAATGTAAGCTAGTGAGTGTTTTAGAAAAGGATGCACACTTATACAAACAATAAAGAACACAAATGTAAGATAAACAAAACATGCATGAAGTGTGTGTGTGTGCACCTAAACTCTTCAAGAGACAAAGTCAAGTGAATATACCTTTTGCTCTTGAAGTCATGGAGATGCTTGGAAGCTACCCAACACGGACCTAAGCTACCCATTACACAATCATCCCCAATGTGGTGGTTTGTCATGAAATAAGCCAATCATAAAATCGAGGTCCTTACATGTTGCAACAGCAACATGAATGAATGGAGTCCGCTGCTGATATAATGATGTCTCTAGAGGAAATGTTTGCTATGAGGTCTAAGACGACTAAGAGAGAGGCAGTGACTGCTTTTATGAATCTTAGGATGAAACCTGGACAATCTGTGAAAGATCACATGATGAAAGTCATAGCACATCTCAATATTGCTGAACTAAATGGTGCTGAGATTGATGGTGAGACCAAAATTGATATGGTAGTTAACTCACTGTCAGATTCTTTTGATCAGTTCAAGTTGGACTACACCTTGAATAAAAAGGAATACACCTTGCAGGGCCTGATGCAAGATGTTCAAAGCGCTGAAAAGATCGTTGTGAAAAACAAAGGTCAAGAGATTCATTTGGTTGGTAAAGTTGCTACTGGTAAGACCCGTAAGAAGGTAAAGAAACAACAGAAGAAAAAGCAACTTGGGTCTACCAAGAAGGAAACCAAGAAAGTAACCAAGATCAAAGGGAAATGCTTCCTTTGTGGTGAAAAGGGACATTGGAAAAGAGATTTCCCAAAGTCCCAGAAAAAGAAGGAAGAAGGTAATGTTAATTATCTAAAAACATGTTTTCTGGCAGATTCTACTGATTCTTGGATCATAGACTCTGGAGCCACTAATCATGTTTGTTATTCCTTGCAGGGGTTTCAGGAAAAGAGAAGGTTGAATGAAGATGAAGTCAATTTGCGCTTGGGCAACGGAACGTTAGTGTCTGCAAGTGTAATGGGAGATATTAGAGTTATTTTAGATTCTAGTAGGCATTTAGATTTAATAGACGTTTATTATGTACCTCAATTCAAGAGGAATTTAATTTTAGTTTCTTGTTTAAATAAGTTTGGATATTGGGTTACTTTTAATAAAACTTGTATTATTAGTAAGAATGACAAAGGTGTTTGCAAAGGTACATTGGAAAACGGTTTATTCTTTTTGCATAGAAATATCTCTCACTCGTTAGACACAGAAATAACGGAACCTAATCATAAAAGAGTAAAATTATCAAAAGATGAAACCTATCTTTGGCATTTACGCCTAGGTCACATTAACCTTAATAGGATTAAAAGATTGGTATGTGACGGACCTTTAAGTGACTTAAAGGTTGATAATCTACCAACTTGTGAATCTTGTTTGGAAGGTAAAATGACTAAAAGGCCGTTCAATACCAAAGGTGCAAGAGCCACTGAATGTTTAGGACTAGTACACACTGATGTATGTGGTCCTATGAGCATTCAAGCTAGAGGTGGATATGAGTACTTCATCACCTTCACAGATGATTACTCAAGATTTGGTTATGTGTATCTCATGAGACATAAGTCAGATGCATTTGATATGTTCAAAGCATTCAAAGCTGAAGTAGAAAATCAGCTTGAGAAACATATAAAAATCTTGAGATCTGATCGTGGTTGACAATATCTATCTGGAGAGTTTCAGCAATATCTTATTGATAATGGGATAGTTTCTCAGCTTTCTGCACTAGGTACACCTCAACAAAATGGGGTAGCAGAAAGGAGAAATATGACTCTTTTAGAGATGGTTAGATCAATGTTGATTTATTCAACACTTCCTATTTCTTTTTGGGGACATGCTTTACAAACAGCAATATATATTCTAAATGATGTACCATCTAAATCTGTCCCTAAAACCCTACATGAATTGTAGACTGGGCGAAAGCCTAATTTACAACACATGAGGATATTTGGTTGTCCTGCACATGTGTTGAAAGGAAAGACAGAAAAGATGGAGTCCCGTTCGGAAACATGTATATTTGTGGGGTATCCAAAAGGAACTAAAGGATATTATTTCTATAGTCCTTCTGATCTAAAAGTATTTGTTTCAATAAATGCTTCATTTCTAGAAAAGGACTATATGAATAATTTTGTGCCCAAAAGTAGAATTGTCTTGAATGAGATGTCAGGAGATACAATTCCACAAGAGGTTTCACAACCCAGCCCAATTGTAAGTTCCACTCCAACACAAGATCAACAACCTACCATTCCTTGTCGTAGTGGGAGGGTTATAACACAACTCGAAAGATACATCGGTCTAGGAGAATCTGTTGAGAATCTCCCGGACGACGATGATCCCTACACGTACAAGGAAGCTATGGAGGATAGTTGATTGTCGTCATTGGAAAAAGGCAATGCAATCTGAGATTGAATCGATGTTCAATAACAAAGTCTAGTCCCTTGTAGACTTGCCTAAAGGGATAAAACCCATTGGGTGCAAGTGGGTATACAAGAGGAAAAGAGGTATGGATGGTAAGGTGGAAACCTTTAAAGCTAGACTAGTAGCTAAAGGTTATACACAGAAAGAAGGTATCGATTACGAGGAAACCTTCTCACCTGTGGCCATGCTTAAATCCATTAGGATAGTCTTATCCATTGCAGCATCTCTAGACCTAGAGATTTGGCAAATGGACATCAAGACAACTTTCCTTAATGGAAGTCTTGACGAGAGCATCTACATGATGCAACTAGAGGGATTCAATGAAAAAGGCCAAGAAGAAAGAGTATGCAAGTTGCAAAAGTCCATATATGGACTAAAGCAAGCATCCAGATCCTGGAACATAAGGTTCGATCAAGCTGTAAAGGGTTTTGGATTTATTCAAAACCCTGACGAACCTTGTGTATACAAGAGGATCAAAGGCGACAAGTTGGTTTTCCTCATTCTTTATGTTGATGATATACTACTCATTGGAAACGATGTAGGTGTATTGACATCAGTGAAAGAATGGTTAGCAAAACAATTTGATATGAAGGACTTAGGAGAAGCAAGTTATATTCTTGGTATCCAAGTAATAAAGGATAGAAAGAATAGAATGATTGCATTATCCCAAGCTTCATACATTGATAAAATCTTGTCTAGATTCACCATGCAAGATTCCAAGAAAGGTATGTTACCTTTTAGACATGGAATCAAACTTTCTAAGGGTCAAGCACCTAAGAATGTGCATGAAGAGCAATTCATGAGTAGAGTTCCATATGCCTCGGCAGTTAGAAGTCTCATGTATAAAATGCTCTGTACTAGACCAGATATTTGTTTTGCTGTTGGCATAGTTAGCAGGTTTCAATCGAAACCTGGTCCTGATCATTGGACGGCAGTCAAGCATATTTTCAAGTATCTCAAGAGAACTAGAGATTATATGCTTGTATACTCTGGAGGGGATTTAATTCCCGTTGGGTATACAGATTCTGATTTCCAGTCGGATTCTGACTCCAGAAAATCCACATCAGGATCTGTGTTTACCATTGGAGGAGGAGCAGTCATATGGAGGAGTATCAAGTAATCTTGTATTGCTGATTCCACCATGGAAGCTGAGTATGTTGCTGCATGCGAAGCTGCCAAAGAGGTTGTTTGGCTCCGCCAATTCTTGATTGACTTAGAAGTGGTTCCTAGTGCGAATAAGCAGATCACTATACACTGTGACAACAGTGGTGCAGTGGCTAATTCGAAAGAACCAAGAAGTCATAAGAGAGGTAAACACATTGAAAGGAAGTATCACCTTTTGAGGGAAATTATTCATAGGGGAGACGTGACGATCACCAAAATCGCGTCAGCAGAAAATCTAGCGGATCCTTTCATAAAGGATCTACCTCAGAAGAGCTTTGATGGACATCTAGAGAACATGGGAATGAGAGATATGACACACTTGCTATAGAGCAAGTGGGAGATTGTTAGGATTATGCTCAATGGCAAGAGTGTAATATTGTAATTGACAATCTTCTCATATTAATAAAGTGAATTCTGATTCTTACAATTACTTATAGCATTTATTATTATAATTGTCATGGTAAATAATCATAAGGTCAAAAGGCTATGAGACATGAAGAATTGTTCATACATCCGGATATGTATGAGGTAGACACAATTCTTTAGTTAGTCTTGAATAACGTTCACAACTTAAGTTAAAGGTTGGGCACCACTATCTTGTTAAAGTTGTAGAATTCTTTTACTAGCATTTGAGTGGGATCAAATGAATATGATGAGTCTAAAATCATCGAAAGGTTTTCGAGTAAAAGAATCTAGTGCACTAGGTGCATTGAACTGGATCACAATGAAATACTTTATCTAGAACTGTCACTAGATATAAGTCTTTTCATTAAAGAGGACAATCAGAGAGTCTATCTTAATCCTGAGATAAATGATGGACTTATGGTTGCAAGTGTTATCATTAGAGCTATCAATGAGTACGATTATATAGCATAGTCTATCATCGATAGTTTGGTGGTATACATTTGTTAATCGATAGAGGACTTCATTTATAGATATGGACATCGTGGCTCCATTTATTAAATGAGAGTATAATATCATCATATGGATGTTTTGAGGTATTGGATATTAAATTTCAACGTTGAGTTTTCAATAATGATTATTGAAAACATGGCTTCTGGACAAGTCAAAGTATCCAAGTTCGAAATGTGGTCATATGAGGAAATATGGTAACTTGGAGAGCTATAGGCGGTCTATGAGCTCTTGGCGATTACTGATATTATTCACGAGGATACACCATCTCCTATAAGATTGTCTAGGGTATGAATGAGAAACATCTCCTTATTCTATCTTTATTTAAGAGTTCAATCTTAGCTCTTTAGTGGAATGAGTTAAAATTAATAGATTGGACCTAAGTGAATCATTTGTTGACTGTGATTAGGTTGTGTCTATTGAAGCTTAAATTTAGATAGCCCGCCAAGATCCCTAATCCACACGTATTTGCATGGATCACTTGATATATTCTACCGGGCCGATTTAAGGGTCCATCTAGAATTGTTTTTAATATATCAAGAATATAATATGTCTATAATTTAATTAATGGGCTGCACTATTATATTAATATATTAAAAGGAGACATGTGGGCTTGTTTCTTTTAGTAAGAATGGGTCTGGTTCACATGTGGGCTTTTATTTAAAGTCCAATGGATTAAATGAAATAAGAAAATAATATATGGCCCATTTATATAAGTGGGGCGGCAAGGTGTATATACTAACCTAATATATTATTTTGTTTCATTGTTTTAATTAAATAAGAATTAGTTAATTTATTAATTAATTGTTTAATTAAGAAACAAATCTTTTTCTGATCAGGAAATATATTTCCTAAAGTTATACTATTGGTAGTAGTATATTAAAAGTAAAAGACTTGTTTGATAACAAAATAAATAATTAATTTTATTTATTTAATCAAATAAGAAGTCTTTTTATTTAGTCAATAAAAGAATAAAAATATCTATGAGTTGGATTATGTTTTGAAGTCTAAAGGTTGATGGAAATTAGGGTGCAACACAAACTCTTTTTGGTATGTGATTTGCGGCAACCCTAGTCCATTTAGAGGAAGATTTCGGCAATCCTAAATAGAAGAGGAAGCAAAATTTTGGCCACCTATATAATACCACATATAGAATTCAGCCACCATAGTTGATTGAATGATTCAATTTTTCTTCTTCTTCTCAATTCATAGAAAAGGATAATTTTTATTCTACTAAACATAAAAAAGAGAGAAGAGATTATTCTTTGATAGTACACTGATTGCTTGTTCATCAATAAGCTTATGTGTACAACATTGAATTAGGTTCACGCGAGTTTCGATCATTAGATTGAGAACTCAAAAGTGACCGGAATAATTTTTATCTTCTTTTGATTGTTTTGTGACTAACAAAAGAAAAAGAAAACTTTGTTCATCCATTCTCAGGTTTGCAATTCAAAGAAAAAGGGAGACCACGCTCCTAGGTGATTCACGTACGTGTTCGGATTGGAAGATCTCGCGGTACTGTTCACGGGGGGGGGGGGGGGGGGGGGGGGGGGGGGGTGTTACTGTTCACGATCACTGTTCACACGGGGGTACTGTTCACGGCATCGGAAAAGATTTTGCGGATTACCAATCGACGTAAGTCAATCGGATCACGCGTCAAGAGGTATTTAACTCTAACTGTATATATTTGAGTTTAATTAATTAAAAGGTTAAGGTTCAACTTTGAGAAAAATTTTAAAACCATATGAAATCTATTTTTCGTTTCTTCCGCTGCGTTTTATATCGATTTTTCCCTACAGGTTTTACCCCATCCGGTAAGTCTACAAGTTCCCAGACTGAGTTAGAGTACATGGACTCCATCTCGAGATTCATGGCTTTAAGCCATTCCTCTTTGTCAAGATCTTCCATTACATTCTTAAATGTCAATGGATCATCCACACTATCAATAGAGACGACATATCATCCCTCACCTATAGCCAAATAGAGTTCAAGTTGTCCCACAACCCTCCCACTACGTCTAGGTGGTAGTGTATCCAGACTAGGAATCATCTGACTATCAGATGTCAATGGATCAACAACTCTTGTTGACTGAGCACTAGTCGTACCAGGCTCCATTTCATTTAATACAATCTTACTTCAAGGTTTTGATCACTAATATAGCTATCCTCAAGAAACGTTGCATTTGTCAATACAAATACTTTGTTCTCTTCAGGACTATAGAAGTATCCACCTCTGGTCTCCTTAGAATATCCCACAAACAAGCAGACTATTGAATTAGGGTCTAACTTTCCACTTCTGTTCTTCAGCACATGTGTTGGACACCCCCATTAATGGAAATGTCACAAACTAGCTTTAGGACCATTCCACAACTCTAAGGGAGTCTTAGGAACATATTTGGATGGGACTACATTCAAAATGTAAGCTGCAGTTTGTGATGCATATACCCAACAGGAATTTGATAATAATGAGAAACTAATCATAGATCTCACCATTTTCCTTAGGGTTCTATTTCTCCTCTCCGCGACACCATTCTGTTGTGATGTACCAGGAGTTGTGAGTTGGGACACTATCCCATACTCGACCATAAGGTCTTCAAACTCTTGGTCACGGTACTCACCTCCATGATCCGATCATAGAGACTTGATAGTCTTTCCTAACTGGTTCTCAACTTAAGACCGAAATTCTTTGAACTTTTCAAAAGTTTTCGACTTCCGTTGCATTAGGTAGACATATCCGTATCTAGAGTAGTCATCTATAAAAGTTACATAATACTCATAGCTACCCCTTGCTTTAATATTCACCGGTCCACAAACGACTGAATGTATAAGCTCTAGTGGTTCTTTAGCTCTAAGCCATTTTTCAGTAAAAGGTCTCTTGGTCATTTTACCTTCCAGACAGGATTAGTAAACAGGTAAGGTGCCAACCTTTTGTTAAGATTATGCTCAATAGCAAGAGTGTAATAATGTATTTGACAATCTTTTCTTATTAATAAAGTGATTTCTAGTTTAACAAATCCTATAGCATTTATAGTTTAATTATTATAATTGTCAAAAGTAAATAATCATAAGGTCAAAAGACTATGAGCAATGAAGAATTGTTTGTATATCTAGAAATGTATGAGGTAGGCACAATTCTTTAGTTAGTCTTAAACAATATTCACAACTTAAGATAAAGGTTTGGCACCTTTACCTTGTTAAAGTTGTAGATTCTTTTGCTAGCATTTGAGTGGGATCAAATGTGTTATGGTGAGTCTAAAATCATCAAAGTGTAGTGTCTTCGAGCAAAAGAATCTAGTGCACTAGGTGATCGAGCCAAAAATGTCATACATTTTGGCCCTCATATCATTTCCCTTTGTCTCGTTCTTGAGTGTTTTTAAGAGTATTTATTGCTCTTTTGGTTGATATTGCATGTATTTGGTGTAAAGGCATAAAGAGCGGCAAAAAGGTCAAATGGTGCAAAAATGTAGTGAAGAAGGCCATAGTGCAAGGGTACCACACTCGTGCATTACTCATGCACTACCCGTGCACCGGAAGAAGGAATTGGAGAAGATCTCAGTGCACGGGTATTACCCGTGCAACTACCCATGCAACCCACCAAACTAGGGAGCAGAGCCTCAGACAAGAGTCTACTGCACAGGTACAGCACCGGTCACTTACCCGTGCATAACCTATGCATATTGCACAAATCAGGAATGAAGTGAAGACTACACGGGTAATTGCACGTGGACCTTACCCGTGCTATACGTGATTCTCAGCTCGCCACATCAGCATTTTGACCTATTTTTGAAGGAACTATATAAAGCTTCATATTTGATTTTTCAAAGGAGACCAACCCACGACCATACACCCATCCTTACAACATTTTCTCTCTCTAAATCTCAAAATCCATTCTCTCCCAAAATCATCCAAAAACCCATCACTATCTTCTTCAAATTGCTACTCAAAAGGACATTGGAGGTCGAATCAAGCTTGAAGATAGAAGGTATCATATGGGTCTTCTATATTTCCCTCTTCTCTTTCATTTGAATACATTTGTTATGAGTAGCTAAAACCAATTAGGGGGTTGATGTAATTAATTCATAGATTGTGGGATTTCCATCATTTTGACTTGATTAATATATTTCCAATCAATTTACTTAATTGTGTTTGATTGTCCCTTGAATTAAGTAGGCATTCCAACTCTTGATTTTTGTGGATTAATTAAACTTATTAGAGTCATTAATCATTAATTGAAATCTTTGTGAAGATGGTAGGCATTCCAACTCCCATTTAACTTAGTGGTTGAATTTGCTCCTAAATGCATTTAATACTAACTTTGGGTTGGGTAGGCATTCTAACTCCTAACCCTTTGTTGATATTGAATTATGGTTTCTTTGTGAGCCAAGTAGGCATTCCAACTCTTGGTTTACATTAGATACCAAACTTAATTTTTAACCATATACACTTAAGGTGTATAATTAAGCTCAATTGATATGGAAATGGTATGTTGTGAGCATTCCAATCCAACATATCTTGGCTAGGAAAAAGGGTGGATTGTGATCATTCCAATCCAAGCCATCCCAACTTCCCATTTCAATCCAAACCAAATGTGAAAGGGGTGGCTTGTGAGCATTCCAATCCAAGTCACTCCGGAAACTCGAGTTAGGAAGATAAGCCATATGTTTAATCGAGTCGGTCTTCATATGTGAACTCCCACAATTTGTGTCTACATTGCATCAACTCCCATATCTATCATCATACCTTTCACACACATTTCTTGTATCTTAGTTCTTTTTGTTTCATTAATTTAGTAGTAATTGCATGTTGATTTAGATTCTATAATAATTCCAAATCACCATTCACTTAGTTTCAGTACTTTCAACACTAGAGTTTTAATCACAACTATTTCACGATCTCTGTGGAACGATACCTCTATTTGCCATATACTAGGTTTTTTTGTATTAGTGCATTTTGGGATCTTTAAATTTGTTTGGATTGCATTCACAACAAAATGTGTGTTCACTAGGTGAATTGAATAGGATCACAGTGAAATACTTTATCCAGAACCATCAGTGGATAAAAGTTTTCACTTGAGGAAAATCGGAGAGTCTATCTCAATCCTGAGATAAATGATGGACTTATGGTTATAAGTGTTATCATTTGAGCTATCAATGAGTATGATTAAATACCATAGTCTATTATCGATGGTTTGGTGGTATTCATTTGTTAATCGATAGAGGACTTCATTTATAGATATGGACATCGTGGCTCAATTTATTAAATGTGAGTAGAATATAATCATATAGATATTTTGAGGTATTGGATATTAAATCTTAATGTTAACTTTTCAATAGTGTCTATTGAAACATGGCTTCTGGACAAGGCAAAATATCCAAGTTCAAAATATGGTCATATGAGTACATAAGGTAACTGGGAGAGCTATAGACGGTCTATGAGCTCTTTGCGATTATTTTTATTTTTCACGAGGATACACTATCTTCAATAAGGTTGCTAGGATATGAATGAGAAATATTAACTTATTCTATCTTTATTTAAGAGTTCAATTTTAGCTCTTCAGTGGAATGACCTAAAATTAATAGATTGAACCTAGGTGAATCATTTGTTGATTATGATTAAGTTATGTCTATTGGAGCTTAAATTTAGATAGCCCGCCAAGATCCCCAATCCACACGAACTTGAATGGATCACTTGATATATTCTACCTGACAAATTTCTGGGTCCATCTAGAAATTATTTTTTTCGGAATCAAAAACTTTTGGAGAGGTGCAGTCATGTGTGTGATCTAGACACGCGGTAACTTTTCAGAAGCCTGGAATGGGCGGCCAAGGATGTAGAAATCTTTGGGCGGCCCTAATGGGGTGCGTTTAGCATTCCATTAATACATTAAGAATATAATTTGCACCTTTTAAATAAATGGGTTGTTAAATTATATTAATGTATTAATTTAAGGCATGTGGACTTGTTTCTTTTGTAGTAAGAATAGGTCTAATTCACATGTGAACATTTTTTATTAAAGTCCAATGGATTTAATAAAATGGAAAAATAATATATTGCACATGTTAAATACTTGGGCGGCAAGGCTAAGAAATTTACCCTAATATATTGTTTTATTTTATTATTTAATTATATGGAAATTAATTATTTATTTAATTAAAAGTCAAAATCTTTTTCTAACTAGGAGTAGGACTCTTAGTGTCATACTATTGTTAGTAGTGTGATAAGTATCAAAGACTTTATTTGATAAGTAGATAAATAAAAAAGTTTTATTTATCTAGTCAAATTAAGAAGTAATTGATAAAGTCACAATTTTAAATTAATATTCAATTACTGGATATTACACTTATTAGTTGGAGTAGGTTTTAACTACTAACTTGATAAGAGTTTTGGTGAAACATAAATCCTCCATGTAGTAAGAGAATTCGGTCACCACACATATAACACTATCAACGAATTCGGCCACCCTATATATATACATATAGAACTCGGCCAAGTAGGTGTTTTTCAAGAGAAGAATTTTATTCTTTTGCTTTTAATAATAAAAAACTCTAACTCATAGAGAACTCGACCAAGAGAGAAAAAGAAGAGGAGTGTTTTGCTTTCGATAGTGTACTAGTAGCTTTTATATCAAAAAGCTTTGTGCACAATATCGAATCAAGGTTCACGCGACTTTTTGATTAATAGATTGAGAATTCACAAGCGACCAAGCGTTCATTGTTTTTCTCTAGGAGGATTATTGTGACTAACAAAAGAAAATGGTTTGTTTTTCCATCCTCAGGTTTGCAATTCAAAGAAAGGGAGCTCACACTCCTAGGTGATTCTCATTCATGATTGGATCGGAAGATCTTGCGGATTCAAAGCGTCGCAATATCAATCATCACGTAAAAAGGTAGGATACTTTTAATTATATGCTAATTAATCAAGGGTTAAGGTTCTTTCTTTTAAAAGGAAACTTTTTTTAAATATACAATCTTATTTTTCGCTTCCGCCGCATGTTTTTTCCTTACACCTTTAACTCACTTAAAGGTCCGCTTTTAATTAGTCTATCTATCCTGTCAAGGTTAATGTGGCCAAGTCTTAGATGTCACAGATACGTTTCGTTTTCTAGAAAAATCTTTTGTCGTTTTGTTTTTTGTTTTTCAACTTTAAATATTTCAGCGTTGAGCAGTGTTGTATGTATTAACGACCTTAAAACCTACAAATTGTTTTCGTTTAATCCTGAACATATATTCAAACCATTCTTTGCAATAATAACATACTTATTATTAAAAGAAACATAATATAAATGTGCCAACAGCTTTGAAACAGAAATCAAATTTCTTGTGAATCCAGGAATAAAAAATACATTGTTCAAAACAATAAACCAATTTCCAAAATGTAGTCTAACTACACCCACTGCTCTTGCTGACACGACATCCCCCGACCCAACACGTATAGAGATGGCTCCCTCCTCAAGCTGTGTCCAAGAATCAGTCCACTTTATAGAAGAACAAACATGGTTCCGCTTCCAGTGTCCAACCTTGTCGCAATGGAAACATTTTCCTTTGCCTTGGTCGGTGGAGGCTCCCTTCTTCTTGCCTTGGGCTTTCTTAGGCTTGGGCTTACCCTTTGCCTTCCCAGCAGACCTGTTCCTCTTTTTATTTCTAGAGGAAGATGGTTTGGCAACATTTGCCACACCGGTCTTATTTTTGATGTCCTTAGTCAAGGACTTAAAAGTAGTGAGCTTATTGAGCAACTGAGTGAGATTGAACTTTAGCTTGTTCATCTCATAGTTACTCTTGAACTGATCGAAACTCTTTAAAAGAGTTTTCAGTATGATGCTCACCTGAATGGGTTCATCAATGTCCCCACCATTGATCTCTACCATGTTGAAATAGGAGATCATGTTCAGGACATGTTCCTGAACAGATGCGCCCTCTTTCATTCGAGCAAGCATTGCGGAACGAATAGCTTCATGTCGTTTTTGCTCAGAGGGCTGCCTGAACATAGCCTGCAATGACTCCATTATTTCAAATGCAGTACCCATTGCTTCGTGCTTAGTGACAAGCATGTCTGTCATAATGGCTAACAGATATGTTCGGGCTTTCTCATCTGATGAGACCCATTTTTGATATGCCTCACAAATAGTTCGTGAGGCATTGGCAATAGACACTGGAGGACATTCCTCCATAAGCACACACTTTAGGTCCTTGGTGACCAAGATTGCATTTATGTTATGTTTCCATTTGGTGTATTATCACCGGTTAATTTGTCATTGGCAAGGATTTGTAACAGTGCAGATGACATGGCTGAAAAACATAAATTAAGAGTTCATTCAATCATACAATCAAAACATGAGTGAATGTTCCGCATAAAATTAAACATGATGCATGAAAATGTTTAATGAATAATAACAACCCTAAGAAAACAATGTTTCTATGCCACGACAATCCAACATACCACATGTAAGTGCCACCTTAGGGTCGGTCAATTCTAGCATGTTAGATCGAGACATTCTCAATCAAATGATATACCAGAATAACTCTTATTCTAATATCATTCAACCATCGTTGATTTAGTCAGGTTTTTAATTAACCAATTTAATTAAAACCTTGTGAGCGGAACCCATCATTTCAGATCTTATGAGCTTAACTCGAGAATTGCCGCCTTAAGGTCGGTCAATCCCGAAATCCCCTTAGAAATCCTATCTGTTAGGAAGTCAACCTTGATATTGATTGTTATGGAAACCTTCATTAGGGAGGACGATAGCAAAGCCGTCACGAAGTCCCACTCGAATCTCAGGGTGTTGAACTAATGATGGAGACCGCGGGATATAATGTTATATATCACTCTCCCACTCACTATTTTGTAACTATGGTTTTCTATTAATATTAATGCATCTAGATTAAACAAGATTAAACTGCTAATTTCAATCTAAACGTCTAGTGCATTAATCACAAATTATTAGAATCTTATTTCAATAACTAATAAACTAATAGGATTTTTAACTCTTAAAAACTAGTTCATTAGAGATAATTCTAATCTATGTAAACTTTTTACTAAGACTATAATTATTAAATGTGTATTTACCAAGATTTAACAATTACAACTAAACACACTATTAGGTCCAATTATAATTAGGGGCTTAATCGAATTAAACATAATATTTATAATGGACCCTACTAATCTAAGTAATAAAACACTTTAATAAATAGATTATTAATTAATGAGAATTACCAAGTTTTTACTTCTAAAAACTAATCCCATTAACTTATAGCCAATTATGTGAACTATCCATTTTAATCAAATTAAAAAAATACATAATATAGAAGGCTATAATACATGTATGACATATCAACATATATATGTGTAGGCACACCTAATCTAAATTATATGTATATGCATGTCAATGCTTTAATCATCTCATAATAAAAGCATACATGAGTTAACCAAGTACAATGAGTTATTAAACTTTAAAAAGAATATAATTACAAAAGTTATCCAAGGCATTCCTTGGACTTCAAGTAATTGCTATATTCTTCAAGTCTTTGGGTTCTTATTTTGGGCTTTTAACCAAGTCCAACTTGATAATATTTTTATTTTATTTTATGATCCATCTCATGAATCAAACCTAAAGCCCAAGTGTTACTATAACACTTATTGGAGGCCCAAGGCATAAAAAATATAAAAAAAATTTGCCCAAAATCTTGTCTCGAATTCGGAAACCCTAGATTTGTAAATTCGAAACCCTAGCGCTTTCGCGTGTGGCCGTCATTTGAATGCATGGACTGGCCACAACCGCACACATGACAATCGCGCCGCAGCAAGCACGTGGAAATAGCCAGCAGCGCACGAAGGCAACACAAGGCTGCCTTACGCCCAATCAGTCTGCACACAGCGGATGTGCGCTGCCAGCAGCCCAGGCACGCAGCCTGGCCGCTATGTGCGCAGCACGCACAGGCGCAAGGCCAGGCTGCTATGCGCACATCGTGCCTTGGTGCGCTGCCTAGCTATAGCGCAGCAGTCCACACAGTGCGCCCACGTGCGTCTCATGAGCGCACACATTTCCGATTTCGCTCTTCCGCCTTCCGTCTTCTTCTTCTGATTTCTTCATACATATTTTACAATAAAATACATAGCAAAAAAATACAACAAAGAAAATACAGCAGAAAAAAAATAAAAATAATAAAAATACATCCCGACATTAATATTACATTAAAAAAAATTACAACTGAAATTACGCAAAGTGCGTCTAATACAACCTAGAGGGGGGTGAATGGGTTGTTAATTGATTATTACCAATTTTTTGATTAGTCAATATTAATCGCAATTAACCCAATATAAACAACATACAAAATTAAGTAAAGTGCGGAAATTAAAGAACACTTGATTTTTACGTGGAATCCCTTCAACAAGGGAAAAATCACGGACTAGCCAAGCTAGTCACCTATGTCACTAAATCCACTATATGAAGAGAAAGTTACACCCTCAAGTGATACACGAACTCTCACTCTAGATAACCTCAGGTTGTGGACACAACGACTCACCACTCTTGGTTCCCAGATCCACTAGCACCTTCTAATCTACCTGCGGGCATTTTACAATGGATTCCCGACACAATGCTTGCCAACCACACCCTTGGTTGCAAGGTTTCTCTTGCTTGTGTAACTATCACCCGTAGCCACAAGACTTAACTCAATGAAGAGATCAGTGTCTAAATGTGAACATGTAAAAGATGCTCAAATGCAATCAAATGCTATACTCACACAAATTGCCGAACTAGGAGTTTGTAGAAACAAATCCAAGTTGTCAAATGCAAAGCATAAAGACTTAGCTAGATGTTATCAACAACAACAATCCTAGCTATCACAAACAATCACAATGAATCAACAAATATGCTCACAATATACTTAGCATATATTCATGTGATTGAGACAAAGCATTTAATCATATAATAAATGCAAGTCGTAGACCAAAGTCTATCACAAACAAACTCAATTAGTTGTGTAGAGATTTTTCAACAACCTAATTGTCAACAAACAATCTTAAATATTCAAGAGAGCTCAAATAGATTTATAAACACAAATCTATTAATCTAGTTGTTAATTAATCTCTTAAGAATAATCAAGTCTTAGCTACTTAGGTAAAAACACCTAATCATGCAAGCTATCAAAATACAACACAAATAAATATTCATGAACATTAACTAGTCGATTAAAACACAATCTATCAACCTAGTCATCAATAAATCACACATGAATATTTATAACCTAGCTTTTAGGCAAAAATGACCTAATCAATTAAGCTAGCAAAATACAAACCCAATCATGTCATCATTCAACAATAATATGCATTCAAAAATGATTTCTACAAATCATATGCAACAAAAACGAACCCTTGGACTTAAAGAACAATAATCAAAGATTAAAGGTTTGTTCTTACTTACTACGCCATGAATAATGAAGACCCATGGAAGATTGATGCAATGGATGCATGGGTTTTGGGTTTGGAGAGTTAATGAAGCTTAAATGAAGCTTTCTCTCTCAAGAAATCTCTTTCTCTCTCTCTCTTAGGTCTGTATTTTTGAGCTCTTGGTAGAAATGGGGAAGAAGATGAAGTATATATATGATCCAAGTGAAACTACGTTGTTTTGAGAAGTTTTAAAACACAATTTTCTGGGCAAAAACGATGTAGTGTACGGGTATACTACTTTTGCGCGGGTGACTTCGCGGGTAGGACCCGCGCACAGGCAAATCAGCACAACAACCTGATTTTTAAGTGGCTCAAAACATGACCAAAAGACATCGAAATTTATCAAATAATATATCATTGGAAAGGTATGGATGTATACTTTCTACGTTGTTTTACGGAATGACGTTTCAATGTCTTTAGAAAGAGATATGGTGATTTGAGTGACCAACGGTCAAAAACGAATAGCAACAAAGTTGTCCTGTATTAGTGGTCACTTTGGAGAAATCAAAACCAATCCAAATGGTCATGAAATATTATGAATAATATACCGTTGGAAAGGTATGGGTAATTTGTACAAAAAATTTCAAAACTCATTTTGAAGGTTTGTATAAAAAGTTATGATCACAAGACCATGCAAATATCAGTTTTGAAAAACATTTAAATCATTAAAATCCACTCTTTTGAAACTAGACACTTTACTCCAAACAACCAAACCAAAACTAACACTTAACCAAGAGAAGAATGGGACCTTCTCGAATGGTCAACCATCGCTCTCAGACAAGCACACCATCGTGGAAGCGTGGACGTTTCCGATCACACAAACGGAAACGAATTACACCACACAAAACCACACTTAGATCTAACAATGAGGTGCAAATGTGAATTGTGTAATAGATGCACACAAATAAACAAAAAAGAACACAAATGCAAGATGAACAAAGCATGCATGAAGTGTGTGTGTGCGCACTTAAACTCTTCAAGAGACAAAGTCAAGAGAATATGCCTTTTACTCTTGAAGTTATGAAGATGCTTGGAAGCTTGCCAACGAGGACCTAAGCTACCCATTACAAAATCATCCCCAATGTGATATGGTTTTTTATGAAATAAACCAATCTTAAAATAGAGGTCCTTACAACAACCTTTAATACAAACCCTAAAACCCATGTACCATAAAAATTTACGATCAACCATGTTTAAAATTAAACGATTTAACTATAAACATTCATACAATCATAAAGACAGTGCCTACACATTCATACATGCAAACACGAGCAATCGAATTCGATTATACTGTACAAAAATGGCTCTGATACCATTTTGTAGGATCCAAATTTTGGATTGCACAGCGGAATGGAGTTTTAAAATTTTTAATGCAATCATAAACTAACGCATGTGTACAGTATAAACAAAAACAATAAGAAGAAGATGAAACTATTTCAAGCCAACGTTTGTAGGCTCCTTCTTCTTTTCGATCTGCTTCATGATTTGAACCACAAGATCTTCCTGGCTATCTCCCGGGATTGGTAATGACGTGTGGGCGCATCACAGTACTCAAGAATAAGGTGGATGAAGAAAAGAAAAAAAAATTCTTTTAGCTAAAAAAACCTAGAACTCTTCCTACGGTTTTTTTTTTCTTTTTTGATTATATACACTCAAAAATTGACTCTCGATTCTGAACGTATGTTGTGTTGTTCGTTTCCAAAAAAACATATATCATATATATATATATATTTATATATTTTAAATCAAACTAATTAATCATATCTTTTAAGATATCTTATATCTTTAAGGATATTAATTAATAATAATTTATTTGATTTGATTTGAATTCAAACTATTTTAAATTCAAATTTAAATATTTAATTTAATTGAAATCAAATTATCAAATTATCTTACCTTCATTCAAAATTAAATATCAATCAACACCCTCCATCTGATGTTTAATTACACAATTAAATAATCGAATTATTTAATTAGCATAATCATTAATATTCATTAATTAAATAATCTCATTATTCAATTAATTATTGAATAGACACGTATCACTTTCGTAACATAATTAATTGGACAATCCAATTAATTAACCGTGACCCTTGTTACCTTAATCAATCGGAATAGCAAAGGGACCCAATGGACCCACAATATTTTTTGCTCCAATAATCTTTAGAAATAATTAATTAAACTCTTTAATTAATATTTCATGATTATTAATTTCGGTTTTATTCCACTAAAAACCCGATGCTGCATTCTCTTAACTGTAGATGTTTTTATACAAACCAATAAATTTCGGTATCCATCGATATAGCTATTACATATGGTATAATCCTCCATGAGCAATTCATAATTAGAGCTGGGTCATAATGTCTGTTATACCCTTCTAATTACATATTTTCCATTAAGTACCATTGATTCTCTAATGAACAATAAATCCTAAATTCCTCATGGAATTAGGAGATCGTTCATATTGTTCAAGCCCTGAATCAACCCTTAAGGGAACTATTGTCTGCTTCTCGCAAGAGGGAGTGGATTCCGCTATTGTGTACAAACCTTCCCAGCCACAAGCCAAACCGCGATCCCAACATACGGAGCATATTGACCAGGAATGCAACTTCGGCCTCACCCATGGTATATCAAAAATCACAATCTAACCTGAAGGAGTCAATAAGACACTCAGGATTAAGATCACCCATTTATAGCCATCATTCGTCGATATATATAAATCTCAGCATAAACGGATCTTAGTGAGAGATTTATATAAATCGTGGCCCAGTCCTATATCATCACATCATACAAGGTGCCCCCATTCTCATATCACCATATGAATTATCCAGGATAAGATCATCGTACATTACGGACTAGACCGCAGCTGTAGATTAACCACAAATAAAGTACCCACCTTTATTTGCTATTTACGGACTCTTTAGATTGCTCGTTTCAAACTGAATCCATCTGTATATGACATTCATATACTCAGTTCGGAATTATATCCGGCAATCTTGGATGTTAAATACACATGTTATATAAAAGTATGAAACAATTTGAATGAATAAACTACTTCTTTTATTTATGTTCAATTCACATTTACAATCTTTAGGGCAAAAACCCCAATAAGGTCGTCACGGCGCTGCCTTTTAACTTGGTGAAGTTGTTGGAGTGCAATAGTGCACTCATTGTTCTCTTTAGTTGTACGGGGCTTGGCATCTTTGATAGTTAGTCCCTACTCCAACCTTGACTTGATTGCTTGCCAACCTAAAAATTTGTCTTTCCTTGCACAAAAACAACTCAAACAACATTACATGCATATGCTTAAAACAAAAAGAGAAGTAACAAACAAATACACAATAAAAACACACAAACTGAAACACTTTAACAAAAACACAATGTGAAAGAACATCTCAACATGGAGGACAAAATTCCAAAAAAAAAAAAAAACTGGTGACTTTTGAAATCGACCCATGTCCGCTCTTTAGTGCATATTTCAAAACAACTCAATAAAACTTGTTCAAATTTTTGAACAGGAAACTAGACATGAAAATTCACACTTTACGTTTAGAAAATGTTTTCAAAATCAAATTGTAAAAGTGTGTAAACGGACGTCGAAGATGGTTCACGTGCAGATTTTCAAAATAGGGCATCGCCCATGACCTTTGGTAGAAGAAACGTTCATAACTTTTGAACCCCCGCCTAGAATTTTACGTTCTTTATATCGTTGGAACCGTATTGAAACATTGAAGAACACATCATGGACAAAATAATTTATTTCCTCACAAAAAGGTACAGTTTAAATGAAACATTAGGCCACAAAAATTTCAAAACAGGGTACTTTCGCAAAGGTCATATAAAAATATGAAAAACTAAAATGAAAAATGACTCAAATAATGAATCTACACCCCCAAACCTAATCTAAACATTGTCTTCAATTTTTATATGACATGGGATGCATGGACAATGCGTAAACAAAGCATGGAAGGCAAGAACTCAAAACCAAAACAATATAAACATCCTACAAATAGATAATTATAAACTATTTACATTCCTACATTATTTGCTAAAACTAGAAAAAATTAATGAATAGGCCACCTCCCCGGTGGCGGCGCAATTTTGATACTCGCTTTTTGTGTCGTTAACAAATTGCGGATCAAAAATATATTTATAAAAAGTTCTACGCAATGTGCTCTAAATTTTTGAAAACTTAGTAAAGCGGTAAGCGATGTTGTCGTCCACAAGGAGGTGTCATCTGTCGATTGTCTCTCATTTTAGTGATTATTGAAAGCAATGTAAATAAGAATATGGCAAGGGTGAGAATGGTGTGTGTAAAGTGTAAGCATGTTTGTGTTTGTGTGAGACAGAAATAACATGAAAAGAAAGATAAGAACGATAAGAGAACATGGAGAGATGAGAATGGTGATTAAAATGATAAATGTAAAATAGGATGGATAGGAGAGACGCAAGAATATGGATGCATAAGGTACTCATGACCACCCAAACATTCACCCCACCTAAAATAACTAACCACAAAGACACTCCAAGCATGGGTTCAACCTAGCCATAAGTACGACCTCTAGATATGGAAATGTAGAGAGTCGTTGATCGCTCTAAGTTTGTATTTATTTTGAGCGTCTAATTCATCCCTTTTGTGTCCATTTATTGGATAGTTGTGTGTTTTAATTATCTCTTTGAGTCCTTTACGGGTATTTTTGTTATTAATAAGCAAATTAGGACTTGATGAAGAATATGGGAGAAAACGAAGTTAAAACTGTTTTTTTGGAGAAATCTTCGAGCTCCACCTCACAGAAGTAAGTCGCATATCAAGTCCAGAAGACTCTACCAATTCAAATGCGACATTAATGACTGATGCACAAGATTGCTAGTTCAACCCCGCAAAAGCATCCAGCAGATCAGCACCAGAAGACACTGTAGTGCAGTCGCAGAACAAACACGTATGAAGATCTGCGAGTTACAACTAGAAAAATGGGGTGGTAGATATTGAGCCGACTTAACTGCGACTTGACACTGCGAGATTAAAGTCGCAGATTATGTCACAGAAGCTATTTCACGTCACCCTACAAGTGGATCTTTTCCAAAACTTCTCCCCACTGTATAAATACCTTTTTCTTTCCATAAAAAGTGTGTAAGAGTGATAGTATGTGATCTTGTAGCCAGAGTTAAAACACCTTTTTTTCACAATCACATTACTTTTATCTTGTACTTTAGATTAAACACTTTAGTTTCCATAAATTAGAATTAGAATATTCTAATTAGTGGTAAGTAGATCTACTCTTTGTCAATCAAGCAAGGTTTTGTTGAGCAAACTAGAGGGGAGCATCAAGAATCTTTGAGCTTTCTTTATCTTTCTCTTTACTTTACTTGTATTCACTTGATAATGAGTGGCTAAATCCTTTTTGTTGAGGATTTAGTGATTGTATATATGTGAACACTTTTAGTAATGATCTATTCTATCCTTTATCTATTTTGATTTTGCATTTGTGCTTAATAGATTCACATGTTAATTGTTGGGTATGAACTTTACTTAACATCTAAGCATGAATTGTTGTGCATGAATAGTAGATTTATTTATTGGTTGACCAATCTTGAGTAGTTTACGTTTGAAACTCTTACATATAGATTTTTATGGATAGAAAATAGGTTATGAACTTTGCTATTAGCATCTTGCATCATTATCTCCTCAACATATCTTTAGAATTTTTAAACTAAGCATTTTACAAGCAATTCCTCATTAGATTAATTTTCGGTGAATTATACTAGATCAATCACTAGAACATGTTCAAGTTCCTCGTGTGAACGATACCTTTACTTGTGTCCGCTATACTCGACAATAATTCGTACTCTTGCGAAGGGTTAAATAGACTCGGGCACTCCATTTCATTTCATTTAGTTTTTAGAGCACCATTAGTTTAGAGGTACGCTCGGAGTGTGTCAAAAATCTTGGCGCCGCTGCCAGGGAACTCTCTATGGCATTGTGTTTTTTTAGTACAATTTGCCATTGTAGTTGTAGATATAATCAACTTGTTACTCATATCTTTGATCAGTTTTTAATTGTCAATTTTCAGGACACCATTTGAAATGACAAGTCATTATACGTCACCTACTAGGTCACGGGATGGAGAACAACATATGTTAAATACGGCACAAAAGAATTATGAATTGAAGAACAAACATTATAATCCTCTCCCCATATACTATGGAAAGACAAGGGAGGTTGCTCTTTAGTTTATGAAAGAGTATTATAAGGTGTTGACTACCATTCATCTAGGAGTGTTGTCAAAGAATCAACTCAGGATGCGATGTTTCTCATATTTCATAAAGGATAAGGCTAAGCAATGGCTTATGGCCTTAGCATCTAAATCACTCACCACAAGGGATGAGGTTGAGCGAAAGTTCTTTGATAAGTACTTTCCTGCGTGGAAGACCAAGGAGATTCGAGGAAAGATTGCCACATTCGTGGAAGAGGACGGAGAACCTTTTCACGAGGCATGGGAAAGATTCAAGTTACTCCTAGCTCAATGCCCTCACCATGAGTTTACACTAGTCAGTCGAGTTCGATCATTTTACGATGGACTTCTAGGGCTTACACAAGCAATAGTTGACAATGCTTGCGAAGGAGCGATGAAAGAAAAGACAGAGGAAAAAGTGTTAGAGATATACGAAATGTTGGGGAAAAACTCCCAACAACGTAGTTCAAGAGGGCAAGACAAAGAAGGAAAGAGGCATACGGAATTGGCGACCCAGTTGGACAATCTCATAAAAAAGATGAGGGGATTGGCAAGCAATTCCGAGAAACAACAAGTACAAGCGGTAGTATGTCAAATGTGTAGGCAGAACGGACATTGGGCGAACATGTACCCCGGTCAAGGTTTAGCACCTCAAGAGGAGGAAGCACAAGCATTCTACCAATACAATCAGAATCATCAATGGAATAACCCAAATGGAAATAATTACAATCCTAATTGGAGAAACAATCAATATGATGGTAATTACAATATAGGGCAATGCCAAGGAGGAAATCAGCAGTACGGCAACAATCAGAACTACCAAGGGTATGGAGGAAACCAATGGGGGATTCAGAATAATGCCCATTCAAGCCAGAACAATCAGCAAGCTCAAATCTACAATCTGGAGGAAGACCAATGGACAGTTAGCTTGGAGGCCTCCATTAAGAAGATTTCTATGCAATTGGCTCAATTGCAAAAAAATTCCAAGCGGCAAGATAAGGGAAAAGTGCCTATTAACCATACAGAAAGGATAAACATGGTGACCGTGATGAGAGACAAGAAACCTAAAGCAAACAGGGTTGCAATGGGAAAGGTACAACTACGCCTTCATAAAGCAAAGAACTCTTACAAACCTCCAAATTCCCAAACTATAAGAAAACCAAAGATGAGTGAAGAAGTTAGCAGGATGGAGCATGAATTGGGACCACACCACCAAGAGCGTCTTGGAGGCAATATTAGTGCGGTCATTCAGAAAGGTCTCCCACCAAAGCTTAAAGATCTAGGAAGTTTCACCGCCGATATATCTGTTGGGGGCACTTCAAGGGAGAAGGCCATGTTAGACTTGGGATCAGGGATCAACTTTATGCCTTCCTCGGTCTACAAGCGGTTAAAGTTGGGAGAGCTCAAGCACACCTCCATGTCTTTAGTTTTGGCGAACCAATCTTCACAACACTCTCTCGGGGATTGTTGAAGATGTGCTCCTAAAAGTGGACAAGCTAATCATACCTATATATTTTGCTATCCTTGATGTTGGAAAGGAATACACAAGTAGAGAACAACTCATACTTCTTTGAAGGCCATTCATGGCTATGGCAAGAACCACAATTGATGTGCATCACGGGAAGCTAACCATGACAGTCTTGGGAAAGGTGGTTGTGTTTGATGTGTTTTCAGGGAAAGAAGAAAAGGAGTTGAACACTTGTTTCAATGTGATAACTGAAGAAACCGAGGCAACAACCGAAGAACAGATGGATGATTTGGAAGATTTTTTTCAAGCATTTCAAGATGAAGTAAGAATGCTTGAAGAAGAGAAGAATGCCAAACTAAAGAAAGACCTCATCAGGGAAGATGAGAAGCTAGTTGGGGTAGATATCAACCTTGCTTTGAGGATTGATACACTTGAAAATGAGAGGGATGAAGCCCTCAAGAAAAGTGAAGAATTGGCACGGGTTTTCAAGAATCAAGAGAAAGAGTTCACAAGGAAAATGGGAAAGATGCTTATGGAGGTTAAGAGGAAAGATAATGAGCATCAAGCTCTTAAGGATGCCTTAGCAGTAAAAGAATATGCATCAAGGTCTCTAAGATCAAGGAATGCGATTAGATAGTGGAACTCTAGCAAGTCGAGCACGCCATCAAAGTCCTGATGAAGGAGACAACCAAAAAAGAAAGAAGGATCTACCTCAAAGTTCACCAAAGTAAGCAACAATGGAACTCACCCACTGGAAGAAGAAGGGTAATGTTCCTTATCTCCCCCATAAATGCTATTTTTTCCATCTTAAGGGTCACAAAAAAACCCAATGCATTGAGTACATCAAGAGTCACAAAAATAGGCATGAAAATGTTGTGGGGGACCAAATGAGGGTCACGCCTATATGGATCCGAAAGGATAAGAGTGACCAAACCAAGGGTACTTCTTTAGATACAACAAAATCAACACATATTCCAAAGGTGTACATCTTGAAAAGAAAGGAAACCCTTGATTTATCTCCTCATCCTACTGTTAGTCATCATGGCGGCACAAGTGGATTTACTCCACCATTGATTGCATGAACCTTTTTAACTGTTTTGTGTGTGTGTAGATAAGAATTTGCTTGTGAAGCAAGTGCAATTTTGGAAAGAATTTGATGTTTGATGGCTGGTAGAGCTATGGTAATTTTAAATATTTTGTTAGTGCAGGTTAGGAAGCAAGATAATCAAATGAAGTTATCGTAAGAAGAAAAAGGTCATATTTGTGAGCTTCGTCTGCAAGATTTGTTGGAACCCCGTTCACTGGTAACGCAGCGGAAATATGTTTTAAAATTTTTAATACAGATCATAAATGATCTGGAACCAGTGAACTTGAGACCGTAATTATTTTTCCGGAACTAATAATACATACAATATGTGAACTCGTGAAATTGTAATCAATATAAAAATATATAGAACCTTACCAACGTTTGGAGGCTCCTTCACTTTACGATATGCTCCTGGTCTGTACCACTGATCTTCCTAGCTATATCCCGGAACTGATAACTGGGTGTGGGCGCGTCACGTACTCAGGAACTTAGGAGGATGTAGAGAGAATATGAAGAAACTATTTCTTCCAAAGAGAAAAATAACTAAGAACAACTCTTGTTCTTTAAAAAATACATATAATTTTATTTTATTTTTCAAATAGCGCAGCACTACACCAATTGCCTTTTTGTTTGTTTCTCACGCACAACACTTGTGCTTTTTCTTTTTCTTTTTTCTTTTTTTTAAATTCAAAATCAATTTAATCAAAAACCAATTAATCTAATCTTTTAAGATATCAAATATCTTTAAAGATATTGATTAATATTTATTTTATTTATTATGATTTGAATTCAAACTATTTAAATTCAAAAATCAAAATATAATTTAATAAAATAAAATAATCATATTATCTTATTTTATTCAAAAACAAATATCAACAAACATCCTCTATTTAGTGATTAATAACATGATTAAATAATCTTATTATTTAATTTAATTAATCACCATTATTCATTAATCAAATAATCTCATTATTCAATTAATTCCCGAATAAATACGTGTCACTTTCGTAACACAATTAATTGGACAATCCAATTAATTAACTGTGACCCTTGTTACCTAAATCGATAGGGCTAGCAAGGGGACCTAATGGACCCACAGTATTTTGAGCTCCAATAATCATTGGAATCATTAATTAAACTCTTTAATTAATATTCCTTGATTATTATCTCCGGTGTTATTCCACTAAAAACCCGAAGCTGCACTCTCTCAACTGTAGACGCTTTTACACAGAGACTGATACAGCTCGGTGTCCATCGATATAGCTATTACACATGGTGTGATCCTCCACAGTAGTTCATATTTAGAGCTAGGTCATAATGTCCATTATACCCCTCTAATTATATATATCCTTTAAGTACCGTTGATTCTCTAATGGACAATAAATCATATTTCCTCACAAAATTAGGAGAGCGCTCATATTGCTCAAGCCCCGAATCAACCCTTAAGGGTACTACCATCTACTTCTCACATGAAGGAGTGGATTCCACTATTGTGTACATACATTCCCAGCCACAAGCCAAACCGCAATCCCAACATACGGAGCATATTGATCAGAAACTGCATCTGACCTCACCCATGGTATATCAAAGACCACGATCTAACCTGAAGGAGTCGATAAGACACTCAGGATTAAGATCACACACATATAGCCGTCATTAGTTGATATATATAAATCTCATCAGTAAACGGATCTTGGTGAGAGATTCATATAGATCATGGCCCAGTCCTATATGATCACATCATACAAGGTGCCTCTATTCCCATATCTCATATGAATGATTCAGGATAGAATCACCGTACATTACGGAATGGACCGCAGCTATAGATTAACCACAAATAAAGTACCCAGCTTTATTTGCTATCTATGGACTCTTTAGATTGCACGTCCCTTACGGTATCCATCCGTATATGACACTCATATATACAGTTCGAGATTACATCTGGCAATTTAGGATGTTAATATATGCACAAGTTATAAAATAAACAACACAACAAGAATGAATTGAACTTTTCTTTTTATTTATTTCATAAATCCATTTACAAATTACATCTTTAGGGCATAAACCCCAACAATCTCCCACTTGCACTAAAGCATGTGAGGCATGTCTCATAACCCTAGACCATCTAGGTGACCCAAAAACACTTTAGTCGGTAAGGTCTTCGTAAATTGATTAGCATGATTGTCTTGTGAGGCTGTCTTGGTGACGATCACATCTCCTCTCTGCACTATCTCTCTAATGAGATGATACTTTCTCTCTATATGCTTCCCTTTCTTGTGGCATCTTGGTTCTTTGGAATTAGCAACAGCACCACTATTATCACAATAAAGTGTGATGGGCTTATCCAGATCTGGAACAACTTCCAGATCACTCAAGAATTTACGGAGCCAAACAACCTCTTTAGCAGCTTCACAAGCAGCTACATATTCGGCTTCCATGGTGGAGTCAGCAATGCAAGATTACTTTATACTTCTCCACACAATGACTCCACCACCTTGGGTGAAAACTGATCCAGACGTGGATTTTCTAGAATCTCTGTCTGACTGAAAATCAGAATTTGTGTATCCTAACGGGATCAAATCCTATCCGGAATACACTAGCATATAGTTTCCTGTTCTCCGAAGATACTTGAGAATAGTCTTGACAGCAACCCAATGATCCAATCCTGGGTTGGACTGGTACCTCCTGACTACTCCCACTGCATAGCAGATGTCCGGTCTCGTGCAAAACATAGCATACATGAGACTACCTACTTCTGATGCATAGCATACACGTCTCATATCCTCAACTTCTTGAGGTGTCTTAGGAAAATGTTCCTTAGACAAGTGAACTCCATGCCTAGAAGGTAAATTACCTTTCTTGGAGTTCTGCATCAAAAAACGCACAAGAATCTTATCGATATACAAAGCCTGAGACAGTGCTATGAGTTTGTTCTTACGATCCCTTATAAGTTGGATCCCTAGAACATAACTCGCCTCTCCCAAATCTTTCATTTGGAATTGGCTAGCCAGCCAGCCCTTTACATCATATAACACTCTCACATCATTCCCAATGAGTAGGATGTCGTCCACATATAGGACTAAGAAAACTACCTTTTTATCGATGACGCGCTTGTAGACACAAGACTCATCGACGTTCTGCTCAAAGCTATAGGTTTTGATCACATCATCAAACCTGATGTTCCAAGATCTAGATGCTTGCTTAAGTCCATATATGGACCTTTGCAACTTGCAAACCTTTTGCTCTTGATCTGGAGACACGAATCCCTCTGGTTGCATCATATAGATGCTCTCGTCAAGATTGCCGTTCAAGAATGCAGTCTTGACGTCCATTTGCCAAATTTCATAATCAAAATAGGCAGCAATGGATAAAAGAATCCTAATAGACTTAAACATGGCTACTGGCGAGAAGGTCTCTTCATAATCAACCCCCTATTTCTAGGTATAACCCCTAGCCACTAGCCTTGCTCTGAAGGTCTCTACCTTCCTGTCTACTCCTCTCTTTCTCTTGTAGATCCACTTACATCCTATGGGTTTTACCCTATCCGGTAAGTCTACAAGATCCCAGACTGAGTTAGAGTACATGGAATCCATCTCGAGATTCATGGCTTTAAGCCATTCCTCTTTATCAGGATCTTCAATTGCATTCTTAAATGTCAATGGATCATCCACACTATCAGCAGAGACAACACTTTATCCCTCACCTATACCTAAATAGCGTTCAGGTTGTCTTACAACCCTCCCACTACGTCTAGGTGATAGTGTATCCTGATTAGGAACCATCTGCGTTGATCTCTGAACCATCATTGCTCACCAAGGATAACTACTCCTCTTGGAAATTAAGGATGGAAGTCTTTTTGATTGACCTCGATGAGGATGTGTGGATGTGTGTGGAAAAGGGATACCCACCTCCCACCGAGAAGTTAGAGAATAGAGCTTCTATGCCTAAGCCCAAGTCCAAGTGGACAAATGACGAACTCAAGGCGGTAGAGTGGAACTCAAAGGGCATCCATGCCTTATCTTGTGCAGTGGATGAGAATCAAGCCAAACTCATCCAAACCACTCGAGATGTTCAAGAAGCTTGGGAGATTCTAAGAATCACCCACGAAGGTACCGTGAAGGAAGAAGATAAGAATTTAAGTACCTTGAAGATAAAGCTTCAATGTTATGATTGTGGCGGCTTTGGGCACATCTCCACGAATTGTGGAAATTCGAAGACCAAGAGTCAAAAAGGCAAACCAAATGCCTACTCTTGGGGTGAAAGTGAAGAAAGCTCTTCGGGTTCCGAGAGATGTGAAAGGAATCACATAGCCTTCCCCGCTTTACATGATGACAACTTCAAGGCGGCCACAAGACACCCATTACTCAAAGTCAACAATGAAGAAGCTAGCTTGAATGATGATTGCCACAAGAGTAAAAGTGGTAAAAGCTTTGATGAAAAGAGTTCAAGTTCCAAGAACTCAAGTGATGAAGGTGATTTGACCTTAAATGTTGTGAGGGAGATAGATGACTCCGATAAGGAGATAACTCTCATGTTGGAGAGATTTAGGAGATTTGTGAAATCTCAAGAGAAGGGTATGGCCTCCAAAGTCAAGTAGGAAAAGAAAATGTCAAGGAAAAGTGACCTTTGCCTTGAGTGTGGTGGAATTGGCCACATTACCTCCAAGTGTGGAAATTTGAAGTACAAGAAGGGAGGAGTTGATATGATCACTAATCGGTGTGATAGCGAAGTTGATGTGGTGGAAAGTTGTTCCACAAGCTCGGGTAAGTGTGTGAACAACTACTTTGCATTTCCGGTTTTCTACCACGATGAAACTCAAGCCACCACCAAATGTTTGTCACTTGGAGATTTCAAGATGGGTGACCTTGGATGTGGAAACCGAATGGGAGCAAGCTTGAGAGAAGCAAGCATTGATGATATGACTCTCACAAGCACAAGTGAGAGAAGCTTTGATAGTGATGAATCATGCTCCGGGAACTCTTGTGATAATGGGGTGGATTATCAAGAGTTGATTGATTCTCTTCAAAAGTCTTTAAAGGAGAAGGAAAATGATATCCTTAGATTGGAAAAGGATAATCTTCAACTAAAAACAATGTGACTCACTTGGATGATGAAGTGAGATGTCTAAAAGAAAATGAAGGCAAGTTGAAGATGGAACTTTATGAAGCAAGAATGTCTCTTGCTAAATTGACTTTGGGATCGGAGAAGCTTAACAAGATGTTAAGTATTGGCAAGATGCCAAATGACAAGCGATGTCTTGGTTTTGTTAATGATAGGACCACACCACCTTCGGACAAGACTACATTTGTTAAGGAGATTGCTCATATTTGTCCACCTCCTGTCTCAACACCCCAAGAAAATTCTTTTTATGGGTGAGTCTTCCAAGAGTGCCTCCTTGAAGATTGTCAAGGATAAAGAGATGAGGTACCTTCAAGACTTGAAGAAGGATAAGATCAAGCAACCTCAAGCTCAAGGCAAGAGCAAAGCTCTATCCAAGCAATCTTCCACTCAAGGAAAGTCCACACAAGCCTTGGCAACCCAACCAAGGCCTAGGCAATCCAAGAAGAAAGAACAAGTCCTTGAGAGGTCAATCACCTCCTCCAATAAGCCTATTATGAAGAAAGGAGGCGATCACAAGAAACATGACCAACCAAGGAGGCAAATTCAACCGGCTCAACCTTTGAGGCAAGTACATCAAGTTACTCATGCTCAACCACAAAGGCACCAACATCCAGCTAATGTTCCAAAGAAAAACCAACCGGTGCAAAATCAAAGACAAACTCATCAACATGGCAATGCCTTGATGAGAGCTCAAAGCAATGGTATGATTTCTTCTTTCATACCTACTTGTCATTATTGTGGTATGATTGATTACATTAGACCAAATTCTTTTAACTACATCAAGTTATGTAGAATTAAGAGCATGAAAGATATGAGAATGAACCGTAGGGCTAAATTGAATGATCCTAGGAAATCTAGTGAATTGAATACTTTGACCACTAAAAATGATGTAGTGGAACCTAGGTTGCATATGGAATATGTGCATCCTTTCCATTGTGCTAAAATATCACCAATAGATACTATTGAGTCAAATGGACTTAGTATGTCTATAGGAACTTGCCCCTCGTCCTGATACGGTATGGTTGTGACCCTATATGGGGAGCTCAAGAAAAGAGAGCAAACTTACATGAATCTTCATATGCAAAAAGTTGACTTATTTTATGCTCTTTTATGATTGCTTGAGTATGCTTGGTGAATAACATTGATTAATAATTGTATAATGTTTTTGATTACACCATTACACGGTTGCTTTGTATGATAATGAATGATTTCTATTATTGCTTGAGCATGCTTATCTTTTTGAGGAATGTTTTACTTGTTAGTACATTTGATTGACCTCAAATTATTCTCCATGTTCATGATTCCTAGATATGCATTCTTAAGCTCTCTCTGGAAAAGGGCTACTAGCAATATGACATGGAGCCGCCCAATGTTGGAAAAGGCTACTCATTTGAAACTGAGTGAAAGCCATCAAGAGAGTTACATTAGCATGACAAACAGAAATACATGCTTGCTAGGAAAATGGAGAAAACAGAAAAAACAGAAAAACAGAAAATATTGTTATATGACTGTTATGTGTGGTGTTGCATTGCTTATTTTTGACATCAAAATTTTTGATTGATGATGTATCTTGCAATGAAGAAAAGATGATATACTTTTGTTATGATTAGTACACTTGCACACAAATGCTTGGATATATATCTTCTTATCATAACAACAGGGTCTTAATTGGTTTGACTTCCTTTGGAAATCCTGTTGAGTGTTGCTTTGATTGATTTTTATGCATGAGAATAATAGTGTTTTGTATTACATGCTAAGCAACCTTTCACACGCACATATTTTTTTGAATATAATCTCCTTCAATCTCTCTCAATCTCTTTTGTGGCATAAAGTTAGTTTATATGATTATGCGATGAGATAATTGCTTGTAGCTTTCTTTGCCTTAGCAACCCGTTGTGGGGAACTCCTTTGCCTATATCATGACAAAAAGGGGGAGAAGTCTTGAGAGATATAGGGGGAGCATTGTTTATGCTTTAGGGGAGATATCATGAGAGAGAGTAACCTTTTAGGGGGAGCATTGCACATGCATTCTTTGTATTGCTTTATTTGTTTATAAGTGCAATGCTTGTTTTTATTTGTTCACCTCACTTGCACTTGTTCTTGGAAAGTGCTTCTTGCTATTGTGTGTAGGTACTATGATAATTCTACAAAGAGATTGAATAAATTGAAGATTTAGATTCTAGGTATCTCTTTTGTAATGTAGAAGTGATCATGGACAATAGCTTTATTTTATTTTGTGAGGATTGTTTGTAAGTGGTTGTTTTGTCATGAAATAGCCAAAGGGGGAGATTGTAAGGACCTCAATTTTGTGATTGACTTATTTCATGACAAACCATACCACATTGGGGATGATTGTGTAATGGGTAGCTTAGGTCTGTGTTGGCAAGCTTCCAAGCATCTCCATGACTTCAAGAGCAAAAGGTATACTCACTTGACTTTGTCTCTTGAAGAGTTTAGGTGCACACACACACTTCATGCATGCTTTGTTCATCTTGCATTTGTGTTCTTTATTGTTTATATGTGTGCATCCGTTATACAATTCACACGAGCACGTCTTTGTTTGTCCTTACGTGTGGTTGTTTTTGTTTTACGTTTTCCGTGTGTGTTCGGAAACGTCCTCACTCGCACGATGGTGTGCTTGTGTTGTTTCCGCGTTTGCACGTTGGTGTACTTGAGTCTTAGCGCGATTTGTGACCATAGAGAGGTTCCATTTGTCCTCTCTTGGATTAGTATTTGGTTACATGGTTTTATACCATGATTGTGGGTTTTTGTTATTGACCAATTCTGACCTTTGGTCACTCTTTTGACCATAATTCTTTCTACGTTTATCCAAATGATATTTTGTTAATTGGAGTAGAAAGTAGACTTCCATACCTTTCCAACAGTATATCATACGAAAGGTTTTGATGTCTTTTGGTCATGTTTTGGGTCGCTTGTTTCTGGAGCTGGAGTGTTGTCCAGTGTGTTAGGTGACATGCAAGGCTACTTGTGCATGTCACCTCAGAAGTCGCCTAAGACTTCATATTTTTCTCTAGAACAAAAGGCGACATGCTAAGGAACTTGTACATGTCGCTTTAGATGTCGCCTCGGGCTTCAATGTTTCTCTCCAGAACATTAGGGGCCATGCTAGGCGACTTGTGCATGTCGCCTTAGATGTCGCCTCGGGCTGCCTTGTTTCTTTCCAGAACAAAAGGCGACATGTTAGGCGACTTGGGCATGTCGCCTGACACCAAAAACGGGGCATTTTGGTCTTTTCACGTCAGCTCATTTTTTCCCACTATATATACATCTTTATCTCTTCTTCTTCCCCAACTCTTAAAAATTACAGAAACCCTAGAGAGAGATAGAGAGAGTCTAGAGAGAGAAAGCTCCAATTGAGTTTGTTTAACTCTCCAAACCCAAAACCCATCTCCATCTTGCATCATTCAACATCACATGAGCATGGGTCTTCATTGTTTCATGACTAGGTACACAAGAACTCTTTGAATATCATTTATTGTTCTTCTTACTCTAGATTAGGTATTTATAGCATGATTAAATACCTAGACTCTACTTTATTGCATATTTATGAGTCTTGATAACATGATTGGGTTTGTATTTTGATAGCTAAATTGATTAGGTCATTTTTGCCTAAAAGCTAGGTCATAAACATTCATTTGTGATTCATTGATAACTAGGTTGAAATATTGATTCTTAATCAACTAGTTAAGCTTATTGAATGTTTATGCATTTTTTGTATAACAATTAGTTTGTTGGAAATTCTCTACAAATCTAATTGAGTTTGTTTGTTGATAGACTTTTGTCTAAGACTTGCATTTAGTGAATGATTAAATGTCTTGTCTAAATCACATGAATATATGCTAAGTTTATGTTGAATACATTGTGAGCATATTTGTTGATTCATTGTGATTGTTTGTGATAGCTAGGATGGTTGTTATTGATAACATCTAGCTAAGTTTTTATGCATTGCATTTAGACATTTGACAACTTGGATTTGTTTCTACAAACTCCTAGTTGAGCAATTTGTGTAGTCTAGCATAAATTGCATTGAGCATCATTTCACATGGTCACATAGACATTTCGTACTCTTTGTTGATTTAAAGTCTTGTGGCTTCGGGGTGAAGTTGCACAAGCATTGAAGTCTTGCAACCAAAGGTTGATTGGCAAGCATTGGTTGCCAAGAGCCACTGTAAAAGGCCTGTGGGGTAGATTAGGAGGTGCTCACGCCAATAGTAGTGAATCGGGGGATATCACTAGGGATTGAACCAAGAGTGGCGAGTGGTAGTGTCCATAGCCTGAGGTTATCGAGAGTGAGAGTTCGAGTATCACTTGAGGGTGTAACTTTCTTTTCATATAGTGGATTTCTGTGGCTCAAGTGGCTAGCATGGCTAGTCCCGTGGTTTTTTCCCGTTTGGAGGGTTTTTACGTAATAATCAAGTGTTCTTTATATTTCCGCACTTTTACTTGATTTTGTATATTTGATTTATTGGGTTATATGTTTAATATTGACTAATCGAAAAAGTTGGTAATAATCGATCAACAACCCATTCACCCCCCCCCTCTAGGTTGCAGACACACTCTTGAGTAGTATTTTCAATCCGAATCCGTTTGGACTACTTTCGCATCAGTTTAATATGTTTGGTTCATATGGGAATACAAGTAAAAACGTAATAATTTTCTCTTAGTTCTATTTTTTTGTAATTTCAAATTGTATGACTATATTATACCGCTTCATTTTGTTTGTCATTTTATTTTTTAAAAGAAAATTATTGTCCACGCAAATAGGCGTTGATAGTAGCCCATATACATGGAAAAAACGAATTAAATAAAAAACTCCAAGAAATGTTCAGAAAAAAGGATATTATTAATTTTGTCTCATGTTTTTTTGAATTATCTATTTTTTACTCACTTATTAATTTTTCACTAAATTGGTCCTTATGTTTTCAAAACCCACTCAATTTGGTCCTTCTGTAAGTCAACCGTTAGTAAAATTAAACGGTTCTAAGGGTATTTTTGTCTTTAAACAATAATATGCCACGTGTCAACACGCAAAAAATAGAAATATATATATAATAAAAATTAAATGGGATATTATTGATTTAGTCCCTACATTTTTTTGAATTATCTATTTTTTACTCACTTATTCATTTTTCACTACATAGGTTCCTATGTTTTCAAAAATCACTTGATTTGGTCCTTCTATAAGTCAACCGTTAGTCAAATTAAACGGTTCTAAGGGTATTTTTATCTTTAAACAATGATATGCCACGTGTCAACACACAAAAATAGATATATATATATATAATATAAATTAAATTAATATATAAATACAAATTAAAAATTTATAAATAAAGGAACAATTAAAAATTAAAAAATAAAATATCTCTCTCTCAAGAAAGTAAAAGCTCTCTCTCTCTCTAGCAAAACTGTTTGGTGGTAGTGGTCAGAATCTGGATTTTGTTGTGTTGATGATATTGGGGTGGTGGTGGATGGATCGAACCCAACCATCTCTCTCTCTCTCTCTCTTTCTTTATCAAACCCAGCTATCTCTCTCATTCCCTTTCTCAAACCCAGCCATCTCTCTCTTTCTCGATCTCTCTCTTCTTTCTCGATCTATCTCTCCATTCTCGATCTCTCTCTCCTTTATCGGTCTCTCTCTGACCTCCATAAAAACTGAGAAGAAGTTACTCAAATCCATCCCCCGCCGGCTGCCGCAAAATAGTTTTTTATTAAATTTCAAAATTAATATATAAGAAAATAATTTTTTATATTTTCCCTTTTTAAAATTTTTTTAAAATTAATATATAATTATAAATAAAATTAAGAAAATAAAAAGTATTTTAAATTCAAGGGTAAAAATGTTATTTTATATTTTCCGTGACAGTTGGCAGTCAAAATTCTGGTCAGAGGGATCAAATTGAGTGGTTTTTGAAAACATAGAGACCAATCCAGTGATAATTGAATGAGTAAAAATTAGATAATTAAAAAAAACATAGGGACTAGATCAATAATATCCCTTTTATTTTTATTTTAAATTCAAGGGTAAAAATGTCATTTTATATTTTCCGTGACGATTGACCGTCAAAATTCTGATTAGAGGGATCGAATTGAATGGTTTTTGAAAACATAAGAACTAATCTAGTGAAAAATGAAAAGGTGAGTAAAAAATAGATAATTCAAAAATATATAGGGACCAAATCGATAATAACCCAAAAAAGGGTAGGAAATTAATGTTACTGTTTCGGTTTGTGTATCTCTCGCTCGGGCTGGCAATTTCACCTTCTCCATTGTCCAACTCAAGGGCGGAGGCAAGTGGACACTTGATCGGGTTGGCCCGGGTTGTAGCCAAGTCTAAAATTTTGAAAAAAAAGTATATATATATTTATATTCAAAATTTTAAAATTTATAAATATATTTTAATGAGATAAGGCATTTGAACAAAATAATAATTATATAAAAAAAAATTTAAAATTTAAGATCATAATAAAATGAGTTTTTTATATAAAAAGAAAAATTGACATTATAATAAAGTTTAGATAAAATCAAATAAATAGAATACTTTTACTCAAGATGAATTAAACAATCTAACATTCAAAAGAAATAAAAACAAGAAATATAATATTAATAAATAAATAATAATAAAAGAAACAACATAAACAATGGGAAATTATAATATTTATCCATAAAAATATAAATTACAATTTAATTTTATAATAATATTTTTTTTTGTATTTATAGTGAATTCACTTTAAATTATATAAAAATAATTAATTAATAAATATTACTAGATATGTTTTTGAACTTTTTATTCTTCTAATTATTGATTTATTGATTCTAAATAAATTAAAATTATAAAATAAAGAAAATACTTATGATAAAATAAAATGAATCATAATAATAGATTGAGTATTTTAATACAAAAAATAAAATTTGAGATTTTAGAGTTTATTGATCGGATGTGTTAGGTATATCAAACTAAAATTATAAGAAATAAGATAAATTCAATAAAAATAATAGATAATTTGCTATAAAATAAATTGAATCAGGTAATCACAAATAATGGGCAGTTAAATAGTTGACAATGACACGAAAAAGAAAGTGAGTTGTTTTGTTGTTGAAGAATAAGATAACTTGAGATGGAATTGGAAAAGAGTGTAAAATATAAAAGACATTAATATATATATATGAGTTGTTTTGTTGTTGAAGAATAAGATAATTTGAGATGGAAGTGGAAAATGGTGTAAAATATAAAAGACATTGAAACAAATATTTGTTTTGCTTGAAAAATGCTAGTACTAGGAATTGAACTCAAAACATGAGATTGAAATGGAAATAAAATAGCAGCTGTGCTGAAAGACATTGAGTTGTACAGAACGTTATTTGTATGTATATATCTATATAAAAATACAAAATCAATTTTTTTTTTAAGAATTTGAGATAGGGCACGGGCCTCACCTAGAGGTGCCCACGGTTTGGTTAAACCGTGTGTATAAAACCGAAACCGACCATCCAAAACCGACCGACCATCCAAAACCGAAACCGAAACCGTAACCGAAACCGCCGGTTACGAAACCGGTTGGAAACCGGTTTCGAGCCGGTTCGGTTACGGTTAGGGATGTCCCAAAACCGTCCAAAACCGGCGGTTTGGGGCGGTTTTGGGAGGTTTTTATAAATAAAAAAATAAAAAAAAATCAACCAATAGAAACCTGCCACGTGGACAAAAAGACAAAAAAAACAACAAAAACCGAAACCGAAACCGTCCAAAACCGAAACCGAAACCGTCCAAAACCGAAACACAAACCGCCCAAAACCGGCGGTTTGGGACGGTTTTGGGCGGTTTATATATTAAAAAAAAAATCTAACCAATAGAAAAGTGACACGTGGCCATAAAAATTGAAAAAAAATATATAAACCGAAACCGAAACCGAAAACCAAACCGGTTTTCTCGGTTCGGTTACGGTTTGGGTGGCCACGGAACCGAAACCGGCGGTTTCAAAACCGAAACCGCCCCGAAACCGAACCGTGGCCACCATTAGCCTCACCTGATCCAAAGGTGGGTCCGCCAAATATATATAAATATATATATATATATATATATATAAATATATATATATATATATATATATATATATATATATATATATGAACAATGCTTGGTACAGACGCTCAGTGAGCAACTGAGCCACGCACCCTCTGATTTATTGTCATATGTTCATATTAATGGCATTCATGTAATAATACACTGATAAATGTTGTCCAAATTGCAAAGGCAATAAAGAAATGAAAAGTACACTTTTACCACGTGCTGTGTTTAGCATTTTCCTATATATATATATATATATATATATATATATATATTATCCTTTTAAAAAAAAAATTATTATATTATTCAATTAAATTATAAAGTTTATAATTATAGATTTCAATTCCTATTCAACTCAGTATCTTGTCATAAAGACCACCTTCCAATGTGATTTGATGGTACAAGAATGTTCATTTAGTCTGATAATGTATTGGGTTTGAGTCGCACCGCATATGGAACTTCAAAATAAACAAATATCATCATAGAGCTCAAACTAAAATTTTAAAATATTTAGTTCGAATATTTGATAATTAATTAAGTTAAGTAAGCCCATTAGGCCCATTAGACCCATTAACCCTAGTAGTTTTATTTTGATAGGGTTTCCAAATATTTCTCCACTTTCAGAATTGTATCGTAGTTTATTTGAAATTGAAAACTTACAACAATTGCACTTGATTGATTGTTTAATTCATATTGTGTTCGTTGTTTCTTATTCTACTTCAACAATAGAGCCAATATTTTCAACTATAAAACTTATTAAAACAATGATTCACTATAAAATGAAAAATAAGTTTCTTGCAAGTTGCACGATAATATATATTGGAAAAGAACTTTTTCATATTGTACCATGATTCAAATATGGTAATTGATGAATTTTGTGTTGTGAACCCTCGTAGGGTACCACTCAAACGTAATAGTGATGTACTTGTATCATATATTATTTCTTATTTTCTTGTTATCTATTTTCAAAATATTTGTATTTTTTTTTATAGTAGATGCATTTTTAATGGTAAGACTCACATCCCCTTATTAGGTGTAACTTTTTTTTTATTACTAAAAACTCTTTTGTTGATCAAATTTACTGAGAAATTATTTTAACTAGATATTTAGTTTAGCCCCTCTGCCCCCTAAATCTGACTACATTGAACAGTTAATTTTTTTTCTTTCGATTATAGTTGTCATCTTGGGGGGCACGGCGAGACCTCCCCCCCACAAATCTGACTACATAGAACAGTTAAATTTTTTTCTTAAATTTTTTTCTTTCAATTATAGTTGTCATCTTGGGGGCACGGCGAGACCTCCCCCTCCCTCCCCCCCCCCCCCCCCCATTACTTTTCATTTTCAATTCTAAATTTTCAACTCTCAATTCGAAATTTGAAATTTGAAATTTAGAATCCTACCATTCCGATCTCTAGTTTGACCATGTTAAAATATTCAATCCAAAATCTAATCAAAATAGTTGTTTTAAAATATATAATTGGTTTAAAGAAATTCAAAATATATACAAATACTTCTAATAGAGTATTACACAATAAAAATTAAAACAAATCAAATTTTAAGTTTACACTTTCAATCAATACTCATGTACTAGGTACTAATTAGTAACTACTAACTCAAGTTAATATTATAATATATTAGGTTTTTTTAATTATTAAAAATTTTGTTATAAATAAAAATAAAAATAATATATATATATATATATATATTGTGGGGAAATGTGGAAATGGGCTTGGGGGGACGGCCCCCCACCACCTCCCCCATTTATAAAATATGGGCAAAGTTTGCCCCCACCCCAAAAATCCATTTGGTGGCAGAATTTACTCTCAAAACCCCATAGGGGCAGTGGGAGATGTGGCCCCATTGGGAAACGCTTATCCCTAGCCATGATCCCTTCCCTAAAAACAGTTATAAAATTTATATAAGAAAAGTTTTGAAAATTATGAAAGTATCATTATAGTTTAAAAGTTTTCATTTTGGTCCCCGATTTTTTTATTTTTTTATTTATGGCTCTGTCATTGTTGAGGGGTTGCAGGTATGCGATGGATGTCTTATGTAGTGTTAACCTGGTTGACATGTCCCTCCTACCTACATATAAAAGGTTGTGAGTTCGAGTCATGCTTCTTCCTTTAAATCTGAAATATTATAATATTTAAAAATATTAAAAAAAAATTAAAAATAAAACCTATTTTGGGTTCCGGCCTCAAGTCCTATCATATAATTTTTCTCTTTTGATTGATGCAATTAATTAAAAAAATTTAGCCAGGTAGGGTAGACATTTACTAATTCAGTACCATCATTCACCTGGACCAAATTAAGATATTAATTATTTCACATAACCAAATAGAATAAAGATAACTTAATGATGTAGGACAAAAAAGAAGGAACCGCGGTCCAGACCGCGATCTGACACCAGCGGGTCACACTGGATTTGAGCAATTTCTTTATTTTCTTATTTTTTCAATTTGGGTCTTTTCTTGTTTAGCAAGTTTATTTATTTTAGTTTGATTAGGAATTAAATTTAGGTTTTGGAAATAAATCAAACTTACCTTTTAGGTAAGATTTGATCTTTGTTTTCCGGTCAAGTTAGGAGTCATGAATTGTAACAGATTCTGATTAGTTTTGATATTTTCCTGTTTTAGTCTTTTTTTTTGGAATATCATATTCAAGTCGTATTAGGATTAGTTTATTATAAATAGTATTATTAATTCCAATTATTGTAACTTTTTAAACCTTTTGATTGATTTTAATAAAATCGTTCATTTGGAATATTTATCTGTCGTGGATTCGACATGCTCTTTGAGGATTCGAGAGCACCATTTTCTAACGAAGATTAGGGAATGATGGCCCCTGCATGGCTGTCCATGCTTGGGTAACTATCGGTCGCTACGTTAAGGTTCATCTGAGTGTGCCTCAGGGTTCGACGAAGTGATCATTCTTGTTTTCGCCATACACCGCTGCGTCACTTAATATTAAAAATAATAATAATATAATATCATTTCCACATTAAGATGAAATAGTAGGTGGAAAAATATATATATCTACCGAGTTTGTTTTTTGTAATGAAAAGAAATGTATGAAGAGATTAGTTGGTATGATGGAATGTAAACAGCTAACAATTAACAAACACTATTAATAATCACCGGCTCAGCCGCCCGTTATGGTGCAGGCTGCCGCCACTACTTCACCCACCAACGAATAGACATGACGTCGGTTCCGGTTCTGGTTTGGAACTGGCGGTTCCGGTTCCTCCAGTTCCATCGGTTCCAAACCGGAACCGGTACCTTTTTTATTTATTTATCATATTTCATTAAAAAATTAATCATATAAAAATGTAATTGGTAAATGTATTTTATTGTGTCACCCGTAAAATAAAATTAAATAAATAAATGACAAATTAAGAAATAAAATAAAATAAAACAAAACCAAAAAAAATTAAAATAAAATAAAAAATTAAAAAGGAGGAACCGGCCAGTTCGAACCGGAACCGAACCGCCGGTTCCGGTTCCGCTTCTAAAGCTAACCGGCCGGTTCCACTCTAAAGCGAACCGAAACCGGAACCGGCCGGACCAGGTTCTAGAATCGGAACCGATTTTTCCAATTTCGGTTCCGGTTTTTAGACGCCGATTCCGGTTCGATTCTCCGATTCGAACCGAACCGGCGTCATGTCTACCAACGAAACACCTTCCTCGCCCCATATTGTTGACCTTTATTTTTTTAGGTGCAGTGCATTGGAACGGTGAGTGATCCAGTTGCCACTTTTTAAGTGGATATATGTACATTTAAATGGCATTTTTAAATTTTAAACAAAAAGAGTGGATATTCATTGATGGTAGTTTTATAATAAAATTAAAATAAAAGAATACTTATCATCATTACAGAAGGCGAGTGTGTATTCGCAAGTGACTCAAGCAGTTTCCCTGAATATAACATCTCTATTTTCAGTTTTAGTTGGATGTTACATTAATTATTTATATATCAATTAATGTTATCTGACACCTAAACCATCATACCCTATATTTCTGATAATTAAATAATGCATGGCATCCCCGTAAGTATTTAACGAACACGTGGTAAGCTGAAACGTCTAATATTATTAAATTTTCATATTGTTGTTGGATATTAGTTGTCACTTATCGGTTGCTTGGATACGTGGCTTATGATTCAGATAAAAAAAACAAAAAAACTTTTTGCTTATTTTTTTATATAAAAACAATTTTTTTTTAAGGTATTACAAAAATTATTATAATAGAACTGTCGGGATCCGTTCAGATCAAACAATAAATGTGCGATCCGGATATATACCTTAATAACGGGAGATAACTACTTCCACAATTCGGGAAGAAAACTCCTCACACATGCTTGTAAAATGAACATTGTGAGGTTTGAACTTCTCACCATTTAAGTAGAAAGGAGGTGCACCACCAACTTTACTAAGAGGTGATGCGTACACAAAACAATTAATAATAAGGAAAAAAAAACTTAAGAAAATACTATTTGGAAATTCAAAGTATATAGTATACCCAAAATTTTAAAATTAATTTTAATATTGTGACTCCAATACCCTTTAAGTTTTTTGAATGAATAATGTTTCAATGTAGTATTAAAAGTTGTTTGACCTAGAGGTGTTGCTTCTAAATTCTTAAAAATCACCACCTTATTAATTAAATTATAATCCACATATAACTTAATTAGTCTTAATTAAATATTTAAATCTAGCTTCACAAATGAGCAAATGTAGTGTCCAAGTTATTGTACTGTTGTTTAGTCCTTTTCTATTGATATAAGCTTTTAAAATAGATGGTATTAAAATAAATTAAAATAGTATACAATTTGATCAAGAGGTCTCGGATATAAATTCTTAAAATATTTTTAATTTTATTAACTAAACTAAATTGTGGATTCGTATTTAAATTCAAGTAAATATAAATCTGTGATCAAATCATGAAGAGTATGTTAAAACTCAATTATATATATATATATATATTTGCTAAAATTTTATTATGATCTATATTTTAAAAATTAATTAGTCCCCAACTAATTTCAAACATTAATCTTTTTGTTATAAATCAAAGCATAAAAGCATAAAAGCATAGAAAGTAATACTAGCAGAAAAAAGAAAGAATGAGGGCAAACCAATTGCATCAGTTTATTTCTCTGTATGTTGAAAGCTTATACAATGAGCCTATATATAGGCATAGGAAGAATTGAATCTACAATGAAATAGGAAATAAGATCAAGAGAGGTAATTGCCTTATATTGAAATAGGAAATGAGATCAAGAGAATTAATTGCAAACTATTTTTTAGGTGGTGAAAGTCAATTATTTCATAACACTCCCTCTTGGACGTACGCCACCTAGATACTACTTTATGAGATTCTTCTAAAAAAAATATTGGACGTGCTTAAATACTGCCTCATTAAAAGGAAAACCCAGTGGGACAAAACCTGATCAACGGAAAAAGAGTGCAGTACACAAATGTCCAAATGAAGAATGCTCTCCCCCTGAAAAATGCTTCACTCTTAATCTTATAGTTTGCTAAGTCGACACATCCCAATGCCATATATCAATTTCTCTAATGTTGCAGTTGGTAAGGTCTTCGTACATAAATCTGCAAGGTTATTTGTAGACCTTATCTGCTTCACATCAATTTGTTGACTTTCTTGAAATTCATGAGTGTAGAGGAACTTTGGTGATATATGCTTGATTCTGTCTCCCTTGATGTAACCTCCTTTGACTTGTGTAATACAAGTAGCATTATCTTCATATATTGAGATAAGGAACTCCTACGTTGTGTTAAATATAATACAACAGTAATAGAAAACGGTACTTCTGGACCAAGTATCATTCCATCATTATCTTTAGATCGAAATGGATCTTTCTTAAGATCTAAAGATCAAACAACCATAGGGATGCTCAAAGAATGAGACTCATCCATATTGAGACTGAAACAAGTAATCCATTGAAAATATGATCGATCTTCAGGCCGAAACAATATTTTGTTTTCCCGAAAACTTTCATCACAAATTCTTGTTTCCAATGCTCAGTAGTTTTAGAAGCTCTTCGGGAGCTCCAATTAAATTCATGTCATCGACATATATTGCTTCAATTGCAAATTCGGATTCCGATGTCTTTATGAATACACATGAGGCATTTAAGAACTTTAATTTATATGTCCATTTTATGATGTTTTCTCCAAGACAATCATATCACATTCTTCTGAATTGCTTCAAACCATATAAAAATCATTGTAACTTTATTGAACATAAGTTACGAGAATTTGAATTATATGCTTCCGGCATTTTGAATCCTTCAGGGATTATTATGATCACATAAATGCAATAAAATATTTGCATATGATCAATACTAGGTTTTTACAGTAAACCCTTAGTTTCGAGGTATAAGTTATATCTCGATATCTTAATTTTCGTACGAATAATCGTTTTAACAAAAAAAACGTTTGACGTCTTCAAGCGTCTACACTATATGTCCATGAATATAGCTCTGTCTTTTGGACAATAGTATTATGTCGACATTCATCCACAATTTTGTGGTTCAAGGTCCTCACCGTTTCATAATATGCAGAGCAACACTATAGAAGATCTCAATTTTTGTTTACAGTACATATGCCTCTTCAAGGGTTATTGTAAAATTTTACAGTGGGGAACTGTTATATTTGTATACTTCCAGTATACGTTCCTTTGCATGGGCAATTGAGATCCCTTTAATTTATGAGTCTTGGAGGGGGAGATCACATTTCATTACTTTATATCTCTTCCAAAAGGTTTTTGTCTCTTCAAAGACATTTAACTCTTCGGGAGTTATGATGAAGATTACATATAGCTCGAGCATTAGTCTTAACTAACATGATCATGATCTTTTATATTCACTTCAGGGAATAATAACTTTTAAATAAAAGTCGAATTTCACACTTCTAGTGTGCCACGAATAATTTATTTATTGCCATTTGCATAAATTGTTCTTCAGGAACAATCACCCGGGTTAATATATTGGCAATTAACAAATTCATTCGAATAAGCAATTTGCAAGCAAATGATCATTTGAACTTCAAAACAAGGATCAATATAAGATAAATATGATGCATGCCAACTGCAATTTCACTTCGTTGATTTTTCTAATTGTATTTTTCTCCCCCTAACGACGTGAATTTATTTGTTTGTTGGCCATATTTTGTTATCCTTCATGGATTTATTTGCATCATCAAAATGTCATTTTCAGACATATTTATAACGTCATATCATTCTTCATTGATATATTGTACTATCATATTGTCCTTCAGGGACATTCACTAAAGAATCTGCAGATTCTATACGATAGACTCAATTATAAGAATGGAATGTCATGCTTCTGGCATGAGACAATATAAAATAATACAACATGTATTTATGATGTATATATTTATAACTAAATAGATTCTTCCGGATCTATTAAAATAACAAAGTGTCACATATATGTCAATTTGTTTTTCACTTTGTAATATACAATTAGCTCTTCCGGAGCATTGATATATACTTGGTAAAATATCAACATGATATTTATGTATACTTCAGCTACACTACTATTTCATCACCAATAGTAAACACTTTTTTTTTACTTTTTTTTGGTGTGATTCCACTTCTGGTGGTTAGAATTTTTTTTATTATGATCGTCAATGTCATAATAATTTTAACTGACCAAAATTTCTACCATAGCGATTAGATGACTTAGCATTCACTTCTGGGAATGATACCAATCAATCTAATCAGTAAATGATTTTGTTCGGGCACAAAAGAAAAAACATAGTTTCTCCACATAATCATTTTTCAAGTGTAGAAAACCATAGCAAATTTAAAAACCTCATGTAAACAATGAATATATGATAATTAACCAATGTGATATGTATAATGTATAAAATAGAATATTTTTTTTGGATTACATACCGTTCACCGAGAATTCAAATTTTACGGCTAAAGCAGAATCATCTACTGGTTGTATTATCGGTCGTAAGGTGATCATAAATTTGGAAACAATTCACAACACACATATTAGCTATGTGTTTCTATTGGCATCAAACATTCTCCCATCGATACAACCAAAATCATTGTTCTTCGTATGGTTTTGGTTGGATAATCCAGAAAATGTGCTCAAAGTCTAATAACCTGCGTAATAATCTAGAAAAAACAGTATTACGTGTAGGCAATAAGCAAATATGTGACCATCGTGCAGATGTATCAATTAATACCATAAAGTATCGAAATGGTCCACTCGCTGGGTGGATGGGCCCACAAATGTCTCCTTGAATTCGTTGTAAGAAAGATGGGGATTCAAAATCAACCTTTGTAATGGATGGTCTGATCACTAACTTTCCTTGTGAACAAACAGTACACATATTTTCATTGGACAGTAGAATATTCTGGTTCTTTAATGGATGTCCATGAGAATTCTCAATTATCCTACGCATCATTGTAGATCCTGGATGACCGAGACGATCATGCCAAAGCAAAAAGGTTTTTGGATTTGTGAACTTCTGGTTCATAATCGCGTAGGTTTCAACTGGTTTTATATTTATATAATATAATCAAGATGAATAAGCATTGAGCTTTTCTAAGATGAGCTTCTGGCTCGAGACCTGTGATGTAATATAGAGATACTCTCTATTATTCTCACTTATAGTCTCATATGATATCCATTGTTGCGAATATCTTTGAAACTAAGCAGATTCCTCTGGATCCACTAGAATATAAAGCAACATTTATGCTTATCTGTGCACCATTTGTCAATATAATCGTGGCTCTTCCAGAGCCTTCTATTAGGTCTACAGGACCGGATATAGTGTTTACCTTGGCTTTGACCAAGGTTAAATCCAAGAAGTATTTCCTATCTCGAAGAATAGTATGCGTCGTTCCACTGTCGACCAAACATATATCCCCAATTTCCTTTTTGAAACTAGATTGTTCATCCATGTTCCCATAAAAAAAAGAAATCTAATTTTGAACTTCAAGCTCAAGATTTAAATTGAAATCTAGAACTTCGGGTTCTGATTAATTAAATTGGAATACAGAACTTTGGGTTCTGATCGATTAACTTGGAATCTAGAACTTCAGGTTCTGATCGATTAAATTGAAATACAGAACTTCGGGTTCTGATGGAATTGGAATTCATAACTTCATGTTCTGATTAATTATATTATAATCAAGAACTTCAGGTTCTGATTTTTTTTTTCGAATCAAGAACTGTAGGTTCTGATTATTTTTTTTCCGAGTCAAGAACTTCAGGTTCTAATTATTTTTTTTTCGAATCAAGAACTTCAGGTTCTGATTATTATTTTTTTTATAGATCCTTTTCGAGATCTAATTTAGAACTTCAGGTTCTAAATGGTTTCAATGATTAGAACTTCAGGCTCTAAATAATTTTCAAGATTTAGAACTTCAGGTTCTAAATAATTAATTTCTGGGATTCAGAACTTCAGGTTCTAAATAATTTTAAAATCAAGAACTCATAATTCTTATTTTTCTAATCAGGAACTTCTGGTTCCCTTTTTTTTCGATTCAAGAACTTCTGGTTCTTATTTTTGAATCAAGAACTTCTGGTTCTGATTTCGAATGCAATCTTCTTGTTGCAAACCTTTTTTTATTAATAATAAGAAAGGAAGAAGAAGAGATAATGAAAGAAAAGCATTCGTGCTAATAACGTGTTATAAATCAAAGCATAAAAGCATAAAAGCATAGAAAGTAATACTAACATAAAAGAGAAAGAATGAGGGCAAACCAATTGCATCAGTTTATTTCTCTGTATGTTGAAAGCTTATACAATGAGCCTATATATAGGCATAGGAAGAATTGAATCTACAATGAAATAGGAAATAAGATCAAGAGAGGTAATTGCCCTATATTGAAAGAGGAAATGAGATCAAAAGAATTAATTGCAAACTATTTTCTAGGTGGTGAAAGTCAATTATTTCACAACACTTTTGTCATTGTTGGCTCCACAACAATAATAACAACGACAATAATTTTTTTAAAAAAAAACAACAATAAATAATAATAATCAAATATAAATAAAGGGTAGTGTTAACATGTGCCCCCATTATCAAGGGCAAAGGTTACCAACTATAAATTTGTTAAAAAAAAAGAAAATATTTATTACAAATATGTATTTATTATATTGACCAACACAATCTGTTCCCTAAGAGGACAGAAGGGTAATGTTAATTTGTTTATCTTTTGTCCAGCTTGTTGGTTTCCACAAAAAAAACTATATAAATAATACGAGTGGTGCTATTGGCACTACCCTCTACCGGTCTATTTATACCCCACTTTTTTAATTATATAATATTCTTTTTTTCTTTTATCAAAATTACTTAAAGAGACATATAATATAGGAAAGAAATCTCCTATAAAGTAAATCTATTAAAATCTCACATTCCTTTAAAAAAAAACCCAGCTTGTCGGTTTCTTCAAAAAAAAAATTAACTCTTCAACCCTCAAATCTTCTTCTTACATTCATATAAAATATTATAGAAGAGTTTGAGAACGATATCAAACATCTTGAAGAATTGTCTGACAATGATAGTAAGCATCTGGAAACAATTCATTATCTGGAAATAAGTTTAAAGTTTATTTTTTCTTTAGAATGATATCAAGCTGTCGTTGTGTTGAAGTACCCTTATATTTTTTTATTTTTTCTTTTCCATCATGAAATAAGAAAACAAAACTAAAAAAAAAGAAAATAAGAAAAAAAAAATCAATCAATGGAGGTGAGAGGGATGTATACAGATACATAGATCAGAGATAGAGAAATCAAATATGGTATGTATTAAGTTTGAAAAATAAGTAAAATGGATAGTTTTGGAAATAAACCAAAAATAATTAATAAAACCATTTAATTTTATTTAATTAAATCAAAATTTTAAAAAAGTGGGGAATGAATAGATCAGTAGGGAGTGTGTCAATAGCACCACTCAATAATAATGAAGAGTGCTAAATTCACTCTCTCAACCTACTCTCTCGGCACACTCTCTATTCATGTGTTAATATGTGGACAGCAATAAATGTTTTACATTAAAAATCTAACATTTATAAATAACCTACTTTTTTATTTTATTTACAATACAAACCAACAACTAATTTCTTAGATTGCCCTTCTTCATTTAATATCAATTTTTTAATATATATATGTAAGCCCTAGAGTCACGCAGCGGATGGGATTTTTAAAACTGTTTAAAAATAATTTTATAAGTGACTTTAAAATCATGTACGATATATAAGAATAAACAACGGTAAGATTCGAAATCATACCTCAAGACTAACTCATTCGTTATTTAACTTCTTGATATTGAATTTGCTTTTCGATTTGTACCATCAAAACTTCCTCGCTATCTCCCAGGTTCCAGTAACTGCGTGAGGGCACGTCACGGATTTCAGGAGGTTGTATGGAATATTTTTTGTTGATGCCGATCGAGAACGGCCTGTGGTGTAGGGACAATGGTTTCTGTGTCCATTACCACAGCTAGAAGTTTACCTTGAATTGGATGCCTCGAGCTAACCTTTTTCTTTAAAAGAGAAACATGGAACACATGATGAATCTTAGACTCTCATGGCAATTCCAACTTATAAGAAACTGCTCCTATTTCTTGTAGAACCATGAAGGGTCCATAATATTTCGGAGCTAGCTTGGCAGCTTTTCGTATTGCCACTGATGACTGTCGATAAGGGTGGAGTTTCAGATAAACCTAGTCTCCTACTTCAAATTCTCGTTCAGTACGATGCTGGTCATATATCTTCTTCATACGAGATTGCGACTCTTGAAGCGTGACTCTCAAGTCTTTAAGAAGTTGATCTCTAATCTGTAGTTGATTGTCCACAGACTCAACCACAGTAACACTAGGAATGTAAGACAAGAATGTAGGAGGAGCCTTGCCATAAACATGTTCAAAAGGAGTCGTTTTGATAGAGGAATGCCAGCTGGTATTGTAACAGCACTCTGCCCATGCTAACCAGTTACACAATTCTTTGGGTCGCGAACTCGAAAAACACCTTAGATACATCTCGAGGGTACGATTCACCACTTCGCTCTGGCCATCGGTTTGTGGATGGTAGGTAGAGCTATAATTAAAATTTGTACCATTCCTCTTGAATAACTCTGACCAAAAGATGCTTGAAAATGTGGGATCTCGATCACAAACAATCAATCTCGGCATCCCATGCAATTTAAATATTTTCTCAAAAAACAATCTCAACAACACCAACAACAGTATATGGATGAGACAATGGAATAAAATGTACGTATTTGGTCAGTCTATCAACCACGACAAAAATTGTAGTTTTGCTTTAGATATCGGTAAACCATCGATGAAATCCATCGATATATCTTCCCATACTTGATTCGGGATTGGCAATGGCTGTAAAAGCCAGCAAGTTGTTCGGACTTGTGGCATTGGCAAATGTCGCATGCAACAATAAACTCCTTGATTTTTTTTCCGCATTCCGGTCCAGTAAAAGTTGACTCGAATTTGCTAAAGGGTTTTATGATTCCCTTCATGAGAGTTGTTATGAAACTACTCAATTATATCAGGGATTTCTGTAGGTAGGAAAATTCTTTCTTTAAAAAAAAATCACTCCATCAACAAGCTTCCATGGTCCCACAGCTTAATCTCCTTGGATTAGTTGAACCAAGTTTTGCAAATCTGTTTTAGAGTTAATTTCTTCTTTGATTGCTGCTACCCAATTTGATACTGGTTGAGAGATTGCTGCTAACTCGCCAGATGGTATTGCCTCCCTTGCATCGTCTTCTCTTCGAGATAAAGCATCGGCCACAATGTTTTCAGGTCCCTTATTGTATTCGATGAAGAAATTGAACCCCATCAATTTACATAACCATCTTTGTTGAGCTAAAGTGGTGATGTTTTGGACCCACAGATACTTCAAACTTTGGTGATTCGTTCTCACTACGAACTGTCGCCCGAGTAGATAGGGATGCCATCGTTGTACAGCCAAGACTAATGCCAGAATTTCTTTCTCGTATGTTGACAATAATAAATTTTTACCTCGCAATGCTTGACTGGAGCAGAGCCTGTGAGTTCTCACCTTCCAGATCAGGTTGAACATTTGTGGGTTGTGAACTAGCTTTGGTGTTGACCTAAACAGAAAGTTCATTCAACTTATCCTGAATTTGTTGTTGATCGATGGTGAGAGAATTGACATCAGCTTCCAATTTCTCCACTCTTGAATCCACGCCAGTGCTCTGATACCTATGTGGTATGTACTGCGTATTTCCTGATTTACTTATGATGATAATAAGGAAATTGAAGTTGTTTAAGGTTAATTGAGGAACCTTTGACCTCTCAACAATACTGAGTATTTAAAGAAATTTTATAACATATCTTATTCAAGAACTGACTTGGCTTTTAAATAGCCTTGTCTGCCACAATGAACATCAACAACATAGGAGAAACATTTACAAAACCACTTACCCAACAAAATAGGAGAAGAATAGTTCTTCCCGTAATATTAGCTCAACTAAAACAAGATTAATTAAACGTATTCAACAACTAGAAAATAATAAAAGCAATAATTAGAAAGAAAGGCACATAACACACACCAGTTAAAAAATTGTACAAAATTACAACGAACGAGATCTTCTCTCTTAAGCTAAAAGCAGATAGAAATAACAAGCAAATATCAATTCAATTGCGATTCATAGCTTGTTTGTATTCAATTGCGATTCAGATTCAGAGTCGTAACAAAACAAAAGTCAAAACGAGCAATTTTTTATATTTAGTAAAAAAATTAAAATTTGTTTGTAAATTATAAGTTAGTTGATAATTATTTGTGATGAATTATTGGTGCACTCTTTATTCAAATAAAAAATTTATAATAGAGATTCAAAAAAAAATTATAATAGAAAAAATAATAGGAAAATTACAATTATTGATATTTTTCGGTTAACCTACTAGATACGTTTTTTTTTTCGTTTTCATTTTTATAGCACATCTATCATTATATGTTACCAGACGCGTTTTCATAATCTGAAATTGAAACCAAAAATGCTATTTTCATTTTTTTGTTTTTATTTTCGAAAAATAGTAACTAAAAAACACTTAAAGGAAGCGCCTTAAAATTTATAAAACACATCAATTATGCCATCCTTCAGACCAAAATTTTGATTTTACCTCCAAACTTTTAAAAATTTGACAGCTTAAATTGAAATAACTTCTAATAAGAATTTGATATGTGTCTCTAATTGTTGTTATAAAAACTACTTAATTAGACTAATTAAAAAAAACTTATAATATTACAAAAAACATTGAAAACAACACTTAAAAATTAACATTGAAACAATAAAACTTAATATATATATATAACCAAATTAACTAATTAAAGAAAAACTTTTAAGTAAAACTTAAAAATATTTATTAAAAAGTAAAAAATCACTAAAATATATAAATGTTATATATTTATATAAGTGGTTCTCTCATAAGAAATCCCATTTTTTAACTTCGGTAAGGACTTTGATTAAATCACATCCGTTTTTATGAATTTTGATCTGATTTTTTTTTTTGTAAATGATATGTTTAATGAAATCTACATATGAATAAAATATGATAATTTTTCAAGCACTACAACTATTTTTCTTGAATTTTCCTATATTTCACAATTTTCCAATGCCTTCATATTTAACAAAATTGGGATAAATTGTTGTAGTACTTGAAAAAATCTTAAATTTTATTGATAGGTAGACTTCGTTAAACTTATCATCCATAAAAAAATTTATATCAAAATTTATAAAAATCGACGTGATTTCATCAAGGTCCTTACCAAAATCAAAATAAGGAATTTAATAGAACTATATATATATATATATATATATATATATATATATATATATATATATATATAGCCGGTAGAGGCTAGGGGTGCGGCCTTGTAAGTGGAGGACTCCTCTCTTAAATTTTCAAGGAGTAGGCACAATGTATGGGGAGAAGGTCGGCCTCCCAAACGGTGGGAGAGGCAACAACCTTCTTCAATTTTTTGTTTCTTTATTATTTTTAATATTTTTTATATATTTAATTGTATATTTTTGTTTTTGTTTTTAGAACTAATTACACCAACCTCCCATGGGGTTTGTTCTATTACACACGGAAACAACTTTATTGAAAATTGACACTCGCCTCCCCTTCCGTTAGTCAACGTCCGTTACATTTAACCTTTGACCATATCAAGAAGGGTATTATTGTCTTTTGACTTAAATTAACTTAAATTTAAAATTTAACTATATAAAAAACTAATTAAAAATAATAATAATAATAATAATCTTAATAATTTTACTCTCTCTCTCACGCGTTCATCATCACCAAACCCTAATAAAGTTTTTCTCTATCTCTCTCACTCCATCATCAACATCAAACCTCCCCTCCACCATTAAAATAAAACCTCCCAACACCCAAGCAACGATGACAACCGGAAGCAACGACGACGACGACCAGAAGCAGTGACAAAGATGGTAGCGATGACCAGAAGAGACGATGACGACTGGAAGCGCGACGACGATGACAACGACGACCAGATCTCTCTCTCTTCTTCTTCTTCTTTCTCAGCTTCGGGGTGGTTGACAGTGGGTGGTTGATGGTGGTAGTGAGATTGATCGATCTCTCTATCTCCCCCTCTCTCTTTCTCTTCTGCTCCAACAGACGGTGGAGAGCACGTGGAGGAGCGATCTGCTCTGTTGGCTGATCTGATATGGTTCGTGGTTGAGGAATATTGGTTGAGGAAGATTGGTTTTTGTTCATTGAAGAGAGATTAGAGAGAGATTGAATAGAGATGACAATGGTGTATGGTTGTGGGTGTTAGCAGATCGTGGTGTGTGGATGTAGGTGTTAGCAGATCGTGGCGTGTGGATCTTGGCGAAGAGGGATTCCTGATCTCTTCTGGATTTTGTGTGTTTGATAATTAATTGGGTTTAATTTTGGATTGATGAATTGAGGATGGATTTTAGGGTTGATGTAATAATTTTTGGAAAAACAAATTTAGTGTTGATGATAATGATTATCGGAATTCTGGAAACAAAATTTAGGGTTGATGATAATGATTATTGATGATGATAATGATGATTGATTTCTGGAGAAAAAAAATTTAGGGTTTTAATTTGGTGGAGATCCAATATGGATTTCCACCAAATCCATTTTAATTTTTTTTTTAAAATTTTGCCATTTTTTAAATTAAAAAAAAATATAGATCTGATGGATCTCCACCGTCCATCTCATGAGATGGTGAGATGGACGGTCTGGATCTCCACCAAATCCATTTTTTAAATTTAATTCATTTGATAATAATAATAATAATTATTATTATTTTAATTAGTTTTTTATAATTAGTTTTTGTTTTTTCATTTTTTATTTATAATTATAGGGGTAGTTTGTCTTTTGAAGGGTCTTAAATGGTGAGCAGTTAGTTTCAACCGTCGTTGACTAACCTGTAGGGGAGGCGAGTGTTAGTTTTTAATAAAGTTGTTTCCGTGTGTAATAGAGCAAACCTCAGGGGAGGTTGGTGTAATTAGTTCTTGTTTTTATGATTTAGACACATGGTATGATTTGATATCAAAAGATAAAAGTACCGATAAAAATTTGACAAACCATTAACCATTTGAGGACCAAATTAATGTAATTTCGATAATATAGGAATGGCGCGAGCCTAAAATACAAACATAGTTATAAGGTGATAAATAAATGAATGACGGTATTTGCACCCCTTAAAAACTGTATGTACATCTCAAATTAGTATGTTTTTAAAAATCTAATAATACCCTTAAGTAAAATTACTAAGATGACTAATTGTTTGTTAATACACCATCCAATTATTATTAATTAGTTTCCTATTTAAATGTAATTTTTCCCTATTAATGGTTTGATATTAATATATATCATAAAAACTCTTTCCATTTTAATAAACCCTAGATTCTCTTTTAAATATATTTTCAATCTCTTTTCAGAAAATATAAATTTATTGCTAAGTTTGAAAAATGAATCAAAATAATGAAATAAATTTGGTTGTGAAAAAGTAAGTTTTAAATTATTTGTTATTATTTTTTTATTCAAAGAAGAAAATCATTATGTATATAAACAGACTTTTAAATTAACTATATTATCTATATTTTTTATTTATTTATCAATATTAGATGTTTTTTCTTATAAATATATATTAGATGCTCTTCAATTTCATGGAACACCTGTTTTTTTTTGTTGAAATATCATTTAACATCTATCTAGTTCCACATCAATTGGGACAAGACATAAATTTTGTATCCCAACAACTCTCTCAAACAGAAAGTGGTTCTCCAATAAAAAAAATAAATCTTTAAATGGATTTTTAACAAAAAATAAATAACGAAAATGAAGTTTGATTTTGAAAAAAAAAAACAAGAAAAGAAAAGAAGTAGGGAAGAGAAAGAATGGTAAGAGAAATAAAGATAACAACAAAATTGGAAATAATAATAAAGTTGATTAAATAACATAATAATAGTTATAAATGGTGTATACTTACAAAAATATAATATAGTATAATTAAAGAAAGGGTTTTTTGGGACATTAAATGAGGTTTATTTACAAATTAGATATTTGTTTTTAAATTTTTGATAGGTATAATTGCGAAAGGAGTGTAGATATAGTTTTTGACGGGTGCCATTATCACCACTTTAAATAAATAATAAATATAGGGTCCAAACCGATGATAATGACCTGATACTAATTTTGATTCAAATACCTCCGAGGCTCCGACCATGTTTTTATTAGGTCCTCTTAATATGTGTCATGTAGACACATTTTCAAAAAGACTCCCAACATTCAGAATCCAAACAATTACAAATTTTGAATATTAAAGTCTGCATGCAAAAAATTGAACAAATTACACCAAAGATTTGTTTTTTTTACGTACGCATACAACTTTATCGAAATTGACATTCATCACCCATACCATCAGTACAAAAAGGATAGTTTCATTATTATATTTGAAGCATTTTTTTAAAAACATATATTTAAAAAATAAATTAAAACTTTAAAAATGGAGATCAAGGATGATGTCCTTCGATAGAGATGCTAGCATCTCCGCCGTATCTTGAGCAACGGAGATGGAGTCATCTCTAACGACCACTATTGAGTCTGTCTCATTTTAAGCGACGGAGATGGAGTCTATCTCCATCGATAGAGATCCAGAATATTTGTCAATAGAGATGACCTCTCTATCGAAAGAGATTTTTGATGATCTCCTTCGATGGAAGTCTAGATCGGTGGAGATCCAAGATCCAATCCGGATCTCCATCGCTTTAGTTTATTCTCTTTTTTTTATTTTAAATTTCCACTTAAAAAAAAAATTAGATCTCCACCATGAGATAGAAGGTGGAGATCCGTTTAAAAAGAGTGGTGATATTCGCATACCAATTGATGAACTATTTATACCACACTTTTTAAATTATTTAATATTTTTTTCCCTTTATCAAATTATTTAAAGAGACATACAATTTTTATTAAAAAATTCGTGTACAAAGTAAAACTAATAAAACCCCACTTTCCTCATTTCAAAACCCTAACGATATAGGTTATTTCAAATCACTTAATGTTTACTATTTTTGTTTATATTTTCTTTCAGATCTCGATTTCATATTTCCCATGTTTAGTATTTATTGATTTTATTGTTTCACATGTTTGTTTTGTTTTTCTTTTCAAATTCCTGATCCATGTTTGATATTTTTTCTATCTCCGACTTATTTTCTTTCCGATCTTCCAGGTATTCTATGATTTGTATCAATTCTTTTGTAGATTTTATTCCGAATATTCAAAAGTTAGTTTAATGTTATTTACAAAAGAAAAAAACAACGAAATCAGACCAAGAATCGCAACCAAGAAAACCTAATCTCTGACGAAACAAAACCTTACCAAACCCTAACTCAGTCGCTCAAAAATATCATTAGATGATCAATATCACACTCACAATCTACTACCAACAATCCAATCGACTTTAGCAAAAACAAATCCCATCTATTCATGCGAATGGATATGAGAAAACTGTGTATAAAGATTGGAGATGAAGTGTATTTTTATTTTTACTTTTTTTGAAAAAGATATAAGGTGCATTAAGTTTGAAAAATATGTAAATGGGTAATTCTGGAAATAAAAAAAAATTAATAAAACCATTTAATTTTATATAATTAAATCAAATTTTAAATAGTGGGGCATAAATAGTTCAGTAGTGGGGGTGCCAATAACACCACTATTTTTTTAATATATAATTTTTTTTAATTAATAAATTCAGGGGCATTTTGGCATTTTTGACTATCAAACTTTATCTAGAGAAATGCAATTAACAATCCATTAATTATCTGTTTACACTCCATTTTAATTTTTTTTATTAATGACAATTTAAACTTGAATTAAAATTACTATACAAGATAAGAATGTTTTAAAGACACTCAAAACCAATATTTTTTAGAAAACAAGTTTTTTTTGCATCTATAGTTTTTCTTTTCATGTTTTACAAACCCGAAAATATCTTTTTATTCTTTTTAAAATAATTGTTTTCTCACACACCATCAGACCCTCTATCATTATCATTACCAGCTTTATATATATAAAGTTTTACTATTATCTAGTTCAACCAAATTTGAAATCAATTTGTTTTTCTCAAATACCACCTACGTTTAATCATCATCATCACTAGAATATATATATATATATATATATATATATTATATATATAAATATTTCTTTTTATTATCTGGAAAGATATATTTAAAATTATTTTTTTACTCTATAGAAATTTTTACAAACTTAAAATCCAAAAGAGAAAAACAAATATTGTTTTTATATTTTTACAGATTGATTTTCAAAACAGTTTTCTTATTGTTTTGACTTCCTCACTTTTGTTCAGTTTTATTCTCTATTTTATTTTTATTTGATTATTTCACATCTCTTTTCCATTTTTAGTTTCAAAATTTTTAGAGAGAAGTATTTAAAACGGGTAATATTAAAATGAAATGGAGTGTCTTTAGAAATTTAACTTTTTTAAATGAAGTGTCTTTAGAATAGGAGTGCCAAAAGATAAAAAGAGATAATTTTTGAAAAAAATGTGTTTATAATTTTTTTTTTAAATTTAAATTTTTAGAATGAAATATCTTTAAAAGTGAAGTGTAAAAAAAACGTTCGTTTATAAGGAGAAACTCTCATTGTTAAAATTAATCAACTTTGACTAACCGTAAGAGATATGAGTATCAATTTTTTATAAAGTTATTTTTTTATATAAAAAAGCAAACCTTAGGGATGTTTGGTGTACTTTACTCCAAAAAAATTGTTTTATTTAGTTTTAAAGATTAAGAAGCCTTTCCACAATCCACGTGTATTGGTAGTAAATGATGCTTATTTAATTTGATAATATCTCAAGTTTAAGTCACAGCAACGGAAGCCGTAAAAAAAAGTCTCGAGCTCCTTAATTTCATTAGGTATACATTAACTGATTAACATAATCTTCTTCTTTGTTTTTTTCTTCTTTCGAGAAACTGTCCTCGTGATTGTAACTGTCCTCGTGATTGTAAAACTAAGTTGGTCTTTGCTCTGTTAACTATAAAAATTTTTTGCATGTCTAATTTACATTTTAGACGACCTAAGTTGTCAGTACTCCTTGATAATAGATTTGTCTCTGACAGCTAACCAGAGAATAAAGCAATATTTTAAAATCAAGAGTAAGAAAATCAGATTAGGTGGCTATAAATATATAAGAAGGTGAGAAACCGATTAGTTGTTTTAAAAATGATATTCCATATATATGCAATCCACTACAATGTTCCTGGTTGAGATCAAACTTCACAACACCATCCCAATACTATAGTATAAAGACTACATCTAACAACATTTTATTAGATTTTTAGAGATGTAAAATCACATGCTTGTGAGGTTGTTTTTGTGCTTAGCTAGAAAAGCCAATATGGCAGCTCATAGCTTGGCAAAGCTTGGCTTGACCTTTGAGTTGGATTGGTTTTATATGGAGGATTGCCCATCTAGTGTGACTCCTTTTGTTTTGGATGATTGCCCGTATGTTTGTAATCGCTTTCAGTTAATGAAATTTCATTTTCAAAAATATAATAATCACATGCTTGTTTTAATTGGAAAATATTTTTGGTTCAAAAATTTATTAGCACTTTTTTAAATGTGAATTTTAAAAGTATTAACCATTTAATAACTTAAGTTTAAATGGCACTAAAAATGGGTTCTTTCCAAAAATACCCCCCCAAAAGTAACCATGTGTTCACTATTCTATTTTTTTTTACATTTCTGGATGGACCACCATTGGACCTCCATAGAGGTTGATCCAAAAAAAAGAAAAAAAGTCTCCGAAGAAAAAGATGAAAAAATAAAAATAAAATTGGAAAATTTTATTTTTGTCCAATAAGTTTCGGAAACTATAAAAACACCTAATAAGTCTCAGAAACTACAAAATAAGTCTCGAAAATACCTAATAAATCTCGGAAATTACTTAAAAAGTCTCGAAAATAACTGAAAAGTCTCAAAGTTACTGAAAAGTCTTGAAAATTAATTGAAAAGTCTCAAAAATTACATGAAAATCTCGAAATTACATGAAAAATATCAGAAAATACCTGAAAAGTCTCAGCATTACCACCCCCCCCCCCCCCCCCCCCCCCCTCCCAAAAAAAAAAACCATCTTCTTCTTCATGTACCTACATGGAGGTCAATGTTCAACCTCCAATTGAAGCCGATGAAGAAGCTGAAAAAAAATGAAAAACTGAAATGTAAATAAAAAATATATCTAAAGTAAGGGTATTTTGGAAGTTCACTTATCCATTGGAGGTCGACTTCAACCTCCAATTGAAGTCGATGAAGAAGATGAAAAAAAAATGAGAACTGAAAAATAAATAAAAAATATATCTAAAGTAAGGGTATTTTTGGAAGTTCACATATCCATTAGAGGTCTGTTCAACCTCTTTGTTCAACCTCCAGTTGAAGCCGATGAAGAAGATGAAAAAAAATATGAAAAACTGAAAAGTAAATAAAATATATCTCTAAAGTAAGGGTATTTTTGGAAGTTCACTTAGTTTGGTGCCTTTAAAACTTAAGTTATTAAAGTGATGATATTCTTGAAAGTCAAACTCAAAAGAGTGTAATTCATCACCATTTCCGCAAATATTTTCGTATGTTTTACTAAGATATTAAGATATAACATGAAAAAAAAAACCACGTAACTTTTTATTTAAAATTAATTAAATGTTAAAATCACTTTTGATTTATTTTAAGTATTAATTTTTTTATTATTATTATCATCGATCAATATTGATTTGCATCAAGCCAAGTTGTAAATTTGTAATAATAATATATGTTAAACGTAATTTAATTTTAAAAGCTACAAGTTGATCAAGCTTATGTAGGATAATAATTGTGACAATTATGAAATAAATCTCCTACCATTTTCTTAATTTTAAATAGTTTGTGACTTTTTTTCATTTTTGAGCAAACTGTTCCCTTTATTTTTCATAAGTACCAAATTTGAAATCACTCTTACTAACTTTCATTATTCAAGTTTAACTATTATAGGGGTAATTGTATTTTAATTCAAATACATTACAAAATTGAAGAATTTCCCTTCGATCCAGGACTTGAGTTTTGGAAGGCATTGCTTGGAGGCTGCCAGATCCACTCAAATATGGAATTGGGTGAATTTTTTCCTTGAAAAATATATATTAGCATTGGATCATATGTTTCAAATGCACAATTTGTCGCTGGTAAGTGGGACGACGTATCGAAGAAAAAGAGGAGGGATGAAGGAGAAAGTAATGAAGAGAGTTTCAGGTAGTAGTTGGACTCGGTGGAGGACCCAGGAATTTTAACCAGGTGGAGCACTTGAACAAAATAACAATTATATTATAAAAAATATTAAAAATTAAGATCATAGTAAAATGAGTTTTTCTTTAACAAAAAAATGAGTTTTTTTACATAAAGAAAAATCGATGATATACTGAAGTTTATATAAAATAAAATAAATAGAACACATAGTCAAGGTGAACTAAATAATCTTACGTTCAAAAAAATAGAAGTAAAAACAAGAAATACGATATTAAAAATTAAATATTAATAAGGAAAACAACATAAACAATAAAATTGCAATATTTATTCTTCTTAAAATAATAAATTACAATCTAATTTTCAAATCAGAAATTTTGTTTTATATTTATAATCAGTCCACTTTACATTTATACAAAAACAATTGATTAATAAATATTACTAAATAAGTTTTTGATTTTTTGTATTCTTCTAATTATTGGTAAATTATTGATTTATTGATTCGAAATAAATTAAAACTATAACATAAAGAAAAATACTAAGGATAAAATAAAATGAATCATAATAATAGATGAACTAACTTAATATAATAAATTAAAATTTTAGATTTTAGGGTTTATTGATTGGAAACTAAAACTATTAGAAATAATAAAAGTTCAAAATAATAATAGTTAATATAACATAAAATAAATTGAATTATGTAACCACACATTGAAAGTAGTTAAGAAGTTGACAATGGCGGAAAAGATAAACTAAATTGTTTTGTTTCATAATAAGATGAAAATTTGAGAAAGAAATTTGAAAAGATGGTAAAATAAAAAAGGCATAAAAAATTATTCAAATTACATGATAAAATTATATTTGTAAAATAAGATATTCATTTTTCTTGAAAAAGGTAAATGGAGGAAAATAGTAAATGGCGGGACTTGAACCACCAACATCAATACAAAAGGGAGATAGAAGACTAGTTTTACTTAGAGGTGTTTAGCTATCACTACAGTTATTTAATATATATAATTGAAAGCAAATTTTCCTTTTTTAAAAAAAAATTTTGAGGTAGGGCACAGGCCCCACCTGGCCTTAAGGTGGGTCAGCCCTTGATTGGATTGAAAGCAGAAGCAAACATATGTTTTTCAGGTTGCAGTTGGATTACAAGCCTCTTGAGTAGGGATAGACGTGGGGCCCAATGGGCGGGGGAGGGTCCCCCCCACCCCATTCCTCAACCTTTCCCCTGCAACCTCCCCCAAAACCCATTAGGAAGGACTGGGGGTCGGGGCGTTTTGGGGGGGGAGGGTCCCTCCCCCACCCCTAAACCTTATTTCCCTCTATTTATTTTCATTTTCAATTCTCAATCCAAAAATTGGAATTCGAAATTTGGAATCTGGTCATTCCAATCTCTAGTTTGACCCTGTTAAAATATTCAATTCAAAAAGTAATCAAAATATTTGTTCTAAAATATCTAATTAGTTTAAAGAAATCCAAAATAAATACAAATACTTCTAATAGAGTATTACAAAACAAATCAAATTTAAAGTTTACATCTTCGATCTATACTCATGTACTAAGTAATGATTACTAATTAAGGTTAATATTATAATATATTAATTTTTTTAATTGTTAAAACTTAAAAAAAAATAAAAATAAAAATAATATATAGGAAAGTTTTCTCCTTAGTGCGTACTGATAAATATATATCAGTGCCTTGTATGTGGACCATTAGATTCAATTGTTTTGACTCAGTCTGCATGCACTTGTCAGTGTTTATCCATAATATATGGCCCACATGCAATACACCGATGCATTTTATATCAGTGCGTATTGAGGAGAAAAGAACTATATATATATATACAAAAATTTCAAGTAAGTATGTACTGATATAACTTCATCAGTGCATTGGATGTGGACCATTAGATTTACATATTTTGACTCAAAGTGTATGTACTTGTCAAAACTTCTCCATAATCAGTGGTTCATATGTGATATAAGTTATATCATTACGCACTGAAGAGAAAAGAACTATATATATTGAGGGAAATGGGGGAATGGGTTTGAGGGAGGGTCCCCACCACCATCTCCCCCATTTATAAAATGGTGGCCAAGTTTGCCCCCACCCTCACCCCCAAAACCCCATAGGGCCTAGTGGGGGATGGGGCCCTATGGGGAAACACCCATCCCTACTCTTTGGATCCCTATCGTTGGTAGAGATCCAAAGATAGATCTCCAAAGCTAGATGGACCTCCATCAATGGAACTTCACCGTTGATTGATATTCTTAAAATTTTTTAAAAGGTAATTTCACTAAAGTCTTTACTTTTTAATGTAATGTCATATTTTTAAACGTTTTTGTCATCTTAGTAACTTAAGTCCTTTTTATTTTCAAAATACATCACTTTAGTCCATTTGACTAAATTTCTAGCAGTCAACCGTGACAGAACTGGTTAAGTACAATTTTATCCTTTTTATCATTTAATTAAGCTAAAAGATGATTTTTCCTTCAAACGTATTACAATATTACACATTAATCATTCATATAGTCCTTTTCCAGAAATGTAGCATTTGTCAAAACAAATACTTTAAGATCTGAAGGACTATAGAAATAATTGTTAGGGTTTATGCTCTAAAGATGTAATTTGTAAATGGATTTATGAAATAAATAAAAAGAAAAGTTCAATTCATTCTTGTTGTGCTGTTTATTTTATAACGTGTGCATATATTAATAACCTAGATTGCCAGATGTAATCTCGAACTGTGTATATGAGTGTCATATACATATGGATACAGTAAGAGACGTGCAATCTAAAGAGTCCATAGATAGGAAATAAAGCTAGGTACTTTATTTGTGGTTAATCTATAACTGCGGTCCATTCCATAATATACGTTGATTCTATCCTGAATCATTCATATGAGATATGGGAATTGAGGCACCTTGTATGATGTGATCATATAGGACTGTATCATGATCTATATGAATCTCTCACCAAGATCTATTTACCAATGAGATTCATATATATCAACTAATGATGGCTATATGTGGGTGATCTTAATCCTGAGTGTCATATCGACTCCTTCAGGTTAGATCGTGGTCTTTGATATACCATGGGTGAGATCGGATGCAGTTCCTGATCAATATGCTCCGTATGTTAGGATTGTAGTTTGGCTTGTGGCTGGAAAGGTATGTACACAATAGTGGAATGCACTCCTTCTTATGAGAAGTATATGGTAGTTCCCTTAAGGATTGATTCAGGGCTTGGACAATATGAGCGCTCTCCTAATTCCGTGAGGAAATAGAATTTATTGTCCATTAGAGAATCAACGGTACTTAAAGGATATATGTAATTAGAGGGATATAACAGATATTATCACCTAGCTCTAATTATGAACTACTGTGGAGGATCACACCATGTGTAATAGCTTTATCGATGTACACCGAGTTGTATCGGTCTGTGTAAAAACGTCTGCAGTTGAGAGAGTGCAGTTTCAGATTTTTAGTGGAATAACACCAGAGTTAATAATCAAGAAATATTAATTAAAGAGTTTAATTAATGATTCCAATGATTATTGGAGCTCAAAATACTGTGGGTCAATTAGGTCCCCTTGCTAGCCTGATCGATTTAGGTAACAAAGGTCACGGTTAATTGATTGGATTGTCCAATTAATTGTGTTACGAGAGTTACACGTATTTATTCAGGAACTAATTTAATAATGAAATTATTTAATTAATGAATAATGGTGACTAAATAAATTAAATATTAAGATTATTTAATTATGTTATTAATCACTAAATAGAGGGTGATAGTTGATATTTGATTTTAAATAGAATAAGATAATATGATTATTTTAAATATTACATTAAATATTTGAAATTGAATTTAAAATGTTTAAATTCAAAATAAATATTTAATTATCTTTTAAAATAAAATATATAAGATATCATTTTAAAAGATTTAGTTTTAAAATAAAAAAGATATCAATTAAAAAGTTTTTAGTTATTATAATATATATATATATATGATATATATTTAGATAACGTAAACAAGAAGCATACAAAGTAAATATATTAATGTTTGTATAGGATACAGACATAAGTGTGCAAGAATCAATATCAAAAGAGAAGAATACGCTTCAGAAAAAAGCAATTGTGGCAATTGGTGTGCTAGTGAAACAAAAGAGAAAATGAGAAACAGTGCGTGTGTGCACTAGTAAAACAAAAAAAAAATTATAATATATATTTTTTAAGAACAAGAGTTGTTCTAGGTTTTTTTTTCTCTTGGAAGAAATAGTTTCTTCTTATTTTCTCTACATCCTCCTAAGTTCCTGAGTACGTGACATGCCCACACGCAGTTACCAATTCCGGGAATAGCTAGGAAGATCGGTGGTACAGACCAGGGAGCATATCGTAAAGTGAAGGAGCCTCCAAACGTTGGTAAGGTTCTAACTTTTTTTTATATTGATTACAATTTCCTGAGTTTACATATTGTATGTATTAGTTCCAAAAAAATAATTACGATCTCAAGTTCATTGGTTCCAAAATTTTAAAACATTTTTCCGTTGCGTTACCAGTGAATGGGATTCCAACATGCAGTATATTGGATATTGCCTATTGCCTATTTTGATATCGAGCCCTCTAAAATACGGATATATTGGTGGATATTTCAGTATATCTTTCGATATTCAATTCCTTGGTAATTATAGACTAGGCAAGGCAAGCGAGCAACAAATTGGTATAGATCTTTGGTTTTCGAAAAACCCAAAATTTTTGAAGTGCTCAAATCGCTTTTTGAAGGATACCATTGTGTTTCTCTTGGAAATATGATTCCAACGCCACTGACCGCATCTCAAACGGAACTCTAACGAACTCCCTAGCTCCGGTCAACGCCATTTTTTCCAGAAATTTTCTACAGTTTTTCCCAAGGAAGATGACAACCACGTTAGCCAACACATCATCACCACGTCAGCAACACGTCAGTGTATAGTCCACCACGTCAGTAATATGGCAACGTCCAGTCGCGCCACGTCAGCCTATAGTGACGCCACTTCAACGCCATGTTAGTGCCACATCACAAGTCAGTGAATATTCTGTTATTGTTAAAGAATATTCTATTAGTCTAACGGAATATTCTCGACTCAACTTGGTCAAAAGTATTTTTTATCCAACTCAATGCAATTTTCACCCCTTTTCTTCCGAGTCGGACCTTTTTCCAGCTATTTCGACCGTTTCGGACGCAACCGTGCCATCAGTTTCAGCTAATTCCGCTTGTAGGTATTGTTTTGACTTATTCAAGCTTTATTGACTCTGTTTCGGGCTTGATGGAAGATCCAGAACCTAGAGATTTGGATCTAGTTTTATATACATGTTTGATGCTCATGAAGAGTAATATTTAGAGAAGGATAACACCTCTAACCGGATGTTGTAAGTATCATAAAAATGATTTAAGATCCTAAGGTATAATGAAATTGGAATAATATTTTATCCATTTCATACACATCCAACAGAATGCTTCGAATATCATAAAAAAAAAAATTAAGATCCTAACGTATAAGACTGGCTTATGCTGTGTCGTTAGATAAATTGTTTAAATATTCAGCATTTATTTATGCAATATATGTGACTAGTTTATGCTGTGTCGTCAGATAAATTGTTTAAATATTCAGCATTTATTTTATGCAATATATGTGACTAGTTTATGTTGTGTCTCGAGACTAGCTTATGCTGTGTCTCATGACTGACTTATGTTGTGTCTCCAGATAAATTGTTATTTTTATGCACATATCAGGTGATCTCATGACCCTGAAATCATTTATTTTTATGCACATATCAAGTGATCTCATGACCCTTAAATCATTTAGTTTTATACACATATTAGGTGATTCTTATGACTCTGAAAGGTGATCTCATGACCCTTAAATCGTTTATTTTTATGCAACTTATCAAGTTGGGTTACCCTTGACAGAACCTGGAGATCTAGATCCAACGTTATATACATGCCATATGGCACGGTTTTGTAAACCGATGAGAACCTGGAGTTCTGGATCTAGTGTTATATACATGAATGTCATACTTCATTATTTAGAACCTGATTTTCAAACCCGTTCAGAATCTGAAGTTATATCATATATATGAAGTGATATATTTACGTGTCATTTATTTGAGAGAATGATCTACACATCCAACAGGATGTTGTGAGTATCATAAAAGAGATTTAAGATCCTAACATACCATTCATTTGAAAAATCTACACATCTAGTCGGATGTTGTGAGTATCATAAAATGATTTAAGATCCTGATATCACGTATAATGAGATTGTAAAGGATATTTTATCCATTTTATACTTGCTTCTGAAGGAGCAATATCAAGAGAGTAAATTTGGATATATTTATATTCATAAGATATCAAAACATACCCCAAGAGTGGATGTTTGTAAATAACATGAGAAAAAGTTTATAGAATAAACCTATTGAAAAGATTATTATCATTTCAGATGAGATATAAAATGGAATTACATATAATGTCCATAAAATTCCCAGAAGGGAAATATATGTTTCCCGAGAGTGCAACGACTCATACAGTTCTGCAAAGTCAGATATATTTTATGAATTTGACTTTGCTCTGGGCAAATGTTATTACTATATCATGTCCAACGAATCTGATAAAAAGCTCTGTAAGAGTCAGGATATTGCTAATAAACAATAGTAAATTTATGTATCAATGATACTTGAGATTATTCAAGCAGAAGGAAATATGCTTAGTTCAATGACATATAAAGTTAATACCAAATCAGATCCAACGAATTTGATTAAAGGCTCTAGAAGTGCCAGAATCTTATTACCTGATGGTATTAAATCGTGTGCGGATGAAACTTTATAGCATTCAAACAAAATATAAAGGAATCTGCTTAGTTTCAAAGATATACGGAGGAATGAATATGATATTGAAACTATGAGTAATGAGGATGTTTAATATATTTGCATTACTTCTCATGATTCAGGCCAGAAACTCACTATAGAAAAGTTGCGTGCTTTATCATCTGGATTATATTACACTATTATAAAAGAGAGTAGATGTTTATGCAATTATGAATCAAAAGTTTCCAGATCCAAAACTGTTTGTACTTTGGCGTGACCGTATCGGTCACCCCAGATCTACAATGATGCGTATAATCATTGTAAATTCTCATGGATATCCATCAAAGAACCAGAAAATTCTTTATCCAATGAGAACTTATGTACTGCATGTTCACTGGGGAAACTAGAAGTAAAACCATCTTATTCAAAAAGTTGGTTTTGAATCCTCATCATTCTTACAAAGAATTTAAGGGGATATATGTGGACATATCCATCCACCAAATGATCCCTTTCATTATTATATGGTCCTAATTGATGAATTTACTAGATGATCACATGTTTTTTTTTATTAAACATCTCCATATTACTTGCACTGATTATTAGTTTTTCAGATATACTCATAATCAAAATGGATTAGAGGAATCACTTATCAAACGTGTCCAGGTAAATTGCGAGAACTTTATTATTTCAATACAGTTACTAATTTCTATATATGGACTTACTTACTTTTTAAGATATTTGATTGTGTTGTATATCTCCTTATTACATCCCTGTCATGATCTAAGATAAGGCTTCTATATCACTATGAGATTAATATTGATTTTGATTAATCTGCTATTATATCATTTAAACTTCTGATAGTTTATATTTTTACGCATAATCTGCATATTATCATATTGATTAATTTCCAAATGGGAAAGTTTCTCTAGAAGAGAAAAGTAAATGAAAGGTTACTTATATACAAAATAGAGATACAAGTTCGGTTCTCTCTCTCTCTCTCTATATATATATATATGTGTGTCTCATTTCAATCTTCGCATCTCTCAAATACGAAAGATAATTGATCATCAGATAATTATTAATCTGTTACCAGATATATTAAAGGTAACACGATCTTATAAGTTGCCATTTCATAAACCCTGGCTGGGTGAATGTTCTTGAAGAATGATCAGAGTGAAGGCAACAAATAAATCATCTGATGCATATCATAAGCTTATGAACCTTTTTAAAAGGTATTGTTATTGGGATCCCAAAAGTAAACAAAACTCGAGTTATAAATAAATCCACTTTCTCTAAATCAACTCTATAAGAGTCTGGTATATTTAAAAAGACACAAGTCTATGAAATGACTAAATCCATTGAAATTGAAGTAATCTCAATAGAGATACAAGAATATAGAAATTGAGAAAAATTCTATAAATCATATGAGAGAAATGTGGAATCATAAAGAAACAATCATTGATGATGTATTTTTATACACAATAGCGCTACTGAAATTATAAATGATAATTATGATATTCATAATATCAATGATTGTAGACAAAAGGCATGATTGGCCTATATGAAAGAAGCAATTCAAGAAGAATTGACTTCATAAGCCAAATATAAAGTGTTTAGATCAATAGTATTCCAGACACCTAGAGATGTCAAACTAGTTGGATACTAATGGATCTTTATACAGAAACGTAATGAGAAAAACGAGATCGTGAGTTATAAGGCATGACTCGTAGTGCGAGGTTTCTTACAGAAACTTGATATTCACTACTGATAAATATGATTACGTTGTTGATAAATTTGGCTGCCTTAAAGAGGCTTGAAATACGTCTTCTAGACGTAGTAATAATTTATCTATATAATTCACTCAATGCAGATATTTATAAATCCTGAAGGATTCAAAATGCTAGAAGCATGTAAATCGAGATCTTGTAATCTGTATTTGATGAACATACAAAAATCTTTATATGGATTAAAACAATATGAACGGATGTGGTATAACTGTCTCAGTTAATATCTGATAAAGATAAGGATATAATAATCATATTATATACTCATGTGCCTTCATAAAGAAATGAGAAAGAAAATATTGTCTCGACCTGAAGATCGAACATATATCAAAATGGAATGCTTGTCCATCAACCAGAATATGTTGAAAAGATTCCATATGGATATTACTCCATAAAGAAAGTTTTTGCTCATACTCGCCCCCCCCCCCCCCCCCCCCCCCCCCCCCCCCCCCCCCACACACACACACACATACACACACACAATCATTTATGATGTTATTGCATTTCATGAAATAACACATCAGTGTGCTTCAGTTCAACAATCTAGAAGATTGCTTCAAAAAAACTTTTATCAGAGGGAGCATCCCATCAGGGGGAGCGTCCCATCAGGGATAGCATATCAAATTAAGTATATTAATTATTTGGGACATATGTGCGTTGTGCTCTTTTTCCTTTCAATCAGGTTTTTGTCTCATTGGGTTTTCCTTATAAGGTTTTAATGAGGCAATTCTATAAGCACACCCAAAAATCATTTGATCCATAAAAATCATCATAAATATTACATTTATCCAGTTGATCATCGTATATATATATTGTCTTGATCAAGAAAATCATTGTAAATATTACTTAGATCTTGCTAATCATAGTATATATGTTACCTTGATCCAGAAGATCATTATAAATATTACTTTGATCCGATAGATCAATGAATATCTTTGCTCAAGTTTTTTATCCCACCGGATTTTCCCTAACAAAGTATAAATGTGCACTATACTCTTTTTCCCTTCGATCAGGTTTTATCCCACTAGGTTTTCCTGACAAGGTTTTTAACAAGATAGTTTTAAGAACATCCAACACCACAAGATCCAGAAGATAACTTTCTATATTATTTGCAGAGGTTTTTGTCCCATTGGGTTTTACCTAACAAATTGAAATACAAACGATGGAAATCCAATGGGGAGTGTTATAAATTATATGGATCCCACCACTTGCCTTTACCCACCCACTTGATGGCACACGTGGAGGATTGCTTGGATTGCTTAGTGACTAAGTTTTATAAAACTTGATAGTTATATATATATATATATATATACTGTTCTCTTCATTTGTGAGTAGAGCTAGCTGAAGCTTCTCTCCTTGATATCAATACACAGCTTTCTCTATTATTTCACTCGTCTATCTCTTGTCTCTCTCCCTATATCTCTCATCTTTTATCATGCTTATTTCTTTATTTATTCATAACAAATCTGTATTAATCAAACTTGTATGCATTGGGCACATGATCGATTCTTTCCAATATAGGAGGAGCTATAAATTAAAACATAACTAGATTGTACATCTTTTATTAGTCGGATGTCAAAATTGATTGGATAAATGCATTTTATTGTTTAACTATGAAAAACAGAAGACATTCTTTCAAAAAAAAAAACAGACATGAAATTCTCTATCAAAGCAATTTAAAAGGGCACGTGATTATCGGTTCAGCCTATCCCGCAGTTGTTTTTCAATTTATTTTTGTTTTTGTTTACGAAAAACGATTTCGAATTCATACATGTTAACCGTTTTTTAGTTTATTTTTTAAAAAAACTAAAACAAAATGAAAATAAAACTATTGTTAAAAGTGAAAAAAATCGAAAAGCACATTAAACATGTTTTTATTGTTTTTCATTTTGTTTTTCATTTTTTTAAAACTCACATATTTTTTTTTCTTCCCAGATAAGCTCCTCATTCTTTCCCGGATATTCTTCTTCTTCTTCTTTCCTAGATCGCCTCATTCTTCTTCTTCTATTCCAGATCTTCTTCTTCTTCTTCTTTCTCGGATCTTTTTTTTTTCATCAGTTGTCTAAACAATTTGCATCGGCATCAACTGCTCTGCTAATTATAATTTAAAATTAAACGAAATTGACAACAAAAAACACTCATATCATCAATTTTTTAATACAAATTGATCAATATAAAGTTGGAAATGGAAACCCAAAGATTATATGTTTGGTTGTTGAGAAAACAATTTTGCCTTTTCATTGTTGCACACTAGTACGTACTGCGTATTTCCTGACTTACCTATGATGATAATAAGGAAACTGAAGTTGTTTAAGGTTAATTGAGGAACCTTTGACCTCTCAACAATACAAAGTATTTGAAGAAATTTTATAACATATCTTATTCAAGAACTGACTTGACTTTTAAATAGCCTTATCTGCCACAATGAACATCAACAAAATAGGAGAAACATTTACAAAACCACTTACCCAACAAAATAGGAGAAGAATAGTTCTTCCTGTAATACTAGCTCAACTAAAACAAGATTAATTAAACTTATTCAACAACTAGAAAATAATAAAGCAATAATTAGAAAGAAAGGCACATAAAACTCCTTTCCCCTTAAAAATCAGCCTTGACCTCAAGGCCATTGTTCGGAAATTGCTTATGCATAGCAGCAAGATTTTCCCAAGTCGCTTCTACAGGTGAAATTCCCTTCCAATGAATGAGATTTTCCTCTTCATATTTTTTGTTGATGTCGATTGAGAACGGCCTGTGGTGTAGGGACAATGGTTTCTGTGTCCATTACCACAGCTAGAAGTTCACCTTGAATTGGATGCCTCGAGCTAACCTTTTTCTTTAAAAGAGAAACGTGGAACACATGATGAATCTTAGACTCTGATGGCAATTCCAACTTATAAGAAACTGCTCCTATTTCCTGTAGAACCATGAAGGGTCCATAATATTTTAGAGCTAGCTTGGCAGCTTTTCGTATTGCCACTGATGACTGTCGATAAGGGTGGAGTTTCAGATAAACCTAGTCTCCTACTTCAAATTCTCGTTCCGTACGATGCTGGTCATATATCTTCTTCATACGAGATTGCGACTCTTGAAGCGTGACTCTCAAGTCTTTAAGAAGTTGATCTCTAATCTGTAGTTGATTGTCCACAGACTCAACCACAGTAACACCAGTAATGTAAGACAACAATGTAGGCGGAGCCTTGCCATAAACAAGTTCAAAAGGAGTCGTTTTGATAGAGGAATGCCAGCTGGTATTGTAACAGCACTCTGCCCATGCTAACCAGTTACACCATTCTTTGGGCCGCGAACTCGAAAAACACCTTAGATACATCTCGAGGGTACGATTCACCACTTCGCTCTGGCCATCGGTTTGTGGATGGTAGGTAGAGCTATAATTAAAATTTGTACCATTCCTCTTGAATAACTCTGACCAAAAGATGCTTGAAAAGGTGGGATCTCGATCACAAACAATCAATCTCGGCATCCCATGCAATTTAAATATTTTCTCAAAAAAGACTCTCAACAACACCAACAATAGTATATGGATGAGACAGTGGAATAAAATGTACGTATTTGGTCAGTCTATCAACCACGACAAAAATTGTAGTTTTGCTTTAGATATCGGTAAACCATCGATGAAATCCATCGATATATCTTCCCATACTTGATTCGGGATTGGCAGTGGCTGTAAAAGCCAGCAAGTTGTTCAGGACTTGTGGCGTTGGCAAATGTCGCATGCAACAATAAACTCCTTGATTTTTTTTTCCGCATTCCCGTCCAGTAAAAGTTGGCCTGAATCCGCTAGAGGGTTTTATGATGCCCTTCATGAGAGTTGTTATGAAACTACTCAATTATATCAGGGATTAATGGTGAATTTGTAGGTAGGAAAATTCTTTCTTTAAAAAAAAATCACTCCATCAACAAGCTTCCATGGTCCCACGGCTTCATCTCCTTGGATTAGTTGAACCAAGTCTTGCAAATCTGTTTTAGAGTTAATTTCTTCTTTGATTGCTGCTACCCAATTTGACACTGGTTGAGAGATTGCTGCTAACTCGCCAGATGGTATTGCCTCCCTTGCATCGTCTCCTTTTCGAGATAAAGCATCGGCCACAATGTTTTCAGGTCCCTTATTGTATTCGATGAAGAAATTGAACCCCATCAATTTACATAACCATCTTTGTTGAGCTAAAGTGGTGATGTTTTGGACCCACAGATACTTCAAACTTTGGTGATCCGTTCTCACTACGAACTGTTGCCCGAGTAGATAGGGACGCCATCGTTGTACAACCAAGACTACCAGAATTTCTTTCTCGTATGTTGACAATAATTAATTTTTACCTCGCAATGCTTGACTGTAAATAGCTATTGGTCGGTTTTGCATCAATACAACTCCCACCCCCGAACCTCTGGCATCACATTCCACAATAAATTTTTGAGCAAAATTGGGTAGAGCTAAGACATGAGATTTTGTCATTTCTGATTTTAGATTTTGGAAAGCTGTATCCGCTGCAGGTGACCATAGAAATGAGTCTTTTTTTTAGCATCCGAGTCAGCAGCCCTGCTATCTTTTTGTAGTTCTGGATGAACTTGCGATAGTAACCTGTCAACCCAAGGTACCCTCTCAATGCTTTTGGGGTGGTGGGTTTAGGCCAATTAACCATAGCGGTGATCTTGTCTTGATCCACGGCAACCCCTTCATCAGAAATCACATGGCCAAGGTAGTGGACCTGTCGCTGCCCCAACTGACACTTTTCTCTCTTGACAAACAACTGGTGACTTCTTAATATAGTTAAGGCTAGTTCCAAATGGTGAAGGTGTTCCTTCCAAGACCGAATGTAAACAAGAATATCGTCAAAAAATACTAAAATAAATTTACGCAAATATTCTTGGAATACCTCGTTCATTAAGGCTTGGAAAGTTGAAGGTGCATTGGAGAGACCGAACGACATCACCAAAAATTCGTAGTGCCCATGATGCATACGGAAAGTGGTCTTAACAGTATCCTCTGGAACTACCGGATTTGATGGTACCCACTTCGCAAATCAAGCTTTGAAAATATTTTTTTCCCCATTTAACTCATCCAGTAGCTCATCAATAGCGGTAATCGGAAACTTGTCCTTGATCGTGATCTTATTAAGAGCACGGTAGTCGACACACATTCGCCAAGAACCATCATTTTTTTTAACCAAAATGACAGAAAAGGAATAAAGACTGTTACTTGGCCTGATAACTCCTGTAGAAAGCATCTCCGCTACAAGTTGTTCAATCTCCTGACTTTTGATAATATGGGTATCGATATGTCTTAACACAGACTGGTCCACTTCCTGGTAGTAATGGAACCTTGTGATCATGGGTGTGAGAGGGTGGTAGGTTGTTTGGTTCTTCAAAGACATCTCTGAATTTTTTCAGGAGCTGTTGCAAGTGAAAAGATTGATACTGTTCTTCTTGTGATGGCCTTGGACTATCCAGAGAAAATAATTGGAACAGCATACCTTTATACCCTTTTCGTGCCTCTTCGACAAATTTCAATTCCCCCAACTATTTGATCTGCTGGACATGATTCTCCTTGTAAAATCACTTCTGCTTCTGTTACCTTGAACTTCATCTGTAATTTTGCAAAGTCCCACAAGATTGGACCGAGTGTTCGTAACCATTGTGTGCCCAAAACAATATCATATCCTTCCAAAGGTAGTAAATAAAAATAAGTAGACACAGGAATTCCTTGTAGGAGCAACGTTACACCCTTAGACTTCCCTTGACTAGATAAACGTTCACCTGATGCCACCATTAATTTAAATTGTCCTCCTTGTACTGTTTGTAAGCCCACCTTTTTGCTAAAACTTCACTGATAAAGTTATGAGTGCTTCCCGAATCAATCAAAACAATGGTGGATATGCGCCCAATGTTGCCTCTGACTCTCATTGTCTCTGGTGCTCGTGATCCTGAAATAGCATGGAAGGAAATTTTCGGCCTGTCAATCAAGGATGTCTGATATGTGTCTTCTTCTTCCATAACCACTTCACTGTCTCTTTCTGCTTCACAAAGTTCAATCTGGAGCAACTTCTTACACCGATTACCCGGAACAAATCTTTCGTTACAATTGTAACACAAGCCTTTCGCACGTCATTCCTGCAGTTATGTTGGTGATAATCGTCGGACTGGGAGAGTGGTGTTGCTATTTTTTTCCTTCTGCTGAGGAAAAGAACCCTTTCTGAAATCTGTTGTTATCATTGGTCGGCGATGTGATGTATTGCGAGCTTCATACAATCGAGCTAAACCAATGGCTGTTGACAAGGCTGTCGGGCAACCATCTAGTACATCGGCTTGAATGGACTCTTTCAACCCACTGAAGAAACAACTTACTTGGCGGTTCGGAGGAAGAGACCCCACTTTAGCTAACAATTTCTCGAACTGAGTCTGATAATCTCGAACTGAACCAACCTGCTGCAACTTAATCAAGTCTTCGAAAAAATCTTGAAATTTAGTAACACCAAACCGCTGATCTAATCCATCCTAGAACTCTTGCCACGTCAGTACGCCCTTTTCCTGTTTGAGTAGTTGAAACCATAATTGAGTGTCTCCTTCCAAATGAAAGGATGTCAAAGCCACTCGATCTTCTTCCGGGGTATGATTGAATTCAAAAAACTGATTCACTCTACAAAACCAGCTCGTAGTATCTTCTTCTCCCTTGAACCAGCGGAAAATCAAGTTTGACAAATCGGGGTGCATAATGCGACCCCTGCTGTGATGCGCCACTGGTGCCGCCCAATTCGCCGAATCGGACTCTGGAGCAGAGCCTGTGAGTTCTCACCTTCTAGATCAGGTTGAACATTTGTGGGTTATGAACTAGCTTTGGTGTTGAACTGAACAGAAAGTTCATTCAACCTATCCTGAATTTGTTGTTAACCGATGGTGAGAGAATTGACATCAGCTTCCAATTTCTCCACTCTTGAATCCATGCCAGTGCTCTGATACCTATGTGGTATGTACTGCGTATTTCCTGACTTACTTATGATGATAATAAGGAAACTGAAGTTGTTTAAGGTTAATTGAGGAACCTTTGACCTCTCAACAATACTGAGTATTTAAAGAAATTTTATAACATATCTTATTCAAGAACTGACTTGGCTTTTAAATAGCCTTGTCTGCCACAACGAACATCAATAAAACAGGAGAAACATTTACAAAACCACCTACCCAACAAAATAGGAGAAGAATAGTTCTTCCCGTAATACTAGCTCAACTAAAACAAGATTAATTAAACGTATTCAACAACTAGAAAATAATAAAGCAATAGTTAGAAAGAAAGGCACATAACACACCTAGTTAAAAAATTGTACAAAATTACAACGAACTAGATCTTCTCTCTTAAGCTAAAAGCAGATAGAAATAACAAGCAAATATCAATTCAATTGCGATTCATAGCTTGTTTATATTCAATTGCGATTCAGATTCAGAGTCGTAACAAAACAAAAGTCAAAACGAGCAATTTTTTATATTTAGTAAAAAATTAAAATTTGTTTGTAAATTATGAGTTAGTTGATAATTATTTGTGATGAATTATTGGCCCACTCCTTATTCAAATAAAAAATATATAATAGAGTTTCAAAAAAAAAATTATAATAGAAAAAATAATAGGAAAATTACAATTATTGATATTTTTCGGTTCACTTACTAGACACGTTTTTTTTTTCGTTTTCATTTTTAGAGCACAGCTATCATTATATGTTACCAGACGCGTTTTCATAATCTGAAATTGAAACCAAAAACGCTATTTTCATTTTTTTGTTTATATTTTCGAAAAATAGTAACTAAAAAACACTTAAAGGAAGCGCCTTAAAATTTATAAAACACATCAATTATGCCATCCTTCAGACCAAAATTTTGATTTTACCTCCAAACTTTTAAAAATTTGACGGCTTAAATTTAAATAACTTCTAATAAGAATTTGATATGTGTCTCTAATTGTTGTTATAAAAACTACTTAATTAGACTAATTAAAAAAAACTTATAATATAACAAAAAACATTGGAAAAAAGTTGAAAACAACACTCAAAAATTAACATTGAAACAATAAAACTTAATATATATATATATATAACCAAATTAACTAATTAAAGAAAAACTTTTAAGTAAAACTTAAAAATATTTATTAAAAAGTAAAAAAATCACTAAAATATATAAATGTTATATATTTATATAAGTGGTTCTCTCATAAGAAATCCCATATTTTAACTTCGGTAAAGACTTTGATTAAATCACATCCGCTTTTATGAATTTTGATCTGATTTTTTTTTTGTAAATGATATGTTTAATGAAATCTACATATGAATAAAATATGATAATTTTTCAAGCACTACAACTATTTTTCTTGAATTTTCCTATATTTCACCAATTTTCCGATGCCTTCATATTTAACAAAATTGGGATAAATTGTTGTAGTACTTGAAAAATTCTTAAATTTTATTGATAGGTAGACTTCGTTAAACTTATCATCCACAAAAACATTTATATCAAAATTTATAAAAATCGACGTGATTTCATCAAGGTCCGTACCAAAATCAAAATAAGGAATTTAATAGAACTATATATATATATATATATATATATATATATATAGCCGGTAGAGGCTAGGGGTGCGGCCTTGAAATTGGAGGACTCCTGTCTCAAATTTTCAAGGAGTAGGCACAATGTATGGGGAGAAGGTCGGCCTCCTAAACGGTGGGAGAGGCAATAACCTTCTTCAATTTTTTGTTTCTTTATTATTTTTAATATTTTTTTTTATATATTTAATTGTATATTTTTGTTTTTGTTTTTAGAACTAATTACACCAACCTCCCTGAGGTTTGTTCTATTACACACGGAAACAACTTTATTGAAAATTGACACTTGCCTCACCTTCCGTTAGTCAACGTCCGTTACATTTAACCTTTGACCATATCAAGAAGGGTATTATTGTCTTTCGAATTAAATTAAATTAAATTTAAAATTTAACTATATAAAAAGCTAATTAAAAATAATAATAATAATAATCTTAATAATTTTACTCTCTCTCTCTCACGCGTTCATCATCACCAAACCCTAATAAAGTTTTTCTCTATCTCTCTCACTCCATCATCAACATCAAACCTCCCCTCCACCATTAAAATAAAACCTCCCAACACCCAAGCAACGATGGCAACCGGAAGCAACGACGACGACGACCGGAAGCAGCGACAAAGATGGTGGCGATGACCAGAAGAGACGATGACAACTAGAAGCGCGACGACGACGACAACGACGACCAGATCTCTCTCTCTTCTTCTTCTTCTTTCTTGGCTTCGGGGTGGTTGACAGTGGGTGGTTGATGGTGGTGGTGAGATTGATCGATCGATCTCTCTCTCCCCCTCTCTCTTTCTCTTCTGCTCCAACAGACGGTGGAGAGTGCGTGGAGGATCGATTTGCTCTGTTGGCCGATCTGATATGGTTCGTGGTTGAGGAAGATTGGTTTTTGTTCATTGAAGAGAGATTAGAGAGAGATTGAATAGAGATGACAATGGTGTATGGGTGTGGGTGTTAGCAGATCGTGGTGTGTGGATGTAGGTGTTAGCAGATCATGGTGTGTGGATCTTGGCGAAGAGGGATTCCTGATCTCCTCTGGATTTTGTGTGTTTGATAATGAATTAGGTTTAATTTTGGATTGATGAATTGAGGATGGATTTTAGGGTTGATGTAATGATTTTTGGAAAAACAAATTTAGGGTTGATGATAATGATTATTGGAATTCTGGAAACAAAATTTAGTGTTGATGATAATGATTATTGATGATGATAATGATGATTGATTTCTGGAGAAAAAAAAATTTAGGGTTTTAATTTGGTGGAGATCCAATCTGGATTTCCACCAAATCCATTTTAAATTTTTTTTTAAATTTTGCCATTTTTTAAATTAAAAAAAATATAGATTTGATGGATCTCCACCGTCCATCTCATGAGATGGTGAGATGGATGGTCTGGATCTCCACCAAATCCATTTTTTAAATTTTATTCATTTGATAATAATAATAATTATTATTATTATTTTAATTAGTTTTTTATAATTAGTTTTTGTTTTTTCATTTTTTATTTATAATTATAGGGGTAGTTTTGTCTTTTGAAGGGTCTTAAATGGTCAACAGTTAGTTTCAATCGTCGTTGACTAACGGTAGGGGAGGCGAGTGTTAGTTTTTAATAAAGTTGTTTCCGTGTGTAATAGAGCAAACCTCAGGGGAGGTTGGTGTAATTAGTTCTTGTTTTTATGATTTAGACACATGGTATGATTTGATATCAAAAGATAAAAGTACCGATAAAAATTTGACAAACCGTTAACCATTTGAGGACCAAATTAATGTAATTTCGATAATATAGGAATGGCGCGAGCCTAAAATACAAACATAGTTATAAAGTGATAAATAAATGAATGTATTTGAACCCCTTAAAAATTGTATGTACATCTCAAATTAGTATGTTTTTAAAAATCTAATAATACCCTTAAGTAAAATTACTAAGAGGACTAATTGTTTGTTAGTACACCCACCAATTATTATTAATTAGTTTCCTATTTAAATGTGATTTTCCCTATTAATGGTTTAATATTAATATATATCATAAAAACTTTTTCCATTTTAATAAACCCTAGATTCTCTTTTAAATATATTTTCAATCTCTTTTAAGAAAATATAAATTTATTGCTAAGTTTGAAAAATGAATCAAAATCATGAAATAAATTTGGTTGTGAAAAAGTAAGTTTTAAATTATTTGTTATTATTTTTTTATTCAAAGAAGAAAATCATTATGTATATAAACAGACTTTTAAATTAACTATATTATCTATATTTTTTATTTATTTTAAACACACTTTAGAGTTTTATTTATTTATCAATATTAGATGTTCTTTCTTATAAATATATATTAGATGCTCTTCAATTTCATGGAACACCTGTTTTTTTTTTGTTGAAATATCATTTAACATCTATCTAGTTCCACATCAATTGGGACAAGACATAAATTTTGTATCCCAACAACTCTCTTAAACAGAAAGTGGTTCTCCAATAAAAAAAATAAATCTTTAAATGGATTTTTAACAAAAAATAAATAACGAAAATGAAGTTTGATTTTGAAAAAAAAAAACAAGAAGAGAAAAGAAGTAGGGAAGAGAAAGAATGGTAAGAGAAATAAAGATAACAACAAAATTGAAAATAATAATAAAGTTGATTAAATAACATAATAATAGTTATAAATGGTGTATACTTACAAAAATATAATACAGTATAATTAAAGAAAGGGTTTTTTGAGCATTAAATGAGGTTTATTTACAAATTAGAGATTTGTTTTTTAAATTTTTGATGGGTATAATTACGAAAGGAGTGTAGATATAGTTTTTGACGGGTGCCATTATCACCACTTTAAATAAATAATAAATATAGGGTCCAAACCGATGATAATGACCCGATACTAATTTGGATTCAAATACCTCCGAGGCTCCGACCATGTTTTTATTAGGTCCTCTTAATATGTGTCATGTAGACACATTTTCAAAAAGACTCCCAACATTCAGAATCCAAATAATTACAAATTTTGAATATTAAAGTCTGCATGCAAAAAATTGAACAAATTACACTAAAGATTTGTTTTTTTTTACGTACGCATACAACTTTATCGAAATTGACATTCATCACCCATACGATCAGTCAAAAAAGGATATTTTCATTATTATATTTGAAGCATTTTTTTAAAAACATATCTTTAAAAAATAAATTAAAACTCTAAAAATGGAGATCAAGGATGATGTCCTTCGATAGAGATGCCAGCATCTCCGCCGTATCTTGAGCAACGGAGATGGAGTCATCTCTAACGACCACTATTGAGTCTGTCTCATTTTGAGCGACGGAGATGGAGTCTATCTCCATCGAAAGAGATCCAGAATATTTGTCAATAGAGATGACCTCTCTATCGAAAGAGATTTTTGATGATCTCCTTTGATGGAAGTCTAGATCAGTGGAGATCCAAGATCCAATCCGGATCTCCATCGCTTTAGTTTATTCTCTTTTTTTATTTATTTTAAATTTCCACTTTTTAAAAAAAATTAGATCTCCACCATGAGATAAAAGGTGGAGATCAGTTTAAAAAGAGTGGTGCTATTCACATACCAATTGATGAACTATTTATACCACACTTTTTAAATTATTTAATATTTTTTTCCCTTTATCAAATTATTTAAAGAGACATACAATTTTTATAAAAAAATTCGTGTACAAAGTAAAACTAATAAAACCCCACTTTCCTCATTTCAAAACCCTAACGATATAGGTTATTTCAAATCACTTAATGTTTACTATTTTTGTTTATATTTTCTTTCAGATCTCGATTTCATATTTCCCATGTTTAGTATTTATTGATTTTATTGTTTCACATGTTTGTTTTGTTTTTCTTTTCAAATTCCTGATCCGTGTTTGACATTTTTTCTCTCTCCGACTTATTTTCTTTCCGATCTTCCAGGTATTCTATGATTTGTATCAATTCTTTTGTAGATTTTATTCCGAATATTCAAAAGTTAGTTTAATGTTATTTACAAAAGAAAAAAACAACGAAATCGGACCAAGAATCGCAACCAAGAAAACCTAATCTCTGACGAAACGAAACCTTACCAAAACCCTAACTCAGTCGCTCAAAAAAATCATTAGATGATCAATATCACACTCACAATCTACTACCAACAATCCAATCGACTTTAGCAAAAACAAATCCCATCTAGTCATGCGAATGGATGTGAGAAAACTGTATATAAAGATTGGAGATGAAGTGTATTTTTGTTTTTACTTTTTTTGAAAAAGATATAGGGTGCATTAAGTTTGAAAAATATGTAAATGGGTAATTCAGGAAATAAATCAAAAACAATTAATAAAACCATTTAATTTTATATAATTAAATCAAATTATTAAATAGTGGGGCATAAATAGTTCAGTAGTGGGGGTGCCAATAACACCACTATTTTTTTAATATATAATTTTTTTTAATTAATAAATTCAGGGGCATTTTGGCATTTTTGACTATCAAACTTTATCTAGAGAAATGCAATTAACAATCCATTAATTATCTGTTTACACTCCATTTTAATTTTTTTTATTAATGACAATTTAAACTTGAATTAAAATTACTATACAAGATAAGAAAGTTTTAAAGACACTCAAAACCAATTTTTTTTAGAAAACAAGTTTTTTTTGCATCTTTAGTTTATTTTGTTTTTCCTGTTTTACAAACCCGAAAATATCTTTTTATTCTTTTTAAAATAATTGTTTTCTCACACACCATTAGACCATCTATCATTATCATTACCAGCTTTATATATATAAAGTTTTACTGTTATCTAGTTCAACCAAATTTGAAATCAATTTTTCTTTTCTCAAATACCACCTACGTTTAATCATCATCATCACTAGAATATATATATATAAATTTCTTTTTATTTTCTGGAAAGATATATTTAAAATTATTTTTTTTCTCAATAGAAATTTTTACAAACTTAAAATCCAAAAGAGAAAAACAAATATTGCTTTTCTATTTTTACAGATTGATTTTCAAAACAGTTTTCTTATTGTTTTGACTTCCTCACTTTTGTTCAGTTTTATTCTCTATTTATTTTTATTTGATTATTTCACATCTCTTCTCCATTTTCAGTTTCAATTTTTTTTAGAGAGAAGTATTTAAAACGGATAATATTAAAATAAAATTGAGTGTATTTAGAAATTTAACTTTTTTAAATGGAGTGTCTTTAGAATAGGAGTGCCAAAAGATAAAAAAGGATAATTTTTGAAAAATATATGTCTTTATAATTTTTTTTTTAAATTTAAATTTTTAGAATGAAATATCTTTAAAAATGAAGTGAAAAAAAAAACATTCGTTTGTAAGGAGAAACGCTCATTGTTAAAATTAATCAACTTTGACTAACCGTAAGAGATATGAGTATCAATTTTTTATAAAGTTATTTTTTTATATAAAAGAGCAAACTTCAGGGATGTTTGGTGTACTTTACTCCAAAAAAATTGTTTTATTTAATTTTAAAGATTAAGAAGCCTTTCCACAATCCACGTGTATTGGTAGTAAATGATGCTTATTTAATTTGATAATATCTCAAGTTTAAATCACAGCAACGGAAGCTGTAAAAAAAAAGTATCGAGCTCCTTAATTTCATTAGGTATACATTAACTGATTAACATAATCTTCTTCTTTGTTTTTATCTTCTTTCGAGAAACTGTCCTCGTGATTGTAAAACTAAGTTGGTCTTTGCTCTGTTAACTATAAAAAATTTTTGCATGTATAATTTACATTTTAGACGACCTAAGTTGTCAGCACTCCTTGATAATAGATTTGTCTCTGACAGCTAACCAGAGAATAAAGCAATATTTTAAAATTAAGAGTAAGAAAATCAGATTAGGTGGGTATAAATATATAAGAAGGTGAGAAACCGATTAGTTGTTTTAAAAATGATATTCCATATATATGCAATCCACTACAATGTTCCTGGTTGAGATCAAACTTCACAACACCATCCCAATACTATAGTATAAAGACTACATCTAACAACATTTTATTAGATTTTTAGAGATGTAAAATCACATGCTTGTGAGGTTGTTTTTGTGCTTAGCTAGGAAAGCCAATATGGCAGCTCATAGCTTGGCAAAGCTTGGCTTGACCTTTGAGTTGGATTGGTTTTATATGGAGGATTGCCCATCTACTGTGACTCCTTTTGTTTTGGATGATTGCCCGTATGTTTGTAATCGCTTTCGGTTAATGAAATTTCATTTTCAAAAAAATAATAATCACATGCTTGTTTTAATTGGAAAATATTTTTGGTTCAAAAATTTATTAGCACTTTTTTAAATGTGAATTTTAAGAGTATTAATCATTTAATAACTTAAGTTTAAATGGCACTAAAAATGGGTTCTTTCCAAAAATACCCCCAAAAGTAACCATGTGTTCACTATTCTATTTTTTTTTTACATTTCTGGATCGACCACCATTGGACCTCCATGGAGGTCGATCCAAAAAAAAGAAAAAAAGTCTCCGAAGAAAAAGATGAAAAAATAAAAATAAAATTGGAAAATTTTATTTTTGTCCAATAAGTTTCGGAAACTATAAAAACACCTAATAAGTTTCAGAAACTACAAAATAAGTCTCGAAAATACCTAATAAATCTCGAAAATTACTTAAAAAGTCTCGAAAATAACTGAAAAGTCTCGATAATTACCTGAAAAGTCTCAAAGTTACTGAAAAGTCTTGAAAATTAATTGAAAAGTCTCAAAAATTACATGAAAAGTCTCGAAATTACATGAAAAGTATCAGAAAATACATGAAAAGTCTCAGCATTACTCCTCCCCCCCCCCCCCCCCCCCCCCCCCCCCCCCAAAAAAAAAAACCATCTTCTTCTCCATGTACCTACATGGAGGTCAATGTTCAACCTCCAATTGAAGCCGATGAAGAAGCTGAAAAAAAAATGAAAAACTGAAAAGTAAATAAAAAATATATCTAAAGTAAGGGTATTTTGGAAGTTCACTTATCCATTGGAGGTCGACTTCAACCTCCAGTGGAGGTCTGTTCAACCTCCAATTGAAGTCGATGAAGAAGATGAAAAAAAAAATGAGAACTGAAAAATAAATAAAAAATATATCTAAAGTAAGGGTATTTTTGGAAGTTCACATATCCATTAGAGGTCTGTTCAACCTCTTTGTTCAACCTCCAGTTGAAGCCGATGAAGAAGACGAAAAAAAATATGAAAAACTGAAAACTAAATAAAATATATCTCTAAAGTAAGGGTATTTTTGGAAGTTCACTTATTTTGGTGCCTTTAAAACTTAAGTTATTAAAGTGATGATACTCTTGAAAGTCAAACTCAAAAGAGTGTAATTCATCACCATTTCCGCAAATATTTTTGTATGTTTTACTAAGATATTAAGATATAACATGAAAAAAAAACCGCGTAACTTTTTATTTAAAATTAATTAAATGTTAAAATCACTTTTGATTTATTTTAAGTATTATTTTTTTTATTATTATTATCATCGATCAATATTGATTTGCATCAAGCCAAGTTGTAAATTTGAAATAATAATATATGTTAAACGTAATTTAATTTTAAAAGCTACAAGTTGATCAAGCTTATGTAGGATAATAATTGTGACAATTATGAAATAAATCTCCTACCATTTTCTTAATTTTAAATAGTTTGTGACTTTTTTTCATTTTTGAGCAAACTGTTCCCTTTATTTTTCATAAGTACCAAATTTGAAATCACTCTTACTAACTTTCATTATTCAAGTTTAACTATTATAGGGGTAATTGTATTTTAAGTTTAACTATTCAAGTTTAATTCAAATACATTACAAAATTGAAGAATTTCCCTTCGATCCAGGACTTGAGTTTTGGAAGGAATTGCTTAGAGGCTGCCAGTGTTAGGGAAAGTGCCCTAAGAACAAAAGTTGTTAATCTTTTTTGCTGAATTAATAAATAGATTTACATTTTATTTTATATTTGTGTACATTTAATGTTATTAATATTGTATTAATGACATAAAATTCTATGATTATTAAATGTAATATTAAACATAGTATATAAGATGTTATATACATGAGGATTATGTTTAAATATAATAATCGTAATTGTCCGTAATTAATAATTAAAGTTGGGATCTTTAATTAATTAAAATTACTAGTACGGTTCATTCCCATTAAGAATGGAACAGTCTTATCCAAGCTGTTGATGTGGTGACGTTAGAATGAAGGTACTTTGTATAATAAGATTATACAGGACGTGGACATGATAAATTGGAATCTTTAATAATCTCCGTTTTAAACAAAGTATTCTCATTTATCAAATCAGATTGTTATATATGGAACGATCTTAATCCTGAGTATTTAACAGACTCCTACTTATATAGTTGTGTCTTTTGACCTACTCAGTATGGTTTGTTTATAATGTCAAACCTAAACTTTGTATCTTGGAGACATAATAATATATTTAGCCGGGAATGATAATATACAAAATGGAATCCATTCCTTCTTAAATGAAGTTAGACAAATAGTTCTCTTGAGTAAATGATTCGGGTCTTGAACAATAGAGCGCTCAATTTATGATAAGATCATAAATAATTGTTCATTAGAGAATCACCGGAACTCAAGGATAAAGATGTAATTGAGAGGTTAACGGATTTAAACCTAGCTCAAATTAAGAACTATTAATGGAGGATTGATCGATATGTAATGATCATATCAATGGACTGTTCGATTCCTATTCGAGTAATTAATTCTATAATGACAAGAGTGCAGTTTCAGTTTTTTAGTGGAATAATTCTGGAATTAATAAGTCAGATAATTAATTAAAGAGTTTAGTTAATTATTAAAGATTTATTGGAGCTTGAAATTATAGGTCCATGTGTCCCCATGCCATCTCCATAACACTGTATTGAACATTAAAGTATAAAGAGGCTTAGTGATTAATTTGGAATTAATCATCTATACATAAAGTAGTTTATGCATTGTTTAATTAATTGTAAATTAATTAAATATTAACTGTTTTATTTAATTAGTTACGAATTAATTAAATGTTATTTAAATAATATGATTATTTAAATATTTAATTGGATGACACAGTGTGGTGGGACCACACTGTAATTTTTGAAAACTACACCGTGAAAGTCACTTTGTAATTTCGAAAATAATAGTTTAAAATTATCTGTTAAATTATTTAGTTATTTGAATAATTAGATTATTTCAAATAAAATAATTTTTTAACAATTGGATTATTATATATTTAAATTTTGATTTTAAGTTGAATAGATTGTGATAAGGTTTTTCGAAATTAGTTTTTAAAATATTTAAATAAATTGTTTATTTTAATATTTAATTAGTATTCTGATCCAATTGGGTTTCTAACTCTATAACAAAAAACAAAAGTTACACGAGTAGGAAATTTTGATCTCTTCCTCTTGTTTATCATAAATGATTGAGATTGTATTTGATACAATAACTTAAGAGATAAAAGCTTTTGGTTTTTGTTTAAAATTTTTCAAAACAAGTGTACACAGCAAATGATATATTTATTAGGAAGTCTTCTTGTTTTTTAGCAAGACACGTGAAGACGACAAAATAAAATTGGTTTTGATTCATAAAAATAGTACACGAAAAAGAAACAATAGATAGAGAAAAAATAAAAGTTTTTTTTTTAAGTTCATAGCCTCTAGAAAAATATTATGAGAGGGTCTCTAAATATTTTTTTCTTGTTGTCTCATAAGATGAGTACATGATTAGAACAGAAAATTTGAGAGTCAATTATTCTGTTTAAATACCGAGACGCCCACCCGTCCGTTCTTTGGTGTTGAAGATTCGGCGTGGAAGAACTTGGTTCGAGGGAATCACGAAGATTCTACGGTAGAACAATTTACTTCGAGGGATTCGCAAAGATTCTACAAGGGTAACGATTTCTTCCTTAGTATTTATACTTAAATATTATAATCTATATAATCACAACGATCCGGCTAAAACGGTTTTGTTTTATAGAAAATTATTTTAAAACCGGGCCCACCGCCTTTCCGCTGCGTTGTGCCAATTTTGGTTTTCAGAACCATTAATTGGTATCAGAGCCACGTTGTAATTTATATTGATTTTAATATTAAAATTGATTCCGGTAGTAGGCACTTTGCATTAAATGTGATTTAATGATTATTTTTATTCATGTGATAAATGGTAAATAAAAATGATTTTTGGTCGTTAATTATATGGTTCCTTTGGATTTTATATTTTATTGCTTCTTCAATTTTTAGATAAAAATTTGTAAACCCTATGGGTATAGGATTTTTAATTGTAAATAGTGATATTGAAGATGACGGCGTTATCAACAAATCGATGTGATTGGATCGGATCCTGAAGGAAAATTACAACACGACTACTTTTGTATTTTTTTTTGGGTTGTAATTTAAATATCCAAAGGAACTCGGCCAAAATTCATTTAGTTTTTATTTTTTTTTAATTTTTTTTTCATATTATATTTTATGTGATAATTATATAATATGTTCATGCATATAATATGTCATCTAAGTTAATAAGTGCCTACTGGAATTGTGATAACATGACATGCATTCATATTCTATTCTAAAATTTAATTTAGATTAGAAACATGTTTCTTTGTTATATATTTTTTTAATAGATAAAATTTGTTTTTTCATATTAATCTAAGCTATTCATTATAAAGAGTTTATATTTAGAAATAGCTTAGAACTTCATAATAAATTTGGATTTTGAGAAAATCCGGTAAATTTATTAGATGTAAATAAACATAAGTCTAAGTTGATAATTTTAAAGAGTTTAATATTATCATAACTTAGAGCTTCTTAATAAATTTAGTTTTTTTGTAGAAATCCAGTAAATTTATTATGTGTAGATATGATCAACACAACAAACCTAGTAAATTAAAAAAATATTTGGTTAAATCTGTTTTAACATTATTATTTTTTACTAGGATTATAAAATATTAGATATTTTATAATTAAAATACATCATATTGAAAATATGGAGTGAGAGAGGGTAATGTGACAATATTACCCATGGTCTCTACCATTAGTACAACAACGTGAGATTTAAATGGCGCCTCGAGACGCTTTGATTTCGTCCTCCCTACGGAGGGTGTCCATTTGAGTCAATAGCAAGGTTGTCTTCCATGCGATAGGATTTTTAGATGTATTTCAAAATTGACCTACCCTACGGCGGCAATTTTTGAGTTAAGTCGGAAAAATCTGAAATGGTAGGTTATACTCAAAAGATGTATTAAGTTAGTTAATTACAATCTTGACCAAATTCAACGGTGGTTAATAAAAGTCGAAATTATGAGATATTTTGTGTTGACTTTTATTAATTGAGAAAGTCTCAATTCAATTATCAAATACGTGACATATCCTACGACGGCATGTTATTTGTGAAAATTGAATTATCGTGGTAATTGAGTAAATATTTTTTTTTCTGTATTTTTACACATGCATCATGTTTACATTACCAAATTTTATATATGTGATATATATACATATTTTGGACACAAATTAAATGTAATTGATTGTTATATAATTTCAGCATGTCAAATATGACCAATCCAATAATCACGATACTCGATACTGAAAAATTGACTGGTGAAAATTTTGTCAAATGGAAAAGTAACATGAACATCGTGCTTGTATGTGAAAACTTCAAGTTCGTCCTGACGGAGGATTGTCCTCCACGCCCTCACGCCAAGTCTGCAGCAAGTGTTGCTGAGGCATATGATCGTTGGCAAAATGCCAACAACAAAGCCCGATGCTACCTGTTAGCAGGCATGTCTGATGTGCTTAGAAGTAAGCACGAAGCGGTTGAAACCGCGAAAGGAATTATGGATTCCCTACAGGCTATGTTTGGGCGCCCTTCTTAATAGTCTCGTCATGAGGCCATAAAGGCAGTTATGAACGTCTAAATGAAGAAGGGTACTTCAGTCCGTGAGCATGTGCTCAAGATGATTGAACACATAAACGAGGCTGAAATAAATGGCGCACAAATCGACGAAGCCACACAAGTGGGGATGATTTTGGAAACCCTATCCCCTAACTTCCTTCAGTTTAAGAGCAACTATTTCATGAACAAATTAAAGTATAACATGACTCAGTTACTCAACGAGCTTCAAACCTTCGAATCCATTTCGAATGAAAAAGAAGGTGAGGCAAATGTTGCCGAAGCCATAACTTCCTCTTCTGGAAAGTCTAACAAGAGGAAGAATAAGAAGGGAGGAAGTGGCGAGTTGAAAAAGAAAAAGAGCAATAACAAGGCTAAGAAAAACAACAACAACAACATCAACAACAACAAAGCGAAGAGCTGGGTGGCCATCGCGATCGATGCAATTCATATAAGCAAACTGGGTGGCCATCGCGATCGATGCAATTCATATAAGCAGTGCAGCTTAGATCGGAACCCAGATCATGATCTATGGTGTTCTTTGCTCATGAAGTATTTGAGTTAAAAAACAAGATGAAGTTCTTTGATCTTGGGAGATCGCACTAGACCAGACTTGGTGCGATCTCCCATGTTTACTTAAATTTTTTTAAGTTACCAGCTTTTTTATTTATCTAACATTTTTTATTAAAAAATTGACACATGACATATTTGAAAAGGTGTTATATTTTAAATTAAAAATACCCCTAATTATGTCAGTCAAAATTAACGGTTGACTAACGGAAGGACTAAAGTGATATATTTTGAAAACAAAAGGGACTTAAGTTACTAATATGACAAATACATTTAAAAAGTAACATTTCATAAAAAAGCAAGGGTTTTAGTGAAATTCCCACATTTTTAAAATTTACTTGCCATGTAATGTTATTCAAATGACCAAAAGAACTATAGTTATGTTAAGTTTGACTAACAGTTGACTAACAGAAGGACTAAAGTGATGTATTTTCGAAAAAGTAGAGACTAAATGTTATTAATATGAAGAATACGTTAAAAAGTAGGAACTTTGGTAAAATTTTCACTTGTTTTTAATATGATGCAATCCAATTTTTATTACAATATTCCCGCTTCAGATCAAACTTCAAAACACCATCCTAATATTATAGTGTATATACTATATCAAACAATAATTGATTAGATTTTTAGAGATGCTGTAAGCAATTTTAAAAAATAACTTACATTCATGATTCACTGATCTTAGAACTTCAAGGCTTTCACATACAAATTTCAGAAAGATAGAATAAGAGTCCGTTTGGAAGAGCTTCTTCAAGTAGATCTTTTAGGAGTAGATCTTTTAAAGTAGACATTCTACAAGTAGAGCTTTTAATAGGAAGATGTTGGGGTTATATGGTTTATTATGGTTCCAAAAGAAAAGGATAAGTGTTTGGTCTCAAAATTGGCTATGGAGCACACATAAGGGACATAGGAATGTGTTTAGGCTTTTTAAGTAGTTAAATGCACACATTGCCTAAAATCATTTCCACAATTAGTCTATTAAGGGAATGAATGCATCCGAAAAGCAATCCACAATATATGTATTATGAATGTCCTATGGTATGTGACACATATGACGAGAAAAATGTTTAAAGAATAGATCAATTAAAACACTCAATGCACTTTTTAAAATAGGCTTGTGTTTGTGAACTCACAGGTGGTCTCCACGACTAAAACAAGGCGCAAGAGCACCGAGTCCCCTCATATTAAACATAAATAGGACGAGACTAGCCCATGACAAGTAAGACCCAAGAGTGACAACGATTTGTTACACAAGCTCAAAATGCATTCATACACGCGCCAAAAGCACATGCTCAAGGCATCACATCCAAGCTAGTTAAAGCTTGAAAATTTTGGCCATTGTGACAAATTTGAAAATTTTTGACCAAAACAACTAAAAAACGACAAAAACTATAAAAAGACGACTCAATGAAGGCATCTACACCCCAAACCAAAACCTAACATTGTCCTTAATGTTGAAGACAAGAGAGCCCGGCCTAGCGGCTAGCACCTAACTCAACTCAAAACACAACAACCTAGGCACTAATCATGCACAAACAATGCCCAACAAAATAAAAGACTCAAAAATAGGCTCATCATAAAATATGGCATTTAAGTTCAAATACGGCAATTAAATTCATAGTTCAACCACATCAAGCATCCATTCACAAATTGTCAGAATGGGGTCAATGACCCCCAAACCGATTTCTACTATATGCTCATTCCTGTACAAGTACATGCATGAATTTAAAAAACCCCAAACCGAGTTGGGCTATATGAAATGAAAATATGTAAATTCATGTGCATTATCCACAAGAGCCTTCGGCTCATCAAATCAAAAATGAATGAATCAATAAATGCAAAACTTGGAAGTCAAAATATCATTCATTCACAACTATCCACACACTCAACTCAAAATTATATGCAATATTTATATCCACATTCACCAACTATCCACTAATGACTAGAAATATAGACAAAGAGAAATAAAGTGCATATGTTTGAGATGAAAAGATTAAACCGAGGTGGTTTTTTTCTTGTGGTCTCAAAATGGGCAGGTTCTCGCCCAGTTTTATGAGCACTTTTGGCTTGCTTGTCCCTCCGAGACGTGCAAGTGGCCGGTGTGTCAATCCAAGAGATAAAGAACCCCACATTAAAGCACAATTCCTAACCACACAGGTTAACAATCACATAAAATATCTCAAACCAAAATATCTCTCAAAGGAAAATCATCCACAAATATCCAAAACTAAATCATCCACTAGATATTTAATCAAATTGAAAATTAAGCATAAGAAAAGTGAAAACATGAAATAGATAAACCTCTATGGGTTACCTCCCATAAGCACCTTATTTATTGTCTTGGAAAGACGTTGTATGCATTCTATGCATCATCCAAATACAGAGTTTGTGCTGGGGGTAATTGCATTCACTTCCTCACTACGGCTTCAAACGATGTGCATCCACCTTGAACCTTCGACCTTCCTTATCTTCAACCTCTATGGCACCATGTTCTAGAACTTGACTTACTTTAAGGGGTCCTCGCCATCTTGATCTTAGCTTCCCAGGAAACAGTTTCAGCCTTGACTCATGAAGAAGTACTTGCATTCTGGGGTGAAACTCTTTTCTACACAATGCTTTGTCATGGATTGTATTCGTTCTATCCTTGTAGAGTCTAGCACTCTCATATGCCTCATTGCACATTTCTTGAAGCTCATATAGCTGTATCTTCCTCTCCTTTTCTATTGAATCTAAATGATAGTTCAGTTTCTTTATTGCCCAATAGGCACGATGCTTCAACTCCACAAAAAGGTGACATGCTTTACTAAAAACAATCTTATATGGACTCAAACTAATTGGTGTTTTGTATGCGGTCCTGTAGGCCCACAATGCATCATCTAGCTTCAATGCCCAATCTTTCCTTCTAGGGTTCACTGTCTTTTCTAGGATTTGTTTAACATGCATGTTACTTACTTCCACTTGGCCAGATGTTTGCGGATGGTAAGGTGTGGCCACCTTGTGGCGAACTCCATATTTCTTCTGGAGTTTGCTAAAGATTCTGTTGCAAAAATGACTTCCTTAGTCACTGATAATCACCCTTGGTGTGCCGAATCGTGCCAATATGTTGTTTTTCAAGAATTTCACAACCACTCCACTATCATTCATCCTTGTGGCAATTGCTTCTACCTACTTCGAAATATAATCAACTGCTACCAGAATGTAATTATTCCCGTGAGATGGTGGGAATGGCCCCATGAAATCAATCCCCTAGGTTTCAAATAATTCCACAACTAAAATCCCTCTTTGTGGCATTTCATTTCTTTTCCCAATGTTGCCGGTGCACTGGCACTTATCACATGCTGCACATTATCGAAAAGCATCTCTGAACAAGGACTCCCAATAGAACCCTGACTGAAGCACCTTAAGTGCGGTTTTTCTTGCACCAAAGTGACCTTCACACTGCAACTCATGGCAAAATCTGAGAATATCCCCCTGTTCTGTTTCCTATACACACATTTTGATTACTTGATTTGGGCCATGTTTAAAGAGATATGGTTCGTCCTAGAAAAACCTCCTAGCCTTTGCTATGAATCGTTTCCTCCCCTGAGAATCGAACTCTGATAGGAGAACTCCATGGGTTAAATAGTTAGCCAAATTGGTGTACCAAGGTTCCTCACCATGTACTACCCACAACTACTCATCTGGGAAAATTTCTCTCAATGGAACCTCCTCCTCTCCTGGTGACCTTCACGAACCAGTCTGTTAAGATGATCTGCTACCACATTCTCACAACCCTTCTTATCTATGATCTCTAAATCAAATTCTTGTAGCAACAAGACCCATCTGATCAACCTGGGTTTAGCATCTTTCTTCTACAACAGATACCTGAGTAATCTGAATACAACACCACCTTTGAACTGTAGGGAAAAATTGCTTAAAACCGCAGCGGAAGGCGAAAAAATAATTTTCGTATAGTTTAAATTTTTTTTAAAGATTTGAACCTTAACCCTTTAATTAATTAAACTCAAATATACGGTTAGAGTTAAATACCTCTTGTCGCGTGATCCGATTGACTTACGTCGATGGTAATCTGTAAGATCTTCAATCCTAGCACGTACGTGAATCACCTAGGAGCGTGGTCTCCCTTTTTCTTTGAATTGCTTACCTTAGAATGGATGATGTATGGAATTTATGATCTTGATCTTCAATAGTAAAACACCAAGAGCCTAAAAAAATAGTTCCGGTCACTTTTGAATTCACAATCAATATGATTGAAACTCGCGTAACCCTAAATCGAAAGTGTGCACAAAACCTTTTGATGTTAAAGGCTTGTAAGTGCACTATCGAATGAGAACTTATTTTCTTTTTCTCTCTTGGCCGAAAATCTATGTGTATAGAGTAGGATTTTTTATTTTCAAAACAAACAAAAATCTCTCTCTATTTTGCTTCTTGGTGGCCGAAAATTCATAACCTTATATTTATAGGTTGGCCGAATTTTCTCCTTCACCAAGTTGGGTTGGCCGAATTCATTGAATAGGAAATCTAGGGTTGGTTAATTTTCTTACTTTAAAAGGAATTGTCCTTTTCCCTAATTCCTATCAATTCAAGAATCCTAACCCTTGTAGGACTAGTGGTGGCTGAATTCTTTGTATAATAAGGAGTGTATGTGGACTTAATCCTTACCACATTAGGACTCCTATCACTTAAAAGAATTCCAACCCTAATCCAACACATAGTATTAAATTTACTGATCAGGAAAAGATTTTGATTTAAACTATTAATTAATTAAACAATTAATTAATTCCCATTTAATCAAAACAATAAAATAAAATAATATCTTGGGCTATTTTATTTAGCCTTGCCGCCCACACCATGTATATATGGGCCCAATATTATTTTTCTTATTTTATTTAATCCATTAGACTTTAAATAAAAGCCCATATGTGAACCAGACTTATTCTTACTAAAAGAAACAAGCCTACATGTCTCCTTTTAATATATTAATATAATAGTGCAGCCCATTAAATAAATAATAGACATATTATATTCTTAATATATTAAATGCAATTCTAGATGGACCCATAAATTGGTCCGGTAGAATATATCAAGTGATCCATGCAAGTACGTGTGGATTGTGGATCTTGGCGGGCTATCTAAATTTAAGCTTCAATAGACATAACCTAATCACAATCAACAAATGATTTACTTAGGTCCGATCTATTAATTTTAACTCATTCCACTAAAGGGCTAAAATTGAACTCTTAAATAAAGATAGAATAAGGAGATGTTTCTCATTCATACCCTAGACAATCTTATAGGAGATGGTGTATCCTCGTGAATAATATCAGTAATCGCCAAGAGCTCATAGACCGCCTATAGCTCTCCAAGTTACCATATTTCCTCATATGACCACATTTTGAACTTGGATATTTTGACTTGTCCAGAAGCCATGTCTTCAATAATCATTATTGAAAACTCAACGTTGAGATTTAATATCCAATACCTCAAAACATCCATATGATGATATTATACTCTCATTTAATAAATGGAGCCACGATGTCCATATCTATAAATGAAGTCCTCTATCGATTAACAAATGAATACCACCAAACTATCGAGGATAGACTATGCTATATAATCGTACTCATTGATAGCTCAAATGATAACACCTGAAACCATAAGTCCATCATTTATCTCAGGATTTAGATAGACTCTCCGATTGTCCTGATAATGAAAAGACTTATATCTAGTGACGGTTCTAGATAAAGTATTTCATTGTGATCCAGTTCAATGCACCCAGTGCACTAGATTCTTTTACTCGAAAACCTTTCGATGATTTTAGACTCATCATAACTCATTTGATCCCACTCAAATGCTAGTAAAGAATTCTACAACTTTATCAAGATAGAGGTGCCCAACCGTTAACTTAAGTTGTGAACGTTATTCAAGACTAACTAAAGAATTGTGTCTACCTCATACATATCCGGATGTACAAACAATTCTTCATATCTCATAGTCTTTTGACCTTATGATTATTTACCTTGACAATTATAATTATAAATGCTATAAGATTTTGCAGAATCAGAAATCACTTTATTTATATGAAAAGATTGTCAATTACAATATTACACTCTTGCTATTGAGCATAATCCTAACATGAACTCACCAAATATTGTAAGAATTTTTCAAGTGCGAACACCACTGCAAGCAATTCCTTTTCTGTTGTAGAGTAATTTAGCTAGGCATCATTCAAGGTCCGTGATGCATAATATATCACATGGGGGACCTTGTGAACCCTCTGTCCCAAAACAACACTGACTGCATAATTTGATGCGTCGCACATTAGCTTAAATGGTAATTCCTAATTTGGTGGTGCCATCACTAGGGCTGAGGTCAGAGCCAACTTCAATGACTCAAATGCTACCAGGCACTTATCATCCAATTCAAATTCTCTATCTTTCTGAAGGAGCTCACATAATGGTCTGAAGATTTTTGAGAAATCTCTGATGAATCTTCTGTAAAAGCGAGCATGACCCAAGAAGAACCTGATGTCCTTAACAGACCGAGGTAGAGGCAGACTCTTAATCACTTCAACTTTCGCCCGATCTACCTCAATCCCCTTGCTGGAGATGATATGCCCCAAAACTATCCCTTATCACACCATAAAGTGGCATTTTTCCCAATATAAGACCAAGCTATTTTTTTTTGCACCGTTTGAGAACTGAGGATAGGTTATCTAGGCATAGACTGAAAGAATCCCCAAAAACTGAGAAGTCGTCAATAAAAATCTCTATAATCTCCTCTATCATGTCTGAAAAAATAGAAGTCATACACCTCTAGAAAGTCTCTGGGGCATTACAAAGCCCGAAAGGCATTCTTGAAATTCCCTTTATACACATATAATGTCAAATTTACCTAGATTGGGGGGGGGGGGGGGGGGGGGGTGAATAGGTATATCTTCAAAATAATTGCAACTTCGTTTTCTTCACAAGATATACAATTTCACCAGCAACCTTTAACAAGTATACTGATTCAACAAGACATAATGAATTTAATAAAGCAATGAATTAATCAATATAAATCCAAAGCAAGAAAAGATAATAAAAACAAAAATCAACACAAAATGTTTTTGCGTGGTAAAACCTCAAAATGAATAAACATTCACGGGTTGATACCAGAACCACTGGAAAAAGAAACACACTATGACAAATAGGAGTTACACACTCAAGAGGCAATCAACATTAGATTCACTCTCTAAGCTATCAACACCTATTTTACCCTTAGGCCCAGTGAACTTATTATGACAACTTCCTATCCAAGACCACACGTCTCTAGGAAGCTCCCTCGCTTGTCTATACAAGTCACCCCAAATCTAGACAAGACTTCCTTGCTTAGCTATTCGGATCACCCAGATTCTAGCCAAGACTTCCTTGTTTAGCTATCCAGATCACCACGATCCTAGCCAAGACTTCCAATGCACAAAATGAAGATCCCCTCTCCAAAATGTGACTTCCAATGCTCAGTCCAAAGAATCATTCTAAGGAATGAGATTTCCAACCTCTTCACAAGGCAAATGATCTAAGTGAATGCAAATGATGCAAACACAAGCAAATAGTGCAAGTTGATCAAACACTCTATGAAGATTTAGTTTATGCACAAATCAAGCTCACAAGTAAATGTAACTAATTCTTATGATCATGTGATAGGAAACCTAGATTAAACATTTAAGCTCATTAACAAAAGTATCTATAAACCTAAACATGTCAATCAAAGTTAGTATGACAAGTTTTTCAAAGTAAATCACACAACTAACTTTGAAATCAAGTGAACAAGTTAATACTTGAGGTATTCAACATATTCAGCAAACAAAAACCAAAAATCAAGAACTAGGTCATAGAAAATAAAAATCTCAATTAAGAAATTCTAGTTCTCAAAAAATGTAATCAAATCTAGAAATCAACAATCAAGATCAAATACACAAAGAGATTCTAGATTCAAACTCATTTTCTTCAAGATTAGTAAAAATGATTTTCAATAAAAATACATGAACTAATATTGAAAGCTAATCAAAACAAATCCAAATATTGTAATCAAAACCATTCTAAACATTTCTTTCAACTCATATAAGAAGATCATGAAAGAAAAATGACAGAGAATTGATTCACTTACAAATAATGACTTACAAACTGAAATCAGGTCATCACAAAATATCTGAGCATTGTTTGACTCTGAAAATTCTTGGTATTTGTTCCTATCTTCAAGACCAAAAATTTCAGCTTTTGAAAATCTAAAATCAGAGTTTATTTGAGAGAGTTATGGTGTTTGGAAGTTGGAAAATAAGAGAGAAAATTTCTGCACAATTTTTCCACTCAACACCATTTTTTAAAAATTGAGAGGGAAAGTGATATTTAAAGGAGGGAAAGCAAGAGAGATTTAATCCACCATTAGGGGGCAGCCATCTCTGCTTCCTGTGGAGGCGCGTGGCCTCCACGGGGGCAGAAGGCAGCCCTTCCTGTGGAGGCCACGGGCCTCCATAGGTAGAGGTGCAAGGTTGCCCCTTTTGCCTTCCTTGAACTCCCATCGTGCACTGAAACGTTCTTCTACCGTTCTCCGGCCTCCGAACTCTGAATTTGAATCTGTTTTTGGATTACAAACTGGACTGCCTCATGTACAAAAGATATCAATAAAAATTTCTCAAAAAATATGGAATTCAGTTTGAAAAACAAGGATGAAAACCATGTGCGATACAAGCATGGAAAGTTACTTAACTTCCTATTTTGAACTCGAAACTTAATACATGAGTAACCAAAACACCCGGAACTCAATGAGGAATTATATAACCTCAAATTCAAGTCCAATATCAAAAAAAACACAAACAGATAAACATAAGAACATACAAGTATGCTATTTCCTAGAAATAGTCCTAGAACATGCAATTTTACAAATATTGTCAAATTAAGTCTAATGCATGTGCATACAACAATATGTGTGTGAATGTGTTATACAAAATTTTTGCACAACGATGCATGGACATAAATGAATGCAATGTGTATGTGTGCCCTAATGCTTTGTAAGAGGAAGAAAGATCTCGAGCTTTGCATAAGAAGATGCTTTTCTTCTTTGAAGCTTGTTCCAATCATGAACCACCTAAGCAACTAAAAATTACAAAGAAAGAGAGTTTTGTTATGAAATCAAGCCAACACAAATCTAAAACCTAACAATCCTCCTGTAGGCAAAGGTGCCGAATGGACATGTAAAGGTTGTCTTCTCCTGATCCTCTAGAGCTATTGCTATCTGGTTGTACCTCGAGTACCCATCCAGTAAGCAATAAAAAATATGCCCCGCCAACCGTTCTAACATCTGATCGATGAAAGGTAATAGGAAGTGGTCTTTCTTGGTTGTTGCGTTCAGTTTCCTATAATCTATGCACACACTCCACCCGGTTCGATGCCTCTAAGCCACTATCTCCTTCTTTTCATTCTCCACTACCGTAATATCAGATTTCTTCCGTACAACTTGAATTGGACTGACCCATCGACTATCTGATATCGGGTATATGATTCAGGCATTCCACAACTTCAAGACCTCTTTCTTAACAACCTCCTGCATGATGAGGTTGAGTCTTCTCTGGGCCTTCCTAGTTGGTTTAACGTCTTCTTCTAACAAAATCCTATGCATGCAGACAGTAGGGCTAATTCCCTTGATATCTTATGTAGTCCATGCTATTGCCTCCCTACGCTCTCTTAACACCTTAAGTAACCAGCTCTCTTGAGATTCATCTAAACCTGCAGAAATGATCATCGGACTTCTCTTTTCTTCATCGAGATAAACATACTTCAACTCATGTGGAAGTGGTTTAAGTTTTAATTCCTGGAACTTTTCTCCTTGTGCCTCTGGGTCTTCCCTTTTCAAATTGTCCAAATTATTTCCGAAATCTCCTATAGCTTGCCCTGAGCCTTCATCCTCGCTTCCTAAGCTTATATCTTCATTAGCTCTTAGTTTTTCCAAACCCTTTTTCTACTACTTCATCTAATCCATTTTCTAGCATGTTCACCTTATGGCAGTCATCTGATCCAACTGGGTAGGTCACACAGTCAAAAATGTTGAACTAGACTGTTTCGTCCAAAACTTTCATGGTAAGCTTTCCTTCATGCATATCTATCACAACCCTAGCTGTAGCCATGAACAAACTCCCAAGTAGAAGCTTCACATCCTTTTCATCTCTTCCCCCATCCATGCCAATAACTACAAAATCCGTCGGGATTATCAATTTTTTAACTTGAATCAAAATATCTTCCACTATACCCTTAAGACTTCTAGAGGACGAATCTATAAGGACAAGTGACATGGTGGTAGGCTTGAGATCAATGAGGCCCAACTTCAGGTAGACGGAAAATGGCATGAGATTAATACTTGCCCCAGAGTCTAACATTGCTCTCTCATGGTTATCCCCTCTTATGTTGATGTCAATAATCACACTTCCTGGATCCTTCATTGAAAAATACAAACCAAAGCGTGTCAAATAACCTAGAGGGGGGGGGGGGGGGTGAATGAGTTGTTAATCAATTGTTACCAATGTTTCGATTAGTCAATAACCCAAACAATCAAACAATAAAAATCAAGTATAAAGTGCGGAAATATAATATAAAGAACACTTGATTTTTACGTGGAAACCCTTCAACAAGGGAAAAACCACGGGCTATCCTTTGAGCCACACACGATCACAGAAATCCACTATATGAGTAAAAAGTTACACCCTCAAGTGATACTCGGACTCTCACTCTCGACAACCTCAGGCTATGGACACTACCACTCCGCACTCTTGGTTCAATCCCTAGTGATATCCCCTGATCCACTACTCTTGGCATGAGCACTTCCTACACTACCCCACATGCCTTTTACAATGGCACTTGACCAATGCTTGCCAACCAACCTTTGGTTGCAAGACTTCAATGCTTGTGCAACTTCACCCCGAAGCCACAAGACTTTGAATCATGAAGAGTATAAAGGTCTAAGTGAACAATCAATGAATGCTTAATACAAAATATGCTAGACCAAACATACAATGCTTAACTAGATGTTATAATGCAACATTAACAACCTAGTTATCAAACAATGCCTTTATGCCCATAATTAAGGACTCAATTAGATGCAAATGGATTCGAGCAACCTAATTGTAAAATAAAGTCCAACCAACACAAGTTGTCACCATATATAACAAGGGCAGTAAATATGCAATCAATAAATGCAATCAATGTGGCATAAATATCAAGGTCTAGATGCAAGGCATAAAGACTTAGCTAGAAGGGCAAAATGGTCCTAAATTCTAGCTATCACAAACAAACCCAATCATGCTATAAAGACTCATAAATATATGCAATAAGTAGAGTCTAGGTATTTAATCAAGCAATAAATACCTAATCTAGAGTAAGAAGAACAATAAATGATATTCAGTGAAGTTCTTACTTACCTAGTCATGAAAACAGGAAGACCCATGCTTGAAAGATGCTCAATGATGCATGAAGAAGATGGGTTTTGGGTTTGGAGAGTCAAGGTATGAAGCTTAAAGCTTTCTCTCTCTGGAACCACTCAATCTATCTCTCTAGGGTTTTAATTTCGTGGTCTCATTGAAAAAGATGAGAAAGAGATGGTTATATAGAAGCCCTAATTGAAACAACATCGTTTTGAAAAATTAGGCCTAGTGCATGGGTAACTACACCGGTAAGGGACCCATGCACTACCCGTGCAGTTGCACCAACCCGTAGCACTCATCATCAGTGCACGGGTAACTGCATGGGTAAGGGACCCGTGCACTACCTGTGCATTTGTACAAACCCGAAGCACTCATCATCAGTGCACGGGTAACTGCACTGGTAAGGACCCGTGCACAACCCGTGCAACAGAGAAGCCCAAAATACAAGGGGCTTAAAACATGATCTAACGACTTCCAAACCTTTCGAATAATGTACCATTGGAAAGGTATGGAAGTCACTTTCTACTCCAATTAACAAAACATGATTTGGATGACTGTAGAAAGAGTTATGGTCATATGAGTGACCAAAGGTCAGATTTGGACAACAACAAGAATGCTCAAACTCATGGAAAAAACCATGTGACCAAAGACCAAAACAAGAGAAGAATGAGACCTTCTCGAATGGTCACTTAACGCACTAAAAACAAGCACACCATCATGCAAGCGCTGATACTACACAAAGCCACACTTAAATATAGTAATGAGGTGCAAGTGGGAAATATGTAATGGATGCACACATATAAACAATTAGAACACAAATGCAAGGTGATCAAGGCATGCAAGAAGTGTGTGTGTGTGCACCTACACTCTTCAAGAGACAAAGTCAAGTGAATATACCTTTTGCTCTTGAAGTTATGGAGATGCTTGGAAGCTTGCCAATGTGGATTTAAGCTACCCATTACAAAATCATCCACAATGTGGTGTGTTTTGTTATGAAATAAGCCAATAATAAAATAGAGGTCCTTACAATCTCCCCATTTGGCTGTTTCATGACAAAACACCCACTCACAAGTACTTCCTCACAAAAACTAAAAAATAAAATCTAGCTATTGTCCATGAGAGTCCATTCTACATTACAAAAAGAGATACATGAAACTAAATCTTCAATGTCTTCAATCTCTTTATAGAATCATCATTGTACCTACACACAATAGCAAGAAAGCACTTTCCAAGAACAAGTGCAAGTGAGGTGAACAAATATAAAAAGCAATTGCACTCAATAAAACAATATAAAGAAATGCATGTGCAATCCTCCCCTAAATAGGTTACTCTCTTTCTAGGCTTCTCCCCCAAAGCATGAAAATGCTCCCCCTATATCTCTCAAGACTTTACCCTCTTTTTGTCATGAGATAGGCAAAGGATCTCCCCCTATCGGGTTGCTTTTACAAAGAGAGCTATTCACACAAATACATTGCATAATCATATTCAGGAACTTTATGCTACTTAAATAATTGAGAGAGATTCAAGGAGTTTTATTTAATGAAAAAAAAGTGTGAAATTGTTGTTTTTCATGCAAGACATATAGCATTCAAGTCCAAGCAATCGTATTTGGCAAAACAAACATCAAAAGGGTTTCCATAAGAATTCAAACCAATTTGTACCCTTTTGTCATAAGCAAACAAGATATAGTTTTTCAAAAGAATTTCAATTTAAAGAGCAACTATATCAAACTTTATAAGCGAAACAAGACATGAGCAACTTTTGCACCCTTTTTGATTTTTCCGAGTAAGATACCCGTATGATAATAGCCTTGTTCAACTAATAAAGAGAGAGAGAGAGAAGACTAAATTTGGATGAGACATCCTTATTTATTGAATGGACACAAGGTCCTTATTAATTGAATGGACACAAGGTCCTTATTAATTTCATCTTCTCATTTTCTTTCACACATAATTTGCATATTAAGCAATAAAAACATTTCATGCATATCATTTTAAGCATGTCATTAAAATTCTCATGTCTTGGAGATAAATTATGGGTCATTCAAATTTACTTTCCCAATCAAATCTCCTAGTCCAAAAATGCATTGTTGAACCAAAATATGATATGGATTGCAAGTAAAGCAATGTTGCACACTTATTAAGAAAATAACATATAAGCATATGTACAACCAATAATCTCAAGCAATTATCAAAAGAGCATAAAATTAATCAACTTTTTGCACATTGCAAATTATGCAAGTTCACTCTCTTTGCTTGAGCTCCCCAAATGGGGTAAATTCCAACAAAGTCAATGGGAGACATGAGCCCCAATAGACCTACCAAGTCCAATGGACCTAGTTGCATCTACGGGTGTCACCTGGGCACTAAGGCAAGCAGGTTCATTCTTTCTAACCCACCTAGGTTCCACCTTATCATTTTTAGTTGTCATAGACATGTTTCTAAATTCCCTAGATTCATGTAAACTTGCCCTATTTTTCATCCTTTTTTCTTTCATGCTCTCTAACCTACACCTTCTAATGTAATTAAAGAAATTTGGTCTTAAGTGACCAATCATACCACAAAAATGACAAGTAGGTATAAAAGAAGAGTTTATACCATTATATTGAGATCTCATCGAGGCATCGCCATGTTGATGAGGTTGTCTTTGATGGTGCTTCGGTTTGCTTACTCCTTGGAGCTTGAACTGATTGGTTGCACCTTTTTGGTTTAACTTGTTGAGGTGTTTGAGCCATTTGATCATGCCTTCTTGGTTGAGCGTGCCACTTATGGTCACCTCATTTCTTGATGGTTAACTTGTTGGAGGAGGTGGTTGGCTTCTCAAGGACTTGTCCTTTCTTTTTGGATTGCCTAGGCTTTGGTTGAGTGGCCAAGGCTTGTGTGGACTTTCCTTGAGTGGAAGATTGCTTGGATGAAGCTTTGCCCTTGCCTTGAGCTAGGGTTGTTTGACCTTGGCCTTCTTTAATTATTCAAGGCACCTCATCTCTCTTTCCTTGACAATCTTCAAGTAGTTTTCTTTGTTGGAAAGCTCTTCTTTCATGGCCTTCATCTGTTGGTGGCAATCTTCAATCTTCTTCTCATACATGGACACATCAATCTTGCCCGTCATCAAGGAGTCATCAATAGAGGTCTCCTTCTCCATGGTCTTTAATTTGGAGATAAGGATGGAGATGTCTTCCATTTGCTCATCCGTGATCTCTTTGTACCGTTGAAGTTGATTTTGACAATTTTACTTTTTTTCTACAAGGGTACGGATCTTTTCCTTCGAGGAAGTCTTCCACATTCTCAAAGTCTCATTCTCCTTGGAAAGCTCTTCATTTTGCTTCAAAACTTTGAGAAGGGTCACACTCCTCAATTGAGTCAATTCACTCATCAAGGCCTTTGCCTTTGTCACTTGTTGCCATACCAACATCTTCCTCATAGGAAGCACTAAGGGCTGTGAGGTTAAGCACATGCCCTTCACCTTTGGAAGAGTCCTCTTCACTCTTCTTGACCAAAATCTTCTTCTTGAAGTCATTTCTTCTTGAGTTATTCTTTTTCTTCTCAAGCTGTAAAAACTTCTAAACTTCATTACCGTGAGGGCTATCTCCTTATCGGAGTCACTATGTGAAGTAAAAGCAAGGATGTTGATGTGAGTGCTCATAGAACCTCTAAGGGTTGGAGCATCCTCAACATCAATGGAGAGGCAAACATTCCTTTCTCCGAAAATTTCCTCTATAGGTGTTTCACTCTCACATATAGTGTTTAGTGAATGAAGGAATGCAAATGAGTGCAAAGAACAAAATGCACACAAATGCAAGACACACAATCAAGAGCTAGGATCACCTAAGTATGTCTAGGAACCCCGCTCTGATACCAATTGAAAAATACAAACTAAAGCGTGTCTAATAAGCTAGAGGGCCGGGGGGGGGGGGGGGGGGGGGGGGGGGGGGGGGGGGGGGGGGGGGGGGGGGAGGGGTTGAATGGGTTGTTAATTGATTGTTACAAAATTTTCGATTAGTCAATATTAAACACAATTAACCCAAACAATCAAACAATAAAAATAAAGTATAAAATGCAGAAATATAAAGAACACTTGATTTTTACGTGGAAACCCTTCAATAAGGGAAAAACCATGGGCTATCCTTCTAGTCGTACACGATCACAGAAATCCACTATATGAGTAAAAAGTTACACCCTCAAGTGATACTCAGACTCTTACTCTCGACAACCTCAAGCTATGGACACTACCACTCGCCACTCTTGGTTCAATCCTTAGTGATATCCCCTGATCCACAACTCTTGGTGTAAGCACTTTCTACTCTACCCCACGAGCCTTTTTTAACAGTGGCACTTGACCAATGCTTGCCAACCAACCTTTGGTTGCAAGACTTCAATGCTTGTGCAAATTCACCCCGAAGCTAAAAGACTTTGACTCATGAAGAGCATAAAGGTCTAAGTGAACAATCAATGAATGCTCAATACAAAATATGCTAGACCAAACATACAATGCTTAACTAGATGTTATAATGCAAATTTAACAACCTAGTTATCAAACAATGCCTACATGCCCATAATTAAGGACTCAATTAGATGCAAAGGGATTCTAGCAACCTAATTGTCAAATAAAGTCCAACCAACACAAGTTGTCACAATATATAACAAGGACAATAAATATGCAGTCAACAAATGCAATCAATGTGGCATAAATATCAAGGTCTAGATGCAAGGCATAAAGACTTAGCTAGAAGGGAAAAATGGTCCTAAATTTTAGCTATCACAAACAAACCCAATCATGCTATAAAGACTCATAAATATATGCAATAAGTAGAGTCTAGATATTTAATCAAGCAATAAATACGTAATCCAGAGTAAGAAGAACAATAAACGATATTCAATGAAGTTCTTACTTACCTAGTCATGAAAACAAGAAGACCAGTCTTTAAAGATGCTCAATGATGCATGAAGAAGATGAGTTTTGGGTTTGGAGAGTCAAGGTATAAAGCTTGAATCTTTCTCTCTGTAGAACCACTCAATCTATCTATCTAGGGTTTTAGTTTAGTGGTCTCATTGAAGAAGATAAGAAAGAGATGGTTATATAGAACCCTAATTGAAACTACGTCGTTTTAAAAAATTAGGCCCAGTTCACGGGTAACTGCACGGGTAAGGGACCCGTGTTGTTGCACCAACCTGAAGCACTCATCATTAGTTCACGGGTAACTGCACGGGTAAGGACCTGTGCACAACCTGTGCAACAGAGAGGCCCGAAATACAAGGGGATCAAACACATGACCAAACGACATCCAAACCTTTCGAATAATAAACCGTTGGAAAGGTATGGAAGTCTACTTTCTTATCCAATCAACAAAACATGATTTGGATGACTGTCGACAAAGGTCAGATTTGGACAACAACAAGAATGCCCAAACTCATGGAAAAAATCATGTGACCAAAGACCAAAACAAGAGAAGAATGGGACCTTCTCAAATGGTCACTCAACGCTCTGAAAAAAAGCACACCATCGTGCAAGCACGGACACTACATAAAGCCACACTTAAATCTAGCAATGAGGTGCAAGTGTGAAATGTGTAATCGATGCACACATATAAACAATTAGAACACAAATGCAAGGTGATCAAGGCATGCAAGAAGTGTGTGTGTGTGCATCTAAACTCTTCAAAAGACAAAGTCAAGTGAATATACCTTTTGCTCTTGAAGTTATGGAGATGCTTGGAAGCTTGCCAATGAGGACCTAAGCTACCCATTACAAAATCATCACCAATGTGGTGTGTTTTGTTGTTAAATAATCCAATCATAAAATAGAGGTCCTTACATTCATTTTCTGAGACAACATCTCTTGAATCACCGCACTCACATTCATGTTCAATCGTTCCTGCTGCTTTGGCCTAAACCTTTTCTTATCTTTGCTCAGCTCTTTTAAGAACTTCCCATAAGTAGGCATCCTTTGGATTGCTTCCAACAAAGGCAAATTAACTTTTACCTTAGATAAAATGTCGTAGATGTCTTGGAAAGATTCTCCATCTTGTAATTCTTCAACCTTCTGGGAAATGCTATATATCCAAGCAATTGGTCTATAATCACTATTAAAAGCCCGTGGGTAGAATGAAATGTGTTAGTGACCAAGGACAGCTTGATTAGAGGTCAACCTAGGCTGTAAACTTTCCATCAAATAGTGGAGTTGAAGATCGTAAGTGGCTATATGGATAAGTCGTGAGTTTTTTCCAGTTGGAGGGTTTCTCACATAAATCAATCAACGTGTTTTTATTGTTTTCCACACTTACATATATCGTTGATTGCTTGCTTGTTATTATTGGGTGTTTTGATAATATTGACTAATCAAAGTTGGTAATTAATTTTGATTGAAACCTACCCCCCGGCTGTATTAGACACACTTTGTGTATTTTCAGTTCCCAAATTCACTTCTCCAAGTAAGGATAGGCACTCATTAACTGCAATCTTCTCCAACAAGTATTGTGCCCTTTTGCGTATCTCCTTCCTCACATGAGACTGATTCCAGTGTTGCATGTAGCTCTATTGATGCCTATCTCATGCAAAACTTCCCACACAAACTACCAATGATAATAAAGGAATGGTGACTTGGTCCAAAAATAATATTTTCAAGCCAAGACCTTTTTTTTCTCTCTTACAGCAGAGTTACAAACAAAGGCTTTTAGACCTCGTACCACAGTGATCGAACCAAAATTGTTATATATTTTGGCCCTCTTATCCTTATCCTTTGTCTCCTTTTTGGGTGTTTTTATGTGTGTCTTATGACTCTTTTGTTACAATTGTAGGCATAAGATTCAAATCAAGAATCAGAATCGACAAGGGACAAATTGGTGTAGAAAAAGGTGACTCTTGAAGACTTTAGTGCACAGGTACCTTATTCTTTCACTACCCATGCACAACCCGAGCACCGAAGGATGGAAATCAGAGAATACCTTACCTCATTGGTACCTTACCCGTGCACAACCCATGTACTTGTCCAAACCAGGTAGTAGATCAGACAGAAAGTCCTCACTACACGGGTACCTTACCCGCGCAAAACCCGTGCACATTGGCTAAACTGAAAGCAAGAAAAAGATTGCGTCGGTATAGCACAGGTACCTTACCCATGAACTACATGTTGCACTATGTGCGTCAGGTGCAGCCGCGTCAGCAAAATCAGACCTATTTCGGGGAACCTATATATAGAATCTTATGTTAGGTCAGCCACACGCCCACACACAATTTTACATCACATTTTCTCTCTAGATCTAAAAACCATTCTCTCCCAAATCATCCAAAAACCATACATCTTCTTCATCATTTGCTACTCAAGAAGGACATTAGAGATGGATTAAAGCTTAAAGGATGAAGGTTTCACATGGGTCCTTTCTATTTCTCTCATCTTTGTCATGTTCTTACATTTGTCATCAATAGCTAAACCCAAATTGGGAGTTGATGTAATTAATTCATAGATTGTGGGATTTCCACCATTTTGATTTGATTAATATAGTTTCATTCAATTTGGTTAATTGTGTTCAATTATCTCTTGAATTAAGTAGACACTCCAACTCTTAATTCTTGTTGATTAATTGAACTCATTAGAGTAACTAAGTTTTAATTGAAATATTTGTGAAATGGGTAGGCACTCAAACTCCCATTTAACTTAGTGGTTGAATTTTCTCTTTAATGCATTTAATACTCACTTTGGGTTAGGTAGGCACTCTAACTCTCAACTCATTGTAGAGGTTGAATTGTGGTTTCTTTATGAGCCAAGTAGGCACTCCAACTCTTGGTTTGCATTAGTTTCAATTTATGTTTTTAACCATCCACACCTAAGGTGTTTAACCAAGCTCAATTGAATTGGAAGAGGTATGTTGTGAGCACTCCAATCCAATATATTCCAGCTAGGTAAAATGGGTGGATTGTGAGCACTCCAATCCAAGCCATCCCAGAAACTCTAGGTAGGAAGATTGGCCCTATATTGGAATCGAATCAGTCTTTATGTGCGGAACTCTCACTATTTGTGTCTATATTGCATCTACTCCCATATCTCCCATCATAAAATGTTCACACATATTTTCATTATCTTAAGTTTAGTTTAGTTTTCTTTAGTTTAATAGTAGTTGCATTTTCATTTAGTTCCTATCATTAGTCATTTCAATTAACTTTTATTGCACTTTGTTTTATTGCATTTATTACTAGAGTAAAGATTTGATCCTAGCTATATCTCGGTCTTTGTGGACGATAACTTAACTTGCCACACTACTTGTTTAATACATTTGAGTCCATAGTTGCGGTTTTACAAATTTTTGTTTTGATATTGCATATACGACAGATGCGTGTCTCACAGCTCAGGCTCTCAAATCTCGCGACTGTCACGATACCATGCTATCTGAGTACGATGCATTGGTTCGTAACGATGCTTGGGAGCTAGTTCCACCAGCTGCTCATCACAATCTTGTGGGCTGCAAGTGGGTATTTCATGTTAAGCATAATGTAGATGGATTTATCGACAGATACATGGCTAGTCTTGTGAAGAAAGAATTTCACCAATGCCCTGGTCTCGACTACACAGAAACCTTCAACTTTGTGATCAAACCAACAACAATTATAGATTTTTGAATTAAATTGCATTTACTATATGTTATTATTACACATATCTTGAGGGGGAAAACCCAATAAAGACAACAACAACAAAAACGAGTTGAGGTTGGTCCGGTGGTAAACCCTTTACCACAAGGTTGCGGGTTCGAGTCCTCCCCTTTTCTAAAAAACTTCGAATTTATGTAATAGTGTAATACTTACAAAAAAAAAGACAAAAAAAAAATAACCCTTTGTTTTTGAAAGGGAAATTTAAAAGTGATTTTTAATATTTAAATCATTTTTATTAACTTAGTATGGTGCTTGTTTTCCATTTATATCATAATATATATATATATATATATATAATGTTTTAAAATTTTAGAATCATTTCTATATTTACTAAAGAAAATAACATTAAGTTAGTCTTACACTATTAGGTTGATGTCATGAAATGTTTTTTGAAGGGAAAAGTGAATTTTATTCAGCCCCCATTAGAGGGAAAAGAAACATCTTTACTAGCCAAATCAACTAACCAACTAGGAAAATCAAAATCCCATAAAACATGACGATATAAACACACAGCATGTTTGGCAACAAAATGGGCCACCATGTTACAAGATCTAGGAACAAAAGAAATCGATACATCTATTCAAGAGAAACTGAATGTCTTGGACAATATAAACAATATCATTCCTTGAAGACACCTTTCCAAGACACAAGTTTTTTTTTTTGAACTGCTATTTTATTCAGAAATTGTAAGCGCCCAAAGCAAACAGTAAACTACAACAGAGGATCTCACCTAAGAGAGACCCAAACACAGGAAGCATAGGCAAGAACAACAATGAAAATACAAACACCGTTAATTTGCCAGGGGGGTCAATAGGTTTTTATTCCTCTTTTCAATCCCTTGAAACAAACAAGAGTTGGTCTCTCTAGATAGCTTGTATCACAATCTATTAAGTAAATACAAGCACTTATAGATTAATGAAAGGCATGCTTAGTCAAGTAAAGTCAACATAGTATATATTTTTGCATGTGAAGATATCTCACATTATAAACAATCAATAAAGCACTATCATTCACACACACACACACACACACACACACACACACACACACACACATATATATATATATATATATATATTCAAAGATCTTGTTTATACAAGAATATCAATCACTAAAATTCCAAACAAGATATTCAACAATATATATACATATATCAAATAGATAAGTATAGAGACATTGAACACATTATTTTTATGTGGTAAAACCTTCTAAGAGGAAACATCCAAGGGTTGATACCACAACCATCAACAAAACAACTTTCACTAGTTGGATAAAAGTACACCCTCAAAAGTGACCAATCCACATGATACACTTCCTATTGGATATCCCTCCTATCCTACCCGCAAGCCTTTTACTAAAGAAAGCTTTGCCTACTCTCTAACCATAGCAATCCACATGCCACTAGAAAGTAACTTCCCTTCCAAGACCGCATGTCTCTAGGAAGATTTTCCATACTCTCTATCCATAGCACTTCACATGCTACTAGAGAGCAACTCCCTAACCATAGCACTTCACATGCCACTAGGAAGATTCCCTTGCTTGGTTATCTAGATCCACATGATCCTAACCAAGACTCATTTGCTTGACTATCTAGATCTTCACGATCCTAGCCAAGACTCACTTGCTCAATTTGAAGCTTCACACTCCAAATGAGACTTTCTAACTTTTGTAAGGCAAATGATCTAAGTGTAATGCAAATGATGCAGACACATGCAACATAGAATATGTGATCAAAATATCCTATTGAAACTAGAAATGAACAATGAGCACACAATGTATGATTTTTTAGTTCACAGACCTAAAATCATGTCATCACACAAAATGATGCATGTACATATGAAATATATGGATTAAGTATACTTCATAAAGAACTAGATATAGTCATTAAAATGCACAAGACAAGTTTATCTATATCTTATAACATGAACAATAATCTAGAGTATGTGAAACACATAGCACACACCAAAACCTAAATTTTGTTCAAACACAAAACACATGCTAGAATCAATTAATATATTCAATATAAATCTCTAGCAAGTATAAAGGCTATCAATCATCAAAATAAGATCAATCAACACACAAATAGCTGATCGGTCTATTTCTATACATATTTAAGTCCCATTTTCTATTATTTGTGCTTTTTTCTTGGGTGAAATTAGATATTTAATGTGTTTGTTGAGCATTTGTAGGTCACATTCCATGGAAGAGGTGTTAGAAGTTATTTTGGAGAAAAGGAGCAAAAAGATGAGTTTTGGGCTGTGTAGATCACTGATATTTCAGGGGACCGTATCTCTCAGTTCCGATTGAATTGTGTGTCCTACCACCTATGGATGGATAGCCCAAGAAGTCTAGTTTCCGGTGCACTTTTCCGATCGCAATTCCAATATTCGTAGAAGAAGTTATGCCCAATTTAGTAACCAAAGGTCGAGATGGAGAAGTCTACCGCGGGCTAGACCGCGGTTTGTGCAGTAACCTACGTAGCGGTCTACGTAGTGGTAAATAATAGAACAACATCGCTGTGTTGACCGTGGGTGACTCTGGAGCAACCTAAGCCGCGATTTTGATGTATTTTGGGCTCCTTCCATTCCAAATTGGTCCAGAACTGTTCCAAAACTTCCCAAATAAAATTCTAATGACTTTAGAAGACCAAAACATGTTTAGGAAACTTCCTAAACTCAAATTAGAAGACAATTATCAAGAGAGGAAATCCAATTTATGAAAGGATTCCAATTCCTTCTCTCATTCTACTTTCATACTTTGTGAGTTTCCTACAACAAAGCAAATTGGGAGTCTACAAGGAATTATCACCTATAAATATCATGAGTTTCTTGAAGAAAAGAGTTCCACAGACCTAATCACCATCACCACGTATCCACAATTACATATTCATTCTTTTTGCCTCACAACTTTCATTCATCTTTACACATTGAAGATTCGAAGGCGAAGAAGATTCATCATTGAAGACTTGAAGAACTCGTTGAAGATTTAATGGGTTTTATCTTTTCTTTCTCTTCTCTTTTTATTTTCATCATGTGTAACTAATCTCATAACTAGGGAATCAATGTAAACCTTTTTTGAATGCTCATGTGTGGATTAATTATTATTTTGACAATTCAATTCTTGATTTATTCATTGTGCTTAATTACTTGACACCTCATTAGTTTTAATTTTCATTCACACCATAGATCAAAGGGTGGATGATTATTTGGCATGATTTTAGGGTTAAGACTATCTGAGAATTAGGGTTAGGGTATAGATCAAAACCTAATCCTGATTGATGCTCACTTGAATAAATAAAATTTAGCTTTAGCATAGATCAAAGCAAACTTTAGATTTTGGTTCTTTATTCTTAAACTTAATGGGTTTCTTATTATTGTTCACACCATTGATCAACGGGTGAATAGTGGTTGGGAACACGTGACTCATCTCGCGATTGTACGGTAATAGTCATATTAAAGATAAAGAATGAACCCTTAAATTGATTGAATTTTGTTTAGAAATTAATTCCATGCATTGAGTGTTCATAATTGGGGATCATTGATGATCTAGTGTTTTCTCTCCATTCATCACAATCAATTCTTTTTAATTTGCTTTCTTTAGATTAATTTAATTTAGTTTTAGTTTAATCAATCAAATCAATCTTTTGGTTACTTTAGTTTAACTTTAATTAAAATTAGTTTTCAATCAATAAATCACTTTTCCTCGTGGGAACGATCCTTACTTGCCACTGTACGTATCTTCACGATTCGTGCACTTGCGAGTATTGTTTTTATAACACGATTTTACACATCAATAGCCCTAGATGATAAGCTAGCACAATACAACTCCCAAGCATGTGTAAACATAGGTTTTAAGAAAACCTAACTCAACATACAAGTTTCTAATAATGCTCAAACTAGTTTCAATAGAGTCTAAAGCTCTAATAAAAGAATACACATTAAACATACTTGGATAGAAGATGAAAACCCAAGGTAATTGAAAGACTTGAAGATCAAAAACTCAAGAGATTAATCATTACGTCAAGAAAAACTAGCTGTCTCGGATTTTTATGTAGAACCACCAGAAATCTCAACCAAATGACCTCAAACTCTTTTGGAGATGTTAGAGGACTGGTAGAAAAAGATTCTCCAACTTGAATCACTCAAATTGGACACCAAATGAGTGAGATATGGTGTTTGTAAGATAAGAAAGTTGAGAGAAAATTTCTGCTCTAGTTTTTCAAAATTTTCTTTTTGAAATGAAATCAGAGAGAAACAAGAATATTTGAAGGAGGGAACAAAGACCAATTTAAGTGGCCAATAGGGAGCCACGACCTCTACATCCTGTGTAGGCGCATGGTCTCCATAGGGGCAGAGGGCAGCTCTTCCCGTGGAGGCCACACACCTATACAGGGAGAGGTGCAAGGCTTACCCTTTTGCCTTCCTCAACTCCCCTGGTGCACCTATATGTTCTTCGACGGTTCTAAGGCCTCAAAACTCGGAATTCGAATCCATTTTTAGATTACAAACTGGGACTCCCTCACACACAAGAATGTTTACAAAAATTTCACAAAATATACGGAACTCTACTCAATACACAAGGATGAAAACCATGTACGATAAACGCAAGAAAAGTTTCGTAACTTCCACTACGGAACTTGAAAACTCATGAATGAGTAACCGAAATGACCGGAACACAATGAAAAATAGTATAAGCATAAATTCAAGTTCGATGACACAAATACACAAACAAACAAACACATGAACATACAAGTATACCATTTCCTAGATATAGTCCTAGAACATGCAATTTTACAAAAGTTATCAAATTAAATCTAATGCATGTGCATACTTTAATAAGTGTGAATGTGTTATACAAATTTGGCACAATGATGCAAGGACACATATGGATGCAATGTGTGTGTGTGTGTGCACTTAAGGCCTTATAAGAGGAAAGAGGTCTTAAAATGCCTTGTTATGCATTAAAACTTTGTTCCTTTTGAAGCCATCACTTTGCTTGCATTGTTGTCCTTCCTTGAAGCTTGATAATTGAGAATCCTAGACAACTAATACAATGCAAAGAAAATGTCATTTTGATATGGAATTACTGCCAACACAAATCATAAACCTAACAATCTCCCCCTTTGGCAAATTCTATGTCAAAACACCTATACATATACTAAAAAATACAATATGAAGATTGATCACAAACACTCTCTCACATTACAATGAGTTTGTACACCCTAGACTGATCTTCATCAAATCTTGAACTTCTTCTTAAGATCTTCTCTTGATATCACCTTAAAATCAACTTGAAGAACAATGCATATACAAGAGAAAATATATGGCACAATACATACTTGATTAAGATAAAGCAATAAAGTCCAAAAGGATACATGTATACTCCCCCTAAATACATGCATATCCAAAAAAAAAATCTAATCAAGTTTAGACAAAATATTACGACCCCATAAGTTCAAGATACCAATTAAAATAAAACAACAAATAATGAAACCAAGACAAATGAGCACAAATGAGCATATCATATATTTATCCCCCCTTTTGACATGAAATAAAGCCAAAAGGTAAGAAAAACAAAGTGATACCTCAAGATCATGTATTCTTTGCTAGCCACTAGTGCCACCAAGGAATGTTCTTCGTTTGATTAATCTCTCATAATGCTTGATGGTTGTGTTTCTCGAAGAACGTCTTCCTTCTAAGCTTTTGATCCTTTGCTCTTGTTGCTCCACCTTAGCATTTAGCTAATCAATCTTTGTCTCAAGCCCCGCTAGTAGTTGTATGGCCCATTCCGGTAGGATGCTTGCACTAGACACTCCACTCCAATCTTGATTCTCACCAAAGATCCTACAAGTGTCATTTACCTTTCCTTTTTCCTTCTAAGACATATAAGATAACCGTTTTTCACAAAATCTCTCAGAGGGAGGCAAAAGTACATCATCATCTAACCTAGGAAGACCATGCACCATACAAAAGTGTGAAATAAACCCTGGAAATGCAAGCTTTTTGTCCAATCTAGGTGAACTAGCCGCACTCTCAATGTGTTCTATCAAAAGATCACCAAGGTTTAATGGCTTGTTAGTAACCAAGGTGTACACAATCTTGATCTTTTCCTTATTTAACTCGAAAGCATTTGTAGATCCAACAAGATTGGCACAAACAAAGAGATGCCAAAAGGCACTCACCTTGGCTTATAAAAGCCCTCTTTCCCCACTCAAAACTAACACCATCACAAAGAGTTCTCCCTATTAAATGTTCTATGTTCTCCACATCAAGAAATTCTGACTTAATCTCATTTTAAAGTCCAAGAAATTTGTTGATACTATCCGAGGAGATTCTAAAGGTTCTTCCTCTAGGACTTATCAAGGCATTCTCAAAGGTTGTACTTTCCTTATACTCAAAATAGAACTCTCTAACTAAGCTTTCATTAACAACCTCGATTGTATTCAACCATTTATCCCATTGCCTTTCAATGATAGAGCAATGAATGTAAGAACCCTCACACAAATCTACACATCTATATTGAATAAGTTTATTTGTCCCCATGACACCCAAAGGTTTCAACCTATTGGTTTTGGTCTTTTTAAAGGTTGAGGAGGTAGGTTTGTGTTTATCTATGGGTTTTGGAGGGTGGTTAAGACCCGAAACTTTGTTTCTTCCCATATCTTTCTGATGAATACTAAAACGCAAAAAACAACATATGAGTGGAAAAGAAATCAAAGTGAGTTAGTAAAAACAATTTTTTTTAAAGAGACATATGATAAAATAATGAATAACAAATGCATAAATGTTACTTTCAAGCACATAGGTGAATTTCACCAAATTCAACAAATGCATTTAACAACAAAATTAGTCCCAAAAATTGAGGAATTGGTTTCAACCACAATTACTATCAACCTCAAAACATGAAGGAATTGGTTGTAACCACATCTACTATCAACTCCAAGCAAGAAGAAACTTAATCAACTTCAATCTAGGAGGAACTCATTGCAATATCAACTACTATCAACCCCAAACAAGGAGAAATTTATTGCTAACACATTCATGCAATTATTTCAGGATAGATATCATGCATTCTCATCATTCAATTATTCTAATCAATCAATATGTCAACATATAACAAAACAAATTAAGTGAACATATCATAAAAGAGAACATAAGTTTAGCATACTATGCTCCCCTTTGATAAGTGCTCTATCTAAGATTTATATAGAATATTGTTCACAATGATATCCACACAATCACACATTCAATCAATTTTTAAAAGAAATTCAACAAAAATAAGCCCCACAAACTATGAGAGATACACCAAGATTTTCAATCTCTCTCATAATTCTTCTTAAATTGCTAGAATATCAAAATACTTATAAAGAAAAGTGTGTGTGTGAATTTTGCTTCAAGCATATATAGAGTAATTTGATAATTAACATGCAAAAGCTATCAACATCTATTCATCTTAAGCTTTTCCATAAAAGGTCAAACCAATTATCATCCGGAATTTTTTCTTTAATGAGAATAGATTTCAATACATGAGCGTGTGTGTACATGTGGCTCGTCATCCCATTTCTAATTTTCAACCTACGCATTCATGATTTTCAACTATACTCCTTTAAGCCTTTTTTTTTTATTCAGGCTTGAATCAAAGAATATTTTTGTTGATTCTTTCTTTTTCAACACTTTTTCAACACTTCTTCTAACATAAACATATACACTTCATGACGGTTTTCACTCATCATAATGGTGTAGCCCTTTCCTACATTGGGCGACTATACAACCAAAATGTGTAGCCCTTTTCATGAAGGTGTTCATTGAGTTCTATGTAGTTGCCGAAGCAAAATGGATACTAACCATAGGTCATCTTAAATGTACTAGTCATGAGACTTCAAGATGTATCCACAACTTACATATATTCAAACTCAACTTACTTCAACAAAACATACAAGAGAATCAAAGTGCATTTTTGAAAACCAAGTTTTATGGCTCACAAGCACATGATCTAAAAGAAATACAAAGAGATTTACTTAAGAACATTACTTCTCACGAGAATAGCTTTCAAAAAATATGAAGCTCAAATTTTTCAAAAACATGCCACTCAACATTCAAACTAACAATTCACACATCATATATAAGGCCTTTGTGAATGACATCACCATAAGATCTTTAGCAAGCAAATGTCAATGAGAACCATATGAACACTATACTTAGTTCTCTACTATGACATGCGTCATGGTGTAGTGCAAATAATGAGTTAAGAGATGAAAAGCAAAGTATGCAAGCATTGGGATATAGAAATACCTTAGCAAGCATTTTTCATCAAATGCAAAGTCTTTGCTCTTTTTATGAGCTCTGTTGGCTTGTTTGTCCTCATGACAACAAGTTATTGGTGTGTCATCCCAAGAGAATAAAAACTTAGCATTTCAACTCAAACATATATAGAAACGACTTTGTCTAAAAGTCTTACCAAAATTTTACCACCATATAGATTTAAAACAAATGAACTTCTCATAAAATCAATCAATAGATTTCGACTATCATAGCAAATATGTGAGATAACTAAGTTCATGTCAAGTTATAGAGAAACAAAGCTAGCTAGCTAAATCTCTCAACAACTTGACACTAATCTTAAAGCTAACTCACATGTGCAACTTAAACTAATGGTAAAGCACTCACCCTTGACCTATTTGGTCTTGGGTGAACTTACACAAAAATCATGATCATCCTTAACTTTAATGTTGAACCTAGAGTGGAGATTTTCAACAATTTGATTCATAAGAATATCATTGATACTCATCTTCTCAACATTACTAGCTTTACAAGCTTTTTCAAGATTTACACGATTATCAACCTTTTTCATCCAATTTTTCTTAACATGCTTTTTAGAAACATCTTGCTTATCAACAACTAAAGCCCTAACATACTTCAATTCAACTTTAATATTCTTGTCTCTAGATGTATTTTCTATTTTGCAAAATTCAATGTACTTATAACACCTTGGTTTGATATGACAAATAGTATTACAAAAATGACAAATAGGAATAAAAGATGAGATTGTACCTTATGGATTTGAAGAAGTATCAAGAGTTTATGAAGATACATTGTCTTTATTTTTACCTTTAACTTTGGGAAGATTGTTCGTAGGAGACTTCTTGCTCTTCTTATTCTTATCCTTCTTTGAGGGAGGTGGTGCTATCACAAGCTTCTCCTCACCTTTCAAGATGCTAGGTTCTCCTTGAGGTTGAGCAAGATCCATACTATTCTTCATGTTGATCGAACCATTGACTAAGTCTTTGATAGCATGCTTAGCAATGTTGATCTCCTCAATATATTCTTGCTCTCTAACCTTCATATTAGAAACAATCTCTTTGTTTTCAAAGACAAGTCTCTCAACCTAATTTAGTCTTTTCATGATGTCATTCTTTTCACTCATGAGTCTATGTGAGGTCTCAACAAACTCATCTACTTGAGTTTTGATCAAATCATCTTTCTCCTGAACCTCTCTCAATTCTTTATCTCTTTGCTTCTCAAGACTCCTAATCTTGGCCATAAGATCGAGATTGGTTATATTTGAACTTGTATCTTCTAGATGACTTTGATCAATCTCCTTATCCATGGAAACTATATAGCCATCTTCTAGCTTTGTGAGAGAAGCTGTAAGAGCAGCAAAGTTGCTAACATGTTCTTCTTCACTTGAAGACTCGTCACTAAAGCTCTCCTCATCGCTAGAATTATCATCACTGCAAGTGGTTGCCATAGCTTTACCTTTCTTGTCTTTCTTAGTATTTCTTTTCAGACAATCATATGCAAAATGTCCAAGACCTTGACATTTAAAACATTGAACCTTCTTCTTGTTCTTGGCTTGACCATTCCTATCAAACTTTGGATAGGATGACTTATTGGCTTTCTTTTTCTTAGAAAAGTTACCACTAGGCTTGGTACCTTTTCTTAGAAGTTTCTTAAATTGCCTAACCAATAAAGCCATTTCTTCGTTCTCATCATCACTATCTTCTTCGATGGCCTTGAGAGCGATACCCTTGTTTTTGGCTTTCAGCTTCAAGCTCATTTCATATGTTTGAAGTGATCCAGGCAATTCGTCAATGCTTAAGCAATCAATATCCTTGCTTTCTTTTATAGCCGTAACCTTGGCCTTTAACCTCTTTAGAAAAGATCTTAGAATCTTCCAATTGAGACGCTCTCCTGAGATTGGCACACTAAGTGCTTGGCATTGGTTGGCAATGTTGAGAAGTTTAAAATGAAAGTCTTCAAATTTATCTTTTTCACTCATATGCAAATTCTCAAATTGCGATGTAAGCATTTGAAGCCTTGATTTCCTTACCGCCAAAGTTCCCTTATTGGTAACTTGTAAAGCATCCCATGCTTCCTTGGCGAATTCAAGATTTTGTATGTAGGAGAATTGATGTCCATCAACTCCTTCAAAAATGGCGTTTACAGCCCAGTGATGCCATTTGGCCATATCAAACTCATTGACCGTCCACTCACTCCTTGGCTTGGAAATTCTGGAGCCATCTTCCAATGTCTACCTTGAAAGTGTGTAACCTTCTTCCACTACCATACATACTCTCTCATCAATAGAGCAGATATAGGCTTTCATTCTTAACTTCCAAAACCCGTAATTGTGTCCTTTAAGCAAAGGATGTCTCGAATTTGAAGCACCTTCGGCCATTACATCTTCTTGAACCAACATAGCTTAAAAGTTGTACAAATCAATGTTACTATATCCCGAGATCTCACTAAGTATGTCTAGTAATCAAGCTCTGATACCAATTGAAAATACAAACACAGTTAATTTCCCTAAAGCTAACCTAGAGGGGGGGGGGGGGGGGGGGGTGAATAGGTTTTTATACCTCTTTTCAATCCCTTGAAACAAACAAGAGTTTTGTTAGGTTATTGAGTCTTGTGTTGGCATAATTCTATATCAAAACGACATTTACTTTATATTTATTTGTTGTCTAGGAATTATGGATAATCAAGCTTCAAGGAAGATTGGACAACATTCAAGCAAAGTGGTGGCTATAAGAGGAACAAAGCTAAGTTGCTTAACAAGGTATATTGAGACCTCCTTCCTCTTGCAAGACCTAGGCACACACATACATTGCATTCATATGTGTCATTTCATCATTGTGCAAAATTTGGTATAACACAATACACACACTTTTACATGTATGCACACGCACTAGATTTAAAGTTGACAATTTTCATAAATCGCATGTTCTAGGACTATATCTAGGAAATAACATACTTGTGTGTTCTTGTATTTATTTGTTTGTGTTTCTATGTTATTAAACTTGATTTTGAGCTCATATAATTCCTCATTGAGTTCCAGTTGTTTCGGGTACTCATGTATTAAGTTTTGAGTTCGAATTAGGATGTTAAGAAACTTTCCGTGATTTTATCATACATGGTTTTAATCCTTGTTTTTCTAGTTGAATTCCATATTTTTTGTGAAAGTTGTCTTGACGTCTTTTTTATTGAGGAAGTCCCAGTTCATAACCTGAAAACAAATTCAAAATCGGAGTTCGAGGGCTAGAGAATGGTTGAAGAACAAAATAGTGCGCGAGGTGAGTTAAATGGCCAAACTACAGGTGCCTTGCATCTCTTCCCGTGGAGGAGCATGGCCACCACGGGAAGAGCTACACTCTGCCCCCATGGAGGCCACGCACTCCATGGGGAGCAGAGCTGGCAGCCCCCTATTGGCTCCTCAGCTTACTTTTGTTTCCCTCTCCTATATAATTCACTTTCCCTCTCATTCTTGAATAAGAAGAAAATTTTAAAAAACATTGTGCAGAATTTTCTCTCAAACTTTCTCATCTTCCAAACATCATAACTCACTCATACAAACTCCGTTTTGAGTGATTCAAGTTGAGAATATTTTTCTATCGATCCTCTATCAGTTCCACATAGGTTTGGAGTCATTTGATCAAGGTTTCTGGTAGATACACTCACAAAAATGTGACAACACAGTTTTTCTTCATGGTATTGATTTCTATTTTGTTCTTGATCTTCAAGTCTTCAATCACCTTGGGTTTTCTTCTTGAATATATGCATGTTTGATGTGTAATCATTGGTTAGAGAAATGGTCTCTAATTAAGCTAGTTTGAGCTTCAATTGATTAACATGTTGAATTAGATTTTTCTAAATATATGTTTTCACATGTTTGAGATGTTGCATTGTGCTAGCTTCAAATCTGGGACTATCTTGTGTGTTTATTGACATGATTTTGTTGACTGATAGTCTTTTCATGTGGTAGGTCATTTTAATTGAAGATTTATTGAAACATCATATATGATTGATGGTTTAGAGTTTGATTGAATTTAAATGATTATCTTGAGAATCTAAACTCTATTATTTTGCTAGAGATTTATTTTTGATTTTATCAAATTGATTCTAGCATTTTTATGTGATTGAACATAATCTAGGTTTTGTTTGTGTGTGTTAGGTGTTTCACATACTCTAGATTTATTGTTCATGTTACAAGTTCTAGATAAATTAGCTTTTGAGCTTTTGTTGATAAAAATCTAGTTCTTCATGTTATGTGCCTAATCCACAAATTTCATATGTACATGCATCATTGAGTGTGATTGCATTGTTTTTAGGCTTGTAAGCTAGAATACATGTGACATGTGCATATTGATTCAATTCTAGTTTCCATAGGATATATTGATCATATATACTATGTTGTGTGTGTTTGCATCATTTGCATTCACTTAGATCACATGCCTTGTGAAAAGGTTGAAAGTCTCATTCCTTAGAGTGATTCTTTGGATTGAGCATTGGAAGTCACATTTGGAGAGTGAATCTTCAAGTTGTGCATTGGAAGTCACATTTGGAGAGTGAATCTTCAAGCTGTGCATTGGAAGTCACATTTGGAGAGTGATTCTTCAAGTTATGCATTGGAAGTCACATTCCTTAGAGTGATTCTTTGGATTGTGCATTGGAAGTCTCATTTCTTGGAGTGATTCTTTGATTTGAGCATGGAAGTCACATTTTGGTGAGTGATTTGTCAATTTGTACAAGGTGGCATCTCTTTCATTGTGTATGGTTGAAATGTAGCTTTCTAGGTGAAGTGGTCACTTGAGAAATTGTATCTTTTTATCTTACTAGTGAAAGGTGTTTGCCGGTGGTTGTTGTATCAACCCGTGGATGTTTCCTCTTAGGAGGTTTTACCACGTAAAAAACCATGTGTTAATTTTCTCTATCCTTATCTCCTTATATTTGTGTATGTGTTGATACATATTTTGGTTGTTATCTTTGAAATTGATAATCATGAAATTGATAATCATATTATATCAACTTTGTATATGTTGAAGCTTTATGAATGAAAGCCAAGTTATAATTTGAGTTTGTATCACATTCATGTTAATGCTTACATTGACTTTTTTTGAACAAGAATATTCTTAATTGAATTAATATTGCTTGTGCATGTCTTTTGAAGTGTGATACAAGCTACTTGGAGGGACAAACATTTTTTTGTTTCAAGGAAGTGAAAAAAATGTGTAGTAACCTATTCACCCCTCCCCCCCCCTCTAGGTTAGCTTAAGGAAAATTAACCGTGTTTATATATTTTTTCAGTTTGTCCGTCTAGATAGCTTGTATCACAATCTATTAAGCAAATACAAACACTTATAGATCAATGAAAGATATACTTAGTCAAGCAAAGTCAACAGTCTCTATTTTTGCATGTGAAGATATCTCACTTTATACACAATCAATAAAGCACTATCATTCACACACACACACACACACACACATATATATATATATATATATATATATATATATTCAAAGATCTTGTTTATACAAGAATATCAATCACTAAAATTCCAAACAAGATATTCAACAATACATATACATATATCAAAGAGATAAGTATAGACACATTGAACACATTATTTTTACTTGGTAAAACCTCCTAAGAGGAAACATCCACTGGTTGATAACACAACCAACGGCAAAACAACTTTCACTAATTGGATAAAAGTACACCCTCAAAAGTGACCAATCCACATGATACACTTCCTATTGGATATCCCTCACATCCTACCTACAAGCCTTTTACTAAAGAAAGCTTTGCCTACTCTCTAACCATAGCAATCCACAAGCCACTAGAGAGCAACTTCCCTTCCAAGATTGCATGTCACTAAGACGATTTTCCATACTCTCTATCCATAGCACTTCACATGCTACTAGAGAGCAACTCCCTAACCATGCACTTCACATGCCACTAGGAAGATTTCCTTGCTTGGTTATCTAGATCCACATGATCCTAACCAAGACTCTCTTGCTTGACTATCTAGATCTCCATGATTCTAGCCAAGACTCCATTGCTCAATTTGTAGCTTCACACTCCAAATGAGACTTCCTACCTTTTGCACGGCAAATGATCTAAATGTAATGGAAATAATACAAATGGAGGTTCCAGGTTTTGGATTGCGCAACGGAATGGGGTTTTGAAAATGTTTTTTATGCAATCATCAAGTAAACCTAATTGTATAATAATAATCGAAAACAACCAAGAAGGTGAAACGATTTCATACCAGCGTTTGAAGGCTCATTCTTTCTTTTTTGATCCGCTTCCTGATTTGAACCACAAGATCTTCCCAGCTATGTCCTTAGATTGGCAACATCATGTGGGCGCATCACGGGTTTAAGGAGCTTGAATGGAGGTAGAAGAAACTTACGAAAATAACTCTTGTTTTCTATGTGTGGAATTCGGCCGCCATGAATCAAATAAAAAAAAACATTTTTTGTTTGTTTTTTACCTGGACGAATACCTCTCGTTTTTCTTCTTTTAATTGCACGTAAAAAATTGCATGCAATGCAATTAAGAGAACTGATATCTTCTCTTCTCTGCATGTATCAGTTTTCAAACTCTTTAATTAATTTTCCGTTAACTGATAATTTTTATTAATTAATCCTTTAAAACATCTAATATTTATAGGGATAATTAATAAATAACTTTCATTAATTAATCCTTTAAAACATCTAATATTTATAAGGATAATTAATAACTTTGAATTTAAACTTTTTAAATTCAAAATTGATATTTAATTTAAAAAATAAAATAATCAAATTATTTTATTTTCATTCAAACACAAATATCAATAAACACCCTCCAACTAATGATTAATCGCATAATTAAATAATATTATTATTTAATCAATTTAATTGTTAATATTCTGTAATTAAATAATCTCATTATTCAATTAATTCCTAAATAGATACGTGTCACTTTCGTAACACAATTAATTGGACAATCCAATTAATTAACCGTGACCCTTGTTACCTTTAATCAATCAAGCTAGAAAGGGGACGTAATGGACCCACAGTATTTCGAGCTCCAATAATCCTTAGAAATAATTAATGAAACTCTTTAATTAATATTTCATGATTATTAACTTCGATGTTATTCCAGTAAAAACCCGAAGTTGCATTCTCTCAATTGTAGATGTTTTTACACAAACCAAAAACTTTCGGTGTCCATCGATATAGCTATTACATATGGTATAATCCTCCACAAGTAGTTCATAATTAGAGTTAGGTCATAATGTCCGTTATACCCCTCTAATTACATCTTTTCCATTAAGTACCATAAATTCTCTAATGAACAATAAATCCTACATTCCTCACGGAATTAGGAGAGTGCTCATATTGTTCAAGCCCCGAATCAACCCTTAAGGGAACTACTATCTACTTCTCGCAAGAAGGAGTGGATTCCACTATTGTGTACAAACCTTCCCAGCCACAAGACAAACCGCATTCCCAACATACATAGCATATTGATTGGGAATACAACTCCGACATCACCCATGGTACATCAAAAATCACGATCTTACCTGAAGGAGTCGATAAGACACTCAGAATTAGGCCTACCCATTTATATCCATCATTTGTCGATATATATATGAATCTCAGCATAAACGAATCTTAGTGAGAGATTCATATAAATTGAGACCCAGGCCTATATGATCACATCATACAAGGTGCCTTCAATCTCATATCACCATATGAATGATCCATGATAAGATCACCGTACAATACAGAATGGACCGTAGCTGTAGATTAACCACAAATAAAGTACCCAGCTTTTTTTGCTATCTACAGACTCTTTAGATTGCTCGTTTCAAACTGAATCCATATGTATATGACATTCATATACTCAGTTCAAAATTACATTTGGCAATCATGGATGTTAAATACACATGTTATATAAAAGTATGAAAATATTTGAGTGAATAAACTACTTCTTTTATTTATGTTCAATTCACATTTACAAATTACAAGCTTTAGGGCAAAAACTCCAACAATCTCCCACTTGCACTTAAGCATGTGAGACATGTCTCGTAAACCTAGACCCTTTAGGTGACCCGTAAACACTTTAGCCGGTAAGGTCTTCGTAAATGGATCAGCATAATTGTCCTGTGACGCTATCTTGGTCACGGTTACATCTCCTTTCTGCACTATCTCTTTGATGAGATGATATTTCCTCTCTATATGCTTCCCTCTCTTGTGGATTCTTGGTTCTTTGGAGTTAACCACAGCACCACTTTTATCACAATAAAGTGTGATGGACTTAACCAGATCTGGAATAACTTCCAGATCACTCAAGAATTTTCAGAGCCAAACAGCCTCTTTAATAGCTTCACAAGCGGCTACATATTGGGCTTCCATGGTGGAGTCAGCAATACAAGATTACATAACACTCTTCCACACAATGGCTCCACCACTAAGGGTGAATACTGATCTAGACGTGGATTTCCTAGAATCCCTGCCTGACTAAAAATCAGAATCCGTGTATCTTAACGGGATCAAATCCTATCTAGAATATACTAGTATATAGTTTCTCATTCTCCAAAGATATTTGAGAATAGTCTTGACAGCAACCCAATGATCCAATCCTGGGTTGGACTGGTACCTACTAGCTACTCTCAGTGCGAAGCAGATGTCAGGTCTCTTGCATAAGATATCATACATGAGACTTCCTACCGCAGTCGTATAGGGAACACGTCTCATATCCTCAACTTCTTGAGGTGTCTTAGGACACTGTTCCTTAGACAAGTGAGCTCCATGCCTAGAAGGTAAATTACCTTTCTTGGAGTTCTGCATCGAAAATCGAACAGCAATCATGTTGATATACGATGCTTGAGACAATGCTAGGAGTTTGTTCTTACAATCCATTAAAATTTGGATCCCTAGAACATAACTCGCCTCTCCCAAATCTTTCATTTGGAATTGGCTAGCTAGCCAGCCCTTTACTTCCGATAAAACCCCTACATAATTCCCAATGTGTAGGATATCATCTACGTATAGGAGTGAGAAAACTACTTTCTTGTCAACGATGCGCTTGTAGACACAAGGCTCATAAACATTTTGCTCGAAGCCATAGGTTTTGACCACATCATCAAACCTTATGTTCCAAGATCTAGATGCTTGCTTCAGTCAATAAATGAACCTTTGCAACTTGCAAACCTTTTTGCTCTTGATCCGGAGACACGAATCCCTCTGGTTGCGTCATGTAGATGCTCTCATTAAAATTGCTATTCAAGAATACAGTATTGACATCCATTTGCCAAATTTTGTAATCGAAATAGGTAGTAATGGATAAGAGAATCCTAATAGACTTAAACATGGGTATTGGCAAGAAGGTCTCTTCAAAATCGACCCCCTCTTTTGGGGTATAACCTTTGGCCTCTAGCCTTACCTTGAAGGTCTCTACCTTTCCGTCTACTCCTCTCTTTCTCTTATAGATCCACTTACACCCTATGGGTTTTACCCCATCCGATAAGTCTACAAGTTCCCAGACTGAGTTAGAGTACATGGACTCTATCTCGAGATTCATGGCTTTAAGCCATTCCTCTTTGTCAGGATCTTCTATTGCATTCTTAAATGTCAATGGATCATCCACATTACTAGTAGAGACGACATCTCGTCCATCACCTATGCCCAAATAGCGTTCAGGTTGTCTCACTACCCTTTCACTACGTCTTGGTGGTAGTCTATCCTGACTAGGGATCATTCGACTATTAGAAGCAAATGGATCAACAACTCTTGTTGACTGGGCACTAGTCGTACCAGGCTCCATTTCACTCAATACAATCTTGCTACAAGGTTTATGATCACTAATATAGTTATCCTGAAGAAACGTTGCATTTGTCGATACAAACACTTTGTTCTCTTCAGAACTATAGAAGTATCCACCTCTGGTCTCCGTGGAATATCCTACTAATAAGTAGACCACAGACTTGGGGTCTAGCTTTCCACTTATGTTCTTTAGCACATGTGCTGGACACCCCTATATGTGGAAATGTCGCAAACTAGCTTTACGACCATTCCACAACTCTAAGGGAATCTTAGGAACAGATTTGGATGGGACTACATTCAAAATGTAGGCCGCGGTTTGTAGCGCATATCACCAAAAAGAATATGGTAATGATGAAAAACTAATCATAGATCTCACCATTTCCATAAGGGTTCTATTTCTCCTCTCCGCGACACCATTCTGTTGTGGTGTTCTAGGAGCTGTGAGTTGGGACACTATCCCATGCTCGACCATAAAGTCTTCAAACTCTTTGTCAAGGTACTCACCTCCACGATCCGATCTTAGACACTTGATAGTCTTTCCTAACTGATTCTCAACTTCAGCTTGGAACTCTTTGAACTTTTCAAAAGTTTCTGACTTCCGTTGCATTAGTTAGACATATCCGTATCTAGAGTAGTCATCTATAAAAGTGACATAATACTCATAGCCACCCCTTGCTTTAACATTCATCAGTCCATAGATGTCTGAATGTATAAGCGCTAGTGGTTCTTTAACTCTAATCCTTTTTCTAGTAAAAGGTCTCTTGGTCATTTTACCTTCCAGACTGGATTTGCAGACAGGTAAGGTGCCAACCTTTAACTCATTTAAAGGTCCGCTTTTAACTAGTCTATCTATCTTATCAAGGTTAATGTGGCCAAGTCTTAGATGCCACATATACGTTTCATTTTCTGGAGAAATCTTTCGTCATTTTGTTTTTGATTTTTCAACTTTAAACAATTCAGCGTTAAGCAGTGTTGTATGTATTAACGACCTTAAAACATACAAATTGTTTTCATTTAATCCTGAACATATATTCAAACCATTCTTTGTAATGATAACAGACTTATTATTAAAAGAAATGGAATAAAATTGTTCCAACAACTTTGAAACAGAAATCAAATTTCTTATAGATCCAAGATTTAAAATACATTGTTCAAAACAATAAAACAATTTCCAAAATGTAGTCTAACTACACCCACTGCTCTTGTTAACACGACATCCCCCGACCCAAAATGCATAGAGAAGGCTCCCTCCTCAAGCTGTGTCTAAGAATCAGTCCACTGCATAGAAGAACAAATATGGTTAGTGGCCCCCGAATCAGCTATCCAGGGTGAAGAATCATCTTTCACTAAACATGACTCAAGAACAAGTAAATAATATTTACCTTTCTTTTTCTTCTTCTTGGCAACCTCCTCTAGATACTGAGGACACTTCCTCTTCCAGTGTCCAACCTTGTCACAATGGAAACATTTTCCTTTGCCTTGGTTGGTGGAGACACCCTTCTTGGGCTTGGGCTTGGGCTTACCCTTTGCCTTCACAGCAGACCTCTTCCTCTATTTATTTCCAGAGGAAGATGGTTCAGCAACATTTGCCTCATCATTCTTACTTTTGTTGTCCTCAGTCAAGGACTCAAAAGTAGCGAGCTCATTGAGCAACTGAGTGAGACTGAACCATAGCTTGTTCATCTCATAGTTACTCTTGAACTGATCGAAACTCTTTAGAAGAGTTGTCAGTATGATGCTCACCTAATTGGGTTCATCAATGGCCCCGCCATTGATCTCTGCCGTGTTGAAATAGGACATCATGTTTAGGACATGTTCCCAAACAAATGCGCCCTCTTTCATCCGAGCAAGCATTGCAGAACGAACAACTTCGTGCCGCTTTTGCTCAGAAGGCTGTTCGACATAGCCTGCAATGACTCCATTATTTCAAATGCAGTACCCATTGCTTCGTACTTAGTGACAAGCACGTCTGTCATACTGGGTAACATATACCCATTTTTCATATGCCTCACGAACAGTTCGTGCTGCATTGGCAGCAGGCGCTAAAGGACATTCCTCCGTAAGCACAAACTTTAGGTCCTTGGTGACCAAGATTGCATTTATGTTATGTTTCCATTTAGTGTAGTTATCACCAGTTAATTTTTCATTGGCAAGGATTTGTAACAATGCAGATGACATGGCAAAAAAAACATAAATGAAGAATTCATTCAATCATACATGTTGGAACCCTGTTCACTAGTAACGCAGCGGAAATAGGTTTTAAAAATTTTATACAGATTGTAAATTAATCTGGACCCAGTGAACTTAGGATCGTAATTATATTTTGGAACTAATACATACAATATGTAAACACAGGAAATTGTAATCAATATATAAAAAGAAAATTTAGAACCTTACTAACGTTTGGAGGCTCCTTCACTTTACGATATGCTCTTGGTCCGTACCATTGATCTTTCCTAGCTATTCCCGGAACTGGAAACTGTGTGTGGGCGCGTCACATACTCTGGAACTTAGGAGGATGTAGAGAGAATGAAGAAGAAACTTTTTCTTCCGAGAGAAAACCAAACGTAGAACAACTCTTGTTCCTTAAAAAAAATTATATTATTTTTTTTTCTTTTCTTGCAATGGTGATTCGTGCAACACTAGCACATACAAAAAAAATTACCTTTTCTTTTTCTTTTTCACGCACACCTGTGCGTTTTTGCCCCCTTTTTTTCTTTTTGTTTTCTCTCATGCATGAGAATGCACAGCACAAAAATTGCACACTTTCTTTTTCAATTGTATATGTGTTTAAATCAAAATCTATGACTATTTCTCTCTTATCTAGTTATATAAATATATCATTATATATTTTTAAAAATAGATAATTATCTTTTCCCAAATATATCTTTATACATTCAAAAGATAATTAGTATTTAAGTGTCATAGGTGGAGTATGATTCTAACTCCCACATAACCCTAGTTGACTTAAACTTAAATACTAGACTTCTTAGAGAATAAAATAATCTAGTCATGATTTGAACCCGCAATCTCCATTTAATAATTAATTAATAATTCATAATAATTAATTCATTATTAATTCATTAATTTAATAATCTAATTATTTAATTAATTTAATTATTAATATATTAATTAAATAATCTCATTATTCAATTAATTCCTGAATAAATACGTGTCACTTTCGTGACACAATTAATTGGACAATCCAATTAATTAACCGTGACCCTTGTTACCTAAATCGATCGGGCTAGCAAGGGAACCTAATGGACACACAGTATTTTGAGCTCCAATAATCATCGAAATCATTAATTAAACTCTTTAATTAATATTCCTTGATTATTAACTCCGGTGTTATTCCACTAAAAACCCGAAGCTGCACTCTCTCAACTGCAGACGCTTTTACACAGACCGATACAACTCGGTGTCCATCGATATAGCTATTACACATGGTGTGATCCTCCATAGTAGTTCATAATTAGAGCTGGGTCATAATGTCTGTTATACCCCTCTAATTACATATATCCTTTAAGTACTGTTGATTCTCTAATGAACAATAAATCCTATTTCCTCACGGAATTAGGAGAGCGCTCATATTGTCCAAGCCTCGAATCAACCCTTAAGGGAACTACCATCTATTTCTCACAAGAAAGAGTGGATTCCACTATTGTGTACATACCTTCCCAACCACAAGCCAAACCGCAATCCCAACATACGGAGTATATTGATCAGGAATTGCATCTGACCTCACCCATGGTATATTAAAGACCATGATCTAACCTGAAGAAGTCGATAAGACACTCAGGATTAAGATCACCCACATATAACCATCATTAGTTGATATATATGAATCTCATCAGTAAACGGATCTTGGTGAGAGATTCATATAGATCATGGCCCAGTCCTATATGATCAAATCATACAAGGTACCTTCATTCCCATATCTCATATGAATGATTCAGGATAGAATCACCGTACATTAAGGAATGGACCGCAGCTATAGATTAACCACAAATAAAGTACCCAGCTTTATTTACTATCTATGGACTCTTTAGATTGCATGTCTCTTACTGTATCCATCCGTATATGACACTCATATACACAGTTTGAGATTACATCCGGCAATCTAGGATGTTAATATATGCACAATCTATAAAATAAACAACACAACAAGAATGAATTGAACTTTTCTTTTATTTATTTCATAAATCCATTTGCAAATTACATCTTTAGGGCATAAACCCCAACAATACATTCAAAACATATGCGAATTTTTGGCATAAAATTAAACATGATCCATGAAAATGTTTAATGAACAAGAATAACCCTAAGAAAATAATGTTTCTATGCCACGACAATCCAACATACCACAAGTAAGTGCCGCCTTAGGGTCGGTCAAATTCTTGCGTGTTGGATCGAGATCTTCTCAATCAAATGATATACCAGAATAACACTTATTCCAATATCATTCAACCATCGTTGATTTAGTCAAGTTTTTAATTAACCAATTTAATTAAAACTTTTGTGAGTGTGACCCATCATTTCAGATCCCATGAGCTTAACTCAAGAATTGTCACCTTAGGGTAAGTCAATCCTGAAATCTCCTCAGAAATCTAATCTGTTAGGAAGTCAACCTTGGTATTGATTCTTATGGAAACCCTCCTTAGGGAGGACGAAAGCAAAGCTGTCACGAGGCCCCACTCGAATCTCAAGATGTTGAACTAATGATGGAGACCGCGGGATATAATGCCATATATCCCTCTCCCACTCGCTATTTTATAATTAGGGTTTTCTATTAATGCATCTAGATTAAACAAGATTAAACGGTTAATTTCAATCTAAATGTCTAGTGCATTAATCACAAAATCTTATAATCCTATTCCAATAGCTAATAAACCAATATGTTACTCTAACACTTATTGGAGGCCCAAGGCATAAAATAAAATAATATATATATATATATATATATATATGTAGCTCAAAATCTTTTTCGAATTTGGAAACCTGAGGGCTTTCGTGTGTGGTTGTCATACGAACACATGGGCTACCTGCAACTGTGCGTCTACATGTGTCTCACGCACGCACGCATTTCGTTTCCTATTTCGCTCTTCTGCCTTATGTCTTCTTCATCCGATTTCTTCATACATATTTTACAAAAAAATACATAGCAGAAAAATACAACAAAGAAAATATAGCAAGAAAAAAATAAAAATAATAAAAATACATCCCTACATTAGTATTACATTATAAAAAAAAAAACCTTTAATAAGAACCCTAAACCCATTGTACCATACAATTAACGATCAACCATATTTAAATTAAATGATTTAATTATAAGCATTCATACAATCGTAAAGACAGTGCCTACACATTCATACATTCAGTCAGGAGCAATCGAATTCGATTATACTGTACAAAAATGGCTCTGATACCATTGTAGGTTCTAGGTTTTGGATTGCACAGCGGAATGGGGTTTTAAAAAAATTTTTTTGCAATCATCAATTTAACCTAATTGTACAGTAATAAACGAAAACAACAAAGAAGGTGAAACGATTTCATACCAGCGTTTGAAGGCTCATTCTTTCTTTTTCGATATGCTTCCTGATTTGAACCACAAGATCTTCCTAGCTATGTTCTGAGATTGGCGTCGTGTGGGCGCGTCACGGGTTTCAGGAGCTTGAATGGAGGTAGAAGAAACTTACGAAAACAACTCTTGTTTTCTATGTGTGGAATTCGGCCACCATGAATCAACTAAAAAAAAATTGTTTTTTACCTAGCCGCACACCTCTCATTTTTCTTCTTTTAATTGCACGCAAAAAATTGCATGCAATGCAATTAAGAGAACTGATATCTTCTCTTCTCTTAGTGTATTAGTTTTGAAACTCTTTAATTAATTTTTTGTTAACTGATAACTTTCATTAATTAATCTCTTAAAACATCTAATATTTATAAGGATAATTAATAAATAACCTTCATTAATTAATCCTTGAAACATCTAATGTTAAAAAGGATAATTAATAACTTTGAATTTAAACATTTTAAATTCAAATTTGATATTTAATTTCAAAAAAAATCTAATTATTTTATCTTCATTCATTCACAAATATCAATCAACACCGTCAAACTAATGATTAATCGCATAATTAAATAATATTATTATTTAATCAATTTAATCACTAATATTCTTTAATTAAATAATCTCATTATTCAATTAATTCACAAATAGATACGTGTCACTTTCGTAACGCAATTAATTGGACAATCCAATTAATCAACAGTGACCTTTGTTACCTTTAATCAATCGGGCTAAAAAGGGGACCTAATGGACCCACAGTATTTCAAGCTCCAATAATCCTTAGAAATAATTAATTAAACTCTTTAACTAATATTTCATGATTATTAACTTCGGTGTTATTCCACTAAAACCCGAAGCTGCATTCTCTCAACTGTAGATGTTTTTACACAAACCAAAAACTTTCGGTGTCCATCGATATAGCTATTACATATGGTATAATCCTCTGCAAGTTGTTCATAATTAGAGCTGGGTCATAATGTCCGTTAGAACCCTCTAATTACATCTTTTCCATTAAGTACCATTGATTCTCTAATGAACTATAAATCCTACATTCCTCACGGAATTAGGAGAGCACTCATATTGTTCAAGCCCCAAATCCACCATTAAGGGAACTACTATCTGCTTCTCGCACGAAGAAGTGGATTCAACTATTGTGTACAAACCTTCCCAGCCACAAGCCAAACCGTGATCCCAACATACGGAGCATATTGATCGGGACCGCACTCCGACCTCACCCATGGTACATCAAAAATCATGATCTAACCTGAAGGAGTCGATAAGACACGCAGGATTAAGATCACCCATTTATAGCTATCATTTGTTGATATATAAGAATCTCAGCGTAAACGGATCTTAGTGAGAGATTCATATAAATTGTAGCCCAGTCCTATATGATCACATCATACAAGGTGCCTCCATTCTCATATCACCATATGAATGATCCAGGATAAGATCACCGTACATTACGGAATGGACCGCAGCTGTAGATTAACCACAAATAAAGTACCCAGATTTATTTGCTATCTACGGACTACAAACTGAATCCATATGTATATGAAATTCATATACTCAATCGAAATTACATCCGGCAATCATGGATGTTAAATACACATGTTATATAAAAGTACGAAACAATTTGAATGAATAAATTACTTCTTTTATTTATGGTCAATTCACATTTATAAAGTATAGGCTTTAGGGTGAAAACCCCAACAACAAACACATGCAACATAGAATATGTGATCAAAATATCCTATGGAAACTAGAAATGAACAATGAGCACACAATGTATGATTTTCTAGTTCACAATCCTAAAATCATGTCATCACACAAAATGATGCATGTACATATGAAATATATGAATTAAGTATACTTCATGAAGAACTAGAAATAGTCATTAAAATGCACAAGACAAGTTTATCTAGATCTTATAACATGAACAATAATCTAGAGTATGTGAAACACCTAACACACACCAAAACCTAGATTTTGTTCAAACACAATAAACATGCTAGAATCAATTAATATATTCAATATAAATCTCTAGCAAGTATAAAGGCTATCAATCATCAAAAATGGATTAATCAACATACAAATAGCCCTAGATGATAAGCTAGCACAATACAACTCCCAAGCATGTGAAAACATAGGTTTTAAGTAAACCTAACTCAACATACAAGTTTCTAATAATGCTAAAACTAGCTTCAATAGAGTCTAAAACTCTAATCAAAGTATACACATTAAACATACATGTATAGAAGTAGAAAAACCAAGGTAATTGAAGACTTGAAGATCAAAAACTCAAGAGATTAATCATTACCTCAAGAAAAACGAGCTGTCTCGGATTTTGGTGTAGAACCACAAGAAATCTCGACCAAATGACCTCAAACTCTTTTGGAGATGATAGAGGACTGGTAGAAAAAGATTCTCCAGCTTGAATCACTCAAATTGGACACCGAATAAGTGAGATATGGTGTTTGGAAGATAAGAAAGTTGAGAGAAAATTTGTACTCTAGTTTTTCAAAATTTTCTTCTTGAAATGAAATGAGAGGGAAACAAGAACATGTAATGGGAAGAACAAAGACCAATTTAAGTGGCCAATAGGGAGCAGCCACCTCTGCATCCCGTGGAGGCTTGTGGCCTCTATGGGGGTAGAGTTCAGCTCTTCCCTTGGAGGCCACACGCCTCTCCGGGGAGAGGTGCAAGGCTTCCCCTTTTGCCTTCTTCAACTCCCTTCAAGCACCTATATGTTCTTCGACCGTTCTCCGGCCTCCGAACTCCGAATTCGAATCCATTTTTTGATTACGAACTGGGCTCCCTTACGTACAAGGTCATTGAAAAAACTTTCACAAAATATATGGAAATCGACTTGATACACAAGGATGAAAACGGTGTACGATAAATGTACTGAGAGTTTCATAACTTCCACTACGGAACTTGAAAACTCATGAATGAGTAACCGGAATGACTGGTACTCAATGAGAGATAATATAAGAACAAATTCAAGTCTGATGACACAAATACACAAACAAACAAACTCTTGAACAAACAAGTGTGACATGTCCTAGATATAGTCCTAGAACATGAAATTTTACAAAAGTTATCAAATTAAATTTAATGCATGTGCATACTTCAATAAGTGTGTGAATGTGTTATAAAAATTTGGCACAACGATGCAAGGACACATATGGATGCAATGTGTGTGTGTACACTTAAGGCCTTGCAAGAGGTAAGTGGTCTTAAAATACTTTGTTATTCATTACAACTTTGTTCCTCTAGAAGCCATCACCTTGCTTGCATTGTTGTCCTTCCTTGAAGCTTGATAACTAAGAATCCTAGACAACTAATACAATACAAAGAAAATGTCATTTTGATATGGAATTAACGCAAACAAAAATCATAAACCTAACAAACAAGAAGCTTACAGGGCAAAGCAAAATAAAAGCACAAACCAAGCAGAAAAAGAACCGCAGGCACAACCAAAATAGCAACACAACAATATCATCAGACATCACCACATTCGATGAAGTCACCAGCCCTATTATAACCCATCTTAGCTAGGTTTTCTGCAAAGGTATTTGTCGCTCTAGAGTTATAAACCACCGAAGTGACTCCAAGGTCCCCCAAGAAGCCCCGAATGTCGTAAATGGAGGAAATGTGATTGAGGCAGCCGAAGTCGTTGTCATGGATCCATGACACCGCCACCTTTTAATCATTGATGATGATAATATCCTGACCTACTTGAGAGGGCTTAGAGGTGCATAGATGGCAAGCCTGTTTAATGGATAGGATCTCCGCCGTGTTCGACTTATGATAGCCAACGAATAGAGAGAACAAGTAGAGAATTTTGCCATTAAAATCTCGGAGAACCCTCCATATACTGGCTGGTCCTGGGTTGCCTCTTGCAGATCCATCCATGTTAAATTTCAAGCATCCATGAGCGGGAGGGATCCATTCTTCAATCTTTGTTTTCTTCGGTGGGTAAGACTCAATGCAAAGATCCTTAATATGGCAGAGTATTGTGGTGATTGGCTCCTTTGATCCTTTACCAAGGTATTTGAACCACCAACCGACTCTAAATTTGATTGAGTCTATGAACTACTATGAACTCAATTCCACACCCTTGAACACAATCTGATTTCTTCTTTCCCAAACATTCCAAACAGCCGCAAGGTACAGAGAGCTCCAAGCTCTGCTTTGATTTTTCTTAGGGCAAAGACCATCCCATCCAATGAACCAATATTTTAAGGCATTAGAGGGGCAACAACTCACCTCCCATAAGTCCATGCAAGTCATCAAAATCTTCCACGTCCAGACACAGTCCAGAAATAGATGATTGATAGTCTTTTTCTCAAGTTTGTAGAATGGGCAGTCTGTATTCCATGCTTAAGGCATAACAAACTTCTAAAGAACCTCACTAACAAGGATCCAACCTCTAAGTAACTGCCACATGAATACCTCAATCTTCATAGGACAAATACCATGCAAAATGGATATAAAACTTGAATCATCATTCGACAGAGATCCTTCTAAGGAACGGCAAAAAGTACCGACTCAGAACATTCCAGAAGAGTTGATGGACCAGGCAACGACATCCTTAATCATCCTTCGGATTTTCACACAATTAATGAACATTTTGATGCAATTCCATTGCTCCATCTCCCACCTAAACAAAGGTCTTCTAAGCAAGACATCCCAAGACAACTTCGAGTCAGACCAATGCTTAAATTCAGAAATGTGGCCTTCTTTTTTTAAAGCCAACACATATATCCTAGGAAAGGACTATTTCAACGAGACAGAACCAACTATGACGTCTATCCAGAAACTAGCTCTATCGACCCTCCCAATAACCACCTTCAGATTTTCAGCAAGAATCCTGACCGAATCTGAACTATCTCTAAAGAGGCGAGCCACAACTTTGACAAAAAGGGGAAGCAACATTAGAACTTTGCCAATTCCACTTGAGGCTGGTCTCTTCAATACCGTATTTAGCACATACCACTCTCTTCCATAAGGAAGAGTCTCCCCTACCGAATCTCCAAACCCACTTAGCTAGCATACCTTCATTTTTATGTAAAATTCTACCAATACCAATGCCCCTATTCGGCTTACTTCTACAGACCAAATCCCAATTGACCGAGTGCAACTTATTTTTTTCAATGCCATCGCCCCATAGAAAACTACGTTGGAGCTTCTTGATGGATTGTGCAGTGACGATCGGGACCTTAAATACTTAGGGATGCTTGAGATCACCGCCTTGATAGATACTAGCCTACCAGCTTTCGAAAAAAATATCATTTTCTATGGAGCCAATCTATTCTCGATTTTGGAGATTACCAGGTTCCAAAAGGCCTTATTGTATGGTCTAGCGCCTAGTGGAAGACCAAGATATGGAATTAGCAGTACAACATTTTTACAATTACGGATAGCATCCCACTCTCTTCCCAAATCTCCACGTTTGCACACTCTCACAATATAAGACTTATGGAAGTTAATTTTCATGCCTGAAGCCAACTCAAAGCATCGGAGAATTCTTTTCAAGTTCAGGAGGGAGTCCATTTTTGGTTTAATGAAAAGGATAGTATTATCGGCGAATTGAAGGTGGGATGTGTGGACACTCCTACCGCTAAAGCTCTCACCTTCCAACATACCCAACTCTACCGCTTTCTTAAACAAACAATTTAATCCTTCAATAGATATGTTAAAGAGAAATGGAGATATAGGATCACCTTGTATCAGGCCTCTTTCGATGCCAAATTGAGGAGTCGGACTACCGTTTACCAAGACCAACAATAAAGGCGAAGCAATGCATTCTCTAATCCAACTCCTCCAAATGCGACCAAATCCCATGCCCTCCATCATGGCCTCCAAAAAATTATGATATATGCTATCATATGCCTTCTCGAAGTCTAATTTCACCACAAGCCTTCCCTCCTCATATCTCTTCCATTTTTGAATGATTTCCTCTGCAATAACAACACCTACTGAATCTAATTCAATAACAAGAGGTTGGAAACCTTTTCCAGTAGCCATGGAAAAACTTTTTGATCTCAATCGGAATATTTTTTATAAATATAATTGGTTGCATACAGAAGAAGAAGATCATGTTAAAACAAGTAAACAAACAATGGGCATCCTGGCCCACTTATTATAAAAACTTAGATTAATACCCACAATCCGATTTTCTTAATCTGATATTCAAATTATTGCTTTATTTTGTGATTTGGTGTTCAAGACAAATCTATTGCAAAAGTGTAACAACTTAGATAGGGAATAATTGAAAAAATGCAATTGTAGTAATTTCTTTTTCTAATTAAGAAAGCAAAGATACCTTTCTTCAGGAGGATAATTTGGTTAATTTCTCATATAAAATGTGGTGGATGGTATCAAATCCTTATGAACTTTGATGATTATATATATCAATATCATGACTTCTAACATACAAACCTCTTGATGCCTTATATACAAATCAATTTTTTAACCATTGGATCAAAATCTTGAGACTGTTATATATAAGAGTCTTCTCACGTGCAAATCTTCTCACATAACAATTTGAAGCCCGAAGTTGCAAAACGTTGCATAACCAGTTATACAGAACTAGAATATTACCAGACTGAATGAGTGCTCTTACCACAATACTAGATTTCCTATATATAAGTATAAAAGCAAGACATGAGAAGAATGGAGGAACTGCATGCAGTGTTCCTTGCATATTATATTAGATATTTATGTGAAAAATTACATGGGGTTTGCTAGACAAATATTACAGATCGATTTATTTCTATACATGTTTTAGGTCTCCATTTCCTATTATGTGTGTTTTGTTCTTAGGTAAAATTAGATATTTTATGTGTTTGTTGAGCATGTATAGGTCACATTCCATAGAAGTGGTGTTGGATGTTATTTTGGAGAAAAGGAGCAAAAAGATGAATTTCGGCTTGTGCAGATCACTCAAGTTGCGGGGGCCCATATCTCCATCATCAAGTTGAACTAGGTTTTATGTCACCAATATTTGGAAAGCCCCGGAAGTATAGTTTCCAGCGCACTTTTTGAATCATAATTCCAATATTCCTAAAAGAGGTTATGCCCAATTTAGTAACTGAAGGTCAAAGCTGGAGAAGCAAATCACGGGCTAGACCGCGGTTTGTGCATAACTACCTAAGTAGCAGCCTATGTAGCTATAAGAACCTCTATTTTGTGATTGGCTTATTTCATGACATACCACATTAGGGTTGATTTTGTAATGGGTAGCTTAGGTTCCATTGGCAAGCTTCCAAGCATCTCCGTGACTTCAAGAGTAGGTGCAAGAGCAAAAGGTAATTCACTTGACTTGATTCTTGAAGAGATTAGGTGCGCACACACACACTTACATGCATTCTCATATTACTTTGCATTTGTAATTCCATGATTGTGTGCAGTTATGTCTCAACTCACACGAGCACTTCTTTGTTTGTTTTTACATGTGATTGTTTTGTTTTACATTTTTTCGTTGTGTGTTCGGAAACGTCCACACTCACACGATGGTGTGCTTGTGCTATGTACATGCTTGCATGTTGGTGTGCTTGAGTTTTAGGGTGATTTGTGACCATAGAGAGGTTTCATTTGTGCTCTCTTGGATTGGTATTTGGTTACATGGTTTTGCACAATGAGTTTGGGCATTTTTGTTAGGGAATCAATGTGAACCTTTGTGAATGCTCGTGTATGGATTAATTAATATTTTATCAATTCAATTCTTGATTCATTCATTGTGCTTAACTTTTTAACCATCATTAGTTTTAATTTTCATTCACACCATAGACCAAGGGTGGATGATTATTTGGCATGAATTTAGGGTTAAGACTATTTGAGAATTAGGGTTAGAGTATATACCAAGCCTAATCTTGATTAATGCTCAATTGAATGAATAAATTTTATATTTAGCATAGGCGAAGCAAAGTATAAAATTTGCTTCTTATTTCTTGTGATTAACGGGTTTTCAATCGTTGTTCACACCATATACCAAGGGTGAATAATAATTTGGAATACGTGACTCATCCCGCGATCATACGGTAATAGTCAAAATTAAGATTAATAATGAACCCTTGAATATGTTGAATTAGTTTATAAGTTAATTCCATACATTGAGTGTTCATAATTGGGGATCATTGATGACCTAGTGCTTTCTCTCCATTGATCACAACCAAATCTCTTTAAATTGCTTTCTTAATTTAGTTTTAGTTTAATTTTTTCAACACAATTTCTGGCTACTTTTAATTTAACTCTAATTAGAATTAAATTTAGTTGATAAATTTTTTTTCCTCGTGGGAACGATCTCTACTGCCTCCATACTTATCTTCATGATTCGTGGACTTGCGATTTTAGTTTTCATAGCACGATTTTACACATCAAGATTTTGGCGCCGATGCCGGGGATTAGTTAAATTTATTGGTTGTTTCTAGTTTTAGTTTTAGTTAATAGATTTTAGTCTAGTTTAGGTACTCAAGTCATTAATTTTAGATTTTTAGTTTTTATTTCTTTTTATTTCTTTTTCGTAGTTTACTGTGTTTCTGGCTTTTGTTTCAGCTCTCAATGGTGAATGCAAGATAGAAGATCTCTTCAAGGAGAATTACTACCGTTGAACGACAACATTAATCGCATTAGAAAAGCAACAATGGCAGACAATGAGAATGAGAATCTCATCATCCAACAAGGACCAGCTGAACCTATCAGGACCATGAAAGATTTTAGCAAAGCCTGTTGTTGGCAATCATCCCTTGTGCAGTGTGTTAAAAGTGGCAGCAAGGAATTACGAGCTAAAACTTTTCCACTACAACTTGTTGCCTACTTCCTATGGTTTACCCAATGAAGATGTGCTTCAATTCCTTAAATAATTCTATGCGGTAATATAATCATTTCCAAATAATAGGGTGACAGAAGACTAGCTGTGAATGAGATGTTTCCACATGCTCTGAAGGAAAAGGCGAAGACATGGCTCATGACTTTACCTTTAGCATCACTAGAAATCAGGGCAATTATTGGAGACCAAGAAACTTTCCATGAGGCTTGGGAGCGATGCAAGATGCTTCTTTTTGTCAATGGTTTTATCATGGCCTGAATGATGTCTCAATAGTCCTGGTGAACAATGCTTGTGGTGGATCGATGAATGATAAGACACCTGATGAGATGTACTCAATCTTTGAGAAACTTTATCACAATTCTCATCAGAAGAGTTCTAGAAGAAGGAAGGGGATTTATGAAATAGATGCCAATACGGGAAATTCAATGCAGATGGCACATATGCAAATATCCATAGAATCTCTTGCTGACCAAATGAGTAAAATGAGTAAACTGATATGCGTGGGAGGTGAACAACCATAGTATGGTGCAGATTGCCAAACAGGAGGTCCTGGACCTAATATCTTGGAAGAAGCACAAGCCATGAACAACTTCAATCCATGTTGGAGAGATCATCCAAACTTCTCTTGGACTAATAATCAAGGCATCGGGAACCAATGGAAAAACATCACCAACAATCAGAGACAATATAATGCCGATGCACCAGCAGGATCTTGTGTACCAACCCGGGAGGCCATCAATGGAGGAGACAATGAAATAATTCATGCAAAACAATCAACAAACAACAAAGAAGTTCATGCAGAACATGGAAATACGGTTTCAAAACATGGATGCTTCAATGAGGAAGATGGACATGCAAATTGACCAACTGGCCGAAGCTGCTCAAAAGAGCGAACTAGGGAAGTTCCCAAGCCATACTGAACAAGCAAAGCCAATAACAGTTCTCTAGGATGGTAAGGATTTAAATAAGGATAAACATGCTGAACTTTGTAATACCTCTGTTTATGTTTCAGGTTCCTCCAAAGAAAACAATGCACCTATAGAAGATGAAGAGTTCAAGGTGGAGAAGTCCAAGGATACATCTAAAATTCATAAGTCTCCAAATCATTATGTGCCCCCGTTTCCTTTTTCGTGAAGACTTTAGAGGAGCAAGCTCAACCAATCATTCAAGGAGATCGACAACATCTTATCAAAGTTTGCAGACCATGAAAGTGATCCATAAGATGCCAGCCTATGCAAAGTACTTCTATGAGCTCAATTCGAGAAGTAAGAGGATTGGTTCTCATGAGACGGTGCTAGTTCCAGATGAAGTAAGTGCAGTACTCCAAAAGAGATTCCCTCTGAAACTCAAGGATCTTGGAAGTTTTAATATCATTATCATAGTGGGAGAAACACAAAAGGAGAGAGCCACACTGGACCTAGGAGCAAGCATTAATTTGATGCCATATGCCATGTGCAAGGAGATGGAGCTGAGTGACCTTAAACCAATCAACATAGAGCTTTTATTGGTTGATCAATTCAGAAGGTATCCGCATGGAATTGTGGAAGATGTTCTAGTCCAAGTCAACAAGCTCATCATACCTGCAGATTTTATCGTGTTGGACATGGAAGAAGAAAGCACTAGTGCGAAGGACTTACTTATTTTGCTCGGAAGACCATTCATGTCAACTGCAAAGGCTATCATAGATGTGCATAATGGCAAGGTGTCCATGACAATTCTTTATGAAACAGCTGATGTTGACGTCTTTGAATCCATACGAAATCCTGTAGGGGCTCTTGACTGATTTAACGTACAAGTAGTAGATCTATGATTTTGTCCAGTATCAACTCCCACTATCATAGAAATTCAATATAACAAAAGAAGCAAGATCTCACCTCTTCAACATGATCGTTCAAGAGATGAAAACATGATTAGGCAACTAAAAAAAGACAAGCAAATGGTTGTCACACTTAATTCTAACTTGTGATCAATGAGCTAATGGAAGAAAAAGAGTCTTCTTTAAGAAGGTTTATAGAATTCTCCCAAGAGGTGGAAGAGCTCAAGGATGAGTTTGATCAATGGATGAGTCTAATGAAGTCTGAGATTGAACAACGAGATAAAGCCTTAGAGATCATGAAGAATAAGGAACTTAAAAGCATTGCAAAGCTTGTAAAGGCTGAGCAGGAGATCAAGTAATTGACCACCGAGTCAAGTGATTCCATCACTGAAAAGGTTGAATCCAAACCAAAAGGGAGGAGAAGAAACAAAAAAAAGGTACGAGCTTCACTCTTTGAAAACAGCCACCAAGAAGGTAACTTTCAAAGATTTGTTCATGTTTGTCACTTCTGTAATGTGAAGGGTCACATTCGACCAAGGTGCTATGAGTATCTCAAACTATGCAAACATGGGAGAATGAATCAAAAGAATGTTAGAAAGGTGTGGATCAGAAAAGATAAGCTCAGAGGAGTTCAACATGGTGGAACTACTAGAGTAAAGAAGATTGGTGACAAATATGTCATTATAAATTTACCATTGACAGAGGAGAGCTCGAGGATAGTGAATGTGCATTTTGCCGTGAATGCAATATCCAAACAAATTTAAAATCCCAAGATGCACTTAACAAGAATAGCCCTAGTATATAGCAAGTAGGGGTATCATTCCACAGAGATCGAGCTACAGCTATGATTAAATCTTACTCTAGTTATAAATGCTATAAAAGTAAATTGAGATGGTTATGAGATGAAATTAAACTAGAATGCAAACTAAGCTAGAACTAAATAAAATGCACTAAGTTAGTAGATGAAAATGGATGATATGTAGACTAAGGAGTTATTCAGTGAGTAAAAATGTCAAGGATGAAATCACAATAATGAACATTCCAAATGTAACCAACCAAGAATGTATAGGATTAGTTGTATACCACTTATGAGTGCCCAATCTATCATGTATAGAATTGGCCAACCACAAATGATTGTGCAATGAATGAACATCTATCAAATAGGGGACTAATCTCTTTGTTAAATTCACCAACCTAGGATAGTGTTGATGCTTAATCTCTCACAAGCAACCAATCCTAGGATGTATAGTTTTGGCTACCCATTTAAGATTAGATAGAGACAAGATTAATATGTCCGGAATTTTACTCAAGTTATGTACTCTTGTTCAATCCTTTTATTCAAGTGAGCTTAAGAGAGCCAAGCATCATGTATACTCAAGTCTCTACTCAAATAATTTCTAACACAACTTGCAAAGAGAGTCATGTACAATCCAGGACAAATTGTTCTTGAAATCAAATAAAACATTTAATAGAACATAATTGATAGATTTACAAAAAAGATTTGAGTTCATTACAATGTCATTACTCATAAATGAATCACATCAACCCCTTAGTATGGATTTAGCTACTCATGTCAAATGAAATAAAAAGATAAAGGGAGGAGAAATAAAAAGGACCCATGTGAGACCTTCTAAATCCACCTCTAATGTCCTTCTTAAGTAGAAATTGATGAGTTTCATGTGTGGGTTTTGGATGATTTGGGAGAGAATGGTTTTTAGATTTAGAGAGAGAAAAATGTGATCTGAACTGGTGTGTGGTCTTGTGGCAGACCTAACATGTGATTATATATATAGTTTCCCCGAAATGAGTATGAAACAGATGATGTGGCTGCACCTGATGCACGTAGTGCATGGGTAACTGCATGGGTAAGGTAACCGTGCAGTTGCCTCTTGCCTGAGGATCTGCTCCCTGGTTTAGTGAATTGCATGGGTAGTGCACGGTTAGGTCACTCGTACTATACCAGTGTTCAAGATAGAGGTGCCCAACCTTTAACTTAAGTTGTGAACATTATTCAAGACTAGCTAAAGAATTGTGTCTACCTCATACATATCCGGATGTACAAACAATTTTTCATATCTCATAGTCTTTTGACCTTATGATTATTTACCTTGACAATTATAATTTTAAATGCTTTAAGATTTTGCAGAATCAGAAATCACTTTATTTATATGAAAAGATTGTCAATTACAATATTACACTCTTGCTATTGAGCATAATCCTAACAATCTCCCACTTGCGCTATAGCAAACGTGTCATCTCTCTCATTCCCATGTTCTCTAGGTGCCCATCAAAACTCTTCTAAGGTAGAGCCTTTGTGAAGGGATCTGCTAGATTTTCTGCCGACGCGATTTTGGTAATCGTCACGTCTCCCCTATGAACAATCTCCCTTAAAAGATGATACTTTCTTTCAATGTGTTTTCCTCTCTTATGACTTCTTGGTTCTTTCGAATTAGCCACTGCTCCACTGTTGTCACAGTAAATAGTGATCTGCTTATTGCGCTAGGAACTACTTCTAAGTCAATCAAGAATTGGTGAAGCCAAATAGTCTCCTTGGCAGCTTCGCATGCAGCTACATACTCTACTTCCATGGTGGAGTCAGCAATACAAGATTGCTTAATACTCCTCCAAATGACTGCTCCTCCTCCAAGAGTAAACACAGATCCTGATGTGGATTTTCTAGAGTAAGAATCCGATTGGAAATCAGAATCTGTATACCCAACGGGGATTAAATCCCCTCCAGAGTATACAAGCATATTATCTTTCGTTCTCCTAAGATACTTGAAAATATGCTTGAGCGTCTAGTGATCAGGACCAGGTTTCGATTGAAACCTGCTAACTATGCCAACAGCAAAACAAATATCTGGTCTAGTACAGAGCATTGCATACATGAGACTTCCAACTGCCGAGGCATATGGAATTCTACTCATGAATTGCTCTTCATGCTCATTCTTAGGAACTTGTTCCTTAGAAAGTTTGATTCTATGCCTAAAAGGTAACATACCTTTCTTGGAATCTTGCATGGAAAACCTAGACAAGATTTTGTCTATGTATGAAGCTTGGGATAGTGCAATCGTTTTATTCTTTCTATCCCTTATTACTTGGATACCTAGAATAAAATTTGCTTCTCCTAAGTCCTTCATATCAAATTGTTTTGCTAACTATTCTTTTACTGATGTCAATACTCCCACATCGTTTCCAATGAGTAATATATCATCTACGTAAAGAATAAGGAAAACCAACTTGTCACCTTTGATCCTTTTGTGTACACAAGGTTCTTCAAGGTTCTGTAAAAATTCAAAACCTTTTACAGCTTGGTCGAACCTTATGTTCCAGAATCTGGATGCTTGCTTTAATCCATAAATTGATTTATGCAACTTGCATACCTTTTCCATTTGGCCCTTTTCAATGAATCCTTCTGGTTGCATCATATAGATGTTTTCTTCAAGACTTCCATTAATGAAAGCTGTCTTGACGTCCATTTGCCAAATCTCTAAATCTAAAGATGCTGCAATGGATAAGAGTATCCTAATGGATTTAAGCATGGCCACAGGAGAGAAGGTTTCCTCGTAATCGATACCTTTTTTCTGTGTGTAACCTTTAGCTACCAATCTAGCTTTAAAAGTTTCCACCTTTCCATCCATACCTCTTTTCCTCTTGTATACCCACTTACACCCAATGGGTTTTATCCCTTTAGGCAAGTCTACAAGGGACCAGACTTTGTTATCGAACATGGATTCAATCTCAGATTGCATTGCCTTTTGCCAATGGTGACAATCAACATCCTCCATTGCTTCCTTGTACGTGTAGGGATCATCGTCGTCAGGGAGATTCTCAACAGATTCTCCTAGACTGATGTATCTTTTCAGGTTGGGTTCTAACCCTCCCACTACGACGAGGAATGGTAGGTTGTTGATTTTGTGTTGGAGTGGAAATTACCATTGGGTTAGGTTGTGAAACCTCTTGTGGAATTGTATCTCCTGACATATCATTCAGGACAATTCTACTTTTGGGCACAAAATTATTCATATAGTTCTTTTCTAGAAATGAAGCATTTGTTGAAACAAATACTTTTAGATCATTAGGACTATAGAAATAATATCCTTTAGTTCCTTTTGGATACCCCACAAATATGCATGTTTCCGAACAGGACTCCATCTTTTCTGTCTTTCCTTTTAACACATGTGCAGGACAACCAAATATCCTTATGTGTTGTAAACTAGGCTTTCGCCCAGTCCACAACTCATATGGTGTTCCAGGAACCGACTTCGATTGTACCACGTTTAGAATATATATTGCAGTTTGTAGAGCATATCCCCAAAAAGAAATAGGAAGTGTTGAATAACTCAACATAGACCTAACCATGTTCAAAAGAGTTCTATTTCTCCTTTCTGCTACCCCATTTTGTTAAGGTGTACCTGGTGCAGAAAAATGAGAAACTATCCCATTATCAATAAGATATTGCTGAAACTCACCAGATAGATATTCTCCACCACGATCAGATCTCAAGATTTTTATGCGTTTCTCAAGCTGATTTTCTACTTCAGCTTTGAATGCTTTGAACATGTCAAAAGCATCTGACTTATGTCTCATGAGATACACATAACCAAATCTTGAGTAATCATCTGTGAAGGTGATGAAGTACTCATATCCACCTTTAGCTTGAATGCTCATAGGACCACATACATCAGTGTGTATTAGTCCTAAACATTCAGTGGCTCTTGCACCTTTGGTATTGAATGGTCTTTTGGTCATTTTACCTTCCAAACAAGATTCACAAGTTGGTAGATCATCAACCTTTAAGTCACTTAAAGGTCCGTCATATACCAATCTTTTAATCCTATTAAGGTTAATGTGACCTAGGCGTAAATGCCAAAGGTAGGTTCCATCTTTTGATAATTTTACTCTTTTATGATTAGGTTCCGTTATTTCTGTGTCTAACGAGTGAGAGATATTTCTATGCAAAAACAATAGACCGTTTTCCAATGTACCTTTGCAAACAATTTTGTCATTCTTACTAATAATAAAAGCTTTATTAAAAGTAACCGAATATCCAAATTTATTTAAACAAGAAACTGAAATTAAATTCCTCTTGAATTGAGGTACAAAATAAACGTCTATTAAATCTAAATGCCTACTAGAATTTATAATAACTCTAATATCTCCCACTGCACTTGCAGACACTAACGATCTATTGCCCAAGCGCAAATTGATTTCGTTCTTATTCAGCCTTCTCCTTTCTTGGAACCCCTGTAAGGAATAACAAACATGATTAGTGGCTCCAGAGTCTATGATCCAAGAATCTGTAGAATCTGCCAGAAAACATGTTTCAAGATAATTAATATTACCTTCTTCCTTCTTGTTCTGGGACTTTGGGCAATTTCTTTTCCAATGTCCTTTTTTCACCACAAAGGAAGCATTTCCCTTTGATCTTGGTTACTTTCTTGGTCTCCTTCTTGGTAGGCCCAAGTTTCTTTTTCTTCTGTTGTTTCTTGACCTTCTGACGGGTCTTAACAGTAGCAACTTTACCAACCATATGAATCTCTTGACCTTTGCTTTTCACAAGGATCTTTTCAACGCTTTGAACATCTTGCATCAGACCCTGCAAGGTGTATTCCTTTTTGTTCAAGGTGTAGTCCAACTTGAACTGATCAAAGGAATCTGATAGTGAGTTGACAACCATGTCAATTTTGGTGTCTATCTCAGCGCCATTTAATTCTGCAATATTTAGATGTGCTATGACTTTCATCATGTGATCTTTCACAGCCTGTCCAGGTTTCATCCTAAGATTCATAAAAGCAGTCACTGCCTCTCTCTTAGTCGTCCTAGACCTCATAGCAAACATCTTTTCTAGAGACATCATAATATCAGCAGCAGACCCCATTCCTTCATGCTGCTGTTGCAACACGTCGGAGATAGTAGCCATAATGTAACATTTGGCCATATCATCTGAGGCCTTCCACTGCTCATACTCATCTCTTTGCAAAATACTTGATTCATTATTAGGAGCAGGTGGTTTAGGAGTAGTTAGAACAAACTTATGTTTTTCACTTTGCAGTAACAACCCAATTTTCCTTTTCCATGTGACATAATTATCTCCAGTTAAAGTGTTATCTTTCAGGATATTCATAAGTGATGGGGTCATGATTTCTGAATAAAACAAAAAGCATATATAAGTAAATAATCATGATAAATCACTTTCGAATATTTATCTTGAATTAATTAAATAACTCAATCGTGAAAAAATTCAACGGTGATCCAACACCCATAAATGTTACGCCTCCTTCGGGAGTTCGCACCATTTACTAGTTGGACTAGGTCCCACCTAATTGTTAACATAACAACCATCGTTTTCAATTTTAGCCTTGTAATTTTATTAACAAGAACTCTCAGGAGGATATTAATAAAATTACATTGAGTGTGTTACCAAGATATCGACCCTCAATTTTCTCTCACGAAAATCCCTCCTCTGGGAGTAGATCTCGTTTGAGTCAATTGTCTAGTCTATCCTTGTAAGGAAGTATTTTGCTAAATTCCATTTATGGACACCCCTCGGGGGGATTACCAATAAATAATAAAGCTCAACTAACCTTGGAGGCCATAGGTGTTCTAACACACCTTCTCCCACTCAATTATTTAAGGTGTGTGATTAAATTCCAAAGAATGATTTTACCAAGTTATCTAGATGCCAATTAGATACCTAAATCATTCAACTGCATATTCATACCAAAAGAGATATATGAGTGACACTCCTATTCTATATTGTAATATTTATACATAAAAATAAATAGCCACAATTTTGGTCCGTCCTAGAAAAGCATGTAAATTACAATTGTACGGAATACAAAAAACTCCTTTCTTAGCAAACAAGACTTCAAGCGACCATCTCGCGCACGTAACTCACGGGCCCTGAAGATCACCAAGCAGCCCATGCGCACGCCTAACCCATGCAAGGGCATAAGCTGCCGCATGGCCAGCCCATGCATGGGTCGCGCGCACTGCTGCACCGCAACAAGCGCAGTTGCACGCTTGGTTGCGTGCACGCTTGTTGTCTCGGTGCGAGCGGGTGCCATGCTCGGTTACGGATGCTCCGATTTCTTCAAACCTTCGAGTCTTCGAATCTTGAATATATTACAACTTATTTTATACAATAAAATACTGCAGAATTTTTTTTTTGTTATATAAAATAGTGCAGTTTTTTTTAATGTATTAAAAATACTGCAGTTCTGATTATGCAAAATCTTATAGCATTTATAATTATAATTGTCAAGGTAAATAATCATAAGGTCAAAAGACTATGAGATATGAAAAATTGTTTGTACATCCGGATATGTATGAGGTAGACACAATTCTTTAGTTAGTCTTGAATAACGTTCACAACTTAAGTTAAATGTTGGGCACCTCTATCTTGATAAAGTTGTAGAATTCTTTTACTAGCATTTGAGTGGGATCAAATGAGTTATGATGAGTATAAAATCATCGAAAGGTTTTCGAGTAAAAGAATCTACTGCACTGGGTGCATTGAACTGGATCACAATGAAATACTTTATCTAGAACCGTCACTAGATATAAGTCTTTTCATTATCAGGACAATCAGAGAGTCTATCTAAATCTTGAGATAAATGATGGACTTATGGTTGCAAGTTTTATCATTTGAGCTATCAATGAGTACGATTATATAGCATAGTCTATCCTCGATAGTTTGGTGGTATTCATTTGTTAATCGATAGAGGACTTCATTTATAGATATGGACATCGTGGCTCCATTTATTAAATGAGAGTATAATATCATCATATGGATGTTTTGAGGTATTGGATATTAAATCTCAACGTTGAGTTTTCAATAATGATTATTGAAGACATGGCTTCTGGACAAGTCAAAATATCCAAGTTCAAAATGTGGTCATATGAGGAAATATGGTAACTTGGAGAGCTATAGGCGGTCCATGAGCTCTTGGCGATTACTGATATTATTCACGAGGACACACCATCTCCTATAAGATTGTCTAGGGTATGAATGAGAAACATCTCCTTATTCTATCTTTATTTAAGAGTTCAATTTTAGCTCTTTAGTGGAATGAGTTAAAATTAATAGATCGGACCTAAGTGAATCATTTGTTGATTGTGATTAGGTTATGTCTGTTGAAGCTTAAATTTAGATAGCCCGCCAAGATCCACAATCCACACATACTTGCATGGATCACTTGATATATTCTACCGGACCAATTTATGGGTCCATCTAGAATTGCATTTAATATATTAAGAATATAATATGTCTATTATTTAATTAATGGGCTGCACTATTATATTAATATATTAAAAGGAGACATGTAGGCTTGTTTCTTTAGTAAGAATAAGTCTGGTTCACATGTGGGCTTTTATTTAAAGTCTAATGGATTAAATAAAATAAGAAAAATAATATTGGGCCCATATATATATGGTGTGGGCGGCAAGGCTAAATAAAATAGCCCAAGATATTATTTTATTTTATTGTTTTGATTAAATGAGAATTAATTAATTATTTAATTAATTAATAGTTTAAATCAAAATCTTTTCCTGATTAGTAAATTAAATACTATGTGTTGGATTAGGGTTGGAATTCTTTTAAGTGATAGGAGTCCTAATGTGGTAAGAATTAAGTCTACATACACTCCTTATTATACAAAGAATTCGGCCACCACTAGTCCTACAAGGGTTAGGATTCTTGAATTGATAGGAATTAGGGAAAAGGACAATTCCTTTTCAAGTAAGGAAATTAACCAACCCTAGATTTTCTATTCAATGAATTCGGCCAACCCTACTTGGTGAAGGAGAAAATTCGGCAAACCTATAAATATAAGGTTATGAATTTTCGGCCACCAAGAAGAAAAATAGAGAGAGATTTTTGTTTGTTTTGAAAATAAAAATCCTACTTTATACACATAGATTTTCGGCCAAGAGAGAAAAAGAAAATAAGTTCTCATTCGATAGTGCACTTACAAGCCTTTAACATCAAAAGGTTTTATGCACACTTTCGATTTAGGGTTGCGCGAGTTTCAATAATATTGATTGTGAATTCAAAAGTGACCGGAACTATGTTTTAGGCTCTTGGTGTTTTACTATTGAAGATCAAGATCAGAAATTCTATACATCCATTCTAAGGTAAGCAATTCAAAGAAAAAGGGAGACCACGCTCCTAGGTGATTCACGTACGTGCTAGGATTGAAGATCTTGCGGATTACCATCGACGTAAGTCAATCGGATCATGCGACAAGAGGTATTTAACTCTAACCATATATTTGAGTTTAATTAATTAAAGGGTTAAGGTTCAAATCTTTAGAAAAATTTTAAACTATAAGAAAATTATTTTTTCGCCTTCCACTGCGGTTTTAAGCAATTTTTCCATACAGTACCAACTTCTCACACCCCTTATGAATTACCTCCAATATTTTTACATGTTCGTTGTTACTTTGTGATTTCCCCTTGTCTTGCGTGTGCAATGCATCTGCAATCTGAGTGACTTGGGTCTCTAATATTCTAATAGAGGCATCCATGCTATTGGCCCTTTGGTAATTTGACTGTATATAACTTTTCAACATCTGCTCATTTGTGCTCTAGGAATTTCTAATGGCTATAAAAGCCTCATCATTTGCCTTTATGAAGTCCCTCAATTCTTCCCCAAGTGACCTGACTTTCGGTTGGTAAGAATTTGTCTGGGTGTTGAAGTTGTTTTATGGGTTGTTGTTTGAGCTTCCCCACTGGTTGTTGTTACTTGATCCTCCTTGGCTATTGTACCTGTTGTATCCTTGGTTCTGGTAACCTTGGTTGTTGCTTCAAGAGAAATTAGGGTGATTGCTTTAACCAGGATTGTGGTTGTTGGAGTAATGGTCATTCCTCTGCCTTTGGAATCCTCCTAGCACTTAAGCTTCTTCTTGATCCATCTGTCCCTCAGCTCTATTCACTGTATCCTCTGAGATTTGATTAACTTGGGTCGTTGGCTTGAACATGTTCTTCACCAAGTCTTTCACTGACTGCATCTCATTGGCCATTCTAGACATTTCTATCTCTATGCCCGTGCTTCTATCAATCTCTAGCCTTCCACGCTTCATTGTATTTGATGTCCTCTGTTGTGAGTTTTGGGCCAACTTCTCTAAAATTTCATAAGCTTCTGAGGCTCTCTTATCTGTTATTCCCCCCCCCCCCCCAAAGCATTGCCAACCATCATTTGGGTAATAGCGGAGAGACCTCCATAGAATGAAGTGACCTTCAACTTATCCGGGTACGTGTGGTGTGGAACTTGCGCTAGCAATATGTGGAACCTCTCCCAAGCCTCGTGGAAGGGCTCCCCATCTTTCTCACTGAAGGGTAGCAATCTTTATCTTCAAGTCTCGTGCCTTGGCAGCCAGAAAAAACTTGTTATAGAACATTTTGCACACTTGGACCAATGTTGTTAGTGACCCTGGCCTTAGTACCATATACCATTGTTTCGCCCTTTCCTTCAAAAAATATTAAAAACATCGAAGATGCAACTACTCCCTTGAAAGTACTGCATTCCTGGCTACTATCAGAAATGTCTCGAGTACAGCACTATACTCCTTCATAAACTGTAAGCAGTCCTCGGTTGGCAGCCAAAAAAACAAAGGAAGGAGATTTATGTGCATACCCTTCAGTTCATATTGCCTCGCCATATCTCCAGAATAATTGCCGTAGGCTGTTGGTTTCCTATGGATGGTAGAGTATATTCTCTGATGGTGAGCCCCACTTCTTCTTCAAGATTTGTCTCATGTTCTTCAAGTGGTACTGCTGGTGGTGCACCTTCTGCCATCTCTTCTTCAAAATGATTATCTTCAAATTGCCTAATCAACCTCCTAATCCGCAGAACGTTATCAAGTGTTGGAACTAATTCACCTCTCTAAGAGCGTATTCCGTGCATGTACCTATGCACCTGAAATTTGTAAAACCACAAACACAAATAAAGTAAAAGAAACTAAAACGATAAGTAACTAAACTAAAGCTAAATGTAATCACTACTAAGTACGCCGATCCTCGGTAGCGGTGCCATTTTTGACAAGAATTTCCGTGTATTCAATATCAAAACAAAATTTATAAATCCTAAGATGCACTCAAACTGTATAAAACAAATATATGGAAAGCAAGGTCTCGTTCAACAGGGATCGATTTAACAAGCAATGACTAGATTACACCCTAGCACTACATATGCAATAAAGTAAATGAGTTGGTTTTGATTGAGCTAAAATAATAATAAAAATGTTATGATTAAGCTAAAGCGAAAACTAGACTAAGATAGTAAAAATACAAATGATAGAATATGATGAGAAATATTGGAGTTGATGCAATCTCATACAAGAACGGTGGGTGATCGGTCTCTTAATACTAATTCGATTCTATATAGGCTTATTTTCCTAACTTGAGTTTCCGGGATGGCTCGGATTGGAGAGTTAAAAAACAACCCCTTTCACTCTCGCGTTGGATAGATTCGGTGGCCGGGATGGCTTAGACTAGAGAGCTCACAATCCACCCCATTCACACTAGCCGGGATATATTGGATTGGAGTGCTCACAGTATATCCCTTCCAATTTTTAAGTGAGCTTGTTATAACACCTTAGGTGTGGATGGTTTAAAACATTAATTGACATCAAGTTTGGGTCAAGCGTTGGAGAGCCTACTTAATCCTCTTAAACATCACAGTTCAACCTCTACAATGGATTGTGAATTGGAGTGCTTACCCAACCCAAGGTGAGTATCAACTGCATTAAGAACAAATTAGACATCTAAGTGAAATAAGAGTTGGAGAGCCTAACAAATTCACAAAGAATTTCAACTAAAGATTAATTACTCAAATAAGTTAATTAATCAACAAGAATTAAGAGTTGGAGAGCCAACTTAATTCAATAGAGGATTAAACTCAATTAAACACAATGAATGGAACTATATTGATCAAATCTAAATATGGTGGAATACCCACTATCCATGAATTAATTACATCAAACTCCAAATTTAGGTTTAGTTACTCTTGACAAATACAAACAAATAACAATGAGAAAAGAGATAGAGAGAACCCATATAGAGACCTCATTTCCTCAAGCTCAATTCCAATCTCCAAGTGTCCTTGTTGAGTAGAAAATCCAAGAATTGGTGTATGGTTATGGATGATTAAGGGAGAAAGTTATTCTTAGATCTAGAGAGAGAAAATGAGATGTAAATGGGTGTGTAGTAGTGTAGCTGAAATCAAAAATGAATCCTTATATAGGATTCCCCAAAATAGGTATGATTGCTTATGTGGCTTCTTCAAAAACGCACGTAGTACCTGGGTAGTGCGCGGGTAAGTACCCGCGTACATACCAGCTCACTGGAAAAATGCACGTAGTACCTAGGTAGTACGCGGGTAAGTACCCGGGTACATACCAGCTCACTGGTAGTCTTCAGAAATCAATCTTCTGTTTGCTGGTATCTGCGCTTCTGGGAACTTGTACAATTTTGTATGATTTTTGTTTTACGATTTGTTGGTTGGTGCGCTGGTAGGATCAACGAAGTTCTAGTGCTTTGGAATGCATGTGTGGTGTGCCGGTAGGGTACCCGCGCACACACCAGCGCACAACAACCACTCTTCTTGCTTTATTTAGCCTGTTTTTCGTCTGAATTCTCTGCTTTCTTCTCCAAGGCCAGAATTACATCTATTGCCTGCAAACATGATAAAAGAGCCCATAAGATACTAAAACACCCTCGAAAACAAGACAAAGGACAAGGAATGATGGCCAAAATATATAACAATTTTGGTGTGAGCACGCCGCTGCCGGGGGGTGGCTTATTCGTTAATTGTTTCTTGTTTTAGCTTTGCTTCTATAAATACCTTTGATTTAGTTGGTTTGCAGATTTACATAAGCACATCCTCTATAAAAGGTCTGCGGGTAGATTCTAAGGTTCTCACGCCAAGAGTAGTGGATCATGGAGATCACTTGAGGGTTTAACCTTCTCTTCATATTGAGGTTGTCTAGGTTAGGTCTAGAATCACTATAAAAGGCTTGTGGGTAGTAGTGTTGTGTTATGTTCTGAGAATGGTGTAACTAGAGGTCAACCTAGGTTGTAAACAATATTATATATAGTGGATTTGAGGACTGGAGTAGCAAGATGGATAGCCAGTGAATTTTTACCCTGTTGGGGTTTTCTCACGTAAATCAAATCAAAGTGTCATTTGTCTTTCCGCACTATACTTACTTTGATTGATTGATTTGTTTTAATTTGCTTGGGTGATTTGTGACTAGTATTGACTAATCCTCTGAAAAGAAGGTAATTAATTGGATTAAAACCTATTCACCCTCCCCCCCCCCCCCTTCTAGGTTCTATTAGACACACGCTTGTATATTTTCAATTGGTATTAGAGTAGGTGTCTAGAACCACATAGATTGATCCTTGCATACTTTTATGTCTTGCATTTATGCATCTCTTTTATTAAACACTATGAGTGGTATTGAGATGTTAGAGGGTAATTTAAACTCAAGATCACCGTTGCTCATCAGTGATGATTAGTTGGTTATAGCACATAGTGAATGATTGTTTGATATATCAACCCCAATTGGTTGGACCATTGACTGTCACTAACTGATCTCACCATTATCTCCTCTCTATAGGTGAGGAATTTTGGTGGGAAATGTTTTGGTTTAGTAACCACGACCAAAACACACTTTTGAACGAGATCGGTCCTTAGTTGTGTGAACTGAGCATTAATGAAGCTATATATGCATTGCCCAAGATCCAATTGCGACCCTAATAATTCCTTAGACTCCTCTTTAATTGTTTAATCCATATTTCTTATCTAGATAACTTGAGTATTCTATTTTTCATCTCCCTTTTATTTTTACTTTATTTGATATTTTCTATGTTTGTTTGTTGGTTTTCACACCAACCATCTATCTCTCTAACTATGATTTATGTTTATGCACATTAGTTAGACTAACTTAGAGTAGAATCCTAAATCGATTATTCTAACCTGATCCATGTGGACGATCCCTTGCTTACCATTCTACTAATTTCACAATTTTGTGTGTTTAAAAGTGGTTTTTGATAAGTGTTTAAAAGACATCAAATAACCTTGTTAGAGGTTCTATGAATCCAATCTCCTAAGGTTCCCTCACTATCATCACCGATGAGCAATGGTGATCTTGAGTTCAAATTACCCTCTAACATTTTAATGCCACTCATAGTGTTTAATGAAAGAGATGCATAAATGCGAGACACAAAAGTATGCAAGGATCAACCTATGTGTATCTCAGCACCTGCTCTGATACCAGTTGAAAATATACATGCGTGTGTCTGATGCAAACTTGAGAGGGGTGAATATGTTTTAATCCAATTAATTACCTTCTTTTCGAATTGTCAATATTAGTCACAAATCAGCCAAGCAAATTAAAACAAATCAATCAATCAAAGTAAGTATAATGTTGAAAGATAAATGACACTTTGATTTGATTTATGAGAGAAAACCCCAACATGGTAAACACTCGCTGGCTATTCATCTTGCCACTCCAGCCCTCAAATCCATTATATGGAATGTTGCTTACAACCTAGGTTGACCTCTAGTCACACCATTCTCGGAACATAACACAACATTACTACTCGCTTGCCTTTTATAGTGATTTTAGATCTAACCTAAACAATCTCTATAAGAAGAGAAGGTTACACCCTCAAGTGATCTCCACGATCCACTACTCTTGGCGTGAGGACCTTATGTTCTACCTTCAAGCCTTTCATAGAGGAGCTAGTCCCTTGCTTATGCAACTACAACCCGTAGCCATAAGACTTTGACTCAATGAAGAAGAGAATTAAAGTCTAAGTGAACATATGAATATTCTAAATGCAATAAATGCAAGACTAAACATTATATGCTTAATTAGATGTTAAGATGCAAATCTAACATCCTAATTATCAAACAAGCCTACATGCACATACATGAGGTCTCAGTTAGATGTAGAATGATTCTAGCAACCTAATTGTCAAATAAAGCTCACATAAACATTCATGAACTTGCCTAGTTGCACAAAGCCAACATAATCATCAACTAAACATACATGAACATTTATGGATTAGCTATATAGGCTATATAGCCTAATAATGCAAGTTATCACAAACAAACTCAATCATGCAATTAAGACTCATAAATATATGCAACAAAAGAGTCATGGTATTTAATCATGCAATAAATACTAACTCTAGAGTAAATAGAACAATAAATGAGATTTAATGAAGTTCTAACTTACTTAGTCATGAAACCAAAAAGACCAATGGTCAAATGATGATTGATGATGTTAGATACACAAGGATATTTGCGTTTGGAGAGTCAAAGATTGAATCTTTATACTTTCTCTCTCAAGGAGTTCTAACCTCTCAGTAAAATGTGATTTTCAGAGCTCTAACCCAGATGCGATGAGTTAGTGAGGTATATACAGAAGCCCTAGACGAAATTACATCGTTTTGATAAAAATTAAAAAGGTCACTCCCAAGGTCTCTCTCAGGATTGCTCCCTTTGAGAGCGAATGTTGGACAACAAACTTCTCTTGAAAATGTTCGCTCCCAAGAATAGCGAAAATCGCGATAGTGCAATAGCTCCATATTTCAGTGATCTAAAACATGACCAAACAATATCGAAACCTATCGTATAATATACCGTTGGAAAGGTGTGGATGTTAATTTCTACTCCTTTTCACTGAATGAGGTTTCAATACCTTTAGAAACATATATGGTCATTTGAGCGACCAAAGGTCAGATTTGGACAACAAAAGTTAATGAACATTTCAAATAAAAAGTTTACAGAATTTGAAAAATAAAAATATTAAAAAAAATGAAACCTGGAAAGTGGAGGCAACAGCCTCTATCATCAACGACAATGGAGGCAGACTGGAAATGAAGGGAGGAGGCACGCCTCCTCAATCCAAAATCTCAGTGAGGAGGCGCGACGTACTACCTGGATCTAGGGTGGAGGAGGTCACGGCCTCCTCCCCAGCTTTTATAGTGGAGGTGTTGCTGCCTCCACCAGTTTGTTTTTTGTAACTTTTGTTTTTTTAATTTATAATTTAAAATTAATTTTATCTTGTAATATTTTAAATTTAAATTTATTTTATTTTATTGACACGTCTCATGTTTCTAGTTGAACTAGTTGAAAGATAAAAATACACCTAAAACCGTTAAGTTTGACTAATAGTTGACTAATAGAAGTTGTACATTCATCTTTTTTTTTTACTTTTGTTTTTTAAATTTATTTTATGATATTATAAATTTTAATTTTTTTTTAATTTTACTGACACGTCGCATGTTTCTAGTTGAAAGACAAAAATACATCTGAAATCATTAAGTTTGACTAACATTTGACTAATAGAGAGACCAATTTGATACATTTATGAAAAGTAAGGGACCAAGGGTGCTAAAAAAGAAAACACATTTTAAAAATTGATGTTTCCCTAAAAGGTAGGGAATAAATTGATAATACCCCAAATAATAACATTTCAAAATATGAAATTTAATATATGAAGTTAATTTTGTATAAAAAAATTTAATCTAATGAAAAAGAACTTTAATTTTTTTTTTGAAGTATTACTTTAGTTCGGGGTTTTTTTTGAAGAGGGAAGGACTCGAACCCACAACCTCGTGGTGTAGGTGTGAGGGGTTTACCACTACACTAACCTCATCTCGTCGAAAACTAACTTTAGAAAAAAAAAACAATAACTAACTTTTAAGTTAATTTTAAATCGAGTGAAATGTTACTTAAGTGAGTAGAAATTTTTTGTGTTGAAGTGTAGATATATATAAGATGTTAGATGTTTGGAAAAACATATTTTATTGTTGCTTTTTTGAAGTCCAACACCAATTGTAACCGAGTTTATTGGAATGTAATGAAATCAACCTCTATAAATACGACTCGGTAGATTAAATTGAACAAGTTCTTGTTATAGAAATCCTTCAATACACATAATGGAATCTATTAATTTCTAACATAAATTATTCTCCTACTATTTGTGAGAATTGAAAGAAACCAATATCAATCTACATGGAGGAAAAAAAAAACAGTTGGCGTAATAGAGTCAAATTTGATTCCAAACAACCATAAAACAAGCATACATGAAATTTCCCACCAATGCAAAAAGCATGAAAAAGTGTTTTATCCAAGTGGGAAAAAATTTCAGAAATACAGCTTGTGAGGGTTCCTAATGCTTGGCTTCTTTCTCGCAATTAAATTTGTCATTCTTTGTAAACTTTTGTAACTGATCAATAAAATACAACAAATTAAATTTCAATCCCATACATTTATTAAAGTTAGGCCAAAGTGAGCCAAATGAAATCTGACCTTAAATTCCCCATGCAATCGAGGGCTATCATTTCACACATAAGGTAATGTAGGGGACCCCAATTAATAATTTATTTATGTTTGCTTTGAAAAATTTGGTGAATTTTATATGCATTTAATTTTCCCATTGCTTCAACAATTTTGACCATTCAAAAATCACACGTTTCCAACTCAACTATATTGATTTGACACCATCCTCCATCACCCCAACTAAAATTATCATGTAGTTAAAGAAAATTCTAATGGTGATGCACAACTAATTTCAATAGGCTTTCTTGAAAAAAAAAATGTCTTTAATTACAATTAATGGCAAGATTTGCTCCCAATTTTCTTGAAATAATTGTCTCCAAATCAAATTTTGTTGGTCAGTATCGATCATAACTTAAAATATTTATTCTTATTTATACCTATCAACGATTTTTCAACTATATTAAGATTTTCATGAGGTCTTAATCCAAAAGAAAATAAAGGTTTTTAAATGAAGAATAAATAAATAGTTCGATGTTTTAGTAACAAATTTAAATTGATATAGCTAATACCAAATAAAACATTGTGATTATATCAACAAAATTTTAATTTAATTGTAAGTAAAAAAAAATTAATCTTATTGTGAGGAGATATCTAGAAATTCTTAGTATGACCCTAACCTACTATTATTATTATTATTAAGTATTACATGAATTCATGGTTTTTTAGGGAAGGTGATGACCCTAACCAACAATCTCGTGATGCAAGTGTAAGGGGTTTACCACCAAATCAACCTCATATCATCCCTAACCTATTAATTTAAGTTTTGGTCTAGGATCAATTATTTTCAAGGCATGTTTTTATTGATCTCTCTTAAAATTTGGTTTGATTGAAAATGACTTAAATTCACTCTTCTTGTGAATGGGCATCCTTGATGTCATGAAAATCATTTAGAACGACCTTCTATACGATTATCATTAACTTCTTTTACATGGGACGTTGATATAAAAGACGGGTATAAAACAAATAACGGTCGGAATTTTGGTATTTTTGTGATATAGTAAGGGTTGAAATGTAATTATCATTAAAAAAAACTTACAATATTTAGGTTCCGTCCTGTAAGCGTTTTTCGTTAACTGTTTTTCGAAAATAATGAAAATGAAAACTGTGTTTTTTGTTTCAGTTTCGAAATCTAAAAACGCGTCTAATAGCATATACTGAAAGCTGTATTATGAAAATGAAAACGAAAAAAACGAGTCTGGTAGGTTAACCGAAAAATATCAAAAATTGTATAAATTTCCTATTATTTTTTATATTGTAATTTTTTAATTTGAATAAGAGATAGGTCGATAATTCATTCCAAATAATTATCTAATAACTCATAATAACCGGATAAAATCTCTTTGATGAATTATTGTGATTTTAAATTTAAAATAATTTCAAAATCCAAGATTTTTATGTTAATATATATATATATATATATATATATATATGTTAATAAACTCTTTGTGATTTGAAACAAAAACAAAAATAAAACCTTTCAAAATAAAAAAAGGAAAAAAAATAATTACAAAAATATAGGAGCCGATCTGCTCTTGGAGGAGCAGATCGACGACACTAAGAAGAAAAGAAGATGAAGAGAGGAAGAAGGAGAAGATGAAGAAAATGAGATGACGAAGGGAAGAAGATATGAAAAAGTTGAGATGAAGTGAAGAACAGAAGAGATGACGTAGAGAAGATGAGATGAAGAAAGAGATGACGAAGATAGTCCGGAAAAGATGAAAAGAAGAAAAAAAAGCTGTAATTTTTTAAAAAAAAAATAAAAACAAATAAAAAAACAAAAAACAAAAACAAGTATTTTGTGTTTTTCAAATATTTCACTGTTAACACCGGTTTTGTTTTTCGTTTTTTGAAAATAAAATGAAAAATGGTTAACGAACGTAAATTCGAAATCATTTTTGGAAAACAAAAACGAAAACGGACTGAAAAACAGCCGCAGGACGTGGCCTTAGTTTTTCAATGCATCCAATCACATAAAACACTCACACCATATGTTGTAATCTTATTGGCTTAGGTATGTATGTTCAGAGTTCAGACCTACAAATACATATTTATTTATTTATAATTTTTTTTTCTCACTTGGATAAGAGAGATTCAAATTTGGAACCTTAATTTCATTGAGAGGAGTGGTTACAAATATTTATAGCTATCTACCACTATTTATTTATTTATAATTTTATAATTTTGAGTTCATAGATAGTATGAGGTTAACATAGCGTTTTGTCACTTAGACCAACACAACTGATCCATTATTGAAACAACCTCATAGGTTAAAATACAGTATTGTATTTTTTACCTTATATAAGACACAGTGAAGACTAATAAAATTGGTATTACATTTAATGTTGATAAATTTTGAAAAAAATAATAAAAAAAATTGAGAGAGTGTATAGGAGTTGGGGTTAGGGGGTAGTTACAAAATTTGGTGTAAACCAGAAAACTCCGGTGTATCCCCACTCTCCCACCCATAAGATGCATTAAATTTGTAGGAGTACCAAGCCATCACTACAGCTGTGCCAAGTTACACCTACAGCAAGAGAGAAAGCAAAGAAAAACACATTCAAGCTTTTTGATCATTATTGACATTTTTGGGATACGATAGTGACATTTTGATTAAGAGCTCTAACTGTATTTTGAATTTCTTAAGAAGATCGAGTTTATAAGTAGGTGACTTGGTGAGGCTTTGCAGATAGATTTACAAGTACCCCAGTTGTCGTTGCGTACCCGTAGAGAAGTTTCACTGGTACCGGAAGAAGAGTTTTTTAATTTTTAATTTTTAATTTTTAGCTATAAATACCGACCTGAATTCTTTTCTCTCTTGTTCTAGGATCCACACTCTTATCTGCGTATTTATTGTTTCTTTTTCTTGGGTCTATTTACAACTAGCTAAAACAGATAAAAAGAAGAAGAAGAGTTTATACAAGGGTGCTTATAGAATATTTAGAGTTGCTTGGTTTCTGTAAAGAAAATGGCTGTTGCTCCATTGTCAGCTTGGCCTTGGGAGAACCTGGGGTTTTACAAGGTACTTCAACTGTGAATTTTGGATTTTGTTCTTTGATATGTTGTTGTTGTTGGTGTTGTGTGTATATATACACTGCTGATGATCTGTTCATGTTTTGGGTTTTTTTTTGTTTTTTTTTTATGATGATGATCAGTATTTGCTATATGGACCTCTAGTTGGAAAATTTGTATATTCAAGGATGCAAGAGGAGAGCCCAGATGAAACTTGGTGTCTCCATATTCTCATCATATCTATACTCAGAGGAATCATTTATCTGCTTTGGAACGTTTACAGTAACATGCTTTTCTTGACCCGCAATCGCCGGATTATTCAAAAAGGGATTGATTTCAAGCAGATTGACACAGAATGGGACTGGTACTAATATACTTTTTCAACAATCTTGGATCATCATCTTGTGTCAATTCTTATATATATATATATATATATATATATATATATATACTGGTGTACACTTTTGTTTTGCAGGGACAATTTCATAATTCTTCAAGCTCTAATTGCTTCAATGGCCTACTACATGTTCCCTTGCTTTGAAAACCTCCCTTTGTGGAACACAAAAGGCTTTATTGCATTATTGATACTCCATGTGACAGTCACAGAGCCTCTATACTATTTCATACATAGACATTTCCACAAAAATCACTCCCTTTTTACCAATTATCATTCACTTCACCATTCATCTCCAGTGCCTCAGGCTACCACAGGTACGAATTCAAATCGTTCATGTCTAATTAAATTTCTCTTTTCTTCATCTAATTAACTAGGCCTGGTTTCTGTGGTCTTGGTACAGCTGGAAATGCAACGTTTTTGGAACATCTTGTATTTAGTACAATCACAGCCGTTCCGATCCTCGGAGCCTCTGTGATGGGATATGCATCAACAAGCATGATTTATGCCTATGTTTTTGTTTTCGATTGTCTAAGATGCTTGGGACACTGCAATGCTGAGATTATTCCTCATAAATTGTTCAAGACCCTTCCGTTTCTTCGATATCTTCTCTATACTCCCACGTAAGTTAATTAGGATTTTCTAATGCTTGTTATGATCTTACGGTTTGAAAAAAAAAAAAAAAAAACAAAGGCTTTCCAAATCAAACATTGATCAGTTTGTACAAGAGGGTTTGGTGGCCTTAATTAAGAAACATTTCTACAATTGTATGGTGATTGTTTATTTTTGGAGAGAGACACCTTTTTTTTTTTTTAAAGAGTTCATTAGCAAGATATATAACTGGAACTCCCAAGTTTTAGTAAAAATATAATTGCATAAAATTGAGTTGTTGGATATATCTGTCATATTCATTACAATTATTTATTGATGTTAAGTACTTGTTTGTGCTTGTGGGGTTAATGTACAGATACCACAGCCTGCACCACACAGAGATGGATACCAACTTGTGTCTGTTTATGCCTCTGTTTGATGCCCTTGGGAACACACTAAACAGCAAATCATGGCTACTGCACGAGAAAATTACTTCTGCTTCAGGTAGTTGTGAATCCATTCCACTCAAACACCGAATTTGGTGGTTCATTATATTCTTATTGACACCATTACTCATATATATATATATATATATATATATATATATATATATATATCACAAAACAGATATTAACCATTCCATTTATTGGATAGCTAGGGACCATTTAGCATTTAGGGATAACTTTTTTACCTACGGATGGTAATATATATGCGGGTACTCGACTACGATGCGCAGATATGAATATTACTATTATGGTACACGAAAGGGGTGTGAATACGAAAATTCATAGCCGCTACGGGTTTGGGTAGGGTGTGAATATGAAATTAATATCAATACCCTAATCACATATCTTCGTAAATTTAAAATATCATTATATATATATATATATATATATATATATTTCTTTTACACATAAAACGACAGCATTTTGATTTTAGTATAAATCAAAACCTAAAATATGTGTACAAGTGTACTTACGGTGGAACTGTCACTTTATTTGGAGGAAGCTAGTGTTGTAGAACTTAAAGATTATTTGATTTTTTTGTTTCAAATTTATCATGAATTTGTATTGTCATGTATCCAACAAGGTTTTACTTGTTTATTAATTTTTTTAAATTTCGCCACAATGATTTTTTTTTTCACGACCTCCTCCAGCTCCACCAATTTTTGGTCGTTGACATTTAATTAACTTTAATGCAGGAAACAAAGGAAGGGTACCAGATTTTGTTTTCCTAGCACATGTTGTGGATGTGACCTCCTCAATGCATGTACCATGCTTTTTGAGATCAATGGCATCATTGCCCTTCGAAACGAGGCTGTTTTTGCTGCCTTGTTGGCCAATTGCTTTTGTGATTATGCTGATGATGTGGGCTTGGTCTAAAACCTTCCTCGTCTCGTTCTATTATCTCCGAGGCCGCTTGCACCAGACCTGGGCTGTTCCTAGATATGGATTTCAGGTATACTTCCTGATTCCTAATTGATCGTCTGTTAGCTTAAACTTCTGGGTATAGAAGTTACTAACATTACGCAAATGTTTCGTTTCCAGTATTTCTTGCCATTTGCTCGAGATGGTATTAATAAGCAAATAGAAGAGGCCATCCTGAGGGCTGATAAGATTGGTGTTAAGGTTATAAGCCTTGCTGCATTGAATAAGGTTTGTTTTTTTTTTTTTTTTTTCAAATTTTTCCATTTTTGTTTTTAAGATAAAAATCTATTTTAGACAATAAATTAAGCTCTGCTGGTTCCTGGCAAGGTAGTTGGAGGAATTAAATTTAGATATCAACCAATGTCAGCATTGAAATTAGTGAATGGAAAGTAGACCTTTTACTTTTTGGCATTAACAGGACAGTGTACTATCATTGCCATTGAAAAATATCCTTGCTCTTTTACCATCGTAATTCACACTATATTAATATATCATCTGTATTTGTTTCTGTTCAAATCCAGTACTCTTTTAAATTTTAATGGACAAACATTGAAGTAGAAGTAGGTACTAGGTGGGATAGACAACTGATTAATTTTTATTGTCCAACTTGAGAGATGATAATTTAGATTTGTAATTGATCAACAAATTAGGCTGCAGCTAAGCCAATTAAGTTCCATGTTAACTGATTGATTAATGGTGTTGTACACAGAACGAATCTCTTAACGGTGGAGGAACCCTGTTTGTTAACAAGCACCCGAACCTGAGAGTGAGAGTTGTCCATGGAAACACCTTAACTGCTGCAGTGATTCTCAATGAGATCCCAAAGGATGTTAAAGAAGTTTTTCTTACAGGAGCTACTTCAAAGCTTGGAAGAGCAATTGCTCTCTACCTCTGCCAGAGGAAAGTTAGAGTCATGGTAAGTATTTTCCCACTAATTGTTCTTCTATACAACATTTACGATAAACAAATGCGAAATGATAGCTACTTTAGTGTAATAAATGAGACATTAGTTTTGGTACTTTTAATGTCACAACTGTAATTTTGCTTAGCCTTATATTGGTATACATACAAGTTGCAGACATCAATAATGCAAACGCAGTTTTGATTGGTATAATGTGAAAATGCTGTCATTTATGACTTGAGCTTGAACCATAAATTGTTAGCAAAAATTGTTGCCTTCATTAAACAACAGAGTAGCTAAGTTGTTAGGTTAGATGAAGCCACTGTCAATTCTGGTTCCAAGTTAATATCTTTATTTATTAACTTCATTTGTCATTTTGCAAAACTGTTTCTGAATACTAAAGTGGAAATGGGAAACTAAAATTAGAGAATAAAATTGATTGTGTGGTAATGAAATCACTCCAGATGTTAACTCTGTCAACTGAAAGATTCCAAAATATTCAAAAGGAAGCCCCTGTGGAATGCCAAAACTATCTTATTCAAGTGACAAAGTACCAGGCAGCTCAAAATTGCAAGGTATGTTGTTCTTCCTAACCATTTTAGTAAACCTCTCCTGAAACTTGTGATCCATTTTTATGAAATTGGGATCGGTTCTAAATGTAAGCATGATTTTTCTGGTGTGACCTAAATAGACATGGATAGTTGGCAAGTGGATCACACCAAGGGAGCAAAGTTGGGCTCCATCAGGAACACATTTTCATCAATTTGTGGTCCCACCCATCTTGCATTTCAGAAGAGACTGCACTTATGGTGATCTTGCAGCTATGAGATTACCTGATGATGTTGAAGGCCTTGGAAGCTGTGAGGTGAGCACTTTTATTTCATAATCTCCACACTTCTACCTTTTTCCACACATTCATTTTCTTCAACGCGTTTACTAATCAAGAATCCTAATAAGGGAAAGGGAATATAATTACTGATTTGTGATTCCTGTGTTTACTAAAATCAGTTGGTAATCAGATTATGTAGGTCTCACACATAAATCAAGAATTAAGTTTCTACCAGAAAAAGGGACTTGATTCCCCCCCTCCCAATTAGTACTTTTTAACTTTTATTTCTGCTTCTACAACCCTACTTTGGACTCAAATAGTGATTTAGAGGCTAAAATTCGCCATGATTGAGAAACTTCCAAGGAATCCATCCCCGAAAGAACGGAGTAAAACAATCATCCAACTCGAATGAGATTAGGTATTTCAGTGTCTATAGAAAAGGAAAATTGAAAGACACATATAACTTGTGTGACTAAAAGGTTGTTAAAAGTGAAGAAATAGGTGCAACTGAAGTAGTTACAGGTTGATCACACAATATTTATAGTTGCTGTTAACAATTTATAAGCATTATGTTTCCATTCTCATAAAACATTCATATATAATATTGTTTTATTTTAAACTTTATATTAATGAATTGTTTAACTGTTGAAACAGTACACCATGGAGAGAGGAGTAGTTCATGCATGTCATGCAGGTGGAGTGGTTCATTCATTGGAAGGTTGGACTCACCATGAAGTTGGAGCTCTTGATGTTGACAAAATAGATTTAGTCTGGAAAGCTGCACTTAAACATGGTATCAGGCCAGTTTCAAGCCTCTAATATCAAGATTCTTTATAAATTTATGCGTGGAAAAGAACCATATGATCATCAACACGCAATTCGCAGTAATTGTAACAAGAACCATCTCTCTGTTTACCTCTTTTTTTTTTCTTTTTTTCTTTTTTTCATTTTTCGATGAACAACAGAAATATGGATTAAGTTGATGATGATATTCACCTTATGAATTAATGTTGTGTAGTATGTACTTGCTTTCATTGATAACTTAATGAAGCAAAGCTATCATTTTATTTTTAGCTATAAAAATTGTTTGAATTGAAGTCTCTCTCTATCCAAATCAGACAATTAAATTAAATTTATATATAAAGATCTAATTCAATTATTTAAACCAACAAAGCCAACTTTGGATATGAAGAATGGACATCACATGTTCAACTTAATTTGGAGGTCTTGTTACTGGGCATAAACTTGGGTATAGCGGGATGCACTCTGTATCTTTTACCCAGATGTTGCCATATGAGCAAAGTAACTTACGTGGCAGTATCAGGATGGGGAATTTATCTAGGATGTATCAAAAAGCATATTAATGGTGTGGCAGAGTTGCATGTTATGCTGCTCCATATGATGTCCCTGTCGAATTATTTCTACTTTTGGAAGACTAGACCAAGGGCGGGGTAGGTAGAGCCTAGATTGGACTGTTGCCAGGTCCAATATTTCGAAATATATATTTATATATATAAAAAATTCTTTCAAAAATAAACATTAATATATTAATTAAATTAAATTGTAAAGTTTATAATTATGGATTTCAATTTATATATATTCGGCTCTATATCTCATAAAGATCACCATCTAATGTGGTTTAATGGTAAAAACGCTTATTTAGTTTGACAATGTCTCTGGTCGAGTCACAGCCGATGCTAATGTTATAAATGTTTGCTGGCCAAGCACACATGGGCCTGTCACGGCACAACGAGTTGCTGTGCCATGCCAAGCCAGACCAATTTAAGAAAATGGGTGCTCGGCACGACCCTGGTAGGCCGTGCCGGGCCGGCCCACGTGCCGGCTTACGTGGGCCTAAATGTGTCTGGCTCAGGCCCATTTTCAATTTTTTTTAAAATTAAATTCTTAAGTATTTAAATATTTAAATTTAATTGTTATAAATTATAATATTGTTTTCCCAATTTAACTTATGTATTTTTAATTGTAATTTGTTTATCTTATTTATTATTTTAGTCTAATTAAAAAAATGAAGAAAATGGATAGATATATAATTTTATTTAATAAATAATTCAAAGATTAAATAAGGATAAAAGATTAAAGAAAATAAAATATAGATAAAATTATGAAAATATGAAATGAAGAATTATTTATTTATTTCGGACTTTTAGTATTACATATTTACATGATTTCTTAATTAAAAACCTTACCAAGAAAACCCAGTGGGATAAAAACTTGGCGATGCATTATCTAATGTGATAGAAAGGATGTGTTGAGTAATTCCATAAGTTTCTAAAACATAAATAATGACATTATAAATATTTTCTATGCTATGTTGAAAATCCATAAGACGAAAAACCCAAAATTTGTTTTTGTAACCACCAATCAGAGTCTAAATAGTGTCATGTGACACAATAATAGTCCTGTTTGGAACATGCGTTCCAAATATCGGAAGTTAATGCAATAGTGACAGTTAGTTGCTGTAATTCAGCCATCAAGTCATCTCGTAGGGTTTTAAACATTTTATCAAATCACTCATAGTTGTGTTTCTATAAACAATAGTAAATTGGGGTTTTTTGCACTTTGGATAAATTCTTCATAAAAAACACTGTCACCGAAATTAATCGGTTGATCAGTACATGCGATGTAACGTGCCATGCATTCTCTAGCATGCGCGACGACATAATACCACGTCATAACACCTCGTCGTAACGGACCCGTCTGGGTGCCGTTGTAACTGTGTTTGAGTTTTAGTGTATACCTATCAGTGTGCACACATACATTTGTCCATATGCCTTCTCAAATGACCGGTTCCCCCTAGAAGTGGCATAGTCCTTATGACAAAACTTGCATTTAGCTCTGTCCCCGACCATATCGTCTAGAAGTGTCAGTTGTACTACATCAAAACACTGTCATACTCCTGATGTCAACTTTTTAGATCTGGGACGTGATGTCGGTGTAGTGCCAGAACCGGAAGGTCCCGCTACTGTTTCCGTTGGTCCAGAAAGGTTAAAATAATCGTTGTTCATGTTAAGACCATCAGGGAAATAAGGATGATTAGGATCCATTTCCTACAATACAAATATTAACTCATTAGTAATTAAAAACTAAGCATCAAACCATAAATATACTAAACATAAAACTATAAAAGCCATAAAATGATAAAAGTACTAAACAAAAATATTAAAATTAACTACTAAACATAAAATAATAAATTTACTAACCAAAAATATTAAAATTTACTACTAAACATAAAATGATAAATTTACTAACAAAAATATTAAAATTAATTACTTAACATAAAATGATAAATTTACAAAAAAAAATATTAAAATTAATTACTAAACATAAAATGATAAATTTACTAACTAAATGAAAATATTAAAATTAATAACAAAAGTCTGAACAAAAAATTATAAATTTACTAACTAAATGAAAATATTAAAATTAATAACTAAAGTCTAAACATAAAATGATAAATTTACTAAGCAAAAATTTTAACATTAACTACTGAAAATATTCCTCCAAGGGTGTGTCTAATAACCTGGGGGGGGGGGGGGGGGGGGTTGAATAGGTTTTAATCAAGTTAACCCTAGGGGGGTGGGGGACGGGTTGAATAGGTTTTAATCAAGTTAATTACCAATTTACCAATTTTTTTTATTAGTCAATATTAAAAATTCACCTTATAAACAAACATACAAAATCAAGTGTAAAGTGCGGAATAATAAATAACACTTGATTTTTACGTGGAAACCCTTCGACAAGGGAAAAACCACGGGCTATCCTTCTAGCCACACACGATCCTCAAATCCACTATTGTAATGATGTTTACAACCTAGATTGACCTCTAGTCACACCATTCTCGGTCACTAACCCACCACTACTACCCAACAGGCCTTTATAGTGAATCCTTGATCACTTTGCTTGCCAACCACACCTTGGTTGCAAGACTTCACTTGCTTGTGCACTACACCTTGTAGTCACAAGACTTAACTCTCAAAGAAGAGATTAACAACCTAAGTGAATTTATGAATATTCAAAATGCAAATAATGCTAGGCAACACTAAATGCTTATCTAGGGATTAAATATGACACTAAGTACAAATTCTAGATATCAATGTCTATATGAATGCTCATAGAGACCTAACTAGATATAGATATGCAAGTCTAAACTCTAGTCATCAAACAAAGCCATATCAACACATGTTGTCACATAAAATGTCAAGGACAATAAATGCAATTAACAAATGCAATCAATGAGTCCTAATTAGCTAGAGGGCAAATATGTCCTAAATATTAGCTATCACAATACAAACCCAATCATACAAAGGAACTCATAAATAGATGCATTAAATAGTCTTGGAAAGTATGAACAAATGATAAAGATGGGGTTTTTTTTCAACTTACCAAGTCAACTAATGATGAAGACCCATGCCTTAAAGATGCTTAGAAATGCATGAAGATGATGGGTTTTTGGGTTTGGAGAGTCAAGGAACAAAGCTAACTATATTTAATGTATGTATATACGTATAGCATATCTCAAACACACACACACACACACACACACACACACACACACACACACACACACATATATATATATATATATCTTTTCAGGTTATAAGAAGATGTTAGTATATAACTACAGTCTATATATCATCCATGATATAAATGCATGTTTCTATAATTTTGTTGACGGTGATTTCTAGACTTGTGGCTAATCAACCAGTCAACGATATGATTTGGTAAATCTGTAGATAGCAAAATTAATATAAGAAAAAGGACAATGAAAAGAATGGTTTTTACGTGGTAAAACTCCGGTAACGGAGAAATGTTCACGGTTGTCGCTCTGGCGGCAGAGAAACAAATTCACTATGAAATAAACGGATTACACCCTCTAATCAATCTTTGTTCTGTTGTAATAATTCACTCTCTCTTTTGCAATGATTTTACAGTTGTATTTATATGGTGCTTTCTAGGGTTTCTCAAATCTTGGCGTGTAAGTGGAAGATTACAGAGTCTTGTTAGGAATCTTCTGGCTTGGACTATCTTGATCTCTTTCCTATTTGGAGTCTCCACGCATTCAATGTAGCTAATTCACTGTTTGATTAGGACTCCTGATATTTCAGAATGGATCAACTTGTTTCCTTCTTAAAGTGTGACTCTAAGTCCCATATCTTAATGAAAATTCCTTACTGGTCGATGTGTTTAAGTTGGTTTGGAATTTCCCGATTTGGTCGGGTGTGTTTCACTGTGGAAGTGATGTATATATTTTTCCTATTCCAACCGAGTATATCTCACTAAGTAGAGATTCTTTTGCAAGCAAAATCTCCATTCATTGAGGCACCTCATTCGAGCGACTTCACCTACTTCAATATGAATTTTTTTTTGGTGACGTGTTCTCGGTCAACACTCTTTTGGTTGACTTTCATCATCGTGGCACAGTTAGTCTTCCACTATTCTCATTATGTTCTGGTGATGTGACACTCAGGAAAATTTCGCATACAACAATACCCCCTTAAATATTTGAGCCGAGCGCCTTTCTTGACCTCGTGCTTCAGCAGTTTCCCTGAGTAACATGTGCTCGGCTTGATCTTCACTGTTCGGTAGCTCATTCCTACTCAGTGAAAGGTATTTAAAAAGATCCTCTTTTAATTTTGTTGCTACTCTCATTAATACGGTCATTATCACATCCTCATTAATTTGAAATCTTAATGTCGTGTCTTAATTGCGTCCATAGAAATTCGATTGCTTTGATGATCGAAATACCTTGATGGCGACGTTTGGAGGCTCAAAGCTTTTTTATCAAGACATTTTTCCTCACGTGGGTTGGCACTCCAAGCGCTTTTCAAGGAGACATGACCTGATCTGAACTTCACGTCATCAGCCATGTCCCTCTGTTTTCTCATGTTTTACATAATGACGTCACTTAGGGTTTCATTCAAAAATTCTCACGAGTATTTAACTCCTCTACGCATCCAACTAAATCCATTTCTTTCTTTTCTTCTTCCACCAATTTCTCATATTAATCCATCTACTTTAAACCTATAATCCTAAAAAAAAAACCTAGCTTTTCTTGCTTTCAATCTCAGTTCACTATTGTTTCTATTACCGTATCTTCAGCCATTGTAACCCAAACAATCATTTTAGGTGAGTTTTTATGGATTATAGAGGTAGACATTATCTACTAGTCAATATGATGATTGCAATCGAATGTAAAGATACAATCGCAGTTGAGCGATTTGAAAAACTGCTGCAAGCCCACGCCCTTGATCAGCCTCTTTTCTTAACTGTCGATGTCTCTGGTTTTGGCATTGTTATTTTTCAAACTAATCCTACTATTTCCACTCACAGTGATATTAACCCACCAATGACAAGAGCTAGAACAACTAGTACTCATCGAAGAACTAGGGTTCTAAGGGTAGTTCTATCTTGAGACATCAGGGTTGGGCAGCAAACCGTAAATCAATTAGTTATTGAAGACGAGCATAGGGAAGCTAATATTCACAATGAGTGTGCGCATATGTCTATGAGCCAACGCCGTTGGTGAAAGGGAACTGTGCCAGTATATCGACAGAATCGACTTGAATACAAATGTTGTTCAACCAATTTTAACTGGAGATAGAGCCGTGTGGAACCCTCCGCCCAGGGCAGTAGCAATTTATGGTGTGATGATGAGTTATGGAGTAACTCTTCCCCCTTCAACCTTTTATTTCACGCTTCCCTGTTGAAGCTCAACTTTCCCCAACTAAACTCGCCTCGAATAGCTATCGGATCCTGATGCGTATATGGCACAAGATGCACCTACCGGCTCCCACTCATCGAGAAATTTGACAATTTTACACACTTAGGTAGTCTGATGAAACGAGTACCTACTTTATCCTCTCCAGTCTTCCCGACCACTAGATCCCAAAGGGGGTGGTTGTCTCGAAGGAGGTTAAGGTCACCACCGAGGAGAAGATAAAGGGCTTCATCTGGGGTTTTCCATCTTCAAATAAATTTGTTAACAGAAATTTTGCTCGGGATGAGAAACCTCAGTTAACACCCTCGAGACCACTACCACGTAGGTGGTGGCCAAGATTGATTATATGTGTAGTGATGATTTATAAAATGACAAGGAATGGTGATACCATTCACCCAAAAGAAAGCCAAAATATTTTTATTGAACGTGCCTGGTATACAAATACAAGTTTCTTTCTTTTTTCTCTCAACTCTCTCTAGGGTGTCGTTGAGTATTTGTCATATGCCTGTCGAATAGTAGTCTCCTCTTTTTTCTTTTCTTTCTTTCTATTTATACATAGTTTTCTAGGTTAAACAAACTGATTCTCCCCTTGATTTTCTCAGTCTCTCTCCTCCTTATCGGGCGGGATTTCTCGCTTTAATGTCATTGACTTTGAGTTAACAGCCGAATTGAGAATATCGTGGTGGAGATCAGTTTGTTTTCTCTTTGGATTCTATTACTTGTTCTGCATATAGGTAACGTTTCCTGATATGATCCAGTGTATCTTCGTATCTTTTCAGCATGATCCTTTATAGAGGTCGTTGAATATGGCATGGTGTGGTGCATCAACTGGTGAGGTTGATCAGTGTTCTGACCTCGATATCTGAGAAGTTTCATCCAGCTTGGAGCCAAATCGGGCTTCCCTTGACCTTTCAAAGCTAGGTGTGGCTTCCTTTAACCTTTCGAAGCTAGGTGTGGCTTCTTCTAACCTTTCGAAGCTAGGTGCGGCCTTCTAGGGATATTCTTCTGTGTCAACGAGGTATAGGCGAGTCTCTGGAGCATTTGCGAGGTGACCTCGACTTCGGGGAGCTTCTAGTTTTGGTGATGCGGGCTAGATCTGATCGTTCCGGGCTCTATCCCGGATGTTTTTGGAGCCCGTCCTTGTTCCTGGGGTGGTATCGTAGTTCGGTTCTAGATAGAAAGGTCTCCTGGTGGAGACTCTCGGGTATGGAACCAGGTCTGGGAGGTGGAAAATTTTCCTTTGGTCCTTAGCCAATTTTGGCTATTAACAAAATTCATGAAGAATAGTCGGCTATTCGTTGGGTGTAATTGGGGTCAAATTTCTTTTGATGAATGGGAAAGACAACTGGAAGAACTCAAAGTCCCTCGGTTCCTTACCTCTCTAGATACTTGGAACAAGACTTCCTCTTTCTTATCTATTAGTGATCTGACTAATCTGGCCAGAGAAGTCGTTCGTTCTTTGAAGAAAATGGGGAGATCTTATCTCTTTGATGAGGAGAAGAAGATCACTACCCAATTATTCCCTTAGCTTTCAGCTGGTCGTAAGCGATATACGTGCTTTGATTTAAGTCAGTCTATTCAAAAAAATTTCTCGTTATCTTCTAAGCTGTCTGCTCCAATTTTTTTGTTTCTTTTGTATAGTAATTGATGCAGATATAGTTTGTGACGTGCAAGCACGGTGAGCCAAGGATGTGTAGAGGACATCCATAAGGATGCTGCTAGTCAAGCAGCGAGTGGAATTGCACAACCACAGGACTATGATGCTAACGAAGACGAGGATTTCTCTGAAGGAGAGACTGCCGAGGAAGCTCCTAGAATTGAGGTGAGAGGGGGGCCAAGTGGTTTTGTGGCTGAGAAGGGAAAAACTAAGGTTAGAGATCTTAATCCTTCTACTATTCCCACCTCACAAGATGTTACCTCTTCGCTCGCCGAGGAGTTTAAGGTTGAGGATCACACCGGCGACCTCCACAGTCAGGGGAGGCGCTGGGCATAGAGGAAAGTCACCAGCCCGCCCAGACAGACGGCTCCTTAAACCCCACGAGTGGTCTTATACATGGATTTTTCCTCAGATAGGGGTGAAGCAAACACTTAGGAAGTTTGTGTTGATGTGTCTGCTTTTTCCCTGAAGGTTCTTACCGAGCAGGCAGGGGCGGAACCTAAAGGGGGGGTGAATAGGTTGACACTCTATTTTAAAAAAAAATTCGAGACTTTTGTCAAAACCTTGGTGAGCATACAAATTATCCTTTAACATGATTGTTATGAGAAAACAATTAACACATGTAAGCTAAATTCACCAACTTATGTCTACAAAACATATAACAAGAGATAATGTGTCTTATAAACAAATATGTTCAATGCTCAATGCAAAGCAAATTTCATAAGTTGTACTTTGAATATTACAATGTAAATTCACTAAGTGAAACTTTAAAACTTGATATAGAATATCACAAGACACAATGTTCAAACACTTACAAAGATACAAGAGACAAATGTTGATTCAACAAATAATGTGTGCATCTATTTCTCTACAAAAATCTTGTTTACAAAGATGTGAAGAAATGAAGATCTTAAACAAGATATATTGATCATACGTACAAATATAAAGAGATAGAGATAGAGACATTTGACACATCATTTTTACGTGGTAAAACCTCCGAAAAGGAAACATCCACTGGTTGAATACAACTATCGGGTACTTTTAATATTTGAAAGTAGATAAGAAATTCCTCAAAAGTGACCGACAAATGATACACTCTCTATTGGACTCTATGTCTACCCAATCCCTACTGGTAGATTGGAAATTCCTTAAGAGTGGTCAACCCATTAAAACACTCTCTATTGGACTCCACTTCTACACAACACCACTGAGAGGTTGGAAATTCCTCAAGAGTGATCAACCATTTGAAACACTCTCTATTGGACTCCATGTCAACTCAATATCCCGGGTCTACCAATAATATAGTCTACTTTCTATCCAAGGTAATCTTGCCATTAGAAAGTCTCCCTTACTTAACTATCCGGATCTCCACGATCCTAGTCAAGAATTCTTTATTGGTTATCTGGACCACTTGTCCTACCCAAGACTCCTTGCTTAGCTATCCTGACCACATGTCCTAGCCAAGACTTCAATTCTTTTAGAAGGACTTCCTAGTGTGATTAATGAATGCAAAATGCAAACAAGCACTCAACATAGAATATGAGATTAATACATTCTATGGGAACTAGACATAAGCATGTGAGTTCATAAATCAAAAATATGTAGTTACTAAACATGAACAAATCCTAGAACATGTGAAACACCTAAACACATTTAATTCCTAGAATCATTCATGCAACTAAAACTTGAATCAATCATATACATTAAGCACACATTCAAGGTTTTAGTAGCAAACATAAACATGCTAGATTCACAAGATATGATTAATGAATATTCTAGCAAATGTTTAGAGCATGTATTTATGCACAAATCAATTAAATTCTAATTAGCTCTAAATATGAAATCAAATGTCCTAATCCTAGATATGTTTGACTAATGATTCCTAGCACATGATAATGCTATAAATCATGAAAATAAAGTCAATCAAAGAACAAATACCCCTAGATAATAAGCTAATCACAATACTACTCACAAGCATGTGAAAACCTAGATTTCGAGAAAAACTGGTTCACATTCAAGCCTCTAATTAGACAAGATTAGCCTATAATTAAAGCTCTACTTCTCTAATGCATTTTACCAAGTAACAATACATATAGAAGAAGAAAACTCAAGGTAATTGAAGACTTTGAAGATCAAAACAAAAAGAATAAATCAATACCTTGTAATCTCGTGCAGTTTCGGTTTTGAGTGTTGAACCACGACAAAAATTAAACAAATGGCTTCAAACAAACTTGGAAAAAGTAGGGACTTCAATACAAAGATTCTCCAACTTGAATCAGTCAAATCGGGTAACAAATGAGAGAGATATAGCATTTGGACGATGAAAAAATTGGACAGAAAATTCTGCACTTATGTTTTTCAAATTTTCTTCTTTTAATGAAATGAGAGAGAATAAGATATTTAAAAGAGAGGGAAATAGGATAAATTGGGGCAGAAAATGGCCACGTGCCACCTTAACTCCCTGAGGAGATGCGTGGCCATCTCAGGGGCAGGAATCCTCTCTCACCGAGATGGCCACGAGCCTCCTCGGGGATGGGTGGCAAATGACCTTTGGCAGTTTGCTTCCTCCTTCGGGCTCCTTCGCGTTCTTCGACTGTTCTCTGGCCTCCGAACTCTGAATTTGAATTTGTTTTTAGATTACAAACCGGGACTCTCTCATGCACATGGGAGACTATGAAACTTTGACCAAAAAATAAGAATTTGACTCAATACATGAAGACGAAGACTATGCATGGTACGTGACCTGAAAGTTTTGTAATTTTTTACTCATAACTTGAAAACAAATGAATGAGTAACCGAAATGACCCGAACTCAATGAGAAATAATATAAGATCAAATTCAAGTCTGATGTCCATAAAACATAAACAAATAGACACATGAACACATAAGAATGTCGTTTCCTAGATATAATCCTAGAACTTGCAATTTACAAAGTTTTTCAATTTAAATATAATGCCGAGCATTCAATATCAAGTGTGTGAATGTGGTATACCAATTGAGCACAATGATGCAGGGACACATATGGATGCAATGTGTGTGTGTGTGTGCCTAAACGCGTTGCAAGAGGAATGAGGTCTTAATATACCTTTGATGTGTAATAGCGCTTACTCCTCTTGAAGGCTTCACTTTGCTTGATGAGTTGTTGAACATGCATTTTGCTGTGGTATGCAATATTCAAACAAATTAATAAAATCCCAAGATGCACCCCAACAAGTATAAAACTAGTATATGGCAAGTATGTGTATTGTTCCAAAGAGATTGAGACATAGTTATGATTAAACTAATGCTTAAGTAAAAATGCAAGAAAAGTAAATTGATTTGGTTTTAAAGAGAAATAAAACTAAGATGCAAGCTAAGCTAAAACTAACTAAATGTACTATTCTAAAAAGGTATGGATATATGGTATGTGGATTAAGGAATTTATGAATTCAACTAGCATTGTAAAGAATGAACTCACATTAAAAGTCATAAACTAATGTAACCCCCCTAGGATGTATATGAGTGATTATTTACCACTTGTGAGTACCTAAACCATCATGTATAGCATTGGCCACCCACAATTGTTATACAATGAGAGAACATCTATCACATAAGGGACAAATCTTTTTGTTAAAATTACCAACCTATCATGTATAGTGTTGATGCTTAATCTATCACATGCAAACAATCCTAGGATGTATAGTCTTGATTACCCATGAAAGATTAGAATTAGGTGAGATTAATAAGTCCGAATCTCACTTGGGTCATGTACCCTTGTTCAATTCTCCTACTCAATTGATCTTAGAGAACCAAGCACCATGTATACTCAATTCTATACACATATAATTTCTCAAACAACTTATGAAGATAGTCATGTACAATCAAACACAAATTGTTTTCGAAATGAAATAAAACATTGAATAGAACAAATTAGATAGATTTTAATAAAAGAAATTAAGTTCATTACAAATACCCATATTTACATGTGAATCACATCAATCCCTTAATGGGATTTAGCTACTCGTAACAATTAGAATACAAGATTAAAAAGGAGGGAAATAGAAAAGACCCATATAGAACATTCTTTCTTCAAGCTTAAATCCACCTCCAATGTCCTTGTGAGTAGCAATCTATGAAGATGATGATGGGTTTTTGGTGGAGTATTGATAGAGAACTGTTTTTGAGATTTAGAGAGAGAAAGAAAGAATGGAATGGGTGTATGGTCGTGGGTCTCTCCCTTGAAAAATCAGATATGAAACTATTTATACTTTCTTCAAAATTAGGCCAAAATGCTATTTTGGCGAGCTGAGAATCCTGTATAGCACGGGTAAAGCACGGGTACGGTACCATGTATTTACCCTCTTGACTTGTGCAATGTGCACGAGTGGTTGCACGGGTGTTACTCGTGCACTGAGATCTTCCAAAATTCCATCTTCCGGTGCACGGGGTGAGTGCACGGCCGGTGCATAGGGTGAGTGCACGGGTGTGCTACCCGTGCACTATTGCCTTCTTCATCTCTTTTTTGCACCAATTAGTCCTTTTTGCCCATCTTCATGCCTTTTTACCTAATGCCTGCAATAACGACCAAAGGAGCCAAAAATACACGTAAAAACGCTTAAGAACGAAACAAAGAGAAAGGATATGAGGGCCAGAATGTATGACATTTTTGGCTCGATCAGTTGCCCAACTTCCTTGAAGCTTGATAGACAGTGAATCCTACACAACTAATCAATACAAAGGAAATGTTGTTTTGATATAGAATAATGCCAACGTAACCCAAAATTCTAACAATCTTCCCCTTTGGCAAATTCTATGTCAAAACATCTATACAATTACTAAAACATACAACATGAAAATTGGTCACAAAAAAAAAATTAACCCTTACATTACAATGAGTTAATTCACCTAGACTAATCCTCAACAAGTCTTGAACTTCTTCATTTGAGCTTCTCTTAATATCACCTAAAATAAACTTGAAGCACAAGAATATAGAAAATATACGGCAATATACTAGACAAGAATATGGCATTTAAGTTTGATATGGAATATGAATTAAGTTCAAAATGGATATATGTATGCTCCCCCTAAATTCATGCATATGCATCAAAGATATCTCATCCAAGATATTACATACCATATGAAGTTCAATACTTGATAAATACACAAAGAAGATATGCTAAAACGATATCATATTTCTCCCCCTTTTGACATAAAATGTAGCCAAAATGAAAAGTGAAAGAGGATACCTTGAGATCACATAAGCTTTGCTAGCCACTTATGCTACAAAAAACGTTGAACGATTTGTTAATCTCACATAATGTTTGGAGAAGGATGCCTTGCTTGAAGAATTGATTTCTATAAAGCTCTTGACACTTGCATCTAGCTCCGCTATCTTCTCCCTTGATTCTAGTTTGCTCTTCCATGTTAACCTAGCAAAAGGTATTCTAATCTATACACCACCATAAACTCATCAAGGTATAATGAATCACAAATACATAAATTTTACTCTTAAGCACATAAGTCATTTCTACCAAGTTTAACAATCGCATTAACAATCAATTCAACTCCAAATACGAAGGAATTGGTATCAAAAACAATTATATCGACCTCAAACAAGAATATATTTGATTACAATCACAACTACTATCACCCTAAGCAATGAGGAATTTTTTGCAACTACAATCAATTGAATTGATTACAACCACAATTACTATCACCCTAAGCAAGGAGGAATTTTTTGCAACTACAATCAATTGGATTGATTACAACCACAATTACTATCGACCCCAAACAAAGAGGAACTCATTGCAACTACAATCAATTGAATTAATTACAACCACAATTACTATCGACCTCGAACAAAGAGGAACTCATTGCAACTATACTCATATCAACCTCAGGAATGAAGGAATTGATTGCAATCTCAACTACTATACAACCCCAAACAAGGAGAAGTTGATTGCAAACACAATCATACAATTATTACAAAAAGTTTTTATGCATTATTTGTGATCAAAATTACAAAGGCATATAACATTATGAAGAAACATCATGCATATCAGGGCATATGAAATTGCATCTTCAAGAATCATCATATAGAACAAACAATAGAACATATCATAAAAGAGAACAAAGTCTAGCATACTATGCTCCCCCTTGATAAGTGCTCTATCTAAAATAAAGAAAGGATAATGTTCACAATGAAATCCACACAATCACACATTCAAGCAATTTCAAAGAAATCCAACAAAATAAGCTTCATAAACTATGAGAGATACACCAAGATTTTCAATCTCTCATAATTCTTCTAAAATTGCTAGAATATCAAATACCTTATAAGCAAAAGTGTGTGTGTGTGTGTGAATTTTGCCTCAAGCACATGTGAAGAAATAATTTGATAATCAACATGCAAACCTTATCAACATCTATTCATCTTAAACTTTTCCATAAAAGGTCAAACCGATTATCATCTGGAAATTTTGCTTTTAATAGAATAGATTTCAACATATGAGCGTGTGTATGCTTGTGACTCGTTATCCCATTTCTATTTGACAACCCGAGCAATTCTTGATTTTCAACTATACTCCTTTAAGCTTTTTTTTTGTATTTAGGCTATGAATCAAAGATTTTTTTATTGATTCTTGTCAATACTTCTTTGATTTTTATAATATAAACATATACGCTTTGTGATGGCTTTCACTCATCACAATAGTGTAGCCTTTTTCTATATTGGGCGGCTGCACAACTAAAGTGTGTGGCCCTTTTCATGAAAGTGCTCGTTGAGTTCTATGTAGTTGCCGAAGCAAAATGGATACTAACCATAAGTCATCTTTAATGTACTAGTCATAGGACTTCAAGGTGTATCCACAACTTACATATATTCAAACTCAACTTATTCAACTAAACATATAAGAGAAGCAAAGTGTGCATGATCGGTCTATTTCTATACATATTTTAGGTCCCCATTTCCTATTATTTGCGCTTTGTTCTTGAGTGAAATTAGGTATTTTATGTGTTTGTTGAGCATGTGTAGGTCACATGTCCTTAAAAGAGGTGTTTGTTAATTTTTCCAAGAAAAGGAGTCTAAAAGTGAGAAAAGGGGCAAATCTGTGAAGCACCGCTGTGGAGGTCGCTTTCTATGCACTGCATAAGTCGCGGTCCACCAAGCGCTGCAGACCAGTAGGTACTCGTTTGTTACCCGCGGTCCATACCGCTTGACAAGAATTACTTCGGTCGCGGTCCGCCAAGCGCTGAAGATCAGGAGGTACATAGCTACTCAGACCGCGGTTCAGGCATGAGTCCGCCAAGCGGTATAGAGAGCGGTCGTGCACATTCCTTGTTTTCGAAGGAGATCTTAAAGCCCTAATTTTTGGAGATCATATAAATACTTCTTATTGAGAGAGAAAGAACGAACTTTTCACTTTTCTACTCTTTATTCCTAGAACAACAACACACTCATCCATCTTTACACATTGAAGATTTGAAGACGAAGAAGATTACAATTGAAGATCTTAATGGGTTTTATCTTTTCTTTCTCTTCTCTTTTTATTTTCAACATGTGTAACTAATCCCATAACTAGGGAATCAATGTGAACCTTTTGTGAATGCTCATATATGGATTAATTATTATTTCATCAATTTAATTCTTGATTTATTCATTGTTCTTAATTGCTTGATCCTCATTAGTTTTAATATTTATTCACACCATAGACCAAGGGTGAATAACTATTTGGCATGATTTTAGGGTTAAGACTATCTGAGAATTAGGGTTAGAGTATAGACCAAACCTAATCTTAATTAATGCTCTTTTGAATGAATGAATTTTATCTTTAGCATAGGCCAAGCAAAGTATAGAATTTGGTTCTTAATTCTTGCGCTTAAAGGGTTTCCGATCACTGTTCACACCATAGACCAAGGGTGAATAGTGGTTGGAAGCACGTGACTCATCCCATGACCATACGGTAATAGTCACATTAAAGACAAAGAATGAACCCTAGAATTGATTGAATCTTTTTTTATAAATTAATTCCATATATCGAGTGTTCATAATTGGGGATCGTTGATACCCTAGTGCCTTCTACTTCTTGATCACAACATATTCTTTTTAATTGTTTTCTTAATTTAGTTTAGTTTAATTCAAATCTCAACAAATCTTTTGTTAATTTTAGTTTAACTTTAATTAGAATTAGTTTTTAATTATTAAATATCTTTTCCTCGTGGGAACGAACCTTACTTGCCGTTGTGCTTATCTTCACTATTCGTGCACTTGCGAGTATAGTTTTTAATAACACGATTTACACCATCAAGTTTTTGGCGCCGTTGCCGGGGAAAAGTTGAATTTATTGGTTAATTCTAGTTTTAGTTTTAGTTAATAAATTTAGTCTAGCTTAGGTAGTCGTGTCATTAATTTTTAGATTTTTTATTTTTATTTTATTTTATTTTATTGTCATAGTTTACCAGTGTGTCTGTCTTTGGTTACAGGATTTCAACGGTGAATGCAAGGTAGAAGATCACTACAAGGAGAATTACTACCATTGAACGACAACATTGATCGTATTAGACTAAGAGCAATGGCAGACGATGGAGATCGCAACATTCAACAGGTTCCAGATCCACCAGATGTACTTATCAAAACCATGAAGGATTATAGTAGGCCTTTTGTTGATAACCATCCTTTGTGCATCGCACTAGATGAGGCAGCACGAAACTATGAGCTGAAGAGCTTCCATTATAATTTGCTGCCAGCTTTTCATGGTCTACCGAATGAAGATGTGCTCAAATTCCTCAGAGAATTCTACGCAGCAATTCAAGCCTTTCCAAACAATAGGGTGACAGAAAACCAGCTGCGTATGAGGTGTATTCCACATGCCTTGAAGGACAAAGCTAAGACTTGGTTGTTGACCCTGCCTCCAGCCTCACTGACAACCTGGGATGAGGTAGTAGAGAAGCTGACTGACCAATTCTACTCTCCTCAGAAAACCAGTGAGATAAGGGCCAAGATTACTAATTTCTTCCAAGGAGACCAAGAAACATTCTATGAAGCCTGGGAGCGTTACAAAATGCTTCTTTTTGATTGTCCTCAGCATGGGTACCATACCCACCAACTTTGTCAATGGTTCTATGATGGCCTTAATGACGTTTCAACAGTTTTGGTGAATAACGCTTGTGGAGGATCCATGACTGACAAGACACCGGAAGAGCTGAAATCGATCTTTGAAAAATTAGCCAATAATTCTCATCAAAAGAGTTCTAGGAGAAGGAAGGGAATCTATGAAGTCGATGCTAATACCGGGAATTCAATGCAAATGTCACAAATGCAAAAGTCCATCGAATTACTTGTGAACCAGGTAGGACAAATGAGAGAAAATAAATGCATGGGATGTGAACAACCAGGGTATGGCATGGAAGCTTATCAAGCAAGAGGTACTGGACCTAATGAAGAGGAAGAGATTCAAGCCATGAATAATTTCAATTCAAGACCACGGAATGATCCCTTCTCAAATACCTACAATCCGGGGTGGAGAAATCATCCAAATTTCTCATGGAGCAATAATCAAAATTCCGGAAATCAATGGGGAAACAACAATAATTATGGTCAGAGACAATACAATGCCGGTGCCAAGAATCCTGAATATCAATCCAAGAACTCATCGCTGGAAGATACAATGAAGCAATTCATACAAAATATGGATCAAAGATTGAATCAAGCTGAACATGATAATATTGTACGATTCCAAAACATGGATGCGTCTATTCGAAAGCTGGAGACTCAAATTGGACAAATGGCTGAAGCTAAGCAAATGAGCGAACCAGGAAAATTTCCCAGCCATACTGAACAAGCAAAGGCCATGACAGTTCTTAGGAATGGTAAGGAATTAATTAATAATAGACCTGCTGAACTTTCTAATAATTCTACTGATGTTTCAGGTCCTTCAGAAACAAACATGGTACCAGAAAAAGAAGAAGAGATAGTGGTGGAAAAGTCAAAGAAAACACCACTTCTGCATAAATCACCAAATCCATATGTTCCTCCGGTTCCATTCCCAGGAAGATTGCAAAAGAGCAAATTGGAAAAATCATACAAAGATATATATGACATCCTGTCAAAGGTCAATGTAAATTTGCCTCTATTGGAGATGATCCAGAAAATGCCAGCCTATGCAAAATTCTTCAAGAGTCTGCACACTTACAAGCCGAGGTTTCTAGAGAATCATCAGGAATTCATGGCCGGAAGCGTAAATGCTGTCCTTCAAAAGTCTCTGCCACCAAAACTCCAAGATCCCGAAAGTTTCTGCATCAATATTACTATTGGAGGTACCACCTTGGAGAGAGCAATGTTAGATCTGGGAGCCAGCATCAATTTGATGCCCTACAATATCTATGAGCAATTGGGGTTGAATGATCTAAAAAAGACAACCATGTCATTATTGCTAGCAGATGGTTCAGTCAGATACCCAAGAGGTTATGTTGAAGACGTACTGGTCCAGGTAGACAATCTTATTATTCCTGCTGACTTTGTAATTCTTGACATGGATGAGGGAGCCAAGGAAAGAGGTAGCAAGCCAATTCTATTGGGAAGACCTTTCATGGCGACTGCAAAGACCTTTATTGATGTACAGAATGGGAAGCTAACAATGACAGTGTTAGATGAGACTGTGGAGTTCAAGGTCTTTGAAGCATTGAAATTGCCTGAGGCAGCCGACGATGGCTATTCGGTCGATTGTTGTTCGGTTGAAGTGGTTAATTCCGCAATCCAAGAGGAATTATCAAATGAAAGCCTTGACGAACTACTGGACTAGGTGAAAGACGTCTTCGAAGATAATGAAGAAGAACAACAAGAAAAGGGTATAGAAGACAATGTTGATATTACAGAAGTCATTGCAGAAATTGAAGATGAAGTCAACAAATTCTTGATGCCATCTACGAGTTCTCCCCCAGCATTAGAACTCAAACAACTTCCTTCTACTCTAAAATATGCTTTCTTAGGTGAGAATGAAACCCTCCCAGTGATCATAGCTTCTGACCTAGATGAGGAAAAAGAAGAAAAGTTACTTACGGTACTCAAGGAACATAAAGCTGCAATTGGATGAACTATAGCAGATATTAAGGGAATAAGCCCTTCCATCTGCATGCACAAGATCTTATTAGAAGATGATGCAAAGTACTCTAGAGAGACTCAAAGAAGGATTAATCCAAACCTGAAAGAAGTTGTACGGGAAGAGGTCTTGAAACTACTCAAGGTGGGTATTATATACCCAATATCTGATAGTAAGTGGGTGAGTCCGGTCCATGTGGTACCAAAGAAGTCAGGAATCACTGTTGTTGCCAATGAGAACAATGAGTTGATTCCAACAAGGAAGACAACAGGATGGAGAGTGTGCATAGATTACCGCAAGCTCAACACGGCAACCAAAAAGGATCACTTTCCTTTGCCGTTCATTGACCAGATGCTTGAACGCTTGGCGGGACATGCTTATTATTGTTTCCTGGATGGATTTTCAGGATACAATCAAATTGCCATTGCTCCAGAGGACCAAGAGAAGACAACTTTCACATGCCCCTTTGGCACCTTTGCATATCGAAGAATGTCTTTCGGGTTATGCAACGCTCCTGCCACTTTCCAGAGATGCATGATGTCAATTTTCTCCGACATGTTAGAGAAGTTTATCGAGGTATTTATGGATGATTTTTCCGTTTTTGGCAACTCTTTTGACCATTGTCTTGATAACTTAACTCTTGTTTTGAAAAGATGCACTGAGACTAATTTGACACTTAGTTGGGAGAAAAGTCATTTTATGGTTAAATCTGGAATAGTTTTAGGGCATGTTATTTCTGAAAAAGGGATAGAAGTAGATAGAGCTAAAATTGAGGTAATTGCAAAACTTCCACCTCCCACCTCGGTGAAGGGAGTGAGAAGTTTTCTTGGTCATGCAGGTTTTTATAGGCGTTTTATTAAAGATTTTTCAAAAATTAGTCGCCCCCTATGTAATCTCTTGACCAAGGACAATGCATTTGTGTTTGATGATGATTGCTTACATGCTTTTCAATCTCTGAAAAATAAATTGACATCTACTCCTATAATTATGCCCCCTGATTGGTCCCTTCCTTTTGAATTAATGTGTGATGCATCTGACTATGCTGTAGGAGCTGTTTTAGGACAGCGAATAGATAAATTACCTCATGTTATTTACTACACTAGTCGTACTTTGAATGATGCACAATTAAATTACTCCACCACAGAAAAAGAATTGCTTGCTGTTGTTAGTGCTTTAGAAAAATTTCGATCATATTTGATAGGATCTAAGGTAATTGTTTATTCTGATCATGCTGCATTAAAGTATTTGCTAACTAAAAAGGAAGCGAAACCGAGATTACTCCGGTGGATCCTTTTACTGCAAGAATTTGATTTGGAAATCAGGGACAAAAAGGGAAGTGAGAATGTGGTGGCAGATCATCTCTCTCGATTAGTAGAAGATGATGAAATAAAAGAGCATACTGAGAACTTACCCATTAATGAGAACTTTCCAGATGAGCAGCTTCTGAAGATAGTAGGCAAAGATCCATGGTATGCAGACATTGTGAATTATCTCGCAAATGGAATCATACCACCTGAGATGAGCTCGCAAGCAAAGAGAAGATTTCTCTCCATCACCAAGCATTATTTTTGGGACGAACCATACCTGTTCAAATTTGGTGCCGATCAAATCATTCGGCGATGTGTCCCTGAAGAAGAGCAGCAAGATGTGCTGAAATTTTGCCACAATCTTCATTGTGGAGGGCACTTTAGTGCTAAAAAACTGCTCTTAAAGTTCTTCAATCAGGTTTCTTCTGGACATCATTATTTAAAGATGCTTATACTTTTTGTATTTCTTGTGACAGGTGCCAGAGGACTGGGAACATTGGAAAAAGAGATGAGATGCCATTATCAAACCAGTTGGTTGTGGAAATATTTGACGTATGGGGAATTGACTTTATGGGACCCTTCCCATCTTCGTACGGATATAATTACATTTGAGTTGCTGTGGACTATGTTTCGAAATGGATTGAAGCAATAGCAACTAAGACGAATGATAGCCAAGTGGTGGTGAAGTTTGTCAAGGAGAATATTTTTACCAGGTTTGGGACCCCTCGGGCAATCATAAGTGACGGAGGGAGCCATTTTTGTAACAAGGTTTTTGCCTCGTTAATGAAAAAGTATAGTGTCAAACACAATGTGGCAACTCCGTATCATCCTCAGACATCTGGACAGGTTGAGGTAAGTAACCGGCAAATTAAGCAGATATTGGAGAAGACGGTGCAACCAAATCGGAAGGATTGGTCACTTAAGCTTAATGATGCCTTATGGGCATATAGAACTGCTTACAAGACCCCAATTGGGATGAGTCCTTACAGGATAGTTTTTGGGAAAGCATGTCACCTGCCAGTGGAATTGGAACATAATGCCTACTGGGCCCTGAAGAAGTTGAATTTCGATTTAGATAAAGCTGGAGAAGAGAGGAGTTTTCAAATGAATGAACTAGAAGAGTTTCGGAACAATGCCTATGAGAATGCAAAGATATATAAAGAGAGGACTAAAGAACTGCATGATAAGAATATTCGTCAGAAAGAATTTCATCCTGGAATGTTAGTCCTTGTATATCAATCGCGTTTGAGGTTGTTTCCAGGAAAGCTAAAAAACGAAATGGATGGGGCCATTCTGTGTTACCCAAGTTTTTCCTAATGGAGCAGTCGAGATTCAGAATTTAAAGAGCGGAGGATCGTTTAAAGTCAATGGCCATAGGTTGAAACCTTATTTGAACCCATCAAATGAAATCCGTACCATTGAATGGATCGTGCTCAAAGAGCCGTAGAGCTCTCATAAGTCTTGCCTAGACGTTAAATAAAGCGCTTGGTGGGAGGCAACCCACCCAGGTATTTTCTTTCTTTTCATTTAGTTTATTTTATTTTATTTTATTTCTATTTTTATTTTCTTCTATTTTGTCATATAATAGTGTGTGTCTCGAGTGCTTGTTAATTTGAGTTGAACATTGTCATTTTATTTTGTTTTGAATTTTGTTGACAGATAATGTTTAATTCAGGTTTGGGGGTATCTCGAAGGTTTAGTTTTCAAATTAGGAATTGATACTTTTTAATGTATGCAAATTTGAGCTGAACAGAACAGGTTTAGGCAGAAGGAGAGATCAGTACGCTCTACGTACCGCTTTCTAGGCACACTGCCTGGACCGCGGTATTAAAAGCATGCAACTTCTGAAGTTTACCGCCTCATATACCGCTCTGTAGGCATACGCTTACATCGCGGTCCGGCGAGCGTGTGCATTCTGACATGTACCGCTAGTTGTACCGTGCTCTGGGCAGTCTATCCGCACCGCGTGCTACTGAGCGTAACATCACTGGACTGTACCGCTTTGTGTACCGTGTTCCAGGTAAGTTGCCTGTCCCGCGCTATATTACATAAAACGGTGCGTTTTACAGGTTCAGGAGACGATATTTAGGCAGCACCGCGTGGTATACCGCGACGCAGGTAAGTGACCCGCACCGCGGTAGGGCACAATTTTGTGCTTATAAGGAACAGCGCAGCTCGTGGAATTCAAATTTCCCACAGCAGCTGCGCCAATTCCCTCTTCCCTCTCTTTGGTTTTCTTCTTCCTTTACTTCATCTAAATTCTTCCCAAATTTGTTTTGTTTCATTAGAGTAAAGGTATGTCTCTCTCTCTTATGATTTTCTTTTAAATTCATTTGCTACTTTGAGTGCCAATAGGATTAATGAGATGTTTTATTGTGTTTCTATGGAATTTAAGGTTCTCATGCACATATGATTAATGGGTTTTGAATTAATTGCATTATACATATACATGTATTTGTTGAATTTTGATTTGGATTGTTTTAGTTAATTTAAAATCCCATGAGATGAATATTGAGAGAGAAGAATTGGATTGAATTGATTCAACAAAATGTCTTCAATATATGGATTCCGTTTGCCTTTACATGGGAATTACTCAATTTGCAATTTTTAATAACTTATGAGAAGTTATGTGTTTACTTTTTGATGTTAAATTGTGTTCATTTCCTTTTTGATGATGTGGAAGAAGTAATGCACTCATTGAGTCGAATTGCTGCCGGATTTTTACAGAATTTTTGGCTTAACTTCTTTGTTTGTTTGTTCTTACACAGATGAGAAACACGTCTTTGGCCAAGCGATCCAGGACCGTTGCTTCTACCAAAGAAAAGCAACAAGCTATACCTCGTTTGGCCCAAAACAAAGATTTCAAAAGCCGTTCATCTAAATATCAAGACCAGCCATGGATAATTGAGAAGGGGATAGATATTTCCAGTTTGGCAGATACTCCTGTCCCTGGGATGGTGGCTGCTCGCCACTGGGCGAGATATGTTGAACGGCCTCCACAGCCGAATAAGAGAGTGGTGGCGGAGTTTTATGCCAGTATGGTCCCAGAGAGATTTCTGACGGGTGGACCTGTTTTGGTTCAAGGTGTGTCTGTTCACATTACTCCTGAAGCCATTTCTGAATACTTTGCTGTTCCGGAGGTTCGGGTTAATACCGACCGTGGGATTGAATGGATAGAGGAGGTTGATCAGTACAGGGGACGATTAGCTGCCGTTCTTCGTATGGATGGTCGAGAGGAGTGGAACCAGATGGTTAAACTGTATCAGCGTGATCTTCGGGTTGATGCAGCCTTTTGGAACATTTTCAGTTCTTATTCATTGATGCCGACTCGACATCGGACAGAGTTATTTTATGAACCAGCTAGATTGTTGCATCGTCTGGTCTCGAGCCGACCAATCGATATTGGTCGAGTTATATTTCGAGATATTTGTCAGAGTGGGTCCGACGATACCCTTTCGATGGTTTTTCCATGTTTGATTACCGCCTTTTGTCGGACTATGGGTATTGATGTGGAAACTGGTTTAGAGGAGCAGACACCTACTATGATGGGTCTTACTCATTGGAATAATCTGCTTCATTCTCGCGGCCTTCCCACTATTGGACCGTATAGAGAGAGACGTCGTCGCCGTGAGGAGCGTGAGGCATGTGATGCTCAGGCTGCTCATGATGCTGAGATGGAGGAACAGCTGCAGATTGATGCTGCATCGCCTATTCCAGGTGCACAGCCAGGCCATGCACAGCTAGATTCTGGTCATTTTGATTTTTTCTTGCAGGCATTGAAGGACCATATGGATTCACGTTTAGGAGAATTGGAGGGGCGAATGAACCAGCGCTTTGATGGTGTTCAGGCAAGTATTGAGGAGGTGCGTTCGATGGTTAGCCGGTTTTCTGTGGCTAGCGGGAGTGGTGCCCCTTTCCAGACTTCTGCTTCAGGGGCAGATTTTGATGCAAGAGATGGTTCCGGATTTTATCAGCCTGATGTCAGAGATGGAACCCCTGTGATGCATTTTCATGATGAAGAACATCGTGACCATGATTCGGATCAGGGAACCGAAGTTCTGCACCTTTCAGACGAGGACGACAGATCATAGAGAGGATATGTTTTTCTTTTTCTCATGTTTTCTTTTGTTTCTTTCGGATTTCGTTATTTATTTTCTTGTTTGGATATTCTATTTTCTGTCTTTCATTTTGGATTTATTTTCTGTTTTTCACCCCATTTTTGTTTCTTGTCACCATTGGGGGCAATGCTGAATTTAGGTTTGGGGGTGTATTTAGGGTAGGGGGTTTAAGTTAAGTTTTTGTTTTTAGAGTCTGTTTTCTTGTGAATCCTTGATAAACTACTTTGAATTGTGCCCCGAGATAATATGCATTACTCACTGAGTTTACACTAACGTCTTGCCACTTAGAGTATTACATTGCATTTTTCAAAATTTATGACATGCTCTTGATGTGATGGTGGATAGGATGCTTAGTTGGATTGCCATGATTAATAGTGGAGACTACCCTTGTGAGTTCACTAAGCCAAAAAGCATTAAATAAATATCATTATATGAGGGTTCTTTTGTTTCTACTCCTAAACACTCAGTAGGTTCTTAGCATTAGATCTGATCTCTATAGGTTATACATTGACCATTATAGAACTTTCATCAATAAAAGATTTCACATGTTTATTTTGATCTTGAGTGAGTCGAACCAGTGGAAGTGATGATTAGACTATGTGTGTATGAACCATTTAAAAGGCCTTAAATATTTCCTACCTTTATGTGTGTGCTCCATAGCCCTGTTTGAAGCTAAACACTGAATAAGCCTTTCTTTCTTCACCACATCTAATATAACCCAATAAGCCATAACTTAGCCATACCTTATAACTTGGGATCATGCTTTGAGGAAGTGAAGAAGACGTGATGGTTCTGCGTGTGTATATTAGTCGAAAACCATTGAAGGAAGAGCTGTATTCAATCCAAAAGTGTAAGTTTGGTATTTGTGAATTTCTATGTACTTCTCTGATTCGAATTCTTGATTTAAAAAAAAAAAAAAAAGGGAAAGTAGTTGAAGAGAATCAGAGAATAATTTTTCATTAGTGCAATTACTATAATCAACTCAAGAGGAGTTTGGTTAAGAAGGAAATGGTGACTTTTGAAGATTTTGACTGAGATGAATAAAAATTTCATTTACAATGAATTCAATGAAGACTACGAAGATTTATGTGAAGCTGGAAGAGCAATTGAAGATTCTCATGGTGTGGTCCTAGGTTCTTGAATTCCATTTTTTCCCATTCTTTCTTAACCCTCACCCAATGGCCCAATTACAACCTAAATGAAAGTCTAACTGATCTACTGGTCCTTGCTATGAAAGTATAAATAATTCATGTGATTATCTTGTTCATAATGTTTGATTCTTTCATGAGATCTTTTGCATACATTTGAGCGTTCTTTCAATTATAAATTCATATGCGATCAATACTTGAATTTTCTTGTGCATAACTTCTATCGCATATGCTTGATGAGTGTATCAGCCTAGGTTCTGTGTGAATTAATGAGTGATATACTGTGAGAATTAGAGTCAAGGGGAATTACATCTATGGCATCTAGTGAAGGTAGCTTGGAAACTTGAACGTTTTGAGTGTGGGCTTTTCATTAAATTGAGCAATGCATTCAGTTTCGTGACTTAACTTTAGTTTTTACTTATTGGTTTTTGCATGCATTGTTTCAATATGGGCACTTTTCAAATATATTTTGGATGACAGGTATTTGCAGGATAATTTTTTTAGGTTTATAGGTGTTTTATTTAGGAGTCTAAAGGCTTGTAGCATACGCTCAATGCTATCGTGTTCCCTACGAAAATGGCTTAGTTTAGAATTTTGTTTTGGTTTTTAGGTTTTGTGTTTTTAGTTTTTGTTTTTATTCTAGTTTTGCTCGAGGACTAGCAAAAGATAGGTTTGGGGGTATTTGATCGGTCTATTTCTATACATATTTTAGGTCCCCATTTCCTATTATTTGCGCTTTGTTCTTGAGTGAAATTAGGTATTTTATGTGTTTGTTGAGCATGTGTAGGTCACATGTCCTTAAAAGAGGTGTTTGTTAATTTTTCCAAGAAAAGGAGTCTAAAAGTGAGAAAAGGGGCAAATCTGTGAAGCACCGCTGTGGAGGTCGCTTTCCATGCACTGCATAAGTCGCGGTCCACCAAGCACTGCAGACCAGTAGGTACTCGTTTGTTACCCGCGGTCCATACCGCTTGACAAGAATTACTTCGGTCGCGGTCCGCCAAGCGCTGAAGATCAGGAGGTACATAGCTACTCAGACCGCGGTTCAGGCATGAGTCCGCCAAGCGGTATAGAGAGCGGTCGTGCACATTCCTTGTTTTCGAAGGAGATCTTAAAGCCCTAAGTTTTGGAGATCATATAAATACTTCTTATTGAGAGAGAAAGAACGAACTTTTCACTTTTCTACTCTTTATTCCTAGAACAACAACACACTCATCCATCTTTACACATTGAAGATTTGAAGACGAAGAAGATTACAATTGAAGATCTTAATGGGTTTTATCTTTTCTTTCTCTTCTCTTTTTATTTTCAACATGTGTAACTAATCCCATAACTAGGGAATCAATGTGAACCTTTTGTGAATGCTCATTTATGGATTAATTATTATTTCATCAATTTAATTCTTGATTTATTCATTGTTCTTAATTGCTTGATCCTCATTAGTTTTAATATTTATTCACACCATAGACCAAGGGTGAATAACTATTTGGCATGATTTTAGGGTTAAGACTATCTGAGAATTAGGGTTAGAGTATAGACCAAACCTAATCTTAATTAATGCTCTTTTGAATGAATGAATTTTATCTTTAGCATAGGCCAAGCAAAGTATAGAATTTGGTTCTTAATTCTTGCGCTTAAAGGGTTTCCGATCACTGTTCACACCATAGACCAAGGGTGAATAGTGGTTGGAAGCACGTGACTCATCCCATGACCATACGGTAATAGTCACATTAAAGACAAAGAATGAACCCTAGAATTGATTGAATCTTTTTTTATAAATTAATTCCATATATCGAGTGTTCATAATTGGGGATCGTTGATACCCTAGTGCCTTCTACTTCTTGATCACAACATATTCTTTTTAATTGTTTTCTTAATTTAGTTTAGTTTAATTCAAATCTCAACAAATCTTTTGTTAATTTTAGTTTAACTTTAATTAGAATTAGTTTTTAATTATTAAATATCTTTTCCTCGTGGGAACGAACCTTACTTGCCGTTGTGCTTATCTTCACGATTCGTGCACTTGCGAGTATAGTTTTTAATAACACGATTTACACCATCAGTGCACTTTTGAAAACCAAGTTCTAAGGCTTAAAAACACATGATCTGAAAGCAATACAAAGAGACTTACTTAAGCTCATTACTTCTCATGAGAGTAGCTTTCAAAGAAAATGAAGCTCATACTTTTTCAAAAGTATGCCACTCATCATTCAAACAAGCATTTCATGTATCATGTATCAAATCATTGTGAACACATCACTTGAAGATCTTTAGAGAGCAAATGTCAACGAGAATCATATGAATGCTATACTAGTTCTTTAATATGACATGCTACATGAAGTAATGCAATCATAGAGTCGAAAGATGAAAAGCTAGAAAGCAAGCATTAGGATATAAAAATATCTTAGCAAGCTATTTCATCAAATGCAAAGCCTTCCTGATAACAAGTTATTGGTGTGTCATCCTAAGAGAATAAAGACTTAACATTTCAACTCAACTCATATAAAAATGACTTTCTCGAAAAGTCTTAACACAATTTATCACCATATAGATTTTAAGAATTCAACTTCTCTAATGTTAATCAACGAATTTTGACAATCATAGCGAATTGTGAGATAGCTAAGTTCATGTCAAGTTATGGAGAAACAAAGTTAGCTAGCTAAGTTACTCAACAACTTGACACTAATCTTAAAGCTAACTCACATGTGCAACTTACACTAAAGGTAAGAGCACTCACCCTTGACCCATTTGGTCTTGGGTGTACTAACACAAAAACCATCATGATAATTTCTCATGGCAATATTATATATAGAAGATAAATCATCAACTATCTTCTCTATAAAGATATTTCTCATGTTAAACAAATCACAATTTCCATCAAAAAAGATATTATCAAGACTATGCATATGATCATATGAAACACTCATTTTGACCCAAATCTTCTTGATGATTTTCTTCACATGATTATCATTATCACACAAAAAATTCAAAGTGTTATCATGCAAGAAACATTCATAGAAGATTTTCTTATCTCACTAGCATGCTTCTCATTCCCTAGTTTGCATTGTCTAATATACTCATGGCAACATTGTAAAAATGGCAAACCAGAATAAATTTTGAAATGTTACTATTTATGTGAGAGTGTACCGATGGTGAAGACTCCTTACTCTTCTTGATTTTGCACTTAACCTTGGAATACTTAGCCTTTGAAATCCTTTTGTTCCTTAGTCACTTGCCTTTAGTTGTAGGAGACTCCACTTGCTCATCTACAAAGTCTAAGTCACTTGAATCTCCATGAAGATTACCAAACTCTTTTGCCTTCATGATTGCCAACTCCTCTTCCTTCCCTTTGATCGTTTCCTTCAAGAAAAAAAAAACAAATTATTAGCAAAATCACTCATTAAACTATCTAATACATGAGCATCTTCAACCATCTTCTTTTCTTGACATTTGATCACTTCATTCTTCACTTCAACTTCCTTCAACACTTCATCTATTTCCTTGTCAAGAGTTTGAACTCTAGCCATCAAGTTGAAGTTGGTGGTCTTTGATTTGCAAATCTCTTCATTGAGTTGCAAAGTCAAGTGATCATGTCTGGCTTGATTGTCCTTCAGGAAATCCTCTTATTCTTCAATTTCTTCTTGATGCAAAGTTGTGTCACACAGGTAGCCACCTATATAAACATTATCTTCCAAGGAATCTAGTTCCTCTCCATCTTCGCATTTGTTACTAATATTCTCTTTAAGCTTATCAATAAAATTGTTAGTAGACAAATACAAAATAGAAAATAAAGTTCCACATTCACGGAAAGCTTGAAGAATATCCCATGACCTTTTTGTTTCATCAACAAGAGAAGGACAATCAACACAAACCCGATTAGACTTAAGGTTGTCATCCATGGTTAGTAAGTAACATTGTAGATCCCAAATCACACTAATTACTTTAAGTGACCCGATCTGATACCAATTTGAAATACCTACAAGGTTATACTAAACAACCTAGATGAGGGGTGAATAGGTTGACACAATATTTTTAAAACTCTTTCGAGACTTTTTTCAATACCTTGGTGAGCATACAAATTAACCTTTCACATGATTGTTATCAGAAAACAACTAACTCTTATATGCTCAATTCACCACCCTTAGTCAAAAAACATATATCAAGAGACAATGTATCTTATAAACAAATATGTTCATGGCAAAGAAAATTCCACAAGTTGTACTTTGAATATTACAATGTAAATTCACTAAGTGGAACTTTACAACTTGATATAGAATATCACAAGATACAATGTTCAAACACTTACAAATATACTAGAGAAAAATGTTGATTCAACAAATAATATTTGCATCTCGTTCTCTACAAAAATCTAGTTTACAAAGATGTGAAGAAATGAAGATCTTAAACAAGATATATTGATCATACATAAAAATATAAAGAGATAGAGATAGAGACATTTGACACATCATTTTTATGTGATAAAACCTCTGAACAGAAAACATCCATGGGTTGAATACAACCATCGGGTACTTTTAATTTTTGAAAGTAGATAAGAAATTCCTCAAAATTGACCAATAAATGATACACTCCCTATTGGACTCTATGTCTACCAAATCCCTATTAGTAGATTAGAAATTCTTCAAGAGTGGTCAACCAATTGAAACACTCTCTATTGGACTCCATTTCTACACAACACCACTGAGAGGTTGGAAATTCCTCAAGAGTGATCAACCCTTTGAAACACTCTCTATTGGACTCATGTCAACTCAATATCCCAGGTCTACAAATAATATAGTCTACTTTCTATCCAAGGCACTCTTGCCTCTAGAAAGTCTCCCTTGCTTAAATATCCGATCTCCCCGATTCCAATCAAGACTTCTTGCATGGTTATCCGGTCCACTTGTCCTAACCAGTACTCCTTGCTTAGCTATCTGGACCACATGTCCTAGTCATGACTTCATGCCTTTTACAAGGGCTTCCTAGTGTGATCAATGAATGCAAAATGCAAACAAGCACTCAACTTAGAATATGAGATCAATACATTCTATGGGAACTAGACATAAGCATGTGAGTTCATAAATCAAAATTGTCTAGCTACTAAACATGAACAAATCCTAGAACATGTGAAACACCTAAACACATTTAATTCCTAGAATCATTCATGCAACTAAAACTTGAATCAATCATATACGTTAAGCAAGGTTTTATTAACAAACATAAACATGCTAGATTCACAAGATATGATCAGTGAATATTCTAAAAAATATTTCGAGCATGTATTTAAGCACAAATCAATTAAATTCTAATTAGCTCTAAATATGAAATCAAATGTGCTAATCCTAGATATGTTGGAAAAATGAGTCCTAGCACATGATAAGGCTATCAATCATGAAAATAAAGTCAATCAAAGAACAAATACCCCTAGATAATAAGCTAATCACAATACTACTGACAAACATGTGAAAACCTAGATTTCAAGAAAAACTAGTTCACATTCAAGTCTCTAATTATACAAGATTATCCAATAATTGAAGTTATACTTCTCAAATTCATTTTTCCAAGTAACACATACATATAGAAGAAGAAAACCCAAGGTAATTGAAGACTTTGAAGATCAAAACAAAAGAATAGATCAATACCTTGTAATGTCGTGCAGTTTCTGTTTTGAGTGTAGAACCGCTAAAGAACTTGAAAAAATGGCTTCAAATTAACTCAGAAAGGTAGGGCACTTCAATACAAATATTCTCCAACTTGAATCACTCAAATCAGATAAGAAACGAGAGAGATATGGTGGTTGGAAGATGAGAAAATTGGAGAGAAAATTCTGCACTTATGTTTTTCAAATTTTCTTCTTTTAATGAAATGAGAGGGAAGGAGATATTTAAATGAGACGGAAATAGGATAAATTGGGGAAGCCAATGGCCATGTGCAACCTCAACTCCCTGAGGAGACATGTGGCCCTCGGGGGCAGGAAGCCTCTCTCCCTAAGATGGCCACACGCCTCCTCTGGGATGGGTGGCAAATGGCCTTTGGCCGTTTGCTTCCTCCCTCGCACTCCTTCGCGTTCTTCAACCGTTCTCTGGCCTCCGTACTCTAAATTTGAATCCGTTATTTGGATTACAAACTGGGAATCTCTCATGCACATGGAATTGGAGATTTGAAAAGTTCTTAAAGATTTGAAAAACATTTCCCCTCGAATTGCGCACTTTTGGCTTGTGTTTATGAAACTCTCAAGGGATGCCTCCACTATTAGAACAAAGCGTTCGAGCACCGAGTCCTCTCAACTTAGACACTAAAAGATGGGACTAACCCATGAGGTGCAAGTGAAACCCCTAATGTGACTAAGAGCTATGAACAGACACACAAAACATACACAAATGCGCCACAAACACTTTGCTCAAGATTATCTCACCAAGCTAATTAAAGCTCAAAAAGTTTGCTAAACAGCATTTTTTAAAAATTGACACTAAAAATGACTTAAAATAACAAGAAGACTCGAAAAGGCATCTACACCCGCAAACCAAAACCCAACATTGTCCTCAGTGTTGAAGACAAGAGAGCCTGGCCTAGCGGCGCACACCTAACTAGACATAAAACACAACAACCTAGGCAGTAATCATGCATAATCAATGCCCAACCAAACAAAAAGGCTCAAAAATAGGCTCATAATAAAATAAGGCATTTAAATAAACATGGCAATTAAGTTCATAGTGCAACCACACCAAACATTAATCCACAAAATTGTCGGAATGAGGTTAATGACCCCCAAACCGATTTTCACTATATGCTCATTCCTGTACAAGTATATGCATGAATTCAAAATCCCCATACCGAGTTGGGTTATATAAAATGAAAACCTGTAATTTATGTGCAATATCCACAAGAGCCTTCGGCCCATCCAATCAAGAATGAATAAATCCATAAATTCACCATTTGGGAACCAAAACTGTATCAACAATTATAAGCATATTCTCTCATTCACAATCCACACATTCACCCAAAATTGATATTTACTCAGTATATTCACATTCACCAATTATCCACACTTGTCTATAGGCAAAAATAGAAAAAATTAAGTGCAAGAGTTTGAGTTGAAAAGATTAAACCAATGTGGTAGCTTTGTTGTAGACTCAAAATGGGTAGGTTCTCGCCCGTTTTATGAGCACTTTTGGCTTGCTCATCCTTCCAAGACTTGTAAGTGGTCGGTGTACTGAATCCAAGAGATAAAGAACCTAGCATTAAACCATAAATATTTATCCAAAATATATCAACCACAAAGTATACTCAAACCAAAATATTCCTCCCACCAAAAGCATCCACAAACTCTACTACTAAAAACTAAGCAAGCTATCATTAAAATAAAACTTAAAATTATTTAAGGAAATCCCATAATATATTTTCTTCTAAACTTGTATCCACCCAAACACTGATTAGCACAATAAAATAAAAAATACAAGGGCAACACAAAGTCAAAGAGAAAATAGATTGTGCAATTTCAACCATGCATCACAAATGTTCAATGTGATGCTAAGGGTGGCTTAACCAAGTTGGGAAACACTTTCTTCTTTGAAATCCAAACAAATTTAGGTAAGTTTTCATTTGTTTCAAATCCCATGATTCTTACTTGGTTAATCACATCTTTTCTTACCCATATTTTTTTTACCTTAGGTGGGCTTTTCCTATTCTTTTGACTTCTTGTTTTCCTATGTCTATTAGATTTATAGTATTCACTCTTAACATGCTCTCTCCTTGAACAAACACTACAAATAGAAAATAAGTTAGACGAACTCCATTTTTCTGAGTGACTTTGAGGTCTTTGGCTTTGCTGAAGTTGTAGCTTATGCTCAATAGCAAGAGTGTAATATTGTAATTGACAATCTTTTCATATTAATAAAGTGATTTCTGGTTTTACAAAATCTTATAGCATTTATAATGATAATTGTCAAAGTAAATAATCATAAGGTCAAAAGACTATGAGAAAGGAAGAATTGTTCGTACATCTGGATATGTATGAGGTAGACACAATTCTTTAGTTAGTCTTGCATAAACATTCACAACTTAAATTAAAGGTTGGGCACCTTTATCTTGATAAAGTTGTAGAATTCTTTTGCTGGCTTTTGAGTGGGATCAAATGAGTTATGATGAGTTTAAAATCATCGAAAAGGTCTACGAGTAAAAGAATCTAGTGCACTGGGCGCATTGAACATGATCACAATGAAATATTTTATCTAGAACCGTCAGTAGATACAAGTCTTTTCATTATGAGGACAATCAGAGAGTCTATCTTAATCCTGAGATAAATGATGGACTTATGATTGCAAGTGTTATCATTTGAGCTATCAATGAGTACGATTATATAGCATAGTCTATCCTCGATAGTTTGGTGGTATTCATTTGTTAATCGATAGAGGACTTCATTTATAGATATGGACATCGTGGCTCAATTTATTGAATGAGAGTATAATACTGTCGTATGGATATTTTGAAGTATTGGATATTAAATCTCAACGTTGAGTTTTCGATAATATCTATTGAAAACATGGCTTCCGGACAAGTCAAAATATCCAAGTTCAAAACGTGGTCATATGACTAACTATAGTAACTAGGAGAGCTATAGACGGTCTATGAGCTCTTGGCGATTACTGATATTATACACGAGGATACACTATCTCCAATAAGATTGTCTAGGGTAAGAATGAGAAACATCTTCTTATTCTATCTTTATTTAAGAGTTCAATTTTAGCTCTTTAATGGAATAAGCTAAAATTAATAGATCAGACCTAAGTGAATCATTTGTTGATTGTGATTAGGTTATGTCTATTGAAGCTTAAATTTAGATAGCCCTCCAAGATCCCCAATCCACACGGACTTGCATGGATCACTTGATATATTCTACCGGACTAATTTATTGGTCCATCTAGAATTGTATTTAATATATTAAGAATATAATTTGCACATTATTTATTTAATGGGCTGCTCAAATTATATTAATATATTAATGAGAGGCATGTGGGCTTGTTTATTTTAGTAAGAATGAGTCTGGTTCACATGTGGGCTTTTATTTAAAGCCTGAATTGATTAAATAAAATAAGAAAATAATATTTGGCCCATATTTTTTGTGTGGGCGGCAAAGCTATAATAATAGCCTAAAATTTTAATTTATTTTATTGTTTGATTAAATGGAAATTAATTAATTAATTATTTAATTAAAAATCAAAATCTTTTTCTGACTAGGAATTATGTTTCGTAGTAGTATACTATTATAGTAGTTTAATAAATATAAAAGACTTAATTTGGTAAGTAGATAAATAAAGAATTTATTTATCTAATCAAATAAGGAAGTCTTTAATATAATCACAAATACGCTATTTGAGTTGGATTAGGAGTCTTGGTGTGGAAAAGAAATCTTTTTTTGAAAAAGGATTCTTTGTCACCAAGTAAATCCACCTAGAGATAGGATTCTTGCCCACCAAGTAAATCCTCTTTAGGAAAGGATTTGTATACCTATATATATTATTAATTTCGGAATTAATAAATATAGGAAGAAAAAAAAAGTTTTTTTTTAGAGAAAGAATTTTTTATTCTCTTGCTTTTGAATAAAAAAAATCCAACTATAGAACAGAGTGAAAATTCGTCTAAGAGGGAGAGGGAAAGATAGTTCTAAATTCTATAGTGCACTTGCAAGCCTTTACATAAAAAAAGGTTTTGTGCACACTTTCAATTTAGGTTCACGCGAGTTTCAATCATAACGATTGTGAATTCAAAAGTGACTAGAACGATCTTTCTAGGCTCTTGGAGTTTTTGTGATTAACGATCATGAAAGAAGATTTCGTTTTTCCATTCTCAGGTACGCAATTCAAAGAATAGGGAGACCACGCTCCTAGGTGATTCACGTTCGTGATCGGATTGGAAGATCTTACGGATTACCATCGACGCTAAGTCAATCGGATCACACGACAAGAGGTATGATATCTTTTGAATATATGTATATTTAATTAATTAAAGGGTTAAGGTTCAAATATTGGAAAAATTTTAAACTATACTAAATTCGTTTTTAGTCCCGCTTCCGCTGTGTTTTCGTATTTTTCCTTACAATTGGTATCAGAGCCAGGTTATACCATTTCATTAATTAACGTATATATACTTGAATCTATTTCTTTTTATTGTGATTATGCATGTTTTAGAAAGAGATGACACTCTTGGTATTCGCATATATAATTACATGTGGCATGTACGGATTTATAAATGTTATTATAAATTGAATTGTTATTGCTCGATTTTGGTCCTAGAATTTCAATGTATTTTTGTTTCGGAATTGTAACAAGAAGGGTGGCCTATTATCGCCATAAGTTCCTTCTTGATAGTTGCTATATTCTCTAGTTTTTTATTGTATTAAAAAATACTGCAGTTTTTTTTTATAAAATAGTGCAGTTTTTCTTGTGTAAATATTACTGCAGTGAATTAAAAAAAAATACTGCAGTAATTTATTTCGTAAAATCTGCTGTAATACATTCAAGTTTCGAAGATTGAAAGAGTTGAAGAATTAGAAGCGGAAGAGGAAGCAATCGGAACAAGCTTGGTACCGTGTGCACCATGGCAACAAGCGTGCGTGCACGTTAGCGCGTAGCTACGCTTGTTAGGTGCATGGGCTGCACATGGCAGCCACTCATGTGTCATGGGCTGTGCATGACAGTCCTTTGGGCATAATGGGCTGCGCATGGTGGCCCTTTATAGACCCAAGGCGTGTGCATGCCCAAAGCTGGCAGCCGAGGGGTGAGGAAGTGGATGATGGCCGCTTGAAGACTTGTTCGCCAAGAAAGAATATTTTGTATTCCAAACTAATGTAATTTACTTGCTTTTCTAGGATGGACCAAAATTGTAGCTATTTATATTTCCATAAATATTACAATATTTGTTGTTGTATGATAACATGTCATATAGAATAGGAGTGCCACTCATATATCCCTTTTGGTATGAACATGCATTGAATGATTTAGGTATCTAATTGGCATCTAGATAACTTGGTAAAATCATTCTATGAAATTTAATCACATGCCTTAAATAATTGAGTGAGAGAAGGTATGTTAGAACACCTATGGCCTCCAAGGTTAGTTGAGCTTTATTACTTATTGGTAATCCCCCCGAGGGGCGTCCATAAATGGAATTTAGCAAAATACTTCCTTAAAAGGATAGACTAGACAATTGACTTAAACGAAATCTACTCCCATATGAGGAATTTTCGTGAGAGAAAATTGAGGGTCGATATCTTGGTAACACACTAAATGTGATTTTATTAATATCCTCCTGAGAGTTCTTGTTAATAACATTGCAAGGCTAAAATCAAAAACGCTGGTTGTTATGTTAACAATTAGGTGGGACCTAGTCCAACTGGTAAATGCAACATACTCCGAGAGGAGGCGTAACGTTTATGAGTGTTGGATCACCATTGAATTTCTATGATTGAATTATTTATTTAATTCAAGATAAATATTTGTTAACAGAAATTTTGCTCGGGGCAATAAATCTCAGTTAGCACCCTCAAGATCATTACCACGCAGGTGATGACCAAGGTAGAATGTATATATATATATATATATATATATATATATTATAGTGCCTAGTGAAATGACTAGGAGGCAACGATATTGTTCGCTATTCAAACGAAATAAAAGTCTTTTTTATTGATAACATATGGTATACATCTCTCTTTCGTTCTTTCAAATTGCTATCACTTTTCTCTGGGGGATAGTTGGGTATTTGTCGTGTCTATGTCGAATATTAGTCTCCCTTTTTTGAAGGAGGAAGTCCCTCCTTTATACAATGTCTTCATAGGTTTAAACTCATTGATTTCCCCTTGATTTTCTCATCCCCCTCTTACCGGACGGGATTTTTACCTTTAAATGTCGTTGACTTTGAGTTAATTGCTCAGTTGAGGATATCTTGGTGGAAATCAATTTGTTTCCCATTTAGACTCTATTACTTGTTCTGCACGTGTATAATGTCTGTAGATGTGATACTGTGTATCTTCGGGTCTAGCATGATTCCCATAGGGGTCGTCGAATGTATCAAGGTGTGGTGCATCAGTTAGTGAGGTCGATCATTGTCCCAGCCCCGATATTGAGAAGCTTCATCCAACTAGGAGCTAGGTCTGGCCTCCCTTGACTTTTCGAAGCTAGGTGAGGCCTCCTATGGACACCTCCCTGTATCAGCGATGTATAGGCGAGCTTCTGGAGAAATTACGAGGTAACCACGACTTCGGAGGGATTTGGTGACGCGGGCTTGATCTTGTTAGGATTATGCTCAATAGCAAGAGTGTAATATTGTAATTGACAATCTTTTCATATTAATAAAGTGTTTTCTGATTCTTACAAATACTTATAGCATTTATTATTATAATTGTCAAGGTAAATAATCATAAGGTCAAAAGACTATGAGAAATGAAGAATTGTTCATACATCTGGATATGTGTGAGGTAGACATAATTTTTTAGTTAGTCTTGAATAACGTTCGCAACTTAAGTTAAAGGTTGGGCACCTCTATCTTGATAAAGTTGTAGAATTCTTTTACTAGCATTTGAGTGGGATCAAATGAGTTATGATGAGTCTAAAATCATCGAAAGGTTTTCGAGTAAAAGAATCTAGTGCACTGGGTGCATTGAACAGGATCACAATGAAATACTTTATCTAGAACCGTCACTAGATATAAGTCTTTTCATTATTAGGACAATCGGAGAGTCGATCTTAATCCTGAGATAAATGATGGACTTATGGTTGCAAGTGTTATCATTTGAGTTATCAATGAGTACGATTATATAGCATAGTCTATCCTCGATAGTTTGGTGGTATTCATTTGTTAATCGATAGAGGACTTCATTTATAGATATGGACATCGTGGCTCCATTTATTAAATGAGAGTATAATATCATCATATGGATGTTTTGAGGTATTGGATATTAAATCTCAACGTTGAGTTTTCAATAATGATTATTGAAGACATGACTTCCGGACAAGTCAAAATATCCAAGTTCAAAATGTGGTCATATGAGGAAATATGGTAACTTGGAGAGCTATAGGCGGTCTATGAGCTCTTGGCGATTACTGATATTATTCACGAGGATACACCATCTCCTATAAGATTGTCTAGGGTATGAATGAGAAACATCTCCTTATTCTATCTTTATTTAAGAGTTCAATGTTAGCTCTTTAGTGGAATGAGTTAAAATTAATAGATCGGACCTAAGTGAATCATTTGTTGATTGTGATTAGGTTATGTCTATTGAAGCTTAAATTTAGATATCCAGCCAAGATCCACAATCCACACGTACTTGCATGGATCACTTGGTATATTCTACCAGACCAATTTATGGGTCCATCTAGAATTGCATTTAATATATTAAGAATATAATATGTCTATTATTTATTTAATGGGCTGCTCTATTATATTAATATATTAAAAGAAGACATGTGGGCTTGTTTCTTTTAGTAAGAATAAGTCTGGTTCATATGTGGGCTTTTATTTAAAGTCTAATGGATAAAATAAAATAAGAAAAATAATATTAGGCCCATGTATATATGGTGTGGGCGGAAAGGCTAATAAAATAGCCCAAGATATTATTTTATTTTATTGTTTTGATTAAATGGAAATTAATTAATTATTTAATTAATTAATAGTTTAAATCAAAATCTTTTCCTGATTAGTAAATAAAATACTATGTGTTGGATTATGGTTAGAATTCTTTTAAGTGATAGGAGTCCTAATGTGGTAAGGATTAAGTCCACATACACTCCATACCACACAAAGAATTCGGTCACCCTAGTCCTACAAGGGTTAGGATTCTTAAATTGATAGGAATTAGGGAAAAGCACAATTCCTTTTCAAGTAAGGAAATTGGCCAACCCTAGATTTCCTACACAAAGAATTCGGCCAACCCTATTTTGAGAAGGAGAAATTTCGGTCACCTTATAAATTTAAGGAGATAAATTTCGGCCACCAAGAAGCTTGAGTGAGAGAGATTTTTGTTTGCTTTGAAAATAAAAATCTTACTCCATACACATAGAATTTCGGCCAAGAGAGAAAAAGAAAAATAAGTTCTCATTCGATAGTGCACTTGCAGGCCTTTAACATCAAAAGGTTTTGTGCACACTTTCGATTTAGGGTTACGCGAGTTCCAATCATATCGATTGTGAATTCAAAAGTGACCGGAACTATTTTTCTAGGCTCTTGGTGTTTTGGGATTGAATATCAGGATCAGAAGTTCCATACATCCATTCTCAAGTAAGCAATTCAAAGAAAAAAGGGAGACCACGCTCCTAGGTGATTCACGTACGTGCTAGGATTGGAGATCTTACGGATTACCATCGACGTAAGTCAATCGGATCACGCGACAAGAGGTATTTAACTCTAACCGTATATTTGTGTTTAATTAATTAAAGGGTTAAGGTTCAAATCCTTAGAAAAATTTTAAACTATACGAAAATCTACTTTTCGCCTTCCGCTGCGGTTTTAGTTAATTTTTCCCTACAATTGGTATCAGAGCCTGGTTGTACCCTTTAATTAATTAACGTATATATACGTGAATCTATTTCTTTTTATTGTGATTATGCACGTTTTAGAAAGAGATGGCACTCTAGGTATTCGCATATATAATTACATATCGAATGTATGGATTTATATATGTTGTTATAAAGTGAATTGTTATTGCTCAATTTTGGTCCTAGATTTTCCATGTAATTTTTGTTTCGGAATTGTAACAAGAAGGGTGGCCTATTATCGTCACAAGTTCCTTCTTGATAGTTGCTTAATTTTTTTATGTTGTATAAAATAGTGCAGCTTTTTTTAATGTATTAAAAATACTGCAGTTTTTTTTTAATGTATTAAAAATACTGCAGTTTTTTTTTGTGTAGTTTTTTTATTTGTAAAAGAAAAAAAAATACTGCAGAGGTTAATAAAAAAAAAAAAAATTTACTGCAGTATTTTATTGTATAAAATAAGCTGTAATATATTCAAGATTCGAAGACTCGAAGATTTGAAGAAATTGGAGCATCCGGAACCCGTCTTGGCACCCGCGCGCACCGAGACAACAAGCGCGCACGCAACCAAGCGTGCAGCTGCGCTTGTTGCGGTGCAGCAGCGCGCGACCCATGCATAGGCTGGCCGTGCGGCAGCTCTATTTTCGGATGTTTCTGGAGCCTGCCTTTGTTCCTGCAGGGCGGTATCACAACTCGGTTTTGGGTAACATGGTCTTCTGGTGGAAAATCTCGGGCATGGAGCTAGGTCTGGATGGTGGAAAATTTCCCTTTGGTCCCTAGCCAATTTTGGCTATTAACAGAAGTCCCCTCTGACTTGAACACCAAACGTCGAGCTTGGGGTTGGGGTCGGATTTTTTATTTTATTTGGGAAATCTTCCCTTTTTTATCGTTACCAGAATATTGGGGAAATCTTCTCTTTTAACTGCGTGAGTGACATGGCATGAATTGACCAATTTACTTTCGAATTAATCCGGTTGCGTTACGGCAGTCCCCGAGGCTCTTTACCGTTACCAAAATCTAGGGGAGATCTCCTCATTAACTGCGCAAGTGACGTGGCGTGAGCTAACTAGCTTGTTTTCGAGTTAATCCGGTTACGTTACGACAGTCCCCGAGATTCTTTGCGATCTCAACCGAAGATCTCGTTAGCTCATGCTACTGCCCTCTTGCCTATATATATCTATTTATCTCAACGACTTCCTCATATCTTTCAAACTCAAATTTTTCCCAAGATATATTCTCTCTCATAACCTTTCTCTCAAGCTTATCTTTTTCTTCATTCTTCATCCTAACTGACTTTGCCATGTCGAAAACCAGTTATGATTTAGTTGACTCCATAGTTGACAGCGAGGAGGTCGTTAGCCTTGCCCTGGGGAAACGGGCTAGGAGGAGCTTAGACAGCGATGATTCTCCGCCTAACCCACAACGTCGGCGGTCAAATAGGAATGTATCCATTGGGACTGGGTTTTCTAACCACCCTGACCATCATTTGGATATCGCCGATGAAGATTCCGATAAAGAAGTGGGCGACGACGCCGTGGGAGAACATCAGGTCCCGGTTTCTGGCCCCCTTTTGGAGAGGGTCCCTTCTTATGACTTCAGGGTTGTCCTTGATTCCATCGTCGATCCAGTCGGGATTGACCGTTTGAGGTCGAAGTATGGCATCCCTGACAACGTTTCCATCTCGGTGCCCCCCAAGGGTTACGAGTTCTTCAACCCCCTAAAGGCGTGCTTCCAATTCATGTGGCGGCTCTCGAAAATGGGGTTAGGCTTCCCCTTCATCCGACTCTTTGGCGGGCTCTTAAAGCCATCCAGCTTGCTCCCCTCCAGTTGACGCCTGGCTTCTGGAGGCATCTGATTGGTTTCCTGGTGCTATGGAGGGAACAATGTCAGTTGAGTAAGGTGATGAGAGAGTCGGGAGCAGAGGAGCTGGCCTATCTTTTCCAGATTGGGAGCCTGTCTGGCGCTCCTCGAGGCCAGTTTTATGCTAAGGCCAAGAACAAGCTCAACTTTGTTATTCCTAGTGCTTTGAAGAAGGACCCCGCCTAGAAGGAAGAATGGATTCTTACGGGGAATAACTGGGGGAGCTCGATTTTCATTGGAAGGCATGAGTTTGAGGTTCCTCCAGCCTTCAGTGATAAACCCTCGTGGGACCGGGACTTCCTGCCCTCTGAATTTGAAGCTATTTTGAAGGCTATTTTAGCCAGAAATTACTTGAACCTGAAGTTCCCAACTGCTGAAGCCTTCGATCCTCGTAGGGTGAACCAATACCTGCGGATCTCAGACGCTACTCCTCGTAAGTGTCATTTGATTGCCTTGCATTGCCTTGTTGATCAGCTTGGTTCTGACATTTTTCCTTTTAATTTGTTCATTCACAGTCTTTGTCGTTGAACAAGCTTCCCGCAACGTCTCACGCTCTCCTCAAGCCAGAATTTCTGTGCCCTTCACTGGGGTCAAACCAAATCTTGCTCCATCTACCTCCCCAGCTGGGTCCAAGATGGCCAATCTTACGTCGCGGGCTTTTCGGGCTTTGGGTAAAGCTCCCTAGGTTGTTGGTCAGACTGCTTCTACCCCTCATGTTGTGGTCGCTAAAGTTGCTACCCCCTCGATTCGCCCTCCTGATTCCGCTGCGCTTCCAACCCCCCAAGCTTCGGAGGATTCTGGAAGGGGTGTCGCAAGGGTTCCTTCCAGCCGTTCCCGGCCTCCATGGAGCTCGACAGGGCAGGACGAAGTCCTGGAACAATTCATCGCGTCTTGTCTGGGTGGTGGGATCTCCAGGATAGCTTCCATGCCTCTGGATGTCCTGATTACCAAGGGGTCTGCTATTTAGCTGAGGTAATTGCATTTCCTTTGAACTACTCTTGTTAATTTGTTCAGTTTCTAACTCTGGCTCTGTATTTTGTAGGCCTTCAAATTTAATGTAGCGATGGGCCAGCAAGTAGCCCTCATTCGCAACCGGGCTGCAAAACCAGAAGCCGAAGCCGAGAAAGCCAGGGGATTGCTCAAGCAGGCTCAGTCTTTAGTGGAAGAGATGACCTCCAACCAGGGAAAGGTTGAGACGGAGATGGCTGAGCTTCGCTGTGACCATAAGAGGACGAAGCAATCTTATGATTAGGAGCGTCTTCAATCTACCCGGCGGGCCAGACAGAGGGACTCGAGGAAAGCTGAGGCCAAGAAGTTAGACCTCGAGAATCAGGCTTTGATTGCTCAGGTGACCAAGCTGCAAGCTGACGCGGAGACCTCTTTCAGCAATGGATATTTCTATGCTTCCTTTCAGGTTGCAGAAGCTCTCCCTCTTCCCTTTGAGTTGTCATTTATTACCGGCTGGGATAGACAGGAAATAATGATTAAGGCTGCTGAGCTATCTCGCCCTGATGGCGACGAGTCGGTTCCTTCGAGCCAAGCAGGAGCTGGAAAATAGCCTATCCAGACAGATCCTCCATTTCCTCCTCATACCTTTACTACTTCAGGTCCCGGGGAGTCTTCCAGTAAAGTTTTGTCTTCTCGATCCGAGGAGGACCAGTTAGGAGTTGGGGAAGAGGTTAGGAGCCCGTCTGAGGAACCCCCTATAATAGAGATGGAGGTCGACAGGAGCCAGACGTGGTCTATGGCTGCCCTTCTTGATGCGGCTATCCCGCCTAAGGTTATGGGAGTGATTAATGAAGTCTTGGAGGAAGATCCTGTTGACCAACAGATGGAGCCTCTAAATGGAGGGGTGATTGGCGAGGACAACCGAGGTGGACAATTACCTAAAGGGGGGGGGGGGGGCGCGATGGCGAAGATCAGCATGAAGGAGGAGGACCGACAGAGGAAAACCAAGAGAGTCCCAAAGCTTGAAGCAGTTCGTTCATGGCTTGTTTTGATTGCTCAGAAAAGGGGGTGGACACCTCGTTTTACTCTTATTTAGCTTAGCTTTCCCTTTTTTTTTCTTTTTTTTATAGCCCGAGCTCGGGGGTTAGGCTCCCCGTTGGATGGATGTAGCCTTACCGGGGGATAGGCTCCTCTTATCTTTAATGAGAAATCGAATCGCTTTTGAGAACTCTTGTTTCATTTCTGGTCTTGAATAGGAACCAGAATTGCATCCGCAGCAACAATTTGTTCATACTTCATTAAAACTTTGGTAAGGAATTATGATGATCTTGATCCTGCACACGAAAACAAACATTTTATTTTTATTTATTTTATTTTTTATTTTTTTTGTCTTGGGGGTGGTAGCCCGACCAAGGCATCAGAAGGGCTGTTTAGCTTTTTCATGGTCTTGAGACCTGAATAGCAAATATGCTTTTACACTCAGATCCTTCTTGGGGGTGGAAGCCCGACCAAGGCATCAGGAGGGCTATTTAGCTATTTCCTGGTTTCGAGATCTGGATGACAACTATGCTCTTACACTCAGACCCTTCTTGGGGGTGGTAACCCGACCAAGGCATCATGAGGGCTATTTAGCTATTTCCTGGTCTCGAGATCTAGATGGCAACTATGCTCTTACACTCAGACCCTTTTTGGGGGTGGTAGCCTGATCGGGCCAAATATGTAGTATATTTAGGCCATCAGATCCTTACCTTATGTTCTGTTTTTGTGCCTTTTTGTATCTCTGATGGGTTGTTTTGTGCGTATTTGTAGGAAATGATGCAAAGACAGGTTTGGAAGCATATTGCGGTGATTCCGGTAGAAAAGGGGTGAAAGTAAAGGTAATGGAGCACAAACAGCTCTACAGTGCGGGTCCAGTACGGGTCCAGTGCGGGTCGCAACCGCACTCTGACCGCACTCCAGCCGCACTCATGTTCATAGCCGGGACAGGATGCAAGTGAAGATATAAAGTGCGGGCACAGTGTGGGTCATCCAACAGCACTCTACCCGCACTAATGCCAAACCAGAGAAGTTGATGTTGCACCTGACGATAAAGTACGGGTACTGTGCGGGTCATCCAATCGCACTCTACCCGCACTAATGCCTAACCAGAGAAGTTGAAGATGCACCTTGACGTTAGAGTGCAGGTACTGTGTGGGTCATCCAACCGCACTCCACCCGCACTGTCACCAAGAACAAAAGAGCAGAGTTGTACCTGACATTAGAGTGCTGGCACTGTGCAGGTCATCCAACCGCACTCTACCCGCACTGTTGCTCAAGACAGAAGGTAAATTTTGCACCTGACAGGGAAGTGCGATTCAAAAGCGATCACAGTGCGATTCCAAGTGCGGGTCAAGTGTGGGTAATGCAACCGCACTCCACCCGCACTATTGTCCTGATCTGAGAACTGAAGATGAAGACAACCCATACAGTGCGGGTAATTCACCCGCACTCCACCTGCACTCCGCGCGCGCCAGTTTGATTTTTGAAGCTTAAGTGACCTATTTTTGTTTCTTGTATAAATAGAAAAGTATAGAAACGTTTTAGGCAGCCTTTGACTCCTTTTTGCAGAGGTTAAACACATTTAGACCTAGAATCTATCTCTCTCTCTCTCATCCTTACATTCTCTACTCAACTTCAAGGAAGTTAGGAGATTGAAGCCACTTCAAGGAAGGAGATGTTCTCCAAGGGTTCTTTCTCTTTCCTTTCTCTTAGTTTCCTAGTTGTAATGAGTAGCTAAATCCCCTCTAAGGGGTTGATGGAGTAGTTAGTTGAATATTGGGCTTGTACATAAACTTGATATTATATTGATATTCATGTCTATCTTTCATTGATCTATTCTTGTTGTGAATGTTTACCATTGATTTCTTGTGTAGATACATCCTCTTTACAAGATGTCTTTGTATTATGTATGAGTATTGCATCTAGATATACATCCTATTTAGTTGTTTAATGCTCTAAAAAAATGGACGAAAAGTCATGAATTCCGACTCTTAAACCGCGGTTTTAATCTAACCTCAATCGAGTTTTCAGCACTATACATCCTAGGTCGGAACCCGTGAGAGAGTTAGAAGTCATCACTATACATCCTAGGGTGACTATGTTTAATCGGTTGAGTCGTTGTTAGGTAGACGAGCTTCATTTCTAGAATCCGATAAACAACAAACACTATACATCCTAGGTTTGTAGTTTACGATGGATTAATCCCTAATAGGTGGTCCGCACTATACACCCTAGGTTGGCCACCTTCTAGGGATAAATAACCGACTCTATACATCCTAGGTCGGTTACCTTGAATAGCCGTGCTATTGACAAGTTTGTTGCATTGCCCAGTATTTACTTTCGTATCCATTAACTCCTTAGTTTCCATCATCTATATATATCCTTCATCCCATTTCCCCCTTCATTTAGTTTACACAATTAATTTAGTGTTATTTCTAGTGTAATTCACCATCTACATTTTCACCAACTCATGTTTTGATATTATATATATACATAACATTACTTTTGCAATAACTAATTTAGCTAACTCTGCTCCCTGTGGACGACACCCCACTTGCCACTATATTTATGTTTTCAAACTAATTTAGGCTTTGTGAAGTTTTATCAAATATTGTTGACGGATTGATCTTTTAAAACGACACTAAGAAAAACCTTCTGTCATAGCCCGACCAAGGCATCAGAAGGGCTATTTAGCTATTTCCTGGTCTCGAGATCTGGATGGCAACTATGCTCTTACACTCAGACCCTTCTTGGGGGTGGTAGCCCGACCAAGGCATCATGAGGGCTATTTAGCTATCTCCTGGTCTCGAGATCTGGATGGCAACTATGCTCTTACACTCAGACCCATCTTGGGGGTGGTAGCCCGACCAAGGCATCAGGAGGGCTATTTAGCTATTTCCTGATCTCGAAGTGTTCATGTTGAGTTTCCCACTCAAGGGTGTTGTCACTAATGTTGAACATAGTTGGAGATAAAGATGGAAGAGAAAAATGACTTTATTGATGATCGAGATGTAGTACATCTTTGTTAGGGACTCTAATGAAAACTAAATGGGGGTAGTCTGCTTAAGAACTCCCTACTCAAGGGTAGAATTTCCTCAAATGATCTGCATTCCAAGTGTGGTCGATGGATCGTCCGTCCTATGTCTTCGAGTTTGTAAGCTCCATTGTGAACAACTAGGTTTATCAAATATGGCCCTTCCCAATATGGACTTAAGACTCCATCCGACCTTTTCCGAGTACTCAGGGTCATTTTCCTAAGCACCAGATCCCCTTCTTTGAAATTTCGGGCTTTGACCTTTCGATTGAAGTATCTAGTGATCTTGCTCCGGTAGATCGCTACTTTCTCCGCTACGCGGTCTTGTTTTTCTTCTAAGAGGTCCAGATTAGCCCGAAGCTTAACTTCGTTACTTTCAGCCTCAAAGTGATGTACCCTGAAAGAGGTCAATTTATGCTCGATGGGGAAGACCGCTTCAACCCCGAAAGCCAGGGAGTAAGGTGTCTCCCCGGTAGCTGTTCACTTTGTAGTCCGGTATGCCCAGAGGATTTCTGGTAGCTCTTCGGCCCATTTACCTTTTTTCTGCTGTAGCTTCTTCTTTAGAAGTTTCTTGATAGTCTTGTTGGTGGATTCCACCAGCTCGTTAGTCTGGGGATGTGCCACTGAAGCTAGCCTGAGGTCGATCCCCAATCCCTTGTAGAAGTCCTTGAATCGAGCGTTGTTGAACTGCTTCCCTAGGTCAGCTATAATGATGAGAGGGGTTCCAAATCTGCATACCACGTTGGTTTTGATGAACTTGGTCGTATTCTTTTCTGATATCCGAGAAAGAGGCCATGCCTCGACCCATCTTGTGAAGTAGTCAATAGCCACGATAGCATGTTTCATCTTTTCGGGAGCGGTAGGAAGTGGTCCAATTAGGTCGATTCCCCACATGGCAAAGGGGTACGGTGAACTAAGAGACGACAGTCGCTCGGGTGGCTGGTGGGTCAAGTTTGAAGTTTTTTGACATCGCTCGCAAGATTGCACAAAACTCCTTACGTCTTGGTGGATGGTCGGCCAATAGTACCCCATACGAAGCACTTGATATGCTAGAGCTTCCCCACCTATGTGGTTCCCACAGTCCCCAGAGTGGACCTCTCTCAGTGCCCATTTAGCATCATCGGGATGCAAGCATCTAAGTAAGGGGAGGGATCTGCCCCTTCTGTAGAGGTACCCGTCTACCATATAATATCGAACTGAGAGTCTTTTAATTCTTCGGGCTTGGTCGGGCTCTTCGGGAAGCTCTCCCTCAAGGAGGTAGGCAACAATCGGGTCCATCCAGCAAGGCTGGCGATCCAGGGAGCAAGATTTCCCTATTTGTGGCTATGCTTGGTTGGGGGATCACTTGAAGGGGAATTCCCCGTGGTAGGGGTTGGCCTCCGTTTGCCGCTATTTTAGCCAGAACATTTGCGTGATGGTTTTGGTGTCGAGGTACCTGATCGATCTTGAACCCCTTAAATTTATTTTTTAGCAATTGAGGTAGCTTTAGATAAGCAGCCATATGATGAGAAGGTTTTTGTCGTCAGAAAACCGTCCGTCAAAACAATTTATAAAACCTATGCGATGCGTTCACAAGTATAAATACAAGCAAAGCGGTAAGCACGGGTGTCGTCCACTGAGATCGGGGTAGCGGTGATAAGATTAGGATTAATATAACTAGTATGCATAAAAGTAAAGTGCTGGTGAATGAAGATACTATATAAACTAAACTATGAAATCAAATGAAATGGGATGACAACGGAGTGATGAATGAATGATGATGAAACTACGGAGTTGATGGACTCGTAAGTGAATATTAGGGCAATTGCAACAAACTCTCAATTAAGCACGTTTTGACAATTGTAACCAACCTAGGGTGTATAGTGTTGGTATATATCTATAGCAAGAAGGTCAACCTAGGGTGTATAGTGAAAACCTCCTACTAGAGATTAATCCCTCATAAGCAACCAACAGTGGCTAGTTACTCAATCGGGGCTTGTTCCATGAATGCTCATCTATCTAGCTATGGCTCAACCTATTACTAATGTAGCCATCCTAGGATGTATAGTGATGGCTTCCAATTCTCTCACAAGTGGCCGACCTAGGATGTATAATGAAGGCCACCCGTTTGAGATTGGATGAGGATTTAGGTTATCAACCGAATTCTACTCGAAGGTTAGTTCTCGTAGAATCACTAAAGTAGCCAACCTAGGGTGTATAGTGGAGGCTTCTAATTCTCTCACAAGTGGCTAACCTAGGATGTATAGTGAAAGCCACTAATTCAAGATTAGATTAAGGGCATGGTTTTAGAGCCGGATTTCCGGAAATCCTTCCATTCAATTGAGCATTAGACAACCTAATTGCCTACTCAGGTAATCCAAATCAATCATGCAAAGAGGGTGTATCCAAGCAAATCAATAATGGAAATCAATTAAAGCAATGTAATAAAACATAGAGATAGAATAAATATAACACATAGACTTTATTTACAAAGCCCAATATCGTTCAAACAAATAACATCAACCCCATAGTGTGGTATTTTAGCTACTCATGTTCTATTACAAACAAATAAACTAAGAGAAAGAGTAAAGATAACCCTTGAAGATTGATCTCTTTCCTTGAAGCTTGAATCCAAGTCTCCTAGTTGCCTTTGATTGAGTAGAGATGGTTTGGATGATAGGGAGATGTGTTTCTAGCTAAAAATACAAGTTTTGGGAGGTATGGTGATCCTCTGGTTCGTTCCCATCCTTTTCTATTTATAGAGGATGGAAAAATAGGTCACTTAAGCTTGAAACCAGAAACTGACGCGGGAATAGTGCGGGTGGAGTGCGGGTGAATTACCCGTACTGTACCCGCACTATAAGAGTTTTCTTCATATTCAGGTCTCTGATCTGGGCAATAGTGCGGGTGGAGTGCGGTTGGATTACCCGCACTTGACTCTTACTTGACCCGCACTGTAGTCGCACTTGAGTCGCACTGTACTGTCAGGTGCAAAATCCCTCCTCTGTTTTGAGCAATAGTGCGAGTGGAGTGCTGGTGGATGACCCGTACTGTACCCGTACTCTAATGTCAGGTGCAACTTCAACTTCTCTGGTTTGGCGACAGTACGGGTGGAGTGCGGTTGGATGACCCGCACTGTACCTGTACTTTAATGTCAGGTGCAACTCAGCTTCTCTGGCTTTGGCAACAGTGCGGGTGGAGTGCGGTTGGATGACCCGCACTGGACCCGCACTGTAACTCTTCTCCTATATCAAGTCCCGGCTATGATCATGAGTGTGGTTGGAGCACGGTTGGAGTGCGGTTGCGACCCGCACTTGACCCGCACTTGACCCGCACTGTAGAGCTGCTTATGATCCTTTGTCTTTCCTTTTGCCCCTTTTCTGCCATGAATCACTGCAACATGCTTCCAAACCCTAAATTACATCTATTGCCTGCAATTAGCACTAATGAGCCTATTAGACATAAAATATATAGAAAATACGCACAAGAACGAGGCAAAGGAATAGGAATGAGGGCCAAAATATACAACAATTTAGGCACGATCACCATATTATCTCCCTGTGCCTGGTACATCCCAATCACCTGATTGACAACAAGCAATGAGTCGTTATTCATTTGTATGTAATCGGCCTTTAGTTCGATGGCTACCTTCATCCCGACTAGGAGGGCTTCATATTCTGCTTCATTATTGGTGGCTTTAAACTCGAATCTGAAACAGTGACATAATTAGTCCCCTTCGGATCTATTAAAACTATACCAGCTTCTCCCCCAGCTTGCCAGGATGCTCCATCTGTAAAGAGGGTCCATGGCTTGTAGCATTCCGGCCAATTGTCGATTTCAGATGTCTTTTCAGGGATCTCATTTGGTACTGAGGGATCCTCTTGATCTGTGAGCGCTGAAAATTCTGCCATGAAGTCAGCCAAAGCCTGTGCCTTAATCGTGGTCTAGGGCTTATACTTTAAATTAAACTGAGTGAGCTCTAGGGCCCATAAGACTAGCCTTCCAGACATGTCTGGTCTTTGCAAGAATTGGCGGAGAGGTTGGTCTGTTACCACTGCTATTGTGTGAGCTTGAAAATAGGGACGGAGCTTCCTCGCTGAGATCACCAGAGCATAAGCGAGCTTTTCCAGGGGAATGTAATTCCTCTCTGACTTGGTCAAAGCATGACTCACGTAGTATATAGGTCTTTGAAAACCATCGCCACACTCATTGGTCAAAGCTCCGCTTATTGCAGTTTCTGATACGGCCAGGTAGATCTGCAGCTCATCTCCGAGAACTGGCTTGACTAACAACGGTGGGCTTGTTAGGTATTCTTTCAAAGCTTTGAAAGCTTGTTCACTCTCCTGGCTCCACTTCATGTTTTTCCCTTGTTTGATGGCTTTGAAGAAAGGGAGACATTTATCAGTGGAGCGAGAGATAAACCTGTGGAGCGCCGCTACACGTCCAGTCAGAATTTGTACCTGTTTGAGTGATGTTGGGGATTCTAGGTCCAAGATAGCTTTGATTTTTTCTGGGTTGGCTTCTATGCCTCTCTCATGAACTATGAAGCCTATAAACTTCCCCACTGTTACCCCGAAGGCACACTTGGAGGGGTTCAACCGCATCTGGTTTTCTCTCAGTATCAGAAAGGTTTTGTAGAGGTATTCCCGATGCCCTTTTACGGTTGGGGATTTCGTGATCATGTCATCGATATATACCTCCATCACCCTTCCTATCTCGGGCTTGAACAGCTTGTTAATCAGTCGCTGGTATATAGCCCCCGCATTCTTCAAACCAAACAGCATCACCTTGTAGCAGTACAAGCCCTGCCTAGTAATGAAACTGGTTTTATCCTGGTCAGCTGGGTGCATTTTAATTTGGCTGTATCCTGAGAACGTGTCTATAAAACTCAAAAGTTTATTTCCGGTCGTGGAGTCTACCTGCTAGTCGATCTTTGGTAAAGGAAAACTGTCTTTTGGACAAGCCCGGTTGAGGTCGGTGTAATCGACACACATCCGCCACTTCCCATTCACCTTCGTAACCATGACCATGTTGGCGATCCATTCGGGATAGCGTACTTCTATGATAAACCCTGCCTTGATCAATTTATCTACCTCTTCCTGCACCGCATCGTTCCTATCAGCGTTGAAGTGACGCCTCTTTTGTTTGACGGGTTTGACTGTTGGATCTACCGCTAGTCGATGGGCGGCCAATGATGTCGGGATTCTAGGCATTTCATCATGGCTCCAAGCGAAGATATCGGTAAATTCCCTGAGAAGATTAATTAAACCTTCCTTCACTTCTGGTTCAAGGGTGGCCCCGACCTTGACTACCTTGGAGGGATTTTCATTTCTGATGGGTATCTCTTCTAGTCTATCTACGGGCTGCCCGCTGGCCCACTCCTTACTCTGTTCCTCCTCATAAGGCATAATAGGTTCTCTTTCTGGATGCTCAGGATGTTCCGCGGGTTCTATCTCCATCTTTTCCTAGATTATCCGGGATGTTTCCTGGACTAATGCCACCTGTACACATTGTTTTGCTAAAGCTGTAGGATTGGCAGACACTGCGTAGCATTTCCTGGCTGCCTGCTGGTCTCCGCATACCTCTCCTACCTTGGTTCCAACCGGGAATTTCAGGACATTATGGTATATGGACAAGACTCCTTTCAAGGAGGACAGGAATGGTCTCCCTAGGATGGTGTTGTAGGCCGATGGGGTGTCAACCACAACAAAGTCGGTCATAATATTTTGCTGGAGAGGGGTGATTCCAATGATTATTTGGAGGATCATCGACCCCACTAGTATGATCGAATCTCCAGTGAACCCATAGAGTGGAGTGGTATAGCTATTGTAACAATGTTGCTTCAGGTTTAATTTTTCCAAAGTATCCTTGAAGAGGATATCTACACTGCTACCTGTATCTACGAGCACGCGATGGACCAGACAGTTGGCTATCTGTATTGTGATTACCATGGGATCATCATGAGGTTGCACGATGTTGAAGACATCTGCTTCAGTGAAAATGATCTAGTGCTAACTTGGAGGGCTCCATCAGGCTCTAGCTGACCTTGAAGATCCCCCGGCTTTCTTCGATGTAGGGAATCTTCCTCGCATGGTTTTTTCAGGAATTATTGGAAATGCTGGCAAGTGTGGGACCTCCGCTGATGGTGTGTATCACCTGGATCTATTGCATTAAGTCAGTCTATTCCCCCTTCCTCTTCTCTGCGTCCTCACGGATCTTGGCTTGTACCTCCCTTCCAGTCCGAATATTATCTTTGATCTGTTGTAAGAATTTAATCAAGCATCCCCCCCTTATCAGGACTTCAATCTGGTTGCGCAAATTATAGCACTCTGAAGTGTTATGGCCCACGTCTTTGTGGAAGTCGCAGTACTTGTACCGGTTCCTCCTGTCAGCTGGGGATTTCATAGGAGCGGGCTTTTGGAGCAGCCATTTATCTCGTATAGCAAGGTAGACCATTTCCCTGGAAGTGTTCAAAGGAGTGTAGTAGTCATACCCTTTCTCCCCTTATATTACGGGGGCCACGGTCCTGGGAGGTGGTAAAGCCAGGGGAGGGGTTCGTCTTGCTGGATATTTTTCTTTCCTGTGCTGAGGAGCAGGGATGCGATAGGTCGACCTATTGGGAGGTTTATTCTGAGTTTTCTGAACTGGCTAAAATTTGGGGGCTTCTTTTTTCAGTCGCTTTGCAGTTCTCATGTCGTCGTGTTCCATCTTGACTTTGAGTTGTTCGTCGATCTCGACCTACTCAAGAGCCCGATCGTAGGCCTCCTGGTAAGTCTCGGGAGGTCTCTTGGTGAAGGAACGGAAAAGCTTTCCCGCCCATAGGTACCGTCTGAAGTTGGCGAGAGTTTCTTTCTTGGTAAAAACTCTCATTTGTATGACCTCCTTGTGAAAACGTTCCACGTACGACCGAAGTGTCTCACTCCGTTCCTGAATCACATATTGGAGGTGTATTGGATCTTTCGGATGAGGTTTGACCCTTTGGAACTGCGAGCAAAAATCTGTTGATAATTTCGTGAAAGAATCCACCCTGCCAACAGGCAGCTTCCTGAACCAAGTTTTTGCGTAGTCGGTTATAGTCGTCGGAAAAATCCTGCACATAGCTACTCTGGTAGTGTTCTGGACCTCCATCTATTGAACGAAGCTCTCTAGATGGCTTAGAGGATCTTCTGTTCCGGAGAACTTATCTGCTGGCATTTTGAATTTTGGTAGGAGCTCCGCTTCCCGGATCCTCCTAGTGAAGGGAGCGTTCATCTCGCTCAGGGGATCTTTTTTATCCTCCTTATTCTTTCCTTTTCTTATCTGCTGGACCTTCTTCTGTAGCTTTGCCAGCTGATCCCTCAGTCGCTTGTTCCCAGGATTCTTTGAATTCACCTCAGATTCTTCACCGTCGAGTCTCTCTGATGAACTGGCAACCTCTATCCGGTCCCCTTCATGGACATGATCCATTTGGGAAGTTTGTCTACTCTCCTCCTCTTGGGCCCGGACGGTTCTCCTTGATGCAGTTGGATGGGATAGCTCTCGTTGCTTCCGAGTAAAAGCATCTGCGGCAAATTTAAATCGCCTGGGTTAATATTGTGAAGGTCTTTTCGGAAGAGGGGGCATGGGTCCCAGCCTATCCCGGATCGAAAGTTGGGGTCCCGACCAATCTCGAGCTGGCTCTGGAAGAGGAGGTCCCAGGCTATAGAAAGCAAGCTGCCTTGCTCCGTACCTGCTCAGGCTCTCCCTGATCATTCAGGTTGGTTGGCTGGATTGTGATGCCTTCAGTGCGCAGGCGGATGCGGACGATTTCTACGAAGGCTGCCGCTTGCTGGTCGAGCGGGGCCTGGCTCACTATAGGGTGGTCAAAAGCCCGCACATTAGTTGTTTGGACCGGAGCTTGACTGCCATATCCAGATTTTCTCCCCTTTCTTGGGGCCTTTCGCGTAGGCCTCGCCGGAGGTTGCTCTGAAACTCTATGTCGGCCTTGGGAAGAGAGGAGCCTCATAGTTCCTGTAAAACAACGAAAATGTAAATGCAAATAGTTGATTAATTAGGTGTAGGGGTTTTTCCCACAGACGGCGCCAGAAAGTGTTAACAGAAATTTTGCTCGGGGCAATAAATCTCAGTTAGCACCCTCAAGATCATTACCACGTAGGTGATGACCAAGGTAGAATGTATATATATATATATATTATAGTGCCTAGTGAAATGACTAGGAGGCAACGATATTGTTCGCTATTCAAACGAAATAAAAGTCTTTTTTATTGATAACATATGGTATACATCTCTCTTTCGTTCTTTCAAATTGCTCTCACTTTTCTCTAGGGGATAGTTGGGTATTTGTCGTGTCTATGTCGAATAGTAGTCTCCCCTTTTTGAAGGAGAAAGTCCCTCCTTTATACAATGTCTTCATAGGTTTAAACTCATTGATTTCCCCTTGATTTTCTCATCCCCCTCTTACCGGACGGGATTTTTACCTTTAAATGTCGTTGACTTTGAGTTAATTGCTCAGTTGAGGATATCTTGGTGGAAATCAATTTGTTTCCCATTTAGACTCTATTACTTGTTCTGCACGTGTATAATGTCTGTAGATGTGATACTGTGTATCTTCGGGTCTAGCATGATTCCCATAGGGGTCGTCGAATGTATCAAGGTGTGGTGCACCAGTTAGTGAGGTCGATCATTGTCCCATCCCCGATATTGAGAAGCTTCATCCAGCTAGGAGCTAGGTCTGGCCTCCCTTGACTTTTCGAAGCTAGGTGCGGCCTCCTATGGACACCTCACTGTATCGGCCAGGTATAGGCGAGCTTCTGGATAAATTACGAGGTAACCTCGACTTCAGGGGGATTTGGTGATGCAGGCTTGATCTGACCATTCCGGGCTCTATTTTGGATGTTTTTGGGGCCTGCCTTTGTTCCTGCGGGGCGGTATCGCAGCTCGGCTTTGGGTAACATGTTCTTCTGGTGGAAAATCTCGAGCATGGAGCTAGGTCTGGATGGTAGAAAATTTCCCTTTGGACTTAGCCAATTTTGGCTATTAACAATATTTAAAAAGTGCTTTATCATGATTATTTGTACATATATAATTTTGTTTTATTCAGAAATCATGACTCCATCACTTATGAACATTCTGAAAGATAACACTTTAACTGGAGATAATTATGTCACATGGAAAAGGAAAATTGGGTTGTTGCTGCAAAGTGAAAAACATAAGTTTGTTCTGACTACTCCTAAACCACCCCTTCCTAATAATGAATCTAATATTTTGCAAAGAGATGAGTATGAGCAATGGAAGACTTCAGATGATATGGCCAAATGTTACATTATGGCCACTATCTCCAACGTGTTGCAACAACAGCATGAAGGAATGGACTCTGCTGCTGATATAATGATGTCTTTGGAAGAGATGTTTGCTATGAGGTCTAGGTCGACTAAGAGTGAGGCAGTGACAGCTTTTATGAATCTTAGGATGAAACTTGGACAGGCTGTGAAAGATCACATGATGAAAGTCATAGCACATCTCAATGTTGCAGAACTTAATGGTGGTGAGATACATGGTGAGATGAAAATTGACATGATTGTCAACTCACTATCGGATTCCTTTGATCAGTTCAAGTTGGACTACACCTTGAACAATAAGGAATACACCTTGCAAGGCCTGATGCAAGATGTTCAAAGCGCTGAAAAGATCCTTGTGAAAAAAAAGGTCAAGAGATTCATTCAGTTGGTAAAGTTGGTACTGTTAAGACCCGTCAAAAGGTCAAGAAACAACAGAAGAAAAAGCAACTTGGGCCTACCAAGAAGGAAACCAAGAAAGTAACCAAGATCAAAGGGAAATGCTTCATTTGTGGTGAAAAGGGACATTGGAAAAGAAATTGCCCAAAGTCCCTGAATAAGAAGGAAGAAGGTAATATTAGTTATCTTGAAACATGTTTTCTGGCAGATTCTACAGATTCTTGGATCATAGACTCTGGAGCCACTAATCATGTTTGTTATTCCTTACAGAGGTTCCAAGAAAGGAGAAGGCTGAATAAAGATGAAATCAACTTGCGCTTGGGCAAAGGAACATTAGTGTCTGCAAATGCAGTGGGAGATATTAGAGCTATTTTAGATTCTAGTAGGCATTTAGATTTAATAGACGTTTATTATGTACCTCAATTCAAGAGGAATTTAATTTCAGTTTCTTGTTTAAATAAATTTGGATATTCGGTTACTTTTAATAAAGCTTTTATTATTAGTAAGAATGATAAAATTATTTGCAAAGGTATATTGGAAAACGTTCTATTCTTTTTGCATAGAAATATCTCTCACTCGTTAGACACAGAATTAACGGAACCTAATCATAAAAGAGTAAAATTATCAAAAGATGAAACCTACCTTTGGCATTTACGCCTAGGTCATATTAACCTTAATAGGATTAAAAGATTGGTATATGACGGACCTTTAAGTGACTTAAAGGTTGATGATCTACCAACTTGTGAATCTTGTTTGGAAGGAAAATGACCAAAAGGCCGTTCACAACCAAAGGTGCAAGAGCCACTGAATGTTTAGGATTAATACACACTGATGTATGTGGTCGTATGAGCATTCAGGCTAGAGGTGGATATGAGTACTTCATCACCTTCACAGATGATTACTCGAGATTTGGCTATCTGTATCTCATGAGACATGAGTCAGATGATTTTGACATGTTCAAAGCATTCAAGGCTGAATTAGAAAATCAACTTGAGAAACACATAAAAATCTTGAGATCAGATCGTGGTGGAGAATATCTATCTAGTGAGTTTCAGCAATATCTTATTGATAATGGGATAGTTTCTCAGTTTTCTGCACCAGGTATACCGCAACAAAATGGGGTAGCAGAAAGGAGAAATAGAACTCTTTTAGACATGGTTAGGTCAATGTTGAGTTGTTCAACGCTTCCTATTTCTTTTTGGGGATATGCTCTACAAACTGCAATATACATTCTAAACGATGTACCATCTAAGTCGGTTCTTGAAACACCATATGAGTTGTGGACTAGGCGAAAGCCTAGTTTACAACACTTGAGGATATTCGGTTGTCCTGCACATGTGCTAAAAGGAAAGACAGAAAAGATGGAGTCCCGTTTGGAAACATGTATATTTGTGGGGTATCCAAAAGGAATTAAAGGATATTATTTCTATAGTCCTTCAGATCTAAAAGTATTTGTTTCAACAAATGCTTCATTTCTAGAAATAGACTATATGAATAATTTTGTGCCCAAAAGTAGAATTGTCCTGAATGAGATGTCAGGAGATACAATTCCACAAGAGGTTTTACAACCTAGCCCAATTGTATGTTCCACTCCAACATAAAATAAACAACCTACCATTCCTTGTCGTACTGGGAGGGTTAGTAAACAACCCGAGAGATACATCGGTCTGGGAGAATCAGTGGAGAATCTCCCGGACGACGATGATCCCTACACTTATAAGGAAGCAATAGAGGATGTTGATTGTCGTCATTGGCAAAAGGCAGTGCAATCTGAGATTGAATCCATGTTTGATAACAAAGTCTGGTCCCTTGTAGACTTGTCTAAAGGGATAAAACTCATTGGGTACAAGTGGGTATACAAGAGGAAAAGAGGTATGGATGGAAATGTGGAAACTTTTAAAGCTAGATTGGTAGCTAAAGGTTACACACAGAAAGAAGGTATCGATTACGAGGAAACCTTCTCTCCTGTGGCCATGCTTAAATCCATTAGGATACTCTTATCCATTACATCATCTTTAGATCTAGAGATTTGGCAAATGGACGTGAAGACAGCTTTCCTTAATGGAAATCTTGACGAAAGCATCTATATGATGCAACTAGAAGAATTCATTGAAAATGGCCAAATGGAAAAGGTATGCAAGTTGCAGAAATCCATAAATGGATTAAAACAGGCATCCAGATCCTGGAACATAAGGTTCGATCAAGCTGTGAAAGGTTTTGGATTTATTCAGAATCCTGACGAACCTTGTTATATAAAAGGATAAAGGGCGACAAGTTGGTTTTCCTAATTATTTATGTTGATGATATACTACTCATTGGAAACGATGTAGGTGTATTGACATCAGTAAAAGAATGGTTAGCAAAATAATTTGATATGAAGGACTTAGGAGAAGCTAGTTTTATTCTAGGTATCCAAGTAATAAGGGATAGAAAGAATAAAACAATTGCATTATCCCAAGCTTCATACATGGACAAAATATTGTCTAGGTTTTCCATGCAGGATTCCAAGAAAGGTATGTTACCTTTCAGACATGGAATCAAACTTTCTAAGGAACAAGTTCCTAAGAATCAGCATGAAGAGCAATTCATGAGTAGAGATCCATATGCCTCGGCAGTTGGAAGTCTCATGTATGCAATGCTCTGCACTAGACTAGACATTTGTTTTGTTGTTGGCATAGTTAGTAGGTTTCAATCGAAACCTGGTCCTGATCACTGGACGGTAGTCAAGCATATTTTCAAGTATCTCAAGAGAAAAAGAGATTATATGCTTGTATACTCTTGAGGGGATTTAATTCCCATTGGGTATACAGATTCTGATTTCCAGCCGGATTCTGACTCCAGAAAATCCACATCAGGATCTGTGTTTACTATAGGAGGAGGAGCAGTCATATGGAGGAGTCCCATGAAAATAATATTTGGCCCATATTTTTTGTGTGGGCGGCAAGGCTATAATAATAGCCTAAAATATTATTTTATTTTATTGTTTGATTAAATGGAAATTAATTAATTATTTATTTAATTAAAAATCAAAATCTTTTTCTGACTAGGAATTATGTTTCCTAGTAGTATACTATTATAGTAGTTTAATAAATATAAAAGACTTAATTTGGTAAGTAGATAAATAAAGAATTTATTTATCTAGTCAAATAAGGAAGTCTTTAATATAATCAAAAATACGCTATTTGAGTTGGATTATGAGTCTTGGTATGGAAAAGAAATCTTTTTTTGAAAAAGGATTCTTTGTCACCAAGTAAATCCACCTAGAGATAGGATTCTTGCCCACCAAGTAAATCCTCTTTAGGAAAGGATTTGTATACCTATATATATTATTAATTTCGGAATTAATAAATATAGGAAGAAAAAAAAAAGTTTTTTTTTTAGAAAAAGAATTTTTATTCTCTTGCTTTTGAATAAAAAAAATCCAACTATAGACCACAGTGAAAATTCGGCCAAGAGGGAGAGAGAAAGATAGTTCTAAATTCGATAGTGCACTTGCAAGCCTTTACATAAAAAGGTTTTATTGCACACTTTCGATTTAGGTTCACGCGAGTTTCAATCATAACGATTATGAATTCAAAAGTGACCGGAACGATCTTTCTAGGCTCTTGGAGTTTTTGTGATTAACGATCAGGAAAGAAGATTTCGTTTTTCCATTCGCAGTTACGCAATTCAAAGAATAGGGAGACCACGCTCCTAGGTAATTCACGTTCGTGATCGGATTGGAAGATCTTGCGGATTACCATCGACGCTAAGTCAATCGGATCACGCGACAAGAGGTATGATATCTTTTGAATATATGTATGTTTAATTAATTAAAGGGTTAAGGTTCAAATATTTGAAAATTTTTAAACTATACTAAATTCGTTTTTAGTCACGCTTCCGCTGCGTTTTCGTATTTTTCCCTACAGTAGCGATTTGACATCCTTCTCGACATTGTCTAGTTGAGCGACGGAATTATACTCTTTCACTTGCGCTATCTTGAGAGCTTCCTTTTTGTTTCTAAGTGCCTCTTTTACTTCTTTGAGAGCATTGTCTTTTTGTACAACTTCCATTTGCATCTTCTTTGACTTGAGAGCTATGTGATCTTCAAGTTCCTTCGATATCTTTGCTAAGTCCATCAAGTCTTTCAATGCCATATTCTTTTTAGCTTCAAGTCTCTCAATTTGTGCTTCAAATTCTTTGTTCCTGTCTGAGACTTCACCATTCTTCCTCTTATGTGTACTATTTTCTACTTGGAGCATCTTTACTTCAAGTAAGAGTTTCTTGTTAAGCTCTTGAAGCTCATTCTTCTTCATTCTTTCTGAGGTTTCCTTACCTTCTAACTCCTTTTTTGTGAGCTGCAACTTCTTCTCAAATTCTTCCCTCATTTCTTCTTTTTCCCGAGAAATCTCCTCTATTTTCTCTTGAAGTGCTCCATTCTTTTTTTTTAACAACTCCATTATCGCCATCAACTCTTTCCCTGCCCCCATCATTTCTCTACACATTTCTTCCATCATTCTGCTTTGTTCTTCTTCAAGATTTGAGGCTTACACTGGTTTGGATATTCCAAGATGGAGGCAATACTCATTGATTGAGTGTTGGGATTTAGAGTGCTCTTCTTTCTTTAATTCAAGCGAATACTCCTTTAAGCTTTGATTTGCTGCTCTGATGGAGTTGATGAGATCATCTTCGTAAGTGGATTCTATTGCTTTGTCTGGCCAGCTAGTTGACTCATAGATGTTGAAATTCTGCTCAGTTGCCTGCTGAGAAGCTATAATTAGCTCTTTTGTTTGAAAAGAATCTTACTAAGCTGTCTCAATTCATCTTCGAGTGATATGCTCATTAGCTAGTAGCATGGCCTTGAATTTTGCATATAAAACTCCATAGAATCTTGAAAAGAACAGAAATAAAAATACCAAACGAAATAAAAAGAAACAACGAAAACTAAAATAATAAATAAACTAACTAGAGCTAAATCTAATCACAACTATATACATCGATCCCCAGCAATGGCGTCGTTTTAAACTAGCATTTTGTCTTGGTACGCATTATTCAAACAAATTTATAAAATTCCAAGATGTGCTCAACAAGTATAAACTAGTATGCAGCAAGTATGTGTATCGTTGCACAGGAATCGAGCGATAGTTATGATTAAATCCTACTTTAATGCCAACTACAACAAGAGTTATATGAAATGATTGATGATTGATGATTGGATATTAACTAGAATGTAAGCTAAATGTAAACTAACTAAATGCACTAAGATAGTAGTTGATAATAGATGATAAATGACTAAGGAATTGATGGATTTCATTAAGCAAACTATGGGCAAGATGAACTCTCATTAATGATCATTAGTCAAATATAACCAAACTAGAGTGTATAGCTTGATTGTATATCACTTATGAGTTTCCAATCTAGAGTGTATAGCATAGGTCACCCATAAGTGATTGTTCATGAATGTACATCTACCAAAATAAGGGATTAATCTCATATAAAGTCACTAATCCTAAAGTGTATAGAATTAATGCTTAATCTCTCACAAGCAACAAATCCTATAGTGTATAGCATTAATTGCTCATTCAAGATTAGAAAAGGTTAGAGATTAGTCAATCCGGATTTCACTAGAGGAGTGTACTCTTATGCAATCCTTCCATTCAATTAAGCATTAGAGAATCAAATAGAGTGTATATCTAATTCCCTACTCAAATAATTTCTCAACAACTTGTTAAGAGCGGAGTCTACAATCAAAACAAATCATCTTTGAAAACAGTTAGAACATTGAATGAAACACATTTGGTAGATTGATATATATATATATATATATATAGAGTTCATTACCATACCCTCAATTTACATAAGAATCACATCAATCGTTTAGTGGGATTTAGCTACTCATGACAAAAGTATTAAAATGAAAGAAAAGAGGGAAATAGAGAAGACCCATATGAGACCTTCAATCTTCAAGCTTGATTTCACCTCCAATGTCCTCTTGAGTAGCAAATTGAAGACGATAATGATGGGTCTTGAGATGATTTGAGAGAGGATGGGTTTTGAGATTTAGGGAGAGAAAAAATGAAGTGAAAGGGTGTATGGTCGTGGGTCTCTTTTGAAAAATCATATATGAAGCTATTTATAGTTCCTCCAAAAAATTAGCCAAAATGATAATGTGGCGAGCTGAGAATCACGTATAGCATGCGTATAGCATGCGTATAGCACAGGTAAGGTACCCGTGTAGTTACCCGTGCAATCTTCATTTCCCTTCAATTTTGTGCAATGTGCACTGGTTATTGCACGGGTTATTGCACGGATAGGTGACCCGTGCATCACCCGTGCAATTTATCCCTGCCCGAGGCTCTGCTCCCTGGTCTGGTGGATTGCACGGGTAAGGCATGGGTAATACATGTGCACTGAGATCTTTCCAAATTCCATCTTCCGGTGCACGAGTGATTGAACGGGTAGTGCACGGGTGTGCTTCCCGTGCACTATTGCCTTCTTCACCTCATTTGTGCACCAATTTGTCCTTTTTTCCCCTCATCATGCCTGTTCACCTAATACCTGCAATAACAACCAAAAGATCCATAAATACACATAAAAATACCCAAGAACGAGACAAAGAGAAAGGATATAAGGGCAAAAATGTATGACATTTTTGGCTCCATCAAATACCCCCAAACCAAACATTTGCTCGTCCTCGTGCAAACTCAAAACAAAACAAAGACAAAAGCACTTGACGCACAAACAAGACTCGATCTAAAAAAAATCCTACACTCAAACAAATACGCTGCAAGCCAACTAACTGAGAGATAAGCAAGAGATAGTGGGAGTGAGGGATACGCTAATGCAAAATGTTCTAAATAACTCTATGGCACCCCAAGGGAATGTCGCACAACACGAATCCCACACTTAAAGCGCCGTCGCCTTGGGAACTACTCACTCTCACACCCCAAGCATAATTCGCTTCAACAATAAGTTCTCACAAGGATTCTCCCTTATTTTTCCTCTCAGAACCAAGGTTTGCACTCATGCAATATGTATGAAAAAGAGTTTATGTAATGGAATCAAATTAGTTGCATACATTTCATACGAAATAAACTCTATTTTTAGTGAATAAGTCTCATGAAAGAATCAAGTGCCACGAACGTGGAAAGAGCATGCATCGACTAATATTCCCAAGTTAGATTTCCCCTAAGATCAACTAGGTCTTTTCCATTTGGTTGTAATGGGGCTAAGGTGATTGGTGATTAGAAAGAATGGGAATTTAGGCACAATGCACTAATCAACCAAGTTAAGGCAATACATTCTACGTTTAAACATTTAATTTCTCATGCAACATCACTTCTAAATACAAGTATACATTAAGGCATCCAGGCTTACATGAATTCCAAGTGCTATCACTAACTACTCTTGTTACCCTTTTGAGTAGTGTTTACAATTTAAACAAGGCAATTGAAGCATATTACTTTTCTTTCTTTCTTTTTCTTTTGATTATCTTTTCTCTTTTTCTTTTCTTTTCTTTTGATTGTTTCTTTTCTTGTTTTTTTTTTCTTTATTTTCTTGCCTTTGACTTTTGCACATAATTTTACAATTCAACACTTATTTACCTAGGTACACGCCATTTGACAATTAGAACACATTTTACATTCAATCCTAAGCCTTAATAAGATCAATTAAGTAAGGGTTGGCTTAGTGTTTGGGTTGCATTGGGTTATCGGTAATATTGATGTAGAATGAACAAGTCTAAATGTGTTTGGCTTCAAAATTTGCTTGGGAGCACACACATTATTGGATGGGAAGTATTTGGCCTTTTAAGTGGCTTAAACACACATTGCCTAATATCACCTCAAAGAATCCATCTACCAAGGGAATAAAAGTTTCAGTCAAGCAGTCCACTTTAATGATGCATGTTCTATGACATATGATGATTTTGGTATAATGAGACTCTGCATGGTGTTTGAAAAGTGTTTAAAGATTTGAAAAACATTTCCCCTCGAATTGCGTACTTTAGGCTTGTGTTTGTGAAACTCTTAAGGGATGTCTCCACTATTAGAACATGACGTTTGAGCACTGAGTCCCCTCAACTTAGACACTAAAATAAAGAAGACCCATATGAGACCTTTTATCTTCATGCTTGATTCCACCTCCAATGTCCTCTTGAGTAGCAAATTGAAGACGATAATGATGGGTCTTGAGATGATTTGAGAGAGGATGGGTTTTGAGATTTAGGGAGAGAAAAAATGAAGTGAAAGGGTGTATGGTTGTGGGTCTCTTTTGAAAAATCAGATATAAAGCTATTTATAGTTCCTCCAAAAAATTAGGCCAAAATGTTGATATGGCGAGCTGAGAATCATGTATAGCACGGGTATAGCACGGGTAAGGTACCCGTGCATTTACCCCATGCAATCTTCATTTCCCTTCAAGTTTGTGCAATGTGCATAGGTTATTGCATGGGTAGGTGACCCGTGCAGTTGATCCTTGCCCGAGGTTCTGCTCCCTGGTCTAGTGGATTGCACGGGTAGTGCACGGGTGTGCTACCTGTGCACTATTGCCTTCTTCACCTCATTTGTGTACCAATTTATCCTTTTTGCCCCTCATCAAGTCTTTTCACCTAATACCTGCAATTACAACCAAAAGAGGGATAAATAGACATAAAAATACCCAAGAACGAGACAAAGAGAAAGGATATAAGGGCCAAAATGTATGACATTTTTAGCTCGATCAACATACATACTATCCATCAACAAAATATTATCATTATCCAAATATTACAAACCAAGAATTCAAGATACCAAATGAAATGAAACAAAAAAAAATATATCAAAAACTAAACAATCCTAAGATTAAGAAAGCATAGCATAGGTTTTAGTATCATTCCTTTTCTCCCCCTTTTTGACATAATTTGAAGCCAAAAGATTAAGAAAACATAATACCTTAGGATCAAGCATTATCAAAGAAAATTCTTCTTGTTGTTGATCTCACATAATGCTTTGTAGGGGATGAATTGCTAAAGGCAATCTTGTCTTCTAAATACATGATCTTTTCATCTTGTTGTAGCACATTTGCACTTAGTTCCACCACTTTAGCATCAAGCTCTCCAATCTTAGTCATAAACCCCTTTTGAAATTGCGTGGCCCATTCCGATAAAGAACTTGTGGTTATCACAACACATGGGTCAAAGTGCTCACCAAAACGCCATAAGTGTCACTAGCCTTCCCTTTTTTTTGTATGACATAAACACTAAGCGCTTGTCACAAACGTTTTCCAAGGGAGGTAGAAGTACATCATCATCAAGCATTGGAACTTCTAGTTTCATGAAAAAATGAGTAAGAAACCCCGGAAAAGCCAACTTCTTGTCCAATCTTGATGAAGAAGCCGCACTCTCTATATGTTCTATTAAGAGATCGCAAGGTTCAAAGGCTTGTTTGTCACCAAGGCGTACATACTTTTAATCTTCTCCTTGTTAAACTAGGAAGCATTTGTAGATCCTACAAGATTTGCACAAACAAATTGATGCCGAAAGGCACTGACCTTGGTCAACTCACTTTGACCTATATATGCTCTCTTACCCTATTCAAATCCATCATCCTCATAAAAATTTCTCCCCATAAGATTTAAGTGATCAATGTTATCCACATCAAGTTGTTCCGATACAAAGCTAATGTCGTTTTGATATAGAATTATGCCAACTAATCTCAAAAACCCAACAAATCCCTCGCCACAAAGGTCGAACGAAAGTTGCAAACTACTAAAACCTAAAGGACTGAAAGGTGATCACGTGCATATGATTTGATAACTCAAGTAAGTTAATGAATTTGATTACATCAAAATTACCATATTAAATGATGGTCGACCCCATACATCATCCATTTTCTTGTAATGGTGAATTGCATCTCGTCATAATTTGTAAATATATGAAAAACAATAGTAAGTCTCTCATGAGGGATCCCCTATTTTTAATTCAGTAAGGACCATGATGAAAACATATCGATTTTAATGAATTTTAATCTGGTTTATTTATTGATGATGAGTTCAATGAAATCTACATATGAACAAAATTTAAGAATTTTCTGAGCACTATAACTATTTATCCAAATTTTGTTAAATATGAAGTCATCAAATAATAGGCGAATATAGGAAAATTCAAGAAAAATAGTTCTAATATTTGACAAATTATCAAATTTTGTTCATAGGTAGATTTCAATCAACTCATAATTCACAAAAGTATTCAGATCAAAATTCATTAAAATCGATGTATTTTTATTAAGGTCCTTATCAAAATTAAAATAAGGGATCCCTCATGTGAGACTCACTCATGAAAAAAAAAATGTCTTATATATATATATATATTTGTGGGGATGTTGTTTTAGTAAGTTTCATGACGGATGAGATGAGATTGGTCCGGTGGTTTACCCGTTACACCTACACCACGAGGAAGCTTTCTCTCTCTAAGGGTTGCTCTCTCTCTTAAGAATGGGTTCTTAAAGCTCTAAAGAGGCAAGGAAGAGGAAAGGGCATATATATATATGAAACCCTAGACGAAATGACACCGTTTTGAAAAACAGTAACAAAATCCCATCATTACCGCTGTGCGTACCGCGGCTCGGGCAAGTTCTCCAGACCTCGGTACACGCAGCAGTGTGCCTACTGGACAACATCGCAGTTGGGACCGCTGTGTGTGCAGTGCATAGGCCGCAGTCAAGGAAGCAGGGGCCTACTGATGTTTACCACGTCAGGGACCGTTGGGCGTACATGTGTACAGGACGTTGTCAAGGCAGCATGGGCCAACTGATGTTTACCGCTCTGTATGCCGCAGTGCAAGCTGCGCCTGTCAAGCGGTCTAGGCCGCGGTAAGAGAAGAAACTTTTTTTTCCAGGCAGACTCAACACACTAAGTAATGTGCAATATGTGCAAGTGTGGAGTGTGATAAATGACATACAATGCATCATCCAATTACATGTAAACAAGAATATAATGCATGCAAGTGAGTGTGTGCAACTATATCCCTTCAAGTAAAAGTAGAGTCAAGTAATCTACCTTCCTTGAAGCACTTGGAGTCCAATGGAAGATCTTCAATTCCTAATCTACCCTTTTACAATGATTAACCCCAATTGTGAATTTGTCAATGAAATAAGCCAATCATAAAGTGAGGCACTTACAACTACTAAACATAAAATGATAGATTTAATAACCAAAAATATTTAAATTAATTACTAAACATAAAATGTTATATTTACTAACTAAACAAAAATATACTAAGCATAAATTAAAATATTCAAATATTAAAATTAATTACTAGACATAAATGCATACAATGACAAATTTCCTAAAATCTAAGATTATAAGAATAAATATTAAAATTTATAACAAAGCATAAAAATATAAACTCATAAATGTACTAAGCATAAAGCCGTAAATATTAAATACACATAAAACCTAAGAATAAATATCAAAATTAATAACTAACCATAAATATATTAAGTATAAATTAAAATTTTAAAAACTAAAACATAAAATTAAATAATAACACTTAAAGAAAAAAAGGTAGAGCTTTGGTGTCTTATTGCCTTGGTGGAGAGATTAGAGAATAATAGTTAGATGAAAGTAAATTAGTAATATAGTATAAGAATAGTAGATTAGTAGTGTAAAGAATAGAGAGAGAGAGAGAGAGAGAGAGAGAGAGAGAGAGAGAGTAAGAATGAAATTATGAAAATATGAAATGGTGTAGAGAATAGAGATTACATGGAGTAATGGAGAATTGGAGAATGGAGAGAGTTAGAGATTGAGTGAAAGTGTATGAAAATTGGAATGGATGGGGGTATTTATAGGAAAATTTTAAATTTGGGTAAAAGTATAAAATAGAGAGATGAGGGGCCAAATTGTAATTTTTGGCCCCTTTTAAACTTTCAACCGTTGGTTGACGTCAGCAACAGTCAATTTTTTTTTAAGAAAAATATAAAAAAAACTAACCGTTGGTTTAAAATAAATAAATAAATTCGACGTGCCGACTGTTGGGCATGGCACTCCAGCGTGGCGTGGCATGTTGGGCCGGCAAGTCATGTCCCTCCCCATGGCACGACACGTGCCACGTATTGGGGATGTTCCTGGCCTGGACAACCCCACATGCGGGCCTTGCCTTGCCCGGCTGGCCATCCTTGGCATATGTACCCGGCCCGGCCAATTTTTACAACATTAGCCGGTGCATGTGGAATTTCAAAAAACATAAAATAAAAATTAAAATATCATCATAAAGCTCAAACTCATGATTTAAACATTTGATAATTTACTTAGTTAAGCTAGGCAATTAATAGATCCATTAAACCGAAGTAGTTTTATTGTAATAGGTCTCACTTTCAAATTGTGTCGAAAATTATATTTGAATAAATTGAAAGGTTAGAACACTTCCACTTGATTAATTGTTTAATTCGTCTTGTATTGATTCTTTATGTTTCTACTTCAACAATAGAACAATTATTTTCCGCCATGAAGCTTATTATTATTATTTTTTTTAAGTATTACATAGATTTATTTTTGGGAGGGGAAGGACTCGAACTCATCCCCTTATTTACCAAAATACCACTCATTGAATGGAATTAAATGAAATTGGATGGAATGGCCATTAGTGTCACACTTTTCGCCAAAAATGACCATTTTGAAACGAAATTCCCATCAAACGGTCATTTTGATAGTGTAGCAACAGATGGGTGGCCACCGGGATAATTATCCCTAAATACAAATATATCTCATGTTTAATTTCATATAACTCAATTTTATTAGTTCATCATTGATTAAATATAAGATTAATTTAAATATTTTAAAAAGTAATTTGTTCATCTTCTTAACCCAATTCCGGAACAAACACCCAAACTTAGAACTTAGAACAAACCCTAAAACTCATCTTTTTCGCCATCAACTTCTTCTTCTCCACCTTTCTTCTTCTTTACCATCACAAACTCGCCCAAAAATATAATCAATAAAAATTATAAAAAAAATTACTGATAAAGATTGAAGTGTTGTAAGTACAGGTATTTCAAGCAAAAGAAATCAAAGAATATTGTAGTGAAAAGAAAAGCAAGAAGTAAGGGAAGAAGCACCCAATTATATTATATATATATATATATATTAGACTTGGAGCTGTCAAACCCTAGATTTTTCAGTTGCCACGGGAGTTTCAGATTGAGAGGTGTGAAAAGAACATTTTTGTTTCGCCTGAGAATTCAATTTCATGTGTGTTTTAGTTATTATGTAAAATCATAGCAATTAAAGGTAAAGTTAACCGAATGCATGAATACTGCTTTTCAATTTACAACAATTTCAACAACAGTATTAACCAAATAGTTGTCTGATTAACTTCATAGCAGATTATTTATTCAGCACAGCTAATATGATTATTTTAAAAGCTACAACAATACCAAACTGGCTCTTAGTTTGGCATTGTTGTGCATTGCGGAGAATTGCTTTTGGCTCTACTATGGGGAGAATTGTTGTTGAATTTGCTGTAAGAAGAATTAACTGAATGTTTGGTAATGTGATTTTTAAAAGTGCTGTGAGAACCAAAAGCAATATCAATGTATTTGGTAAACTGTAATAAAAAGTGTTGTGACTGCAAAATTACTAGAAATGACACGAATGAATATTGAAGATGTTTTGAAAATAAATAATTTGTTTTATTTTATGTGACCATACACATGTTAAAAAATAAATAATTTGTTTTATTTTTGTTTGACTATAAATATGTTATAAAATGAATAAAGAATTTGTTTTATTTTTATGTGACCATAAATATGTTATAAATTAAGTAATTTTTTTTACCATAAATATATTATAAAATAAATAAATAAATAATTTATTTTATTTTGGTGTGACCATAACACATTATTACTTTTTTTTATCTATTGCTACATATATTGCAAATATATCAAGAAAATTGATTGAAAATAATTTGTTTTCGTTATTGCTTCCGTGCGAAGCAGTGTTTTAAAAGCTACAAATTGTAGCTTCTCATTTTCTTATTTAGAAGAATCCAAAATAACTAAAACCACTTTCTTGGAATTTTACCAAACACCATAGTTTATGTCCAGAATCAATTTTTGTCCCAAAAAGTACCCCATGAAGTAATGCTTAGTAGAAGTAATGCTAACTAAGCCTGTGTCCATTAAAAGATCATAGAAATAATTAATTGTATGATAAATTACGATAGAAACAACTTACGAAAATATCTAGATATACAAATTAGAAAATAAATTTGTCCACCTGCTAACTAATATGATTTGACATTTTTTTCTAATTAATTAGATTATATTCTCATTCAAGCTTCACTTTATTATTTAGTTATTTTATGTCTGTCCAATAGAACATTTCAAAGTAATTTTATGGGTGGTTTTTTTTTTGTTTGATACTGTCTATCCACCAATCTAGATCATGTATGTGTTTGAAGTTTTTTATTATTAGTAGGATTTGAACTTCTGATTTGAAAGTTATTTGTCCATATCCCAAACTCGTCTATCTACCAACTGACCTACGTCTCAGGGGGCTCTATATAGGTCGTATTATTCCAACATCACAATAAATTATTGAAGGAAACAAATATCAATATTTTGTTGAGTCATCACCAAGGACGTAACAAAGATTAAACACAGGATTAAACACTAGGGTGGACCAGTATAATTTTGTTTTTATTTTGTTACTGATCATTAACAATTTTAGGGTCCATTTAGAATTCCAAGATCTTTTGGTTTCATGCTCTTGAAGTGAAATCAGTAACCAAGTGAAATCAGTAACCGACGGGACCGTCCAACATATCTCAATAGTAAAAATACTTATTCAGCTTAACAATGTTCAAAATCAATATAAAGTCAAAATTGTTGTAAATAAATACTAAATAACAAAAGAAGAAATGAGAGATGAGAGAAATCGAGAGAACATTTACTGGACAATGAGATGAGAAAGAGTGGACGAGTAGAGAGTATTAACTGGTAATTTGTATTCAACCTTTTGAGAGCTTTTTGTATTAATCTTTTTACGGTAGCTTTACAAATGAGATCACCTATTCATAGGTAAAAAAGAGAGTGGCTGATATGGTAATATTACAACTTATATAACTTAATTATCAGGGCCGGCCTGACATTTTTGGGGTTCGGGGCGAAAATTTTAGAAATGGAAAAATGAGCCCCATGATACGTCAAATGAGAAAAAATCTAAATTGAAAACAAAAATCCAAAAACAAAATACAAAATCAGCTGTTTGTCTTGGCCCAATTTAATTTTTTTTTGTTTAACTTTTAAACTTTTTATAGGCCTCATTGATCTCAAATATTTGGACTAATACTCAAAACAAATATTTGGGTCTTTATAATCTGAAATAAAATAAAAATGGACCTTTAAACTAAAACTCAAAACATGTAAAAATGAAAATGGACCCCTAAATTAATACTCACAACATTAAATCCGGTTCTTTAAAGAATGGGCCTGGGGCGGCCTCCCCTCTACCAATACAGCAGGGCCGCCCCTGTTAATTATGAAGTAATCCAAGTTCAAATGGGTGGAAGATATTTAGCAAATGGGATGGAGATATTTATGCACTGGTGGAATCCACACTACATACACAACACTCCCCCTTGGATTTCCACCACTTATATTTTTAATTTGGTATGAAAAACCCAATGGGACAAAAACCTCGATAGTAATATATACAATTATCTTCTGGATCTTATGGTGCTGGACGTTCTCAAAACTATCTCATTAAAAACCTTGTCAGGAAAACCCAATGGGATAAAACTTGATCGAATGGAAAATGAGTATAGTGCACATACTTCCAGAGCTATTGTTTTCCTCAAAACATTTCTCACATGTATACTGATGTGTAAGATCGTATTATAAAATACTCACTCGCAAGTGCATGAATCGTGAAGATAAGTACATTAGCAAATAGAGATCATTCCAACGAGGAAAATTGAATTACTGATTGCAAACTACTTTTAATTCTAATTAAAATAAAATTAACCAAAAATATTATTGATTGATTGATCAATCTAAAAACTAAATTAAATTAAACTAAAGAAAGCAATTAAAAGAGTTGGTTTGTGATCAAGAGATGAAAGACCATGTAACCGATGCTCCCCGCATGTAATACTCAATGTTCATCAATTAATTTCATTAACAAGATTCAATCCAAATGTAGAGCTCATTCTTAACTTAATTATGGTATTACCGTGATTCTTGACGGATTTAACCACGTGCTCTCAATTACAACTCACCCTCATTGAAGGTGTGAGCAATAACCAAAAACCCATAATGTGCAAGAATCAGTGAACCAAAAGTGTCTCGCATATTCCTATGTCGAGAGCAATTATACTCATTCAATTAAAAAGTAATTAAGACTACCTATATTCCTATTGTCCAATCTCAATTAATAAATTATCGAAACCCTAGACAAGCATCAATTAATTTCCATAGATCAACATAAGTCAAGAATTAAGAAATATAATGAATTGAATAAATCTAAATTCGAATTGATGAATAAAAATATGGAGTTTGAATCATAGCATAAGCATTACATAGGTTCACATCGATTCCCAAGTATGGATTTTGTTACACATCATGAAAACAAAAAGAGAAGAGAAAGAAAAGATAAAACTTATTGAGGCCTTCAATGAATATTCAAGTCTTCGACGGTTGAATTCTTCTTCGTCTTCGGATCTTCTCCGAAGATGGATGAGAGAGGATGGTGTGGTGAGGTATATGGTGACCGTGATTAGGTATGTGTAGTGTTTTTCTTAAAGAAACTCATAGTATTTCTAGGTGATTTCTTCTTGTGGACTCCTAATTTGCTTTGTTGCAGGAAACTCACTAAGTGGGAAAGTAGAATGAAACAAGGAAGGAGAATCTTTTCCTAACTTGGATTACCTCTTTTGATGATTGACCCTTAATTTGAGTTTCACAAGTTTCACAACATGTTTTGGTCTTCTAGAGTCATTAGAATTTGATTTGGGAAGTTTTGGAATAATTCTGGACAAGTTCAGAGTGGTTTTCTGCCAAAACTCTGTCAAACCATGGCATGGGGTTGCTCTATAGGTCAACCGCGGTCCAAACCGCAGTACAATTTTGATGGTTTCCACTACGTAGGCCGCTACATAAGTTGCTTTGCACAAACCGTGGTCTGGTCTAGCCCGGGTTGGCTTCTCTAGCTCTGACATTCGGTTACTAAATTAGGCATAACTTATTCTAGGAATATTGGAATTGCAATCCGAAAAGTGTGCTAGAAAATAGACCTCTGGGGATTTCCATCCATAGGTGGTAGGACACACAATTCAATCGGAGCTGAGAGATATGGTCCCCATAACTTGAGTGATCTACACATGCTGAAATTCATCCTTTTGTTCCTTTTCCACCAAAATAAGATTCAACACCACTTGAATGGAATGTGTCCTACACATGCTCAATAAACACATAAAATACTAACTTCACCCGAGAACAAAACACAAATAATAGTAAATGGGGACCTAAAATATGTATAGAAATAGATTGATCAAATACCTTCAAACCTATCTTTTGCTCATCCTCGAGCAAAACCAGAAAAAAAACAAAAACTAATAACAAGCAAAAATAAAAACAAAACCTAAAACAAAAATTTTAAACTAACCCACTTTTGTAGGGAACACGATAGCATTGAGCGTATGCTACAGGCCTTTAAACCTCTAGGTTTCTCTAATCGGAGGAGTTTTGTCTCCTGAGGGTTTACAGCTATGCTAGCCACAAACATATTTTTGTGAAAAAAAAAATCAATATGCAAACTCACGTACTATTCAAAGCCAATGCATGCTAGAGCCACTGAATAAAGACTAAGATTATGCCACAAATTTGCATGCATGCTTGGTTTTAATGAAAAGCCCATGTTCAAGACATTATAGCTTCAAAAACGCATCGCCAAACGCCATAGATATAATTCGCCTCGACTCTAATTCTCACAAGATGTCTGAACAAAGCGTTTTTATCGTGAGAAAATGCCGGTCAAAAGTAATTTAGAAAATCCTTAGCAATGTCCTTAAAATATGTAAACAAGTATAATGACAAGCTAGGGTATCGTCCACATTGAAAGGGAAATTAAATGGCTAAAACTAGTTAACTCCTGTTAAACCTAAACTTAGCATAAATTAAGTGAAAATCAATGATTGATTCGAATAGTTAATAACTACACTGCAACTACAATTAGACAAATTAATCTAACATGCAATTAGTGTTAATATATGATAGTGATGACTAAGGAATTGATGGATCAACAAGTGAATAGTTGGCAAATCATGAACTCACAATGATGATCATTAAATTAATGTAACCAACCTAGGATGTATAGGATTGGTTGTATACCACATATGAGTGTCCAACCCATCATGTATAGTATTGGCCACTCACAATTGGTTGTGCAATGAATAAACATCTATCAAATAAGGGACTAATCTCTTAGTTTAAATTCACCAACCCATCATGTACGGTGTTGATGCTTAATCTCTCACAAACAACCAATCAAATCATGTATAGGATTGATTACCCATTTGAGATTAGATAGAAATTGAGATTAATATGTCCAAATTTTACTTGAGTCATGTACTCTTGTTTAATTCCTTCATTCAAGTGATTTTAAGAAAATCAAGAATCATGTATACTCAACTCCTTACTAAAATAATTCCTAAAAACAACTAGCAAGGAGAGTCATGTACAATCCAAACCAATTGTTCTTGAAACCAATTAAAACATTGAATAAAGCATATTTGATAGATTTGAAATATAAAAATTAGAGTTCATTACAAGGCCCCATATCCACAAATTGTTTCACATCAATCCCTTAGTGGGATAATTAACTACTCATGACAAATACAAAAAAATAACAAGGAGAAAAGAGATAGAGAAGACCTATGTTGAGAAACTCCCCTTTTCCTGAAGCTTGAATCCAATCTCCAATGTCCTTGAGTAGATGATAAGGATGATGGTTAGGTTTTGTGAGGTTAGTGTTCTTAGGATAGAATTGTATGAGAGAAGGGAAGAGAGAGTATGAGAGAGAAAAGGAGAGAAGAAGAGCTTTTAATCATAAAATTGGTGTTTTTAAATGCTAGGGAGGTTAGGGCACGATCTGGGCTTGAAAAGACATCATTGCCCCTCTAAAAATTGCTTAAAACCCATCATTTTTGGTGCTGGAAAGTACAGTGCACGGGTAAAAAAACTTTTATTGCACGGGTAGGTTACCCGTGCAGTTCCCGTGGACAGCCGCACAACAGTTACTAAAATGGCCATAACCTCTTCTAGACAACTCAGAATCGTAATCCGTAAACACTGCTGGAAACTAGACTTCCGGGGCTTTTCGAATATATGTAATTCGAAATGTGGTTCAATCTGAGGAAGGAGATATGATCCTGTGAAGTTGGATGATCTGCACACCAATTTTTTACATTTTCAGCCCTTTAGTCACCAAATCTCACTTTTGTGTCTTCTGGTCTGGGCAATGTGCACGGGTGAATGCACTGGTGATACCCGTGCAGTTACCCGTTCACTGAGCTATTCTCAAAATCCATCTTCCGGTGCATGGGTAGCTGCACGGGTGGTTCACGGGTATGCTACCCGTGCACTATGGCCTTCAATACCCCCATTTTTGCACCACTTGTCTTCTTTTGATCCCGCTTCTTCATTTTTCACCTAATGCCTGTAATATCAACAAAAGAGCCATAAATACACATATAAATACCCAAGAACAAAACAATGAGAAAGGATATGAGGGCCAAAATGTATGACATTTTAGTCTCGATTAAATACCCCCAAACCAACCCTTTGCTCGTCCTTGAGCAAACTCAAAACAAAACAAAGACATAAGACTGAAAAAACATGACTCGATCTAAAAATTCCTAGACTGAAACAAATAATTCAAACTACCGCATGTCCAACAGGTGATAAGATGCAAGGATGTGTGATAGAGAGAAGTAGACATATGCAATATAATCTAAAGCAACTCGCAGGCACCAAAGGGAAACTCGCACAATCAAGAATCCCACACCTAAGAGTACTCTCGTATCAAGAACTACTCACTCTCACATCTCGAGCGTAATTCGCTTTGACTCTAGCTTCTCATGGAGTCTCTCTTTTCTTTCCGCTCAGAGTCCTAAGTTCACACTCAAACAAGGTATGCAAAGATGGAATTTATGCATAGAAATCTAAAACATTGCATACATGTAAATTGAAAAACGGATAATGTTTGTGAACTAGCCTAGGAAGGATTCACTTATGCCATGAACGTGGAAGATCATGCTTCAGCAAACATTCCTAATCTAGACTCATCATGGATCAAAAAGGACTTTCCCTTTGGTTGTAATGGGGTCATGGGGCATAATGTGGTGAACAAAGAAAATAGGAAAACTTTGGAGTTCAAAAATCACCAATCATTCATAATCATACTCACACACACCCCATATTTGCTCTAATTAACATTCATACACTTAGCGTCTAGGCATTCACTTAAACACACATTTGTGCTTCACAATTTTGTACTCCACATTGTGAGTACTTTACAATTACTTTCAAGGCTCATTCTCTTTTCTCTTTTCTTTTTGCATTGATTTTTCTTTTCTTTTTTTTTTCTTTCTTTTCTTTTGAACAATAACATTTGACAATTCGGCTTAAAGTGCAATTTTTAGCACTTTTACATTTTTGAGCCATTTCTTGCACAACTTACATAATTGCCTAAATACATGCTATTTCACATTAGAGCTTACACCTTTCCATCCACTTACACACACACACACACACACAAAACCCACATGATTGGCAATTAAGAGGTTGGTTTGTGTTTGGCTTATGGCTATATGGTTAATTGTGGTTCCAAAAGAAAAGGTAAGTGTTTGGCCGCAAATTTTGCTATGGGGCACACATAAGGGACATAGGAATGTGTTTAGACTTTTTAAGTAGTTAAATGCACACACATCGCCTAAGATCATTTCCACAACAAGTCTATCAAGGGAATGAATGCATCCATCATGCAATTCACTAAGTGCATGATATGTATGTTCTATGGCATGTGACACATATGATGAGAAGAGTGTTTAAAGAGTAGAAAAATTGTACACTCAATGCGCTTTTTAAATAGGCTGGTGCTTGTGAACTCACGGGTGTCTCCATTATTAGAACAAGGTGCAAGAGCACCAAGTCACCTCAACTTAAGAACAAAAAGGATGGGACTAGCCCATGGCATGCAAGTGAGACCCTAGAGTGACAACTTGATGCTGCACAAGCTCAACATTCATACATATACTCGCCAAGAGCACACGCTCAAAACATCACATCCAAGCTACTAAAAGTTCAAAAATTTTGGCCAATGCGACAATGTTTTGAAAATTTAGACCAAAAATGACTCAAAAACAAAAGACGACTCAACAAGGCGTCTACACCCCCAAACCAAAACCCAAAATTGTCCTCAATGTTGAAGACAAGAGAGTCCGGCCTAGCGGTGCGCACCTAACTAGACTCAAAACATAACAACCTAGGCACTAATCATGCACAATCAATGCCCAACAAAATAAAAAGACTCAAACATGGCTCATTATAGAATAAGGCATTCTATGTAAATATGGCATTAAGCACAAACCAACATCAAGCATTTTCTTTCAATCAAAAATTACGGAGTGGGGACATGATGACCCCAAACCGAATTTCACTATATGCACAAGACCTATACAAAATGTGAGTAATAAAAAATAACCCCCAAACCAAATGGGACTATATATATGCAATATGAACCTGTACACTCACATATGTATCCACAAGAGCCTTCGGCTCATCTCATCAAGAATGAATAAATCAATCAATACAAAAATTCAAGTATATGATCAATATGTCATTCAAATATCTCTTCACACAACTATCCCAAAATCACAAAAATTATTCAATAAAAGCAAGTAAACTAAAAAGCAATAAAGGTTTAGAATTCTAAAATAAAATTAGAAATTCAAAACCGATGGTGATTGCTTCCTCGCAAGCTTCTCCTATGAAGATATGGCTCTCGCTCTTTTTATGAGCACTCTTGGCCTGCTTGTCCCTCCAAGACGCACAGGTTGTTGTTGTTTCCTACCAAGAGATAAAAAACCTTGCTATAAAGCACTAGCTGCAAAAATTTGCTTCCTCTAGAAGCCTTAGATCATCTGCCACACTAGAACACACATCAGAAAGTTCAGGCAAGCTAACTTTTTGTCAATACATGCACCGGCCAAACCTAAACATGCAACACCACTCATTATTAAAAAGACACAAACTAAACAAAATAAACCAATCCCACAATAAATTTAACCCCCAAACCTAGTTTTTCCTCTCCACTCAATTAACAAGCACAAATTCACACATAAAGGGAGAGAGAAGTAATAGATTAAAGAAGGAAAAATAGATTGTGCAATTCATGCATCAAAAATATTCAATGTGATGCCATGGGTGGCTTAACAAAGTTGGAAAACTCTTTCTTCTTAGGAATCCACACAAATTTTGGTAAGTTTTCCATTGTTTCAATTCCCATGATTTTTACTTAGTTAATCAAATCTTTCCTCACCCATATTTTCTTTAACCTATGTGGACTTTTACTATTCCTAGGTCCTTTTTTCTCTTAACTCTATCAAAATTGTAATTGTTAGCTCTTACATTCTCCCTTTTTGAACAAACATAGGAAATAGGATTTAAGTTAGAGGAACTCCCTTTTGATGAGTGACTTTGAAGTTGTTGGACTTGCTTCGCTTGTAATGCCTTAACCTCCTTCTCCACCTTGTCTAGTTGAACTATGGAGTCACACTCATTCACTTTTGCTATCTTGAGGGCATCCTCTTTCTTGCTGAGAGCTTCTTTAACTTCCTCCCAAGCATTGGCTTGTAGCACGATCTCTAATTGCATGTTTCTTGATTTTCGAGCCTTCTCTTTTATAAATTCTTCAGATTGTCTTGTTAATTCTTTCAATGCCTCCAATGCTTTATCTTTTTCAAATTCAAGTCTCTCCGGTTGATCTTCGAATTCTTTGTTCTTGTCGGAGACTTCTTCATTGTTCTTCATGAGTGTACTATTCTCCACTCTGAGTGATTTCACTTCAAGCATGAGCTTTTGGTTTAGATCTTGGAGCTTCTCAACCTTTGAAATTTCTAAGGATTCTTTGCCTTCTAGCTCCATCTACAAGAGTTGCACTTTCTTCTCAAAATCCTCCCTCATATCCTCTTTTTCTTGGGAGACTTCTTCGACTTTCAACTGAAGTGCATCCTTTTCCTTCTTCAACAACTCCATCAATGCCATTAGCTCATTCCCGGCATCCATCATTGCCTTGCACATCTCCTCTAACATTTGGCTTTTATCTTCCTTAAGGTTCCTTTTGCAGCTCGTCCCTTGGTAGATATGAGATGGTGTTGTAGTCTTGACTTGAGGCCATCCCGGTGGTGTTGAAACTTCTCTCAAAATCGGACTCTATTCTTTGTTCTGGCCAGGTAGGTAGCACATATTTGTTGAAATTCTGCTCTACTGCCTTATGAGATGCTACAATTTCCTTGTTGATACGGCAACCATCCCGCATGAGCTCTCTTGTCTCATCTTCGAATGATCTACTCATTGGTTGATAGCATGACCTCGAATCTTGCATGAAGAATCCTATGGAGTCGTGAAACAAAGAAAAACAAAAATACCAAAAGAAGTAAAAAGAAACAAAAAGACTAAATATACTAACTAAGAAACAAGTTAGATAACTAAGATTAGCCATATAATTAGCGCCTTTCCCCGGCAGCGGCGCCATTTTGAACAAAGCGTTTTTGTCGTGAGAAAATGCCAGTCAAAAGTAATTTATAAAATCCTTAGCAATGTCCTTAAAATATGTAAACAAGTATAATGACAAGCTAGGGTATCGTCCACATGGAAAGGGAAATTAAATGGCTAAAATTAGTTAACTCCTATTAAACCTAAACTAAGCATAAATTAAGTGAAAATTAATGATTGATTCGAATAGTTAATAACTACTATGCAACTACAATTAGACTAATTAATCTAATATGCAATTAGTGTTAATATATGATAGTGATGACTAAGGAATTGATGGATCAACAAGTGAATAGTTGGCAAATCATGAACTCACAATGATGATCATTAAATTAATGTAACCAACCTAGGATGTATAGGATTGGTTGTATACCACTTATGAGTGTCCAACCCATCATGTATAGTATTGGCCACTCACAATTGGTTGTGGAATGAATGAGCATATATCAAATAAGGGACTAATCTCTTAGTTTAAATTCACCAACCTATCATGTATAGTGTTGATGCTTAATCTCTCACAAACAACCAATCAAACCATGTATAGGATTGATTACCCATTTGAGATTAGATAGAAATTGAGATTAATATGTCCAAATTTTACTTGAGTCATGTACTCTTGTTTAATTCCTTCATTCAAGTGAGCTTAAGAAAATCAAGAATCATGTATACTCAACTCCTTACTCAAACAATTCCTAAAAACAACTAACAAGGAGAGTCATATACAATCCAAACCAATTGTTCTTGAAACCAATTAAAACATTGAATAAAGCATATTTGATAGATTTCAAATATAAAAATTAGAGTTCATTACAAGGCCCCAAATCCACAAATTGTTTCACATCAATCCCTTAGTGGGATAATTAACAACTCATGACAAATACAAGAAAATAACAAGGAGAAAAGAGATGGAGAAGACCCATATTAAGAAACTCCTCCTTTCTTGAAGCTTCAATCCAATCTCCAATATCCTTGAGTAGATGATAATGATGATGGTTAGGATTTGTGAGGTTAGTGTTCTTAGGAGAGAATTGTATGAGAGAAGGGAATAGAGAGTATGAGAGAGAAGAGGAGAGAAGAAGAGCTTTTAATCATAAAATTGGTGTATTTATATTCTAGGGAGGTTAGGGCACGATCTGGGCTTGAAAAGACATCATTGCCCCTCTGAAAATTGCTTAAAACCCATCATTTTTGGTGCTGGAAAGTACAGTGCACGGGTATAGCACGGGTAAAAAAACTTGTATTGCACGGGTAGTGCACGGGTAGGTTACCCGTGCAGTTCCCATGGACAGCCGCGCAACAGTTACTAAAATGGCCATAACGTTTTCTAGACAACTCGGAATCGCAATCCGTAAACACCTCTGGAAACTAGACTTCCGGGATTTTCTGAATAAATGTATTTCGAAATGTGGTTCAATCTGAGGAAGGTGATATGATCCTGTGAAGTTGGATGATCTGAACATAAATATTTTACATTTTCAGCCGTTTTGTCACCAAATCTCACTTTTGTGTCTTCTGGTCTGGGCAATGTGCACGGGTGAATGCACGGGTGATACCCGTGCAGTTACCCGTTCACTGAGCTCTTCTCGAAATCCATCTTTTGGTGCACAGGTAGCTGCACGGGTTGTGCACAGGTATGCTACCCGTGCACTATGGCCTTCAATACCCCCATTTTTGCACCACTTGTCTTCTTTTGATCCCGCTTCTTGATTTTTCACCTAATGCCTGCAATATCAACAAAAGAGCCATAAATACACATATAAATACCCAAGAACAAGACAAATAGAAAGGATATGAGGGCCAAAATGTATGACATTTTTGTCTCTACCAATGTCGCTCATTAATTTCACACACAACCTAGGCAAATACACTCATCAAGCATATACGAATAAAGCTATGCACAAGAAATTTTAAAATATTATTGCATATGAATATATAATGGAAAGAACGCTTGATTTGTATGAAAAAGATCTCATGAACGGAATCAGACATTAAGAACAAGATAGAGCACATGTTTACCTTTACTCTCGAGCTAGCATTCACAAAAGATCAATTATGTGTTTTCTTTGGTCGTAACGGGGCCATTGGGTGAAGGTTAAGAAAGAACGGGAAAAGAATAGCAAACAAACTTATGATCATATAGAGAAATTCTTCGGCATTCTTCATACTTGGCCGAATTTCTTCGAATTCTTCATTCCACTTGTATCCAGGCTTCTTGAACAATTTTTGTTCATCCTCCTTCTTGAGTTGACTTTGATTTCTAATCACTTCATTGTAAAGCTCTATCCATTTTCACTTACTTTTGATTCATCATCTCATTCTTTTATCTTTTTTTTTTAACATTTTTTTTAGATGAGAATTTGTACATCAATTACATAATTCTTCCAACACCATCTTTGCATTTGATCTTCTTGCTTTGCCTTGGTACATGCATTTCATGAGTCACCCATTTTGAACTCTCTTCAACCATCTTCATCTCCTCAATATGATCTCAAGCAATAAGGTATGGCTAAATTATGGCTCATTATGGTTAAGTTAACATGGGTGATGAAAGAAAAAAAGCTTATAGTGTTTGGCTTCAAAATTGGCTATGGAGCACACACATAAGGTAGGAAATATTTAAGGCCTTTTAAGTGAGTTACGACATCACTTCTAAGGGTTTAACCAAATCAAGAGCAAAGTCCACATATGCTATCTTTTTATGATGAATGTTCTTTATATCCAATGCGTAACCTAATGAGATCAATTCTAATACTGAGAACCTAACAAGTGTTTAAGAGTAGAAATAAAAGACCTCTCTATAATGATATTTATGTATGCTTTTTCGCTTAGTGAACTCACAAGGGTAGTCTTCACTATTAATCATGGCAATCCAACTAAGCATCCTATCCACTATCACACCAAGAGCATATCATACATTTTTGTAAAATGCAGTGCACTGCTCTAAGTGGCAAGACGTTAGTCTAAACTCAGTGAATAAATCATACATTACAGCTCTAAAAAGCACACAAAAGAAGCATCTCAAAATGGAGGACAAAAATTCCAACAACTGCTGACTTTTGAAATTGACCTATGTCTATTCCTTAATGCATATCTCTTAAATTACTTAAGAAAAAATAACCAAATTTCAACACAAAAAATACACATGCAAAATCACACTTTTAGTTAAGAAAACATCTCAAAATTCGAATCAGAAAAGTGAGAAAATGGACGTCGAAAATAGTTCAAGTGCAGAATTGTAAAAACATGGCATCGCCCATGACCTTTGGTCGAAGAAACAAGTATAACTTTTAAACCACCAACCAGATTTTTACGTTCTTTATACCATTAGATTTGTATCAAAAAAATGAAGAACATTTCCTCATCTATGAATACAGTTTTAACGAAATGTTTGCCTCAAGAAATTTAAAAACAGGGCACTATTTTCGTAGATTTTATGATTTAAAAGGTTAAACAAACATGAATTCACACCCCAAAACCAAAACCCAACAATTTCCTCAATGTTGAAATTGAATTGCAAGACAAATAGGGAAAAGATTCGGCAAAGCAACACAAAACATAAACATTTAATTGGAAAATAGAAAGAGAATCATACCTTGGTTGCTTGAGATTTGAGATGTTGAGAGAAAAGAGTCAAGATAGAAAAGAAAAGAAAAGTTGACAGTTTAGAGAAAACCTGATTTGTGTCATTGAATGGACTGACAAGGACTAAATATGGCACGACTGCTGTGTAGGCCACGTTTGGGTCATGAGTCTGGTGGGTGATGCATCCCGCAGTAGTCTCCAGAATTGTCTAGCTGCATGACCCATAGTGCGGACAGAAGGACCAGAGGGGTGGCATAAGTAGCGAAAATTACCAGAAGATTACTGTGGTGAGAACCGTGGTCTAGACAGGTTGATTACAGATCGGTATGAGCTGCAGACTTTTTTAGAATGTTAATGCTAAGCGTTTTGCGGTGCAGACATATTGGATAAGGAGTGGTCTTACCCTTAGACACTACAAGAAGTGCAGTGCTATACAATCCGCGGTCTAGACATGTGTGTCTAGGATGCGGTACATGTTGCAGGTGGGAAAAATTTCGACTCCAGACCTGTTCTTCTAAGTTCTAACATGCACACATCAAAAGCATATGTTCTTGACATCAAATCTAAAATTTTTGACACCCTCAAACCTAAATTAAACATCATCTCTCAATAAAGTTTGAAACTAAAATAAAACAATGTTCAATTCTAGTTGAAGGGTGTTCGAGACTTACACTATTTTATGACTCAAAATTAAAAATGAAAAATCAAACAAAAGGAAAGAAAATTGTATCTAGGTGGGTTGCCTCCTACAAAACGCTTTATTTAACGTATAGGAGAGACACATGAGAGTACTACGGCTCTTTGACCATAGTTGATTTCAATATCCTTGTGTTCTCCTCTACATGGGGTGAAGTAACAACTATGTACTCATAGCCACTCTTCTTCAACCGATAGTTCCACCACTCTTAACTTCTCTGAGCTAGTCTTTTTGGATCCATACTTACCTTACCTGGTTACTCCGACGTTTGCATTGTTTGAGATACTCATTGAACCTTGGTCAAATGTTACCTTTCACATTGTAAAAGTGACAAACATGAACAAATCTTGCAAAGTTTTCTTCTTGGTGGTTGTTTTCCAATGGTAGAACTCGCACATTCTTTTTGTTTCTTCTCTTCCCTTTTGGTTTGGGTTCAACCTTTTGGGTGATGGAATCACTTGACTTGGCGGTCAATGACTTGATCTCCTGCTCAGCTTTTGCAAGCTTTGCAATGCTTCCAAGTTCCTCATTCTTCATGATCTCTAAGGCTTTATCCCTTTGTTCAATCTCGGCCTTCATTAGCCTCATCCGATGAGCAAACTCATTTTTGAGCTCTTCCACCTCTTGGAAAAATTCTGCAGACTTTCTCAACGAAGACTCTTTTTCTTCCATTAGCTCATTGATCTTTGTTATCAAGTCAAAATTGAGATCGACAACAATCTATTTGTCTTCGTTCAATTGCTCAATCATGTTCTCATAATTTGAGTGATCATGTTGGAGAGATGAGATCTTGCTTCTTTTGCCTTCTTGAATTTTTGTGAGTGTGTGAGTTGATTCTGGACAAACTCTTGGATTTACTACTTGTACATTGAAGCAGTCAAGATCCCCTACAGGATGTCGCATGGATTCTGAAAACAAAAACTCAAGCGTGTGTCTAACAACCTAGAGGGGGGGGGGGGGGGGGGGTTGAATAAGTTTTAATCAAGTTAATTACCAATTTTTCTTGATTAGTCAATATTAAAAATTCACCCCATAAACAAATAAACAAAAAATCAAGTATAAAGTGCGAAAATATAAAGAACACTTGATTTTTAAGTTGAAACCCTTCAAAAAAGGAAAAACCACGGGCTATCCTTCTAGCCACACACGATCACAGAAATCCACTATATGAATAAAAGGTTATACCCTCAAGTGATACTCGGGCTCTCACTCTCGACAACCTCAGGCTATGGACACTACCACTCGCCACTCTTGGTTCAATCCCTAGTGATATCCCCTGATCCACTACTCTTGGCGTGAGCACCTCCTACTCAACCCCACAGGCCTTTTACAGTGGCACTTGACCAATGCTTGCCAACCACACCTTGGTTGCAAGACTTGACTTACTTGTCCAACTTCACCTAGAAGTCACAAGACATTGACTCTATAAAGAGTATATGGTCTAAGTGTGTATATGACACTATGCTTAAATGCAGTAATGTGCAAGACCAAACACAAAATGATTAACTAGATGTTATAATGCAATTTTAACAACCTAGTTAACAAACAATGCATATATGCCCATAATTAAGGACTCAATTTGATGCAAAGGGATTCTAGCAATCTAATTGTCAAAAAAAGTCTAACCAACACAAGTTGTCACAATATATAATAAGAGCAATAAATATGCAATCAACAAATGCAATCAATGAGGCATAAATATCAAGGTCTATATGCAAGGCATAAAGACTTAGCTAGAAGGGCAATATGTGTTAGGATTATGCTTAATAGCAAGAGTGTAATATTGTAATTGACAATCTTTTCATATAAATAAAGTAATTTCTGATTCTGCAAAATCTTATAGCATTTATAATTATAATTGTCAAGGTAAATAATCATAAGGTCAAAAGACTATGAGATATGAAGAATTGTTTGTACATCCGGATATGTATGAGGTAGACACAATTCTTTAGTTAGTCTTGAATAACGTTCACAACTTAAGTTAAAGGTTGGGCACCTCTATCTTGATAAAGTTGTAGAATTCTTTTACTAGTATTTGAGTGGGATCAAATGAGTTATGATGAGTCTAAAATCATCGAAAGGTTTTCGAGTAAAAGAATCTAGTGCACTGGGTGCATTGAACTGGATCACAATGAAATACTTTATCTAGGACCGTCACTAGATATAAGTCTTTTCATTATCAGGACAATCAGAGAGTCTATCTAAATCCTGAGATAAATGATGGACTTATGGTTGCAAGTGTTATCATTTGATCTATCAATGAGTACGATTATATAGCATAGTCTATCCTCGATAGTTTGGTGGTATTCATTTGTTAATCGATAGAGGACTTCATTTATAGATATGGACATCGTGGCTCCATTTATTAAATGAGAGTATAATATCATCATATGAATGTTTTGAGGTATTGGATATTAAATCTCAACGTTGAGTTTTCAATAATGATTATTGAAGACATGGCTTCTGGACAAGTCAAAATATTCAAGTTCAAAATGTGGTCATATGAGGAAATATGGTAACTTGGAGAGCTATAGGCGGTCTATGAGCTCTTGGCGATTACAGATATTATTCACGAGGATACACCATCTCCTATAATATTATCTAGGGTATGAATGAGAAACATCTCCTTATTCTATCTTTATTTAAGAGTTCAATTTTAGCTTTTTAGTGGAATGAGTTAAAATTAATAGATCGGACCTAAGTGAATCATTTGTTGATTGTGATTAGGTTATGTCTATTGAAGCTTAAATTTAGATAGCCCGCCAAGATCCACAATCCACACGTACTTGCATGGACCACTTGATATATTCTACCGGACCAATTTATGAGTCCATCTAGAATTGCATTTAATATATTAAGAATATAATATGTCTATTATTTATTTAATGGGCTGCACTATTATATTAATATATTAAAAGGAGACATGTAGGCTTGTTTATTTTAGTAAGAATAAGTCTGGTTCACATGTGGGCTTTTATTTAAAGTCTAATGGATTAAATAAAATAAGAAAAATAATATTGGGCCCATATATACATGGTTTGGGCGGCAAGGCTAAATAAAATAGCCCAAGATATTATTTTATTTTATTGTTTTGATTAAATGGGAATTAATTAATTATTTAATTAATTAATAGTTTAAATCAAAATCTTTTCCTGATCAGTAAATTAAATACTATGTGTTGGATTAGGGTTGGAATTCTTTTAAGTGATAGGAGTCCTAATGTGGTAAGGATTAAGTCCACATACACTCCTTATTATACAAAGAATTCGGCCACCAATAGTCCTACAAGGGTTAAGATTCTTGAATTGATAGGAATTAGGGAAAAGGATAATTCCTTTTCAAGTAAGGAAATTAACCAACCCTAGATTTCCTATTCAATGAATTCGGCCAACCCTACTTGGTGAAGGAGAAAATTCGGCCAACCTATAAATATAAGGTTATGAATTTTCGGCCAAGAAGAAGAAAAATAGAGAGAGATTTTTGTTTGTTTTGAAAATAAAAAAATCCTACTCTATACACATAGATTTTCGGCCAAGAGAGAAGAAGAAAATAAGTTCTCGTTCTATAGTGCACTTACAAGCCTTTAACATCAAAAGGTTTTGTGCACACTTTCGATTTAGGGTTACGCGAGTTTCAATCATATTGATTGTGAATTCAAAAGTGACCGGAACTATTTTTTTAGCCTCTTGGTGTTTTACTATTGAAGATCAAGATCAGAAATTCCATACATCCATTCTAAGGTAAGCAATTCAAAGAAAAAGGGAGACCACGCTCCTAGGTGATTCACGTATGTGCTAGGATTGAAGATCTTGCGGATTACCATCGACGTAAGTCAATCGGATCACGCGACAAGAGGTATTGAACTCTAACCGTATATTTGAGTTTAATTAATTAAAGGGTTAAGGTTCAAATCTTTAGAAAAATTTTAAACTATACGAAAATTACTTTTCGCGTTCCGCTGCGGTTTTAAGCAATATTTCCCTACAATATGGTCATAAATTCTAGCTATCAATGAAAACCCAACTCAACCAACATATAATATCTCAAACATGTTAGAAACAACATTAAGCAAAGAGACATGCATTTAATCAACAAATAAATGCTAATCCTTGGCAAACATGTCAAAAGAATGAAATAAGAGATTCTAGGACATGTAGAAGTTACCTAGTCAAAGAACATACAAAGACCCATGCTTGGAAGATGCTAGGATGATGCTAAATGCGCATGGGAATTGTTTGGTTGAGTAAAAGTGAGTTGTTGGAGCTCTCTCTCTCTCTGGGAGTCACTTTCTCTCACTAAAAGGGGTTTTTGAGCTCTTAAAAATGAAGTGAGGAAAAAGAAGATATATATATATATATATATATATATATACAGAACAGCCCTAGATGAAGTGACATTGTTTTGATAAACTAGGCTCAGTGCACGGGTAACTGCAAGGGTAAGGGACCCATGCACAACCCGTGCAGTTGACAAATCTGAGAGCATCATTCCTTAGTGCACGTGTAACTACATGAGTAAGAGACCCATGCACAACTCGGGCAGTCATACAAACCCAAAGGCACTCAACCTCAGTGCACTGGTAACTGCATGGGTAAGAGACCAGTGTACAACCTGTGCAAAAGAGAGGTCAGAGGATAAACATCCTCAGTGCATGGGTAACTGCACGGGTAAGGGACCCGTGCACAACCCGTACAATAGAGAGACCCGAAAAACAAGGGGCTCAAAGCATGCCCAAACGACATCCAAACCTTTCAAATAATATACTGTTGGAAAGGTATGAAAGTCTACTTTCTACTCCAATTAACAAAACATGATTTGGATGACTGTAGAAATATATATGGTCAAATAAGTGACCAAAGGTCAGATTTGGACAACAACAAGAATGCCCAAACTCATGGAAAAAAACCATGTGACCAAAGACCAAAACAAGAGAAGAATGAGACCTTCTCAAATGGTCACTCAATGTGCTAAAAGAAAGAAACCATCGTGCAAGTGCGGACACTACACAGAACCACACTTAAATCTAGAAATGATGTGCGAGTGTGATTGTGAAATGGATGCACACATATAAACAATTAAAACACAAATGCAATGTGAAGAAAGCATGCATGTAGTGTGTGTTTGCACCTAAGCTCTTGAAGAGAAATAGTCAAGCGAATATTGCTTTTGAAGTTATAGAGATGCCTGGAAGCTTTCCAACGAGTTTCTAAGCTACCCATTACAAAATCATCACCAATTTGGTGTGGTTTGTCATGAAATAAGCCAATCATAAAATAGAGGTCCTTACAATATCCCCCTTTGGTTATTTTATTACAAAACAACCACTCACAAATTCTTCCTCACAAAAAAAAATCTAGCTATTGTCCATGAGAGTCCATTCTACATTACAAAAAGAGATACCTAATATTCTAAGTCTTCAAGGTCTTCAAGGTCTTCAATCTTCTTGTAGATCAACATACCTACACACAATAGCAAGAAGCACTTTCCATGAACAAGTGCAAGTGAGGTGAACAAATAATAACAAGCATTGCACTCAAATACAAAGAAGGCAATAGAAAGCATTCACGTGTAATGTTCCCCCTAAAAGTCTACTCTCTCTTATGATTTCTCCCCCAAAGCATAAACAATGCTCCCCCTATATCTCTCAAGACTTCTCCCTTTTTTTGTCATGGGATAGGCAAATGAGCTCCCCCTATCGGGTTGCTTCAGGCAAAGAGAGCTATTAGCACAAAACGTTTGCATAATCATATACCACTAATTTTCTGCAACTCAAGTAATTGATAGAGATACAAGGAGTTTTATTTAAAGAAAAATGTGTGAAATTGTTGCTTTGCATTCAAGACATATAGCATTCAAGTTCAAGTATTGTTTTTTGGCAAAACAAACATCAAAAAGGTTTCTAAACGAATTCAAACCAATTTGTACCCTTTTTTCATAAGCAAACAAGATATAGTTTTCTGAAAAATTTTCAATGCACAAACAACTATATCAATCCTTAAGGGCTAATCAAGACATTGGATCTAGAGATCCTATTAGATTTTTCCGGATAAATATCTGTATGATAGTAGTCTTGTTTAACCATTAAGAAGAGAGAGAAGACTAATGAAAATACTACTCAAGCGTGTGTCTACAACCTAGAGGGGGGGGGGGGGGGGTGAATGGGTTGTTAATCGATTATTACCAACTTTTCGATTAGTCAATATTAAACACAATTAACCCAATACAATCATACATACAAAATCAAGTAACATGAGGAAATATAAAGAACACTTGATTTTGATGTGGAAACCCTTCGACAAGGGAAAAACCACGGGCTATCCTTCTAGCCACAGACGATCACAGAAATCCACTATATGAGTAAAAGATTACACCCTCAAGTGATACTCGGACTCTCACTCTCGATAACCTCAGGCTATGGACACTACCACTCGCCAGTCTTGGTTCAATCCCTAGTGATATCCCCTGATACACTGCTCTTAGCGTAAACACCTCCTACTCTACCCTACGGGCCTTTTACAGTGGCACTTGACCAATGCTTGCCAACCACACCTTGGTTGCAAGACTTGAATGTTTGTACAACTTCACCCCGAAGCCACAAGACTTTGACTCAAGAAGAGTATAAAAGTCTAAGTGTGTATATGACAATATACTCAATGCAATAATGTGCAAGACCAAACACAAAACGCTTAACTAGATGTTATAATGCAATTAAACAACCTAGTTATCAAACAATGCCTACATGTACACATATGAGGTCTCAATTAGTTGTAGAGAAATTCTAACAACCTAATTGTCAAATAAAACTCACATAAACATTCATAAACTTGACTAGATGCACAAAGCCAACCTAATCATCAATTAAACACACATGAACATTATGGATTACCTATTTAGGCATATATGACCTAATAATGCAAGCTATCACAAATAAACACAATCAAATATTCATGAACATTAACTAGTTGATTAAAACACAATTTCTCAACCTAGTTATCAATAAATCACACATGAATAATTATGACCTAGCTTTAAGGAAAAAATGACCTAATCAATTTAGCTATCAAAATACAAACCCAATCATGTTATCAAGACTCATAAATATGCAATAAAGTAGAGTCTAGGTATTTAATTATGCAATAAATACCTAATCTAGAGTAAGAAGAACAATAAATGATATTCAAAGAAGTTCTTGCTTACCTAGTCATGAAACAATGAAGACCCATGCTCAAATGATGTTGAATGATGCAAGATGGAGATGGGTTTTGGGTTTGGAGAGTGAAAAATGCTTTCTTGAAGCTTTCTCTCTCTAGGAGCTCTAACCTCTATCTTAAAACTGAATTTTTGAGCTCTTGGTCGGCCAAGAAGAGAAGAGGAAGAATATATATGAAGTCTTAGTTAAAACTACGTCGTTTTGAACATGAGAAACAAAATCCCGTCAAAACCGCTCTGCATACCGCGGTTATGGTATGTGTCCAGACAGCTGTACATACAGCAGTGCACCGTCTGGACAACACCGCGGTTGGGACCGCTGTGCGTTCAAGTGCACAGGTCGTGGTCCATGCTGCGCATGACGGACTGGAGAATATCGCTCTGTGCGCCGCGGTGCAAGCAGAGCCTGCCAAGCGGTCTAGGCCGCGCTAAAGGAAAAATCCCTTTTTAACACTCAAGAAAAATGCCTATCTTACAGGAATGTTGTGCAAGTGTGAAGTGAGTGAGATGCACACAAAATGAAGCACAATTAACATGCAGGACATGTTAGCAATTTAGATACAATGCAAGATATGATATCTAATGCAAGCTAGTGAGTGTGTTTGAAAAGGATGCAAACACATATAAACAATAAGGAACACAAATGCAAGATAAAAAAAACATGCATGAAGTGTGTGTAGTGCACCTAAACTCTTCAAGAGACAAAGTCAAGTGAGTATACCTTTTGCTCTTGAAGTCATAGAGATGCTTGGAAGCTTGCCACACGGACCTAAGCTACCCATTACACAATCATCCCCAATGTGGTGTGGTTTGTCATGAAAAAGGCTAATTATAAAATCGAGGTCCTTACAATCTCCCCCTTTGGCTATTTTATAACAAAACTGTTAACAGGAATTTTGCTTCAAGGTGAGAAATCTCAGTTAACACCCTCAAGACCACTACCACGTAGGTGGCGGCCAAGATTGATCGTATATGTCAACAATGTGTTTCGAAATGATAAAGAACAATGAAAGAACAATGATACAATTTAACATCCAAAAGAGAATAATAATATTTTCTTTACTGAACGTGTATGATATACAAATTTCTCTCTAGGGTATAGTTGAGTGTTTGTCGTATGCCTATCGAATAGTAGTCTCCTCTTCTTCATTTCCTTTTTTTTTTTCTATTTATACATTGTTTGTAGGTCACACAGACTGATTCTCCCCTTGATTTTCTCAGTCTCTCCCCTCCTTATCAGGCGGGATTTCTCATTTTAATGTCATTGACTTTGCCGAATTGAGAGTATCGTGGTGGAGATCAGTTTGTTTCCTTTTTGGATTCTATTACTTGTTCTACATATAGGTAACGTTTCCAGATGCGATTCAGTGTATCCCTCGTATCCTTTCAGCATGATCCTTTATAGAGGTCGTTGAATATGGCATGGTGTGGTGCACCAACCAGTGAGGTTGATTAGTGTTCTGACCTTGATATCTGAGAAGTTTCATCCAGCTTGGAGCCAGATCCGGCTTCCCTTGACCCTTTCAAAGCTAGGTGTGGCTTCCCCTGACCTTTCGAAGCTAGGTGCGGCCTTCCTTCATCATGTTTGGAGCTAGATCTGGCTTCCCTTGACCCTTTCGAAGCTAGGTGTGGCTTCCCCTGACCTTTCGAAGCTAGGTGCGGCCTTCTAGGGACATTCTTTTATGTCAATCGCGGTACAGGCGAGTGTCTGGAGCATTTGCGAGGTGACCTCGACTTCGGGGAGCTTCTAGTTTTGGTGGTGCGAGCTAGATCTGATCACTCTGGGCTCTATCCCGGATGTTTTCGGAGCCCGTCCTTGTTCATGGGGTGGTATCGTAGTTCGGCTCTGGATAGAGAGGTCTCCTGGTGGAAACTCTCGGGTATGGAACCAGGTCTGGGAGGTGGAAAATTTTCCTTTGGTCCTTAGCCAATTTTGGCTATTAACAGAAGTCCCCTCTAACTTGAACACCAGACTTCGAGCTCGGGGTTGGGGTTAGATTTTTACTTTATTTGGGAAATCTTCCTCTTTTTACTGTTACCAAAATATTGGGAAAATTTCTTCATTTGAGTGACGTGATGCGAACCGACTAATTTATCTTCGAATTAATCTGATTGCGTTATGGCAGTCCCTGAGATTTTTTACCGTTACCAGAATCTTGGGGAGATCTTCCTCTTAACTACCTAAGTGATGTGGCGTGAGATGATTAGCCCGCTTTTGAGTTAAATCCGGTTTACATTACTGTAGTTCCCGAGATTTGTTTCCGTTACCAAACGAGTATCTCGGTAGCTCGTGCTGTTGCCCTCATGCCTATATATATGTCTATTTTCCTCCTCATCTTCCTCACATCTCTTCGAGCTAAAAAATTTTTTGCCGAGAAATATTTCCATAGCTTTTCCTCCAAGCTTGCTTCTTTCTTCATTCTTCGTCCTTTTTGGCTTTCACAATGTTGAAAAACAGCTGCGACTCAGCTGATTCCATAATCAACGGCGAGGAGGTCGTCAGTTTTACTCTGGGGAAGCGGGCTAGGAGGAGTTCTGACGGCGACGATTCCCCGCCCACCTCGCAACGTCGGTGGTCGAGTAGGAATGTATACATCAGGACTGGGTTCTCCAACCATCCTGACCACCCTTTGGATATTGTCGACGAAGATTCTTACAAAGAAGCGGACGGTGGTGCCATGGGGGAGCGTCGGGTCTCGGCTCCTAGTCCCCTTGTGGAGAGGCTCCCTCACGATTTCTGGGTTGTCCTAGATTCCACTTTTGACCCGGTGTCGATTGACCGCTTGAGGTCAAAGTTTGGAATCCCCGACAACGTATCTATCTCGGTGCCTCCCAAAAATTACGAGTTCTTCAACCCCCCTAAAGGCGTGCTTCCGATTCATGTGGCCGCTCTTGAGAACGGGGTCAAGCTTCCCCTCCATCCGACTCTTCGGTGGGCTCTCAACGCCATCCAGCTCGCTCCCCTCCAGTTGACGCCTGGCTTCTGAAGGCATCTGATTGGTTTCCTTATATTATGGAGGGAACAATGCCAGATGAGTAAGGTGACGAGGGAGCCGGGTGCAGAGGAGCTGGCCTATCTCTTCCAGATTGGTAGCCTGTCTAGGGCTCCTTGAGGCCAGTTCTATGCCAAGGCCAAGAACAAGCTTAACTTCATCGTTCCTGGTGCCTAGAAGAAGGACCCCGCGTGGAAAGAAGAATGGATCCTGGTGGGGGATGACTGGCGGAGCTCGATTTTCATCGGAGGGCATAAATTCTAGGTTCCCACGGCTTTTAGTGACAAGCCCTCATGGGACAGGGACTCCCTGCCTTCTGAGTCCGAAGCCGTTTTAAAGGCTATTCTAGCCCGGAATTATTTGAATCGGAAGTTCCCTACTGCTGAAGCTTTTGATCCTCGTAGGGTGAACAAATATTTGTGGATTTCAGACGCTATTCCTCGTAAGTATCATTGAGTTGCTTCGCCTTATTACTCAGCTTGGTTCTAACATTTTCTTTTTTAATCTGCTTATTCATAGTTTTTGTCGTGGAACCGGCCACCCGTCACGTCTCACGCTCTCCTCAAGGTGGAGTTTCTCTTCCCACCTCTGGGGTCGAACCTGCTCTGGCTTCGTCTATCTCTCCGGCTGGGTCTAAGATGGCCACTCTTGCCTCGGGGGCTTTCCGGGCTTTGGGTAAAGCTCCCCAGGTGGTTGGCCCGGCTGCTTCTGTCCCTTCGGCCGTGGCCGCTAAAGTTGCTATCCCTTTGACTCAAACACCTGATTTCGCTGCGCTTCCAACAACCAAAGCTTTGGAGGTTTCTTAGAAAGGCATCGTTTCTGGGAAAGGTGTCGCGAAGGTTCCTTCCAGCCGCTCCCGGCCTCAGTCGAGCTTGATAGGGCGGGATGAGGTCCCGAAGCAATTCATAGCGTCCTGTCCGGGTGGCGGGATCTCCAAGATGGCTTCCATGCCAGTGGACGTCCTTCCGACCAAGGGGTCTGCTATTTTAGCTAAGGTAATTGTATTTCTTTCGTGCTATTCTTGTCAATTCGTTCAGTTTCTAACTCGGGTTCTGTATTTTGTAGGCCTTCAAGTTTAATGTTACGATGGGCCAGTAGGTAGCCCTCCTCCCCGACCAGGCTGTAAAAGTCGAAGCTGAAGCTGATAAAGCCGGGGAACTGCTCAAGCAGGCTCGTTCTTTAGTGGAAGAGGTGACTTCCAGCCAGGGAAAGGTCGAGGTCGAGATGGCTGAGCTTCGCTGCGATCATGAGAGGATGAAGCAATCTTATGATCAGGAGCGTCTTCAATCTCTCCGGCAGGCTAGGCAGCGGGATTCCTGGAGATCTGAGCCTAAGAAGTTGGACCTCGAGAACCAGTCTCTGATTATTCAGGTGACCAAGCTGCAAGCTGATGCAGAGACCTCCTTCAGCGACGGGTATTTCTATGCTTCCTTTCAGGCCGAGGAAGCTCTTCCTCCTCCCTTTGATTTGTCATCCATTGCTGGCTGGGATAGACAAGAAATAATGCTCAAGGCGGCCGAGCTATCTCGCCTTGAAGGCGATAAGGTGGTCCCTTCGAGCCAAGCAGGAGCTGGGAAGCAGCCCGCTCGGACAGATCCTCCATTCTCTCTTCCTACCTTTACCACCTCAGGTCCTGGGGAGTCCTCCAGTAAAGTGATGTCCTCTCGATCCGAGGAGGACCATTCGGGAGCTGGTGAAGAGGTTAGGAGCCCGTCTAAGGATCCCCTTTTAATAGAGATGGAGGTCAATAGGAGCTAGACGGGGTCTATGGCTGCCCTTCTTGACGCGGCTATCCCGCCAGAGGTTATGGACGTGATAAATGAGGTTTTGAAGGAAGATCCTACTGATCAACCGATGAAGCCTCTAAATGGAGGAGCGGTCGGCGAGGATAACCCAGATGGACAGCTATCTGTAGAGGGGGTTGATGGCGGAGATTAGCAAGAAGGAGGAGGGCCAGCGGAAGGGAGCCAAGAGAGTCCAAAGGCTTGAAGCAGTTCATCATGACTTTGTTTTGATCGCCCAGAAAAGGGGGTGAGCGCCCCGTTTTGCCTTTATCAGCTTTTTTTTTTGTAGCCCGAGTTCGGGGGTTGGGCTCCCCATTTGGTGGATGTAGCCTTATCAGGGGATAGGCTCCCCTTGTCCTTAATGAGAAATCAAATCGCTTTTGAGAACTTTTATTTTATTTCTGGTCTTGAATGGGATCCAGGGTAGCATCATTAGCAACAATTAAGATTCGTGTAGGGAATTATGATGATTTTGATCCTGCACACGAAAGCAAACATTATATATATATATATGCTTTTTTGATATGGGGTGATAGCCCAACCAAGACATCAGGAGGGCTACTTAGCTATTTCCTAGTCTTCGAGATTTGAAGAGCAACTATGCTCCTACACTCAGATCCTTCTTGGGGCTGGTAGCCCGACCAAGGCATCAGGAGGGCTATCCAGCTATTTCCTGGTCTCGAGATCTGGAGGGCAACTATGCTCTTACACTCAGATCCTCTTGGGGGTGGTAGCCCGACCAAGGCATCAGGAGGGCTATCGAGCTATTTCCTGGTCTCGAGATCTGGAGGGCAACTATACTCTTACACTCAGATCCTTCTTGGGGGTGGTAGCTCGACCAAGGCATCAGGAGGGCTATCGAGCTATTTCCTGGTCTCGAGATCTGGAGGGCAACTATGCTCTCACACTCAGATCCTTGTTGAGGGTGGTAGCCCGACCAAGGCATCAGAAGGGCTATCGAGCTATTTCCTGGTCTCGAGATCTGGAGGGCAACTATGCTCTTACACTCAGATCCTTCTTGGGGGTGGTAGCCCGAATAAGGCATCAGGAGGGCTATTCAGCTATTTCCTGGTCTCGAAACGTTTATGTTGAGTTTCTCATACAAGGGTGTAGTCACTAATGTTGAACATAGTTGGAGACAAAGATGGAGGGGAAAAGGAAAATGACTTTATTGATGATCGAGATATAGTACATCTTTATTAGGGTCGGTACTGAAAACTAAGTGGGGGTAGTCTACAGGAGAACTCCCTTCAAGGGTAGAATTTCCTCAAATGATCTGCATTCCAAGTGTGGTCGATGGATCGTCCGTCCATGTCTTCAAGTTTATAAGCTCCATTGCGAACAACTAGCTTTATCAAATATGGCTCTTCCCAATTGGGACTTAAGACTCCATCTGACCTTTTCCGAGTGTTCAGGGTCACCTTCCTAAGTACCAGATCCCCTTCTTTGAATTTCTGAGCTCTGACCTTTTGGTTGAAGTATCTAGCGATCTTGCTTTGGTAGATTGCTACTTTCTCTACTACCCGGTCTTGTTTTTCTTCTAAGAGGTCTAGATTAGCCAGGAGCTTGACTTCGTTGCTTTCGGGTTCAAAGTGCTGTACCCTGAACGAGGTCAACTTATGCTCGATGGGGAGGACTGCTTCAACTCCGAAAGCTAGGGAATAAGGTTTCTCCCCGGTAGCTGTTCTTTTTGTAGTCCGGTATGCCCAGAGGACCTCTGGTAGCTCTTCGGCCCACTTGTCTTTCTTCTGCTGTAGCTTCTTCTTTAGAAGTTTCTTGATAGTCTTGTTGGTGGATTCTACCAGCCCGTTAGTCTGGGGATGAGCAATGGAAGCTGAGTCTGAGGTCGATCCCCAATCCCTTACAGAAGTCTTTGAACCGGGCGTTGTCGAATTGCTTTCCTAGGTCGGCTATAATGATGAGAGGGGTCCCGAATCTGCATACCATGTTAGTCTTGATGAACTTGGTTGTATTCTTTTCTGATATTCGAGAAAGAGGTCCTGCCTCGACCCATCTTGTGAAATAGTCGATAGCCACGATAGCATGTTTCATCTGTCCTGGAGCGGTAGGAAGTGGCCCAATTAGGTCGATTCCCCACATGGCAAAGGGGTAAGGTGAACTGAGGGACGACAGTCGCTCGGATGGTTGGTGGTTGAAGTTTGAAGTTCTTTGACAAGGTTCACAAGATTGCACAAAACTCTTTGCATCTTGATGGATGGTCGGCCAATAGTACCCCGTACGAAGCACCTGATAGGCTAGAGCTTCCTTACCTATGTGGTTCCCACAGTCCCCAGAGTGGACTTCTCTCAATGCCCACTTAGCATCATCAGGATGCAAGCACCTAAGTAAGGGGACGGATCTGCCCCTCCTGTAGAGGTATCCGTCCACCATACAGTATCGAACTGAGAGTCTCTTAATTCTTCGAGCTTGGTCGGGCCCTTCGGGAAGCTCTCCTTTAAGGAGGTAGGCGACAATTGGGTCCATTCAGCAAGGCAGGCGATCCAGGGAACAAATTTCTCCATTTGTGGCTATGCTTGGCTAGGTGATTACTTAGAGGGGAATTCCCCTTGGTAGGGACTGGCCTCCGTTCGCCGCTATTTTAGCCAGAACATCTGCACGATGGTTTTGGTGTCGAGGCATCTGATCGATCTTGAGTCCCTTAAATTTGCTTTTTAGCAGCCGAGCTAGATTAAGGTAGGCAGCCATATTATCTCCCTTTGCCTGGTAGACCCCAGTCACCTGGTTTACAACAAGCAATGAATCGCTCTTGATCTGCAGGTAATCGGCCTTTAGTTCAATGGCTGCCTTCATCCCGGCTAGGAGGGCTTCATATTCTGCTTTGTTGTTGGTAGCTTTAAACTCAAATCTGAAATAGTGACAGAATTCGGTTCCCTCCGGATCTATTAAAACTATGCCAGCTCCTCCCCCGGCTTGCTTGAATGCTCCATCTGAAAAGGGGATCCATGGCTTGCAGCCTTCTGACCAATTTTCGACCTCGGATATCTTCTCAGGGACCTCATTTGATACTGAGGGATCATCTGAATCTGGGATCGCTGAGAATTCTGCCACGAAGTCGGCCAAAGCCTGTGCCTTAATCGTAGTCCGGGGCTTATACTTTAGGTCGAACTGAGTGAGCTCTAGTGCCCATAGGACTAGCCTCCCTGACACGTCTGGTCTTTGCAAGAATTTGCGGAGGGGTTGGTCTATCACCACTGCTATTGTGTGAGCTTGAAAATAGGGACGAAGTTTCCTCGCTGAGATCACCAGAGCATAAGCGAGCTTCTCCAGGAGAATGTAATTCCTTTCTGATTTGGTCAAAGCATGACTCACATAGTATATGGGTCTTTGAAAACCGTCGCTACAATCCTTGGCCAAAGCCCCGCTTACTGCAGTTTCTGATACGGCCAGGTAGATCTGCAACTCATCTCCGAGAACCGGCTTAACTAACAATGGGGGGCTTGTTAGGTACTCTTTCAAAGCTTGAAACCCATGTTCGCTCTCCTGGCTCCATTTCATGTTCTTCCCTTGTTTGATAGCCTTGAAGAAAGGGAGACATTTATCGGTGGAGCGAGAGATAAACCTGTTGAGTGCCGCCACCCGTCCAGTCAGAATCTGTACTTGCTTGAGCGAGGTTGGGGATTCCAGGTCCAAGATAGCTTTGATTTTTTCTGGGTTGGCTTCTATACCTCTCTCATGAACCATGAAGCCCAGAAACTTCCCTACCGTTACCCAACAGGCACATTTGGAGGGGTTCAAACGCATCTGGTTTTCCCTCAGTATGAGGAAGGTTTTACAAAGGTCTTCCTGATGTCCCTTTGTGGTTGTGGATTTCGTGATCATGTCGTCGATATACACTTCCATCGTCCTTCCCTATCTCGGGCTTGAATAGTTTGTTAACCAGCCGCTGGTATGTGGCCCCCGCATTCTTCAAACCAAATGGCATCACCTTGTAGCAGTATAAGCCTTGCCCAGTATGAAACTGGTCTTATCTTGGTAGGCTGGGTGCATTTTAATTTGGTTGTATCCTAAGAATGCGTCCATAAAACTCAAAAGTTTATTTCCGGATGTGGAGTCAACCAGCTGGTCAATCTTTGGTAAAGGAAAACCTTTCGGACAAGCCCTGTTGAGGTCGGTGTAATCGTCACACATACGCCATTTCCCATTCGCCTTCGTGACCATGACCACGTTGGCGATCCATTCGGGGTAACGCACTTCTCTGACGAACCCTGCTTTGATCAATTTATCAACCTCTTCCTGCACCGCCGCGTTCCTATCGGGGTTGAAGTGACGCCTCTTCTACTTGACGGGCTTGACTATAAGATCTATTGCTAGTCGGTGGGTGGCCAATGATGCCGGGATTCTATGCATTTCCTCATGGTTCCAGGCGAAGATGTCGCTGAATTCCCTAAGAAGGTCAATCAGTCCTCTTTTTACTTCTAGATCAAGGGTGGCTCTGACCTTGACGACCTTGAAGGGATCGTCATTCCTGATAGGTATCTCTTCTAGTTTATCTATGGGCTGCCCGGTGCCCATTCCTTACTCCGTTCTTCCTCGTAGGGCATAATAGGTTCGCTCTCCGGATGCCCAGGATGTTCCGCGGGCTCCTTCTCCTCCTGGATTATCCGGGACGTATCCCTGTCTTTTTGGACTAATGTCACCTGTACACACTGTTTCACTAGGGCTGTAGGATTGGCAGATACTGCTTAGCATTTCCTAGCTGCCTGCTGGTCTCCGCATACCTCTCCTACTTTGGTTCCAACTGGGAATTTCAAGACGTTGTGGTATATGGACAAGACTCCCTTCAAGGAGGACAGGAAAGGTCTCCCTAGGATGGCGTTGTAGGCCGATGGGGTGTCCACCACAACAAAGTCGGTCATAACATTCTGTTGGAGTGTGGTGATCCCGATGATTACTGGGAGGATCATTGACCCCACTGGTATGATCGAGTCCCTAGTGAAACTGTAAAGCGGAGTGGTACAGCTTTTGTAACAACGTTGCTTCAGGTTCAATTTTTCCAGGGTATCCTTGAAGAGGATATCTACACTGCTACCTGTATCCACGAGTACGCGATGGACCAGACAGTTGGCGATCTGTATCGTGACTACCATAGGATCATCATAAGGTTGCACAGTGTTGAAGACATCTTCTTCAGTGAATACGATCTGTGCTGATTTGGAGGGCTCTGTCGGGCTCTGGCTGACTTGGAAGATCCCTCGGCTTTCTCCGATGCGGGGAACCTTTCTTGCGTGGTTTTTCCGGGAGTTATTGGACACGCCAGCCAGTGTAGGACCTCCGCTGATAGTGTGTATCACCTGGATCTGTTGCATTAAGTCAGTCTGCTACCCTTTCCTCTTTTCTGCGTCCTCAGGGATTTCGGCTTGTACCTCCCTTCCAGTCCTGATATTATCTCTGACCTGTTGTAAGAACTCAATCAGGCATCCTCCCTTTATCAGGGCCTCAATCTGGTTGCGCAAGTTATGGCACTCTGAGGTGTTGTGGCACATGTCTTTGTGGAAGTCGCAGTACTTGTACCGGTTTCTCCTGTCAGTTGGGCCCTTCATGGGAGCGGGTTTTTGGAGCAACCCTTTATCACGTATGGCAAGGTAGACTGTTACCCTGCAAGCATTCAAAGGGGTGTAGTAGTCATACCCTTTTTCCCTTTGCGTTACTGGAGCCACTGTCCTGGGAGGCGGCGAAGCCCTGGGAGGGGTTCGCTTTACTGGATATCTTTCTGGCCTATGCAGAGGAGCAGGTAGGCGATATGTCGACCTGTTGGGAGGTTTATTCTGAGTTTTCTGTACTGGCTCAAATTTGAGGGCTTCTTTCTTCAGACGCTTCGCCGTTCTCATGTCGTCGTGTTCCATCTTGACCTTGAGTTGTTCATCGATCTCGACCTGCTTAAGAGCCCGGTCGTAGGCCTCCAGGTAAGTCTCGGGAGGTCTCTTGGCCAAGGAACGGAAAAGCTTTCCTGCCCATAGGTTTCGCCTGAAGTTGGCGAGGGTTTCTTTTTCAGTGAAAACTCCCATTTGTATGACCTCCTTTTGAAATCGTTCCACGTACGATTGAAGAGTTTCACTCCGTTCCTGGATCACATATTGGAGGTGTATGGGATCTTTCAGGTGAGGTTTGACTCCTTGGAATTGTGAGCAAAAATCTGTTGATAATTTCGTGAAAGAATCCACGCTACCAACGGGCGTTTCCTGAACCAGGTTTTCGTGTAATTGGTCAAGGTCGTTGGAAACATTCTGCACATAGCTGCTCTGGTAGTGTTCTGGACCTCCATCTGTTGAACGAAGCTCTCTAGGTGGCTTAGAGGATCTTCTGTTCCAGAGAACTTATCTGCTGGCATTTTGAATTTTGGGGGGAGCTCTGCTTCCCGGATCCTCCTAGTAAAGGGAGGGTTCATCTCGCTCAGGGGATCCTTTTTGTCCTCCTTATTCTTTCCCTTCCTTATCTGCTGGACCTTTTTTTGTAGCTTTGCCAGCTGATCCCTCAGTCGCTTGTTCCCAGGTCTCTTCGAGTTAACCTCAAATTCCTCACTGTCGAATCTTTCTGATGAACTGGCAATTTCTATCCGGTCCTCCTCCTGGACATGATCCACTCGGGGAGTTTGTCTACTTTCTTCCTCTAGGGCCTGTGTAGTTCTCCTAGATGTAGTTGGATGAGATAGCCTTCGTGGCTTCCGGGTAAAAGCATCTGCGACAGACTTAACAAGCCTGGGTTGATATTGTGAAAGTCTTTTCGGAGCTGGGGGCATGGGTCCCAGCCTATCCCGGATCGAACGTTGGGGCCCTGATCTATTTAGAGCCGGCTCTGGAAGAGGAGGTCCTAGGCGATCGAAAGCAGGTGGCCTAGCTCCGAGCCTGCTCGGCTCTCCCTAATCATTCAGGTCGGTTGGCTGGATCGTGATGCCTTCAGCGCGGAGGCGGACGCGGATGGATTCTACGAAGGCCGTAGCTTGTTGGTCGAGCACTGCCTAGCTCACTATAGGATGGCCAGTAGCCCGCGTATTGGTTGTCTGGATCGGAGCTTGACTGGATCGGAGCTTGACTGCTATATCCAGACTTTCTCCCCTTTCTTGGGGCTTTTCGTGTTAGCCTCGCCGGATGTTGCTCCGGGACTCTATGTTGGCCTTGGGAGGAGCGGAGCCTCATAGTTCCTGTAAAACAATGAAAATGTAAATGCAAATAATTGGTTAATTGGGTGTAGGGTAATTTCCCACAGACGGCGCCAGAAAGTGTTAACGGAAATTTTGCTCAAGGTGAGAAATCTCAGTTAACACCCTCAAGACCACTACCACGTAGGTGGTGGCCACGATTGATCGTATATGTCAACAATGTGTTTAGAAATGATAAAGAACAATGAAAGAACAATGATACAATTTAACATCCAAAAGAGAATAATAATATTTTCTTTATTGAACGTGTATGATATACAAATTTCTCTCTAGGGTATAGTTGAGTGTTTGTCGTATGCCTGTCGAATAGTAGTCTCCTCTTTTTCATTTCCTTTCTATTCTATTTATACATAGTTTGTAGGTCACACAGACTGATTCTCCCCTCGATTTTCTCAGTCTCTCCCCTTCTTATCGGGCGGGATTTCTCGTTTTAATGTCATTGACTTTGCCGAATTGAGAGTATCGTGGTGGAGATCAGTTTGTTTCCTTTTTGGATTCTATTACTTGTTCTGCATATAGGTAACGTTTCCAGATGCGATTCAGTGTATCCCTCGTATCCTTTCAGCATGATCCTTTATAGAGGTCGTTGAATATGGCATGGTGTGGTGCACCAACCAGTGAGGTTGATTAGTGTTTTGACCTTGTTATCTGAGAAGTTTCATCCAGCTTGGAGCCAGATCTGGCTTCCCTTGACCCTTTCGAAGCTAGGTGTGGCTTTCCCTGACCTTTCAAAGCTAGGTGTGGCTTTCCCTGACCTTTCGAAGCTAGGTGCGGCCTTCCTTCATCCAGCTTGGAGCCAGATCTGGCTTCCCTTGACCCTTTCGAAGCTAGGTGCGGCCTTCTAGGGACATTCTTCTGTGTCAATCGAGGTACAGGCGAGTCTTTGGAGCATTTGCGAGGTGACCTCGACTATAGGGAGCTTCTAGTTTTGGTGGTGCGGGCTAGATCTGATCATTTCGGGATCTATCCTGGATGTTTCCGGAGCCCGTCCTTGTTCCTGGGGTGGTATCGTAGTTCGCCTCTGGATAGAGAGGTCTCCTGGTGGAAACTCTCGGGTATGGAACCAGGTCTGGGAGGTGGAAAATTTTCCTTTGGTCCTTAGCTAATTTTGGCTATTAACAAAAACAACCACTCACAAACAATCCTCACAAAATAAAACAAAGCTATTGTCCATGATCACTTCTACATTACAAAAGAGATACCTAGAATCTAAAATTTCAATATCTTCAATCTCTTTGTAGAATTGTCATTGTACCTACACACAATAGCAAGAAGCACTTTCCAAGAACAAGTGCAAGTGAGGTGAACAATTAATAACAGTCATTGCACTCAAATACAAATAAAGCAATACAAAGAATGCATGTGCAATGCTCCCCCTAAAAGGTTACTCTCTCTCATGATTTCTCCCCCAAAGCATAAACAATGATCCCTCTATAACTCTCAAGACTTCTCCCCTCTTTTTGTCATGAGATAGGCAAAGTAGCTTGCCCTATCGGGTTGCTTTAGCAAAGAGAGCTATTAGCACAAATACGATGCATAATCATACACACAAACTTTATGCAACTTAAATAATTGAGAGAGATTCAAGGATTTTTATTTAACAAAAAAATGTGTGAATTTGTTGCTTTGCATGCAAGACATATAGCATTCAAGTTCAAGCAATGGTATTTGGCAAAGCAAACATCAAAAGGGTTTCCAAAAGAATTCAAACCAATTTGTACCCTTTTGTCATGAGCAAACAAGATATAGTTTTTCAAAATGAATTTCAATTTAAAGAGCAACTATATCAAACTTTATAAGCGAAACAAGACATGAGTGACTTTTGCACCCTTTTCGATTTTTCCGGGTAGGATACCCGTATGATAGTAGCCTTGTTCAACTAATAAAGAGAGAGAGAGAGAGAAGACTAAATTTGGATGAGACATCCTTATTTATTGCATGGATACTAGATCCTTATTGGGTTTAGTCTTCTCATTTGCTTTCACGCATATTTTGCACTAAAGCAATCAAAAATATTTCATGCATATCATTTTAAGCATGTCATTAAAAGTTCTCATGTCATGGAGATAAATTATGGGTCATTCAAATGTACTTTCCCAATCAAATCTCCTAGTCCAAAAATGCATGTTTTACCATAAATATGACATGGATTGCAAGTAAAGCAATGTTGCACACTTATTAAGAAAATAACATATAAGCTTATATGTGCAACCAATCATCTCAAGCAATTATAAAAGAGCATAAAATTAATCAACTTTTTGCACATTGCAAATCATGCAAGTTCACTCTCTTTGCTTGAGCTCCCCACAAGGGGTCAAAACCAACCAAGTCAATGGGAGGCATGAGCTCATATAGACCTACCAAGTCCAACAGACCTAGTTACATCTACGGGAATCACATGGGCACTAAGGCAAGCGGGTTCATTCTTTCTAACCCACCTAGGTTCCACTTTAACATTTTTAGTGGTCATAGACATGTTTCTAGGTTTCCTAGGATTATGCAAACTTGCCCTATTTTTCAACCGTTTTTCATTCATGCTCTATAATCTACACTTCTTAATGTATTTAAAGCAATTTGGTCTTAAGTGACCAATCATACCACAAAAATGACAAGTAGGTATACAGAAGAAATTTATACCATTACATTGAGATCTCATCGAGGTATTGCCATGTTGATGAGGTTGTCTTTGATGGTGCATCGATTTGCTTCTCCTAGGAGCTTAAGCCGATTGGTGGCACCTTTGTGGTTTAACTTGTTGAGGTGATTGAGCCGGTTGATCTTGCCTCCTTGGTTGAGCATGCCACTTATGGTCACCTCCTTTCTTAATGGTTGACTTGTTAGAGGAGGTGGTTGGTTTCTCAAGGACTTGTCCTTTCTTCTTGGATTGCCTAGGCTTTGGTTGAGTTGCCAAGGCTTGTGTGGACTTTCCTTGTGTTAAAACTTGCTTGGATGAAGCTTTGCTCTTGCCTTGAGCTTGAGGTTGTTTGACCTTGGCCTTCTTTAATTCTTCAAGGTACCTCATCTCTCTTTCCTTGACAATCTTCAAGGAGTTCTCTTTGTTGGCAAGTTCATCCTTCATTGCCTTTATCCTTTGGTGGCAATCTTCAATCTCCTTTTCGTGCTTGGACACATCAATCATGTCCGTCTTTGAGGAGTCATCTAACTTGGCCTTTAATTGAAGATTTTCCTTCTTTAACAAATCTTCACTTTCCTTGACTCTCCTCACTTCATCATCCAAGTGAGTCACTTTGACTTTTAGTTGAAGATTATCCTTTTCCAATCTAAGGATATCATTTTCCTTCTCCTTCAAAGTCTCTTGAAGAGAATCAACCAACTCTTGATAATCCACCTTATTATCACAAGAGTTCTCGGACCATGAGCCATCACTATCAAGGCTTCTCCTACTTGTGCTTGTGAGAGTCATATCATCAAGGCTTGCTTCACTTAAGCATGCTCCACTTCGGTTTCCAAACTCCAAGTCATCAATCTTGAAATCTTCAAGTGACACACATTTGGTGAGGACTTGTGTTTCTTCATGGTAGGAAACCGAAAATGCTAAGTAGTTGTTCACACATTCACCCGAGCTTATGGAAAAACTTTCAACAACTTCAACTTCGCTATCACATCGATTAGCGATCATACTAACTCCTCCATTCTTGTACTTCAAGTTACCACACATGTAGGCAAGGTGGCCAACTCCACCACACTCATGGCAAGGGTCATCTTTCCTTGACTTTTTCTTTTCCTCCGTCACCTTAGAGGTCATGCCCTACTTTTGAGATTTTGTTAATCTCCTAAATCTCTCAACCATGAGAGTCATCTCCTCATTGGAGTCATATATCTCCCTCTCAACTTTGGAGGTCAAATCACCCTCTAACATCTCACCACCTCTCATAGTGTTTAGGGGATGAGATGAATGCAAATGAATGCAATGATCAAAATGCACACAAATGCAATACACACAATCACAAGCAAGGATCACCTAAGTATGTCTAGGAACCCGCTCTGATACCAATTGAAAATACTACTCAAGCGTGTGTCTACAACCTAGAGGGGGGGTGAATGGGTTGTTAATCGATTATTACCAACTTTTCGATTAGTCAATATTAAACACAATTAACCCAATACAATCATATATACAAAATCAAGTAAAATGCGGAAATATAAAGAACACTTGATTTTGACGTGGAAACCCTTCCACAAGGGAAAAACCATGGGCTATCCTTCTAGCCACAGACGATCACAGAAATCCACTTTATGAGTAAAAGATTACACCCTCAAGTGATACTCGGACTCTCACTCTCGATAACCTCAGGCTATGGACACTACCACTCGCCAGTCTTTGTTCAATCCCTAGTGATATCCCCTGATACACTGCTCTTGGCGTGAGCACCTCCTACTCTACCCTACGGGACTTTTACAGTGGCAATTGACCAATGCTTGCCAACCACACCTTGGTTGCAAGACTTGAATGCTTGTGCAACTTCACCCTGAAGCCAGAAGACTTTGACTCAAGAAGAGTATAAAATTCTGAGTGTGTATATGACAATATACTCAATGCAATAATGTGCAAGACCAAACACAAAACGCTTAACTAGATGTTATAATGCAATTAAACAACCTAGGTATCAAACAATGCCTACATGTACACACATGAGGTCTCAATTAGTTGTAGAGAAATTGCTAACAACCTAATTGTCAAATAAAACTCACACAAATATTCATAAACTTGACTAGATGCACAAAGCCAACCTAATTATTAATTAAACACACATGAACATTATGGATTACCTATTTAGGCATATATGACCTAATAATGCAAGCTATCACAAATAAACACAATCAAATATTCATGAACATTAACTAGTTGATTAAAACACAATTTCTCAACCTAGTTATCAATAAATCACACATGAATATTTATGACCTAGCTTTTAGGCAAAAATGACCTAATCACTTTAGCTGTCAAAATACAAACCCAATCATGTTATCAAGACTCATAAATATGCAATAAAGTAGAGTCTAGGTATTTAATTGTGCAATAAATACCTAATCTAGAGTAAGAAGAACAATAAATGATATTCAAAGAAGTTCTTGCTTACCTAGTCATGAAACAATGAAGACCCATGCTCAAATGATGTTGAATGATGCAAGATGGAGATGGGTTTTGGGTTTGGAGAGTGAAAAATGCTTTCTTGAAGCTTTCTCTCTCTAGGAGCTCTAACCTCTCTCTTAAAACTGAATTTTTGAGCTCTTGGTCGGCCAAGAAGAAAAGAGGAAGAATATATATGAAGTCCTAGTTAAAACTACGTCGTTTTGAACATGGGAAACAAAATCCCGTCAAAACCACTCTGCGTACCGCGGTTCAGGTATGTGTCCAGACCGCGGTTCGTACAGCAGTGCACGGTCTGGATAACACCGCGGTTTGGACCGCTGTGCGTGCAAGTGCACAGGTCGCGGTCCACGCTGCGCATGACGCACTGGAGAATACCGCTTCGTGCGTCGCGGTGCAAGCAGAGCCTGCCAAGCGGTCTAGGCCGCGCCAAAGGAAAAATCCCTTTTTAACACTCAAGAAAAATGCCTATCTTACAGGAATGTTGTGCAAGTGTGAAGTGAGTGAGATGCACACAAAATGAAGCACAATTAACATGCAAGACATGTTAGCAATTTAGATACAATGCAAGATATGATATCTAATGCAAGCTAGTGAGTGTGTTTGAAAAGGATGCACACACATATAAACAATAAGGAACACAAATGCAAGATAAACAAAACATGAATGAAGTGTGTGTGTGTGCACCTAAACTCTTCAAGAGACAAAGTCAAGTGAGTATACATTTTGCTCTTGAAGTCATGGAGATGCTTGGAAGCTTGCCACACGGACCTAAGCTACCCATTACACAATCATCCCCAATGTGGTGTGGTTTGTCATGAAATAAGCCAATCATAAAATCGAGGTCCTTACAACTAATTTGGATATAAAATCTTTATTGAATGAATGGATACAAGATCCTTATTGATTTTAGTCTTCTCATTTGCTTTCACACATATTTTGCATTTAAGCAATCAAAAACATTTAATGCATATCATTTTAAGCATGTCATAAAAATTTCTCATGTCATGGAGATAAATTATAGGTCATTCAAATGTACTTCCCAATCAAATCTCCTAGTCCAAAAATGCATTGTTGAACCAAAATATGACATGGATTACAAACAAAGCAATGGTGCACACTTATTAAAAAAAATACCATATAAGTATATATGTACAACAAAGAATATCAAGCAATTATTAAAAGAGTATAAAATTAATCAACTTTTTGCACATAGCAAATCATGCAAGTTCGCTCTCTTTGCTTGAGCTTCCCTCATTGGGTCAATTCCAACCATGTCAATGAGAGGCATGAGCTCCTATAGACCTACCAAGTCCAATAGACCTAGTTGTATTTATGGGAGTCACATGATCATGATTGCAATCGGGTTAAATCTTTCTAACCCACCTAGGTTCCACCTTTTCAATTTTAGTGGACAAAATCTTCAAGTCTCTAATTTCCCTAGGATCATACAAATTAGCCCTACTGTTCATTTTCTTTTCTCTCATGCTGTCAATTCTACACATTCTAATGTAGTCAATGCACTTTGGTCGAATGTAACCAATCATACCACAATAATGACAATTAGGTATAAAAGAAGAATTCATACCATTGATTTTAGCTCTCATCGAGGCATGGCCATGTTGATGAGTTTGTCTTTGATGTTGCACCGGTTGGCTTTTCTTGGGAGCATTAGCTGGATGTTGATGACTTTGTGGTTGAGCATGATTAATTTGATTAGCTTGCCTCAATGGTTGATTGAACTTTGGTTGAGGCATCCTCAAAGGTTGAGGTTGAGCTTGTTTCCTTGGAAGCATCTTCAAGTATGAGCTCTTAGATGATTCACATACAACAAGAATTTTCTTGGGGTGTTGAGACCAAGGTGGGAAAGTAGGAGCAATCTCCTTCACAAATGTAGGCTTGCCCAATGATGGTGTTGTCTCATCATTTTGAAAAACAAGCCCTTGCTTGTCATTTGGCTTCAAATGGATGCCAATCATCTTTGAACCTGAAGTCATCTTAGCAAGCGAACTTCTTTCATCTTCAAGTTCATTCTTCAACTTGCCTTCACTTTCTTTTATACGTCTCATTTCTTCATCCAAGCGAGTCACTTTGGCCTTTAGTTGAAGGTTATCCTTTTTCAACTCAAGGATATCATTTTCTTTTTCCTTCAAAGACTTTTGAAGAAAGTCAATGAACTCTTGGTCATCCACAATATTGTCACAAGAGTTCCCGGAGCATGTGTCATCACAATCAAAGCTTCTCCCACTTGTGCTTGCGAGAGTCATATCATCAAGGCTAGCTTCTCTCTAACATGCTCCTCTTCGATTTAAACATTCAAGGCCACCCATCTTGAAATCTTCAAGTGATAAAAAATTAGAGACTGTTTGAGTATCTTCGTTCTTGGAAACTGGAAAGGTGGAGTAGTTGTTCTTACATTCGATCGAGCTTGTGGAATTTCCTTCAACTACTTGAACCTTGCTATTACTTAAGGTAGTGATCATAGTTTCTTGTCTCTTCTTGTACTTCAACTTACCACACTTGGAGGCTATGTGATCAAGTCTGCCACACTCGAAGCACTAGACACCTTTCCATGCTATCATGGCTTTTCCTCTCTTATTGTGCTTCAAGTTAATACACATGGGAGCTATGTGACCAAATCCTCAACATTTAAAGCATTGAATGATATTTCTTAAAGGCTTGTCTTGACTAGCTTCACCATTCTTGAGAGGCGCCTTCTTATTTACCTCATTTTATTTGGAGTTCATTCTTTTCTCCTCCTTCACATTGGAGGTCATACTCTTCTTGTGAGATTTTATGAATCTCCTAAATCTCTCCACCACGAGAGTCATCTCCTCATCGAAGTCATTTTCCTCTCTTTCAACTTTTGAAGGTCAAATCGCCCTCTAACATCTCAATGCCAATCATATTGTTTAATGAATTAGATGAATGCAAATGAATGTAGTGAACACAATGCACACAAATGCAAGGCAGGCAAAACAAGAGCAAGGATCACCTAAGTATGTCTATGAACCCATTCTGATACCAATTGAAAATACAAACTAAAGTGTGTGTCTAACAACCTAGGGGGTGAATATGTTTAAATCAAGTTAATTACATTTTTTTCTTAATTAGTAAATATTAAAAATTCACCCCATAAACAAAAAAATAAAAAAATCAAGTATAAAGTGTAGAAATATAAAGAACACTTGATTTTTACATGGAAACCTTACAATAAAGGAAAAACCTGGGCTATCCTTCTAGCCACACACGATCAGAGAAATCCACTATATGAATAAAAGGTTACACCCTCAAGTGATACACGGACTGTCACTCTTGACAACTTCAGGCTATGGACACTACCATTTACCACTCTTGGTTCAAACCTTAGTGATATCCTCTGATCCATTACTCTTGGCATGAGCACCTCTTACTCTACCCCATAGGCCTTTTACAGTGGCACTTGACCAATGCTTGCCAACCACACCTTGGTTGCAAGACTTGACCTACTTGTGCAACTTCACCTAGAAGCCACAGGACTTTGACTTTATGAAGAGTATGTGGTCAAAATGTGTGTATATGACACTATGCTCAAATGCAATAATGTGCAAGACCAAACACAAAATGCTTAACTAGATGTTATAATGCAATTTTAACAATCTAGTTATCAAACAATGCCTACATGCCAATAATTAAGGACTCAATTAGATGCAAAGGGATTCTAGCAATCTAATTGTCAAATAAAGTCCAACCAACACAAGTTGTCACAATATATAATAAGGGCAATAAATATGCAATCAATAAATGCAATCAATGAGGCATAAATATCAAGGTCTAGACGTAAGGTATAAAGACTTAGCTAGAAGGGCAATATAGTCCTAAATTCTAGCTATCAATATAAACCCAACTCAACCAACATATAATCTCTAAAACATGTTAGAAACAACATTAAGCAAACAGACATGCAATGAATAAACAAATAAATGCTAATCCTAGGCAAACATGTCAAAAGAATGAAATAAGAGATTCTAGGACATGTAGAAGTTACCTAGTCAAAAAACATACAAAGACACATGCTTGGAAGATGCTAGGATGATACTAAATGCTCATGGGAATGTGTTTGGTTGAGTAAAAGTAAGTTCTTGGAGCTCTCTCTCTCTAGGATTCACTTTCTCTCACAAAAAGGGGTTTTTGAGCTATTAAACATGAAGTGAGGAAGAAGAAGATATATCTATATATATAACAGCCCTAGATGAAGTGACGACATTTTGAAAAAATAGGCTCCGTGCACGGGTAACTGGACGAGTAAGGGACCCATGCACAACCCGTGCAGTTGACAAATCCAAGAGCATTATTCCTCAGTGCATGGGTAACTGCATAAGTAAGAGACCCGTGCAACAAAAAGGCAAGAGGATGCACATCCTTAGTGCATGGGTAACTGCACGGGTAAGGGATCTGTGCACAACCCGTGCAATAGAGAGAGCCAGAAAACAAGGGGCTCAAAACATAACCAAACAACATCCAAACCTTTCGAATAATATACCGTTGGAAAGGTATGAAAGTCTACTTTCTACTCCAATTAAAAAACATGATTTGGAAGACTGTAAACGGAGTTATGGTCAAATGAGTTACCAAAGGTCAGATTTGGACAACAACAAGAATGCCCAAACTCATGGAAAAAAACCAATGTGACCAAAGACCAAAACAAGAGAAGAATGGGACCTTTTCAAATGGTCACTCAACGCGCTAAAACAAGCATACCATCATGCAATCGTGAACACTACACAAAACCTCACTTAAATATAGAAATGAAGTGCAAGTGTGGTTGTGAAATGAATGCACACATATAAACAATTAAAACGTAAATGCAATGTGAACAAAGCATGCATGAAGTGTGAGTGCACCTAAGCTCTTTAAGAGACAAAGTCAAGCGAATATACCTTTTGCTCTTGATGTTATGGAGATGCTTGGAAGCTTGCCAATGAGGACCTAAGCTACCCATTACAAAATCATCCCCAATGTGGTGTGGTTTGTAATGAAATAAGCCAATCAAAAAATAGAGGTCTTTACAGATTCAAAAACATCAACATCGATTGTCACATCGAATACTGTCATGGACACCTTCCCATTATACACATCTATGATAGCCTTTATGGTAGACATGAACGGTCTTCCGAGCAGAGTAGGTAAGTCCTTCGTACTAGTGCCGCCTTCTTCCTTATCCAATACGATAAAATCTGCAGGTATGATGAGCTTGCCAACTTGGACTAGAACATCTTCCACATTTTTGCGTGGATACCATATTGATCGATCGTAAAGTAAAAGCTCCATATTGATTGGTTCAAGGTCACTCAGTCCTATCTCCTTATACATGGCATAGGGCATCAAATTAGTGCTCGCCCCTAGGTCCAGTGTGGCTCTATCCTTTCTTGTTTCACCCACCATGATAGTGATATTAAAACTTTCAGGATCCTTGAGTTTCGGGGGCAATCTCTTTTGGAGTACTACAATTACTTCATCTGGAACTAGCACTATCTCATGAGAATTAGTCTTCCTATTTCCTGAATTAAGCTCCATGAAATACTTTGTATAGGCTGGCATCTTCTGGACCACTTCCATGGCTTGCAAACTGACATTGTCCTTTGACAAGATGTTGTAGATCTCCTTGAATGATTGGTTGAGCTTGTTACTATGAACTTTGGCTGGAAAAGTGATCACGCCAAAATTGTTATATATTTTGGCTCTCATATCCTTATCCCTTGTCTCAATTTTGGGTGTTTTGTGAGTCTTATGACTTTTTTTTATGCTTTACAGGTAATAGGTGTCAGATTGTTGTGCTCATCTCTATCTCTCATCTCTTAGCATTCATTTTGTTTTTAGCATGAGTAGCTAATCCCCCTTTGTGGGAGTTGATGTAATTAAACATGAGTTCTGAGCTCTCCACCATACTTTGAATATTTGATCTATTTTAGTTCCATTCATTTGTTCTTAATGTATTTGACATCTCTTTGAATTAAGTAGGCACACCAACTCTTGGTTTATTGATTGATGTTGAATTTCTTGAATTTATATTAATTTGAATTTGGTATCTTCTTGATTGGGTAGGCACACCAACTCCCAACTCAAGTTGGTATTGGATTATGAATCTCCTTGGGTTAAGTAGGCACACCAAATCTCAAGTCAAGTTGAGATAACAACATTTTAAGTGACTAAAACAAGCTAATTTGAATGGGATGGATATGTTGTGAGCACAACAATCTGACACATCCCGACCAAAGTATGGAAATGGTGGATTTTGAGCACACCAATCCAAGCCATCCCGACTACCTTAATCTCTCTAGGCTTCATGAGAAACCTCTCTACACTCAATATAACACACCAATCTTTGTTGTGTAGAGAGAGTTTAGTGTTCTTAGAATCACGCCTAAAGGTGGATTTAGCCGTAAAGAGATCGAATCTGTTCTTAAGGAATTAATTGGATAGCCCACTAGTCGGGTGTTGATTGCATTGACTCCCACTCATCTCATCATCATTAATTTGCATACATTCTAACTTAGTTGCATTTAGTATAACTTAGTTTAATTGCATCTTAGTTGTTAACTTGTCAAACCAATCAATGAAACTTTGCTTTTATGCATTTTTAGTATTGTTAATCCTAATCTAGTCATCGCTACCCTCAATCCTTGTGGACGATACCCTTACTTGCGACCATACTTGTTCTTTACAAACATTTTGAGGCATTTGAGGTTTTTATAAATATTTTTTATGGATATTTTCTAAAGACAAAAACGTTCACATCAAAATGGTGCCGCTGCCGGGGATTGGTGAACGTAGTAGTGTTTATATTAGTTTTAATATTGTTAATTTCTTAGTTAGTATTTTTAGTTTCTTTGTTTCTTTTTAGTTCTTTTGGTATTTTTGTTTTTGATTTTTCAGGTTTTAGGACTCTATGGATTTCTTCTTGCAAGATTCGAGGCCAAGCTACCAACCAATGAGAATGTCAGACGAAAATGAGTTGAGAGAGCTCATGCAAAAATGTAATCGCACGAACGAGCATATTGTAGCAGAGCAGAACTTCAACAAATATACACTACCTAGATGGTCAGAACAAAGAATAGAGTTTGGTTTTGAAGAAAGTTTCAACACCTCTATAATAGCAACAAGTCAAGGCTACAAGAATATCTCATACCTACCAAGGGACAAATCACGAAGAAACCTTGAGGACAAAAGAAGCACAATGTTGGAAGAGATGTGCAAGGAGATGATAGATGCCGGAAAAGAGCTAATGTCATTGATGGAGTTGTTGAAGAAGGAAAAAGATGCACTTCAACTGAATGTAGAAGAAGTCTATAGAGAAAAAGAAGATATGAGGGACGATTTTAAGAAAAATGTGCAACTTTTGAAGAAGGAGCTCGAAGGCAAAGACACCTTAGAAGTGTCAAAGATAGAGAAGCTCCAAGAGCTAAACAAAAAGTTCGTACTTGAGGTGAAATAGCTTAAAGTGGAAAATAATACACTCAAGAAGAAGAATGGTGAAGTCTCTGACAAGAACATGGAATTGGAAATGCAAAGTGAGAGACTTGAAGTTAAAAAGAACAAGGCATTGAATGACTTTGTGAACTTCGCAAGGGTATTAAAAGAATTTGAAGAAAAGACAGCTCGTAAGTCAAAGGAGATGCAAAAAGAGATCGAGCTAAAGGTCAATACCTTAAATGAAGCCAAAAATGCACTTAACAAGAAAGATGAATCTCTCAAAATAGCATAGGCGAGGGAAGGTGACTACATCATGAATTTGGATAGAGTGGGACAAGTGGTCAAATCGATATCAATGAACCCTCACTCAGAGTCACAAAGTCACCAGTTGAAAGAGAGAATTCCTAACGCTTCCTTCTTGTGTTACTTTTTTTCAAAGAGAAGGCATTTTAAGGATGAGTATTATACATAGAAATAGAAGGAGGAGAGGTGCTAGGAGTAGGAAAAATCATGCTAAAGTTAAGAAGATTTGGGTGAAGAAAGACCAAATACACTTACTGAGAAATATGAGGAAGGAAAATATAAAAGGACCGCCTAAGTTTATTTGGGTTGCTAAGAAGAAGGAATTCCCAAACTTGGTCAAACCACGCTTAGTGGACCCTAGCCCCTCACTTCGTGCATCCAATTAAAATTTTTTGATGCTGTTAACAGAAATCTTGCTTGAGGAAACAAATCTTAGTTAGCACCCTCAAGATCATTACCACGTAGGTGATGACCAATGGTAGAACATATATGTGTATAAAACAGTGCCTAATGAAATGACATGGAGATAGTGATTTCTACAGTTATTCAAAAGAAACAAAAATCTCTCTTTATTGATAACATATGATATACATTTCTCTATCTCTCTTTCGAATTGCTCTCACTTTTTTCTGGGTGATAGTTGGGTGTTTGTTGTATGCCTGTCGAATAGTAGTCTCCTCTTTCTGAAGGAGGAAATCCCTCCTTTATACAGTGTCTTCATAGGTTAAAACTCATTGATTTCCCCTTGATTTTCTCATCCCCCTCTTATCGGACAGGATTTTTACCTTTAAATGTAGTTGACTTTGAGTTAATTGCTCCGTTGAGGATATCTCAAAAATCAATTTGTTTCCCATTCAGACTTTATTGCTTGTTCTGCACATGTGTAACGTCTGTGGATATGATACTACGTATCTTCAGATATGGAATGATTCCCATAGGGGTCGTTGAATGTATCATGGTGTGGTGCATCGACTAGTGAGGTCGATCAATGTTCCGACCTCGATATCTGAGAAGTTTTGTCCAGCTAGGAGCCAGGTCTGGCTTCCCTTGATCTTTCAAAGCTAGGTGCGGCTTCCTATGGACATCCCCATGTATCAGCGAGGTATCGTCCAGCTAGGATCCAGGTCTGGCTTCTTATGGTCATCCCTCTGTATCAACAAGGTATATGTGAGTTTCTGGAGAAATTACGAGGTGACCTCGACTTCGGGGAATTTCTTGTTTTCAGGTTTGGTTATGCGGGCTAGATTTGATCATCCCGGGCTCTATTCCAGATGTTTCTGGAGCCCGTCCTTGTTCTTGCAGGGTGGTATCGTAGCTCGGCTTTGGGTAGAATGGTCTCCTGGTGGAAACTTCTCTGGCAAAGAGCCAGGTCTGGAAGGTGAAAAATTTCCCTTTGGTCCTTAGCCAATTTTGGCTATTAACAGAAGTCCCCTCTGACTTGAACACCAGACGTCGAGCTTGGGGTTGGGGTTAGATTTTTACTTTATTTGGGAAATCTTCCCTTTTTTACCGTTACCTGAATATTGGGGAAATCTCCTCATTAGCTGCGTCAGCGACGTGGCGCAAACTGACTAATTTATCTCCGAATTAATCTGATTGCGTTACGGCAGTCCCCGAGATTTTTTACCGTTACCAGAATCTTGGGGAGATCTCCTCCTTAACTGCGTAAGTGACGTGGCGTGAGCTGACTAGCCTGTTTTTGAGTTAATCCGGTTACGTTACGGCAGTCCCCGAGATTCTTTACCGTTACCAACTGAGGATCTCAGCCGCTCCTGCTGTTGCCCTCTTGCCTACATATATCTATTTATCTCCACGTTTTCCTCACATCTTTCGAACTAAAATTTTTGCTAAGAAGTATTTTCTCTCATAGCCTTTCTTCCAAGATTGCCTTTTTCTTCATTCTTCATCCTTATTGACTTTACTATGTCGAAGACCAGTCGTGATTCAGTTGATTCCATAGTTGACAGCGAGGAGGTCGTTAGTCTTGCTCTGGGGAAACGGGCTAGGAGGAGTTTAGACGGTGACGATTCCCCGCCTAACCCGCAACGTCGGTGGTCAAATAGGAACGTGTCCATTGGGAATGGGTTCTCCAACCATCTTGACCATCCTTTGGATATCGCCGATATAGATTCTGACAAGGAAAAGGGCGGTGACACCGAGGGAGAACGTCGGGTCCTTGTTTCTGGCCCCCTCTTGGAGAGGCTCCCTCCTTACGATTTCTGGGTTGTCCCAGATTCCATCGTTGATCCAGTCTCGATTGACTGCTTGAGGTCGAAGTTTGGTATCCCCGACAGCGTATCCATCTCCGTGCCTCCCAAAGGTTTCGAGTTCTTCAACCCCCCCTAAAGGCGTGCTTCTGATTCATGTGGCAGCTCTCAAGAACGGGGTCAGGCTTCCCCTTCATTCGACTTTTCGGCGGGCTCTTAACGCCGTCCAACTCTCTCCCCTTTAGTTGACGTCTGGCTTCTAGAGGCATCTGATTGGTTTCCTTGTGCTATGGAGGGAACAATGTCAGTTGAGTAAGGTGACGAGAGAGCCGGGAGCAGAGGAGCTGGCCTATCTTTTCCAGATTGGGAGCATGTCTGGTGCTCCTCGAGGCCAGTTCTATGCTAAGGCCAAGAACAAGCTCAACTTTATTATTCCTAGTGCTTCGAAGAAGGACCCCGCTTGGAAAGAAGAATGGATTCTTGCGGGGGATAACTGGGGGAGCTCAATTTTCATTTGAGGGCATGAATTCGAGGTTCCCACGACTTTCAGTGACAAACCCTCGTGGGACCAGGACTCCCTGCCTTCTGAGTCCGAAGCCATCTTGAAGGCTATTTTAGCCCGAAATTATTTGAACCTGAAGTTCCCTACTGCTGAAGCCTTCGATCCTCGTAGGGTGAACCAATACTTTCGGATCTCAAAGGCTACTCCTCATAAGTGTCATTGAGTTGCCTTGCCTTGCCTTGTTACTCAGCTTGGTTCTAACATTTTCGTTTTTAATTTGCTTATTCACAGTTTTTGTCGTTGAACCGACTACCCACCACGTCTCACGATCTCCTCAAGGTAGAGTTTCTCTTCCTTTTGTTGAGGTCGAACCTGCTCTTGCTTCATCTACCTCTCAAGCAGGGTCCAAGTTGGCCACTCTCGCTTCGCGGGCTTTCTGGGCTTTGGGTAAAGCTCCCAGGTTGTTGGTCTGGCTGCTTCTGTCCCTTCAGCTGTGATCGCTAAGGTTGCTACCCCCTCGATTCGGCCTCCTGATTCCGCTACGCTTCCAACCCCCCAGGCTTCGCAGGTCTCTGGAAAGGGTGTCGCAAAGGTTCCTTCCAGCCGTTCCCGGCCTTCAGTCGAGGTCAACAGGGCAAGACGAAGTCCTGGAACAATTTATCGCGTCTTGTCAAGGGCGAGGGGATCTCCAAGATGGCTTCCATGCCTGTGGACCTCCTGATTACCAAGGGGTCTGCTATTTTAGCTAAGGTAATTGCATTTTCTTCGTACTACTCTTGCTAATTTGTTCAGTTTCTAACTCGGGTTCTGTATTTTGTAGGCCTTCAAGTTTAATGTGGGGATGGGTCAGCATGTAGCCCTCCTTCTCGACCGGGCTACAAAAGCCGAAGCCGAAGCCGAGAAAGCCAGGGAATTGCTCAAGCAGGTTCAATCTTTAGTGGAAGAGATGACTTCCAACCAGGGAAAGGTTGAGGTCGAGATGGCTGAGCTTTGCTGTGACCATGAGAGGATGAAGCAATCTTATGATCAGGAGCGTCTTTAATCTATCCGGCGAGCTAGACAGAGGGATTCTTAGAGATCTGAGGCTAAAAAGTTGGATTTCGAGAATCAGTCTCTGATTACTTAAGTGACCAAGCTGCAAGCTGACGCTGAGACCTCCATCAGCGATGGATATTTCTATGCTTCCTTTCAGGCCGCAGAAGCTCTCCCTCTTCCCTTTGACTTGTCATCTATTGCCGACTGGGATAGACAGGAAATAATACTTAAGGCTGCTGAGCTATCTCGCCCTGAAGGTGACGAGGTGGTCCCTTCGAGTCGAGCAGGAGCTAGAAAACAGCCCGCCCAGACAGATCCTCCATTTCCTCCTCCTACCTTTACTTCCTCAGGTCTCAGGGGAATCTTCCAGTAAAGTTTTGTCTTCTCGATCCGAGGAGGACAAGTTAGGAGCTGGGGAAAAGGTTAGGAGTCCATTTGATGAGCCCCCCCACAATGGAAATGGAGGTCGACAGGAGCCAAACGGGGTCCATGGCTGCCCTTCTTGATGCAGCTATCCCGCCTGAGGTTATGGAAGTGATTAATGAGGTCTTGGAGGAAGATCCTGCTGACCAACAGGTAGAGCGTTTAAATGGAGGGGCGATTGGTGAGGATAATCGAGGTGGACAACTACCTGAAAGGGGGGTCGATGGTGAAGATCAGCATGAAGGAGGAGTATCGGCGGAGGAGAACCAAGAGAGTCCCAAAGCTTGAAGCAGTTTGTTCATGGATCATTTTGATTGCCCGGAAAAGGGGGTGGGCACCTTGTTTTACTCTTATTTAGCTCAGCTTTCCCTTTTTTTTTATGGCCCGAGCTCGGGGGTTGGGCTCCCTGTTGGATGGATGTAGCCTAACCCGGGGGTAGGCTCCCTTATCTTTAATGAGAAATCAAATAGTTTTTGAGAACTCTTGTTTCATTTCTGGTCCAGAGTTGCATCCGTAGCAACAATTTGTTCATACTTCATTAAAACTTTGGTAGGGGATTATGATGATCTTGATCCTGCACACGAAAACAAATCTTTTATTTTATTTTTTTATTATTTTTTTCATCTTGACGGCGGTTCCCGACCAAGGCATCAGGAGGGCTACTTAGCTATTTCCTGGTTTCGAGATTGGGATGGCAACTATGCTCTTACACTCAGACTCTTCTTGGGGGTGGTAGCCCGACCAAGACGTCAGGAGGGCTATTTAGCTATTTCCTAGTCTCGAGCGAGATCTGGATGGCAACCATGCTCTTACACTCAGACCCTTCTTAGGGGTGGTAGCCCGACCAAGGCATCAGGAGGGCTATTTAGCTATTTCCTAGTCTCGAGCGAGATCTGGATGGCAACCATGCTCTTACACTCAGACCCTTCTTAGGGGTGGTAGCCCGACCAAGGCATCAGGAGGGCTATTTAGCTATTTCCTAGTCTCGAGATCTGGATGGCAACTATGCTCTTACACTCAAACCCTTCTTCGGGGTGGTAGCCCGACCAAGGCATCAAGAGGGCTATTTAGCTATTTCCTGGTCTCGAGATCTGGATGGCAACTATGCTCTTACACTCAGACCCTTCTTGGGGGTGGTAACCCGACCAAGGCATCAAGAGGGCTATTCAACTATTTCTTGGTCTCAAGATCTGGATGGCAACTATGCTCTTATACTCAGACCCTTCTTGGGTGTGGTAGCCCGACCAAGGAATCAGAAGGGCTATTTAGCTATTTCCTGGTCTCGAGATCTGGATCAGGAGGGCTATTCAGCTATTTCCTGGTCTCGAAGTGTTCATGTTGAGTTTCCCATACAAGGGTGTAGTCACTAATGTTGAACATAGTTGGAGATAAAGACGGAAGAGAAAAAAAATGACTTTATTAATGATCGAGATGTAGTACATCTTTATTAGGGTCTGTAATGAAAACTAGATTGGGGTATTCTGCTTGAGAACTCCCTTCTCAAGGGTAGAATTTCCTCAAATGATCTGCATTCTAAGTGTGGTCGATGGATCGTCCGTCCATGTCTTCGAGTTTATAAGCTCCATTGCGAACAACTAGCTTTATCAAATATGACCCTTCCCAATTGGGACTTAAGACTCCATCATACCTTTTCCGTGTATTCAGGGTCACTTTCCTAAGTACCAGATCCCCTTCTTTGAAATTCCGGGCTCTGACCTTTTGGTTGAGTATCTAGCGATCTTGTCCTGGTAGATCGCGACTTTCTCCGCTACCCGGTCTTGTTTTTCTTCTAAGAGGTCTAGATTAGCCTGGAGCTTGACTTCGTTACTTTCGGGCTCAAAGTGTTGTACTTTGAATGAGGTCAATTTATGCTCTGTGGGGAGGACTGCTTTAACCCCGAAAGCCAGAGAGTAAGGTGTCTCCCTGGTAGCTGTTCTCTTTGTAGTCTGGTACGCCCAGAGGACTTCTGGTAGCTCTTCGGCCCATTTGCCTTTCTTCTGCTGTAGCTTCTTCTTTAAAAGTTTCTTGATAGTCTTGTTGTTGGATTCTACCAGCCCGTTAGTCTGGGGATGAGCCACTGAAGCGAGCCTGAGGTCGATCCCCAATCCCTTGCAGAAGTCTTTGCATCGGGCATTGTCGAACTACTTCCCTAGGTCAGCTATAATGATGAGAGGGGTCCCAAATCTGCATACCACGTTGGTTTTGATGAACTTGGTCGTATTCTTTTCTGATATCCGAGAAAGAGGCCCTGCCTCGACCCATCTTGTGAAGTAGTCGATAGCCACGATAGCATGTTTCATCTGTCCGGGAGCGGTAGGAAGTGGTCCGATTAGGTCGATTCCCCACATGGCAAAGGGGTAAGGCGAACTAAGAGACGACAGTCGCTCTGGTGGCAGGTGGGTCAAGTTTGAAGTTCTTTGACATGGCTCGCAAGATTGCACAAAACTCTTTGCATCTTGGTGGATGGTCGGCCAATAGTACCCCATACGAACCACCCGATAGGCTAGAGCTTCCCTACTTATATGGTTCCCACAGTCCCCAGAGTGGACCTCTCTCAATGCCATTTAGCATCATCAGGGTGCAAGCACCTAAGTAAGGGGAGGGACCCGCCCCTTCTGTAGAGGTACCCGTCTACCATACAATATCGGACTAAGAGTCTTTTAATTCTTCGGGCTTGGTCTGGCTCTTCGGGAAGCTCTCCTTCAAGGAGGTAGGCAACAATTGGGTCCATCCAACAAGGCAGGCGATCCAGGGAACAGATTTCCCTATTTGTGGCTATGCTTGGTTGGGTGATCACTTGGAGGGGAATTCCCCGTGGTAGGGATTGGCCTCCGTTCGCCGCTATTTTAGCCAGAACATCTGCGCGATGGTTTTGGTGTCGAGGTACCTGATCGATTTTGAACCCCTTAAACTTATTTTTTAGCAACTGGGCCAGCTTTAGATAAGCAACCATATTATCTCCCTTTGCCTGGTACATCTCAGTCACCTGATTGACAACAAGCAATGAATCGCTCTTGACTTTTAGGTAATCGGCCTTTAGTTCGATGGCTACCTTCATCCCGGCTAGGAAGGCTTTATACTCTGCTTCATTATTGGTGGCTTTAAACTCGAATCTGAAACAGTGACATAATTCAGCACCCTCCGGATCTATTAAAACTATGCCAGCTCCTCCCCCAGCTTGCCAGGATGCTCCATCTGTAAAGAGGGTCCATGGATTGCAGTCTTCCGGCCAATTATCGACCTCGGATATCTTTTCAGGGATCTCATTTGGTACTGAGGGATCCTCTTGATCTGGGATCGCTGAAAATTCTACCACGAAGTCGGCCAAAGCCTGTGCCTTAATCGTGGTCTGGGGCTTATACTTTAAATCGAACTAAGTGAGCTCTAGGGTCCATAAGACTAGCCTTCCAGACACGTCTGGTCTTTGCAAGAATTGGCGGAGAGGTTGGTCCGTCACCACTGCTATTGTGTGAGCTTGAAAATAGAGACAGAGCTTCCTCGTTGAGATCACCAGAGCATACGCGAGCTTTTCCAGGAGAATGTAATTCCATTCTGATTTGGTCAAAGCATGACTCACATAGTATATGGGTCTTTGAAAACCATCGTTACACTCCTTGGCCAAAGCCCCGCTTACTGCAGTTTCTGATACGGCCGGGTAGATCTGCAACTCATCTCCGAGAACTGGCTTGACTAACAACGGGGGGCTTGTCAGGTATTCTTTCAAAGCTTGGAAAGCCCGTTCGCTTTCCTGGCTCCACTTCATGTTTTTCCCTTGTTTGATGGCTTTGAAGAAAGGGAGACATTTATCGGTGGAGCGAGAAATAAACCTGTTGAGTGCCGCCACACGTCCAGTCAGAATATGTACTTGTTTGTGTGAGGTTGGGGATTCCAGGTCCAAGATAGCTTTGATTTTTTCTGGGTTGGCTTCTATGCCTCTCTCATGAACCATGAAGCCCAGAAACTTCCCCGCTGTTACCCCAAAGGCATATTTGGAGGGGTTCAACCGCATCTTATTTTCTCTCAGTATGAGGAAGGTTTTGCGAAGGTCTTCTTGATGTCCTTTTGCGGTTGGGGATTTTGTGATCATGTCGTCGATATACACCTCCATCGTCCTTCCTATCTCGGGCTTGAACAATTTGTTAACCAGCCGCTGGTATGTAGCCCCCGCATTCTTCAAACCAAACGGCATCACCTTTTAGCAGTACAAGCCCTGCCCAGGAATGAAACTGGTTTTATCTTGGTTAGCCGGGTGCATTTTAATTTGGTTGTATCCTGAGAATGCGTCCATAAAACTCAAAAGTTTATTTTCGAACGTGGAGTCAACCAGCTGGTCAATCTTTGGTAAAGGAAAACTGTCTTTTGAGCAAGCCCGGTTGAGGTCGGTGTAATCGACACACATACGCCATTTCCCATTTGCCTTCATAACCATGACAATGTTGGCCGTCCATTCGGGATAGCATACTTCTCCGATAAGCCCTGCCTTGATCAATTTATCTACCTCTTCCTGTACCGCATCGTTCCTATCAGCGTTGAAGTGACGCCTCTTCTGTTTGACGAGCTTGACTGTTGGATCTACCGCTAGTCGATGGGTGGCCAATAACACCGGGATTCCAGGCATCTCATCATGGTTCCAAGCGAAAATGTCACTGAACTCCTTGAGAAGATCAATTAATCTTCTTTTCACTTCTAGATCAAGGGTGGCCCCGACCTTGATGACCTTAGAGGGATCGTCATTTCTGATGGGTATCTCTTCTAGTTTATCTACGGGCTGCCGGCAAGCCCACTCCTTACTCCGTTCCTCCTCGTAAGTCATAATAGGTTTGTTCTCTGGATGCTTAGGATGTTCCGCGGGCTCCTTCCCCTCCTGGAATATCTGGGATGTATCCATGTCTTTCTGGACTAATGCCACCTGTACACACTATTTTGCTAGGGCTGTAGGATTGGCAGACACTGCGTAGCATTTCCTGGCTGCCTACTGGTCCCCGCGTACCTCTCCTACCTTGGTTCCAACCGGGAATTTCAGGACATTGTGGTATATGGACAAGACTCCCTTCAAGAAGGATAGGAATGGTCTCCCTAGGATGGTGTTGTAGGCCGATGGGGTGTCAACCATAATAAAGTCGGTCATAACATTCTGTTGGAGAGGGGTGATTCCGATGATTACTTGGAGGATCATTGACCCCACTGGTATGATCGAATCTCCAGTGAACCCGTAAAGTGGAGTGGTACAGCTATTGTAACAACGTTGCTTTAGGTTTAATTTTTCCAAGGTATCCTTGAAGAGGATATCTACGCTACTACATGTATCCACGAGCATGCGATGGACCAGACAGTTGGCGATCTGTATCGTGATTACCATGGGATAATCATGAGGTTGTACGGTGTTGAAGACATTTGCTTCAGTGAAAACGATTTACGCTGACTGGGAGAGCTCTTTCGAGCTCAGGCAGACTTTGAAGATCCCCCGGCTTTCTTCGATGCTGGGAATCTTCCTTGCGTGGTTTTTTCGGGAGTTATTGGAAATGCCAGCCAGTGTAGGACCTCTACTGATGGTGTGTATCACCTGGATCTGTTGCATTAAGTCAGCCTGTTCCCTCTTCCTCTTTTCTGCGTCTTCACGGATTTCAGCTTGTACCTCCCTTCTAGTCCGAATGTTATCTCTGACCTGTTGTAAGAATTCAATCAAGCATCCCCCCCTTATCAGGGCTTCAATCTGGTTGCACAAATTATAGCACTCTGAGGTGTTGTGGCCCACGTCTTCGTGGAAGTTACAGTACTTGTACCGGGTTCTCCTGTCAGCTGGGGCTTTCATGGGAGCGAGCTTTCGGAGCAGCCCTTTATCTCATATAGCAAGGTAAACCGTTTCCCTGGAAGCGTTCAAAGGGGTGTAGTAGTCATACCCTTTTTCCCCTTGCATTACGGGGGCCACGGTCCCGGGAGGTGGCGAAGCCCGGGGAGGGGTTCGTCTTGCAGGATATCTTTCTTGCCTATGTTGAGGAACAAGGATGCGATAGGTCGACCTGTTGGGAGGTTTATTCTGAGTTTTCTGAACTGGCTCAAATTTGGGGGCTTCTTTTTTCAGACGCGTTGCCGTTCTCATATCGTCGTGTTCCATCTTGACTTTGAGTTATTCGTCGATCTCGACCTGCTCAAGAGCCCGTTCGTAGGCTTCCTGGTAAGTCTCGGGAGGTCTCTTGGCTAAGGAACGGAAAAGCTTTACCGCCCATATGTTCCTCCTGAAGTTGGCGAGGGTTTCTTTCTGGGTGAAAACTCCCATTTGTATGACCTCCTTGTGAAAACATTCCACGTACGACCGAAGAGTCTTACTTCGTTCCTGAATCACATATTAGAGGTGTATGGGATCTTTCGGACGAGGTTTGACCCCTTGGAATTGCGAGCAAAAATCTATTGATAATTTCACGAAAGAATCCGCGCTGCCAACAGGCAGCTTCCTGAACCAAGTTTTCGGGTAGTTGGTTAGGGTCGTTGGAAACATCCTGCACATAGCTGCTCTGGTAGTAATCTGGACCTCCATCTGTTGAACGAAGCTCTCTAGGTGGCTTAAAGGATCTTCTGTTCCGGAGAACTTATCTGCTAGCATTTTGAACTTTGGTGGGAGCTCCGCTTCCCGGATCCTCCTAGTGAAGGGAGCGTTCATCTCGCTCAGGGGATCCTTTATGTCCTCCTTGTTCTTTCCTTTTCTTATCTGCTGGCCCTCCTTTTGTAGCTTTGCCAGCTGATCCCTCAGTCGCTTGTTCCCAGGTTTCTTTGAGTTGACCTCGGATTCTTCACTGTCGAGTCTCTCCGATGAACTAGCAATCTCTATCCGGTCCCCCTCATGGATAGGATCCATTCAGGGAGTTTGTCTACTTTCCTCCTCTAGGGCGCGGGCGGTCCTCCCTGTCTAATATAACCAACCTACGATGTATAGGATTGATTGTATATCCCTTATGGTTGCCAATCTAGATGTATAGTATCGGCCATCCACAAGTGATTGTTCATGATTGTTTATCTATCAAAATAAGGGACTAATATCTTTATAAAATCACCAACCTATATGTATAGTATTGATGCTTAATCTCTCACAAGTCATCAACCTAGATGTATAGTATTGATTACCCATTTGAGATTGGATAGAAATTGTGATTAATATGTCCAGGTCTCACTTAAGGGATGTACTCTTGTTCGACCCTTCCATTCAAATGAGCTTAAGAGAATCAAATGGATGTATACCCAATTCTCTACTCAAATAATTTCTCAAACAACTTGCAAAAAGAGGAAAGTACAATCCAAGACAATTTATAGTTGAAATCAATTAAAACAATGAATGAAACATATTTGATAGATTGATAGAAAAGATAGAGTTCATTACAATACCCAAAATCCCCAAATGAATCACATAAACCCCTTAGTGGGGATTTAGCTACTCATGCTAAATACAAAAGACAAACTAAGAGATAAGAGTGAGAATGGACCCATGAAGAAATTCTCCTTCCTTGAACCCTTCAATTCCAGTCTCCTAGTGCACTTGTTGAGTAGAAAATCAAATGATGATGTGTGGGTTTTGGATGTAAAGGGAGAGAAAATGATTCCTAGATATAGAGAGAGAAAATGTGATGTTAATTGTTGTGTAGGCGTAAGGGTGGGTGTTGATTGGATCAGTTCGGTTTTCACTAAAACCGATGAAAAACAGATAAACCTCGGTTTTTGAAAAAGCAAACCGATCCAATGAAATTTACAAATATCAACCGATCAAAAACCAACCGAATTGGACCGGTTCGGTTTGGTCTTTTTGGTATGGGCCTATTGGGCCAAAACTCTGGACTTTAATTATTACTCACTTTGTTCCTTTTTTTTAACCTATTGGGCCGAATTTATCTACATTACAACAAAAACACACTAAAAATCTGCAAATCATTTTTAAAATTTCTGCTGATAGCCTCATACAATACAAAACAAATTGAAATTACATTTCAAAATCCAATACAATATACCTAATAAATAACAAAAATAACAACAATCCACAACATAATACCTAATAAGAGTTCATAAACCACATATTAACGATCCAAAACATAATACGAGTTCATAAACAATCCATTAAGTCTAGATAAAACAACATAATAAAATAGTCCATCAATTGAAATTTTTAAAATTCTTCATTGCTCCATAAAAGTTGTCCACAACAGTCCTTGTCTCCTTCATTGCTCTAAACCCACTCCAAATAAATAACAAACCTCCAAACCCACTCCAAATTAATAAGAAACTTGTGGGTTGTCATTGAATTAAATACATTCATCAAACAATAAGTAAATGACCATAAAAAATTCATATTATTTTGTAATTTTTATCTTACCATTTATTGTTCACTACACTTCCGCATCAAATATTGGCATTGTCACCAATGATTTAAAAAATATATATAATGAGCATTCTCTAATATTAACCAAATAACTATGCAAATAACCATATAATGAGACCTATATAAAAAATAACCAAATTAATAGTATTTGTGAATAATATATCCATATTTGTATGCCTAGATTAAGCCTTGCTAGCTACACTAACTAACTGCCTCTTTCTATTCACATAGTGACAACATTAGGACAACATCATAGGACCAAAATTTGAGGACAACATCAGATTTTTTGTCCAAACAATAAGCATCTATATTCAACATCAACAAGACAACAAACTCAAACCCTAACTAAAAAAGGCAGACGAATCAAAATTTACCTAGTGTGACCTAGAAGATTGATGAGTCGGAGGAAGAGCGGCCGAAAGATGTCACTAGCAGAGGACGAATGGCTATAGAACGTTTGATGAAACAAAAGAGCAGAGAAAAATGAAACAAATAAGTGAAATCAACCAACCAACCAGCCGATTCTTCATTTTATGACATAAATTCAACAAAAAAACCAACAGACAAACAGAGATCAATAAAATCAACAAACAAGAAATTGAAATAAACATATTTACAAAAATAGAAATTTAAATCTATGAAGAAATTTAAAGAGTTTAAATCAAAGTTGAAACGAATGAAGAGGATTGATGGAGTAAATCAAAAAGTGGAAATATTTGAGAGATTATAGTAGATTTAAAGAAGAGATTTTGTTTAATCAACATGAGAAAAAAGCCAAAAACGACAAAGCAGGACGGCGGACAGGAGAGAAATGGCAGACGAAGACGGCGGAGGGCGTAGTTGACAGATTTAGGGTTACTGGGTTAGGGATTAGACGAAGACGAGAGAGAGAGAGAGAGAGAGAGAGAGAGGCAAAGAGGCAGAGGCTTCATTAAAAAAAGTTAGGGATTTTTGTTTATATACACCGGTTCTCGGTTCGAACCATAGAATCGGAAACCGAACAAAAAAATTCAGTTTTTTTAAAAAGCAAACCAAACCAAACCAAACCAGTAGACAATGAAAAACCAAAAAAAAAATAGTTGGACCAGTTAGACCAGTTTGGTTTGGTCCAGTGGTTTTTTACCCACCCCTATGTGGGCGTGTGGCTAAAATCAAAAATGATCCGTATATAGGATTCCCAAAAAAAGGTCTGATTGTTGATGTGGCATCTTCAAAACACACGTAGTGCGCGGGTAAGGACCCATGCACTTACCAGTGCACTAGCTGTCTTCAGAAATCAATCTTTTGTTCGCTGATAACTGCGCTGGTAGGACTAGCATAGTATCAGGGATCTGGGCACTTGCACATTTTTGCATGATTTCTGATCTCCTGTTTACGGGTTGGTGTGCTGGTGAGATCAGCGAAGTACTGGTGCTTAGAATGCACCGGTGGTGCACGGGTAGGGTACCCGTGCACACACCTGCGCACTGTAGGCTTTCTTCTTTCTTCATTTTGCATGTTTTTCACCAGAATTCTCTGATTTCTTCCCTAAGGCAAGAATTACATCTATTGCATGCAAACATGATAAAAAGGCCTATAAGACACAAAAACATGTTCGAAAACAAGACAAAGAACTAGGAAAGAGGGCCAAAATATATAACAATTTTGGCGCGATAAAATACCCCTACACCAATGTTGGGGTTTATGCCCTAAAGATGTAACTTGTAAATGAATTTATGTAATAAATAAAAAAGAAAAGTTTAATTCATTATTGTTGTGTTGTTTATTCATTAACATCCTAGATTGCCGGATGTAATCTCAAACTGTGTATATGAGTGTCATATACAGATGGATACAGTAAGAGACGTGCAATCTAAAGAGTCCATAGATAGAAAATAAAGCTGGGCACTTTATTTATGGTTAATCTATAGTTGCGGTCCATTCCATAATGTACGGTGATTATATCCTGAAACATTCATATGAGATATGGGAATGGAGGCACCTTGTATGATGTGATCATATAGGACTGGGTCATGATCTATATGAATCTCTCACAAAGATCCGTTTACCGATGAGATTCATATATATCAACTGATGATGGCTATATGTGGGTGATCTTAATCCTGAGTGTCATATCGACTCCTTCAGGTTAGATCGTGATCTTTGATATACCATGGGTGAGATCGGATATAGTTCCTGATCAATATGCTCTGTTTGTTAGGATTGCTGTTTGGCTTGAAACTAGGAAGGTTTGTTCACAATAGTGGAATCCACTCCTTCTTAGTGAGAAGTAGATGGTAGTTCCCTTAAGGGTTGATTCAGGGCTTGGACAATATTAGCGCTCTCCTAATTCCGTGAGGAAATAGGATTTATTGTTCATTAGAGAATCAACGGTACTTAAAGGATATATGTAATTAGAGGGGTATAACAGACATTATGATCTAGCTCTAATTATGAACTACTGTGGAGGATTACACCATGTGTAATAGCTATATCGATGTACACTGAGTTGTATCGGTCTGTGTAAAAGAGACTGTAGTTGAGAGAGTGCAGCTTCGGGTTTTTAGTGGAATAAAACCGGAGTTAATAATAAAGAAATATTTATTAATGAGTTTAATTAATGATTTCGAGGATTATTGGAGCTCAAAATACAGTGGGTCTGTTAGGTCCCCTTGGTAGCCTGATCGATTTAGGTAACAAGGGTCACGGTTAATTAATTGGATTGTCCAATTAATTGTGTTACGAAAGTGACATGTATTTATTCGGGAATTAATTGAATAATGAGATTATTTAATTAATGAACAATGGTGATTAAATAAATTAAATAATAAGATTATTTAATTATGTTATTAATCACTAAATGGAGGGTGTTAGTTGATATTTGATTTTAAATAAATAAGATAATATGATTATTTTATTTTATTCAATTAAATATTTGAAATTGAATTTTAAATGTTTAAATTCAAAATAATTATAATTATCTTTTAAAATAAAAGATGTGAGATATCATTTTAAAAGATTTAATTTTAAAGTTGAAAAGATATCAATTAAAGAGTTTTAGTTATAATATATATATATATATATATATATATATAAGAGATATATATTTTGATAAGAAAAAGATAGGACACACGCATGATAAGTAATTCAATTTGTATGGGATACAAAATGGTGTGTGTGAATCAACAGAAAAAAAAATGTTTAAGAGAAAAAACGCAACAGTGTTTGAAAAAAATCAAGTGTTGTGCGTGAGAAACATCAAGAGAAAAAATATTTAAATGAAAAATGCAACAGTGTTTGAAAAAAATCAAGTGTTGTGCGTGAGAAATAAAAAGAGAAAAGGCCAATTGGTGTGGTGCTGCACTATTTGAAAGAAAAGAAAAGAAAAATAATAATATATTTTTCTTTTAAAGAACAACAGTTGTTCTAGGAATTTTTCTCTTCGAAGAAATAATTTCTTCTTCTTTTCTCTACATCCTCCTAAGTTCCTGAGTATGTGACTCGTCCACACACAGTTATCAGTCCAGGGATATAGCAAAGAAGATCGGTGGTTCAGACCAGGAGCATATCGTAAAGTGAAGGAGCATCCAAACGTTGGTATGGTTCTAATTGTTTTTTTTTAATATATTGATTACAATTTCCTGTATTTACATATTGTATGTATTAGTTCCGGAAAAATAATTGCGATCCTAAGTTCACTGGTCCCAGATCGTTTAGAAATCTGTATAAAAATTTTAAAACCTATTTCCGTTGCGTTACCAGTGATTGGGGTTCCAACAATTGGTATCAGAGCAAATTCTTCTGGAACAGGAAACTGTTTTCAATGCTCCTGAATGCATGATTGTGTTGGCATTGTTTAAATTGACTGTATGTTGTTTTCATATTAAATTTGTTAATTTACAAAAACATGATTGATCGTTAATTATATGGTACTGTGGATTTATAGTTCATGGGTTGTAATTAATTTTATTAATAAATTCTGCTGTAATTTTTTTTCGTTGTAATTTCTACTATATTTTTAATGTAAAATATGGTCGATAATCTGATGAACAGGACGATTGACGGAAGGGCGAAATCGAAAATACACGGGATGGGGTACTGTTCACTGGCACTATTCATGCGGTACTGTTCACATTGTTTTGAACGGTTCCGTTGGCAAGTGTTGCCTAGTGCGTTCCATGCAGATTTCCTATTTCGGATTCATGAGATAAATCAGAGTGACCTGAAGAGACTGGAAGACTCGAAAATTACAAGAAGACCAAGGAATGCCTTGGGGGTATTTTTTAAATTTTAGATTCCATTTTTGTAAGGTTAAATAATCCACAGTACTCGGTCAATTTATGTATGCTTTATATTATGTGATGATAAAAGCATTGCCATGCATATGTATGTCATTTAGATTAGATATGCCTACACAAATATATTTGATATGTCATACATGCATCATAGCCTAATATTTTATGAATTTTTTTTAATATGATTAAAATAGGTAATTAGTTTTTGGCTATGATATATTATTGGCTATGAAAATGAGATTAGTTTTTTCAATAGTAAGAATACTTGTAAATTCTCATTAACATTAATCTAGTTATTAAAGTGTTTAATAAGTTATATTAATAGAGTCATTTATTGTAATTAGGATTAATATGATTAATAACCTAATAGTAAATTATTTGAATAAAGTGTTAAGAGTTTTAATAGTTAAAACTTGGTAAACACTATCATAATAATCTAAGCTTAGTAAATAGTTAACAAAAACTTAGATTATTCACTAATGGATTAGAATTTTAGTAGTTAAAAATCATTAATAATTTATTAGTTAATTCGAATTTATTTCTAATAATGAATTTGTTAATGCGCTAGATACCTTGATTAAAGTTAGCCTTTTGATCCTGTAGAGTCTAGGTGCATTAATGGATAATCGAAAACCCTATTTTTTTAAATAGTGAGTGGGAGAGGGATTTATGACATATATATCTCGCAGTTTCTATCATTAGTTCAACACCGTGAGATCCGAGTGGGGCCTCGTGACGGCTTTGCATTTGTCCTCCCTAAGGAGGGTTTCCACAAAGATCAATAAAAAGGTTGACTTCCGAACGGATAGGATTTTTGAGTTTCGAGATTGACCGACCCTAAGGCTGCAATTCTCGAGTTAAGCTCATGAGATCTGAAATGGCAAGTTACACTCACGAAGGTTTTGAATAATTTTTGTTTATTAAAAACCTTGTAAAATACAAACACGGTTAATTTGCCTTAAGATAATCTAGAAGGGGGGGGGGGGGGGGGGTGGAATAGGTTGCAACACCTTTTTTCGCTCTCTTGAAACAAGCACAAGTTTGTCCCTCTAAGTAGCTTGTATCACACTTCAAATGCAATCACAAGCAATATCAATTCAAATAAAGATATGCTTGTTCAACCAAAGTCAACTCCAACATATACAAAAATGATATACAATGAATATCAATTACAAAGATATCAACTAAGATATATATATATATATATATATATATATATCAGCACATATACAAATAAAAGAGATAGGGATAGAGAAAATCAACACATGATTTTTACGTGGTAAAACCTCCTAAGAGGAAACATCGACAAGGTTGATACCATAACCACCGGCAAACAAATCCACTAGTAAGATAAAAAGATACAATCTCTCAAGTGACCACTTCACCTAGAAATCTACCCTTACACCATACACCATGAATGAGATGCCCCTTTTCTCAACTATCCGGATCACCCCAATCCTAGTCGAGACTTCCATGAACAAGTTGAAGACCCCCTCTCCAAACATATGACTTCCGCTGATTGACTATCCGGATCACCCCAATCCTAGCCAAGTCTTACATGCACAAGTTGAAGATCTCCTCTCCAAATATGTGACTTCTGCCGCTTAGCTATCCAAGTCACTCCGACTCTAGCTAAGACTTACAATGCACAAGTTGAAGATCCCCTCTCCAAACATATGACTTCCGCCGCTTAGTTATCCAAGTCACTCCAACTCTAACTAAGACCTATAATGCACAATCCAAAGAATCACTCTAAGGAATGTGACTTCTGGCCTTTTGCAAGGTAAATGATCTAAGTGAATGCAAATGATGCAAACACACATAACGTAGTATATATGATCAAAATATCCTATGGAAACTAGAAATAAACAACTAAGCACATGTCATATGTTTTCTAGTTTACAATCCTAAAAACAATGCAATCACACTCAATGATGATGTGCATACGAGATGTGTGGATTAGACACAAAACATGAAGAACTAGATATTTGTCATCAAAAGCACAAATCAATAGTATCTAGATTCTTGTAACACGAACAAACAACCTAGAGCATGTGAAACACCTAATACACACCAAAACATAGATTATGTTCAATCACAAAAAAATGCTAAATCAATTTGATAAAATCAAAATTGAAACTATAGCAAAATTATAGAACTTAGATTCTCAAGATAATCAATTAAATCTAATCAAGTTCTAAATCATCAATCAAATATGCTATTTCAATAAATCTTCAAATTAAGATGATCTATCATATGAAAAAAAAATATCAATCCACAAAATCAAGTCAATAAACACACTAGATATCCTAGATTTGAAGCTAGCATAATACAACATCTCAAACATGTGAAAACATAGATTTGTAAAAACCTAACTCAACATGTTAATCAATTGAAGCTCAAACTAGCTCTATTAGAGATCATTTCTCTAATCAATGATAACACATCAAACATACATATATATGAGAAGAAAACCCAAGGCAAGTGAAGAGTTGAAGATCAAGAACAAAATAGAAATCAATACCTTGAATGAAAAACGTGCAACTTCATTTTTGTGATTAGTCCTTCCAGAAAACTCAATATATTGACTCCAAACTCTTATGGAAACGATATAGAACTGGTAGACAAAGATTCTCAAATTCAAATCACTGTAAACGAACTCCAAATGAGAAAGTTATGGTGTTTGGAAGATGAGAAAACTTGGTGAGAAAATTCTGCACTTGTGTTTTTCAAATTTTCTTCTTGAATGAAATGAGAGGGAACAAGGGAATTTAAAGGAGGGAAGTGATGTTTGGTTTTTTGTGTCGTTGAAAGCATCGTCAAAATATTTATAATAAAATCAACCTTACTATAAGGCACGAGTGAAAAGACATATATAGAAATAAAACTAGTACATCGTGCTAGAAAGGGTATAGTTCCGTAGGGATGTGTTAACCGTTTCGGGTTTTAGAGTTTAGGGAAAGCATGTAAATAGAATGTGGAGAGGTGAGAATGGTGTGTTAAGTGGTGTTGTGTGTGTGTAGAAAACGTAAAGAAAAATAAGATAAAAATAAACAAGAGAATATGGAGGGGTGAGAATGGTGATTAAATGAGAAATAATAAAATGGTGGATATGAGAGATACATGAAAGTGGTTACACAAGGGTTTACAAGTTTACCAAACATAAGTGCACACAAGTGGGTTGTTAGACATTAAGCACATCCAATTCAAGTTAAGGGTTCGTTCTTGCCTCAATCCGATTTATACCCATTCATAGAGCTAACGGTTGAAGAGTGTGTCGAGAGCTTCTCAAACACTGAAACCGCAACCAACATATGTGAACCAATCCTACAAACCAATGCTAGATTGAGCCTCAATACTAACATGGTAATGTAAAATGGCAACGTTAAGTCTAATGAATGTGGAAAGAGTAATTGTTCCTCCAACCATAACTTGCCTAGAGCCCCTAGCGCAAGAAATAGCCGAATTCCCAATTATTGTATCTCTAATCATAAATCACCTAGAGCCTCTAGCGTGAGGAATAACTAAAGACCAATGTATAACAAAAACAATGAACCAAACCTCTTTAAATATGGCAATTAACAAGTTCATTCATTCTTACTAGCTAAATTAGCCAAGACTATGCCCAGATGGCCCTCCTAAAGCACAATCCTAACTCTAATTCAATCAAACCCATCCATACACATGCAATTCGACCTTCCAGCAATATACACAAACAAATGGGACATTTGATTACAACTACTCCTACAATTACATTAATCTACTCCTAATCCCATTCATGAACACATATTAATTTCCAATCTCCATACACAAGCATTTCAAGATAAGAGATATAATCAATGATAACAAGAATGAATCAAAACACAAATTAGATATAAAAATAACCACACATTATATTGAGCACAAATTAGGTTTACAAATATTCCCAAGTGGGGGTTTACACAAATGGAAAACAAGATATACAAGAGACTGAGTTAAAAGGAATACAACCCTTGAAGAAACCCCTCCAAGAGCTCCATCCATTGCTTAGCACGAAATTGGTCATAGACCACTCCTATCTCTATGTAATCTACTCTCAAATGTGGTGGGTGATGGGTAGAAATTGTGGTGGTAAGTATTCCATGGAGGAAAACCTCCATGGAAGCTTGAGAGCTTCTCTCTCTCGTGGTCGATGAAGAAGAAGATGAAGAAATGAAGTGTGGGTCTGAAAAGTTATGAAGAGAGGAGATGAAAAGGTGTTTATATAGTGTTGGGAGGTTAGGGTATGAAATGGTAGTAAAGGGACGAAATGCCCCTCAATTTTGGGTAAAAATGTGACCTCTAGGTGCCGTTCGGTGGTCAAAATGGCAGCCATGGTGCCAGCCGTTTTGCCCGCCGAATTGGTAAAGAAACCTACTGTCCTAATTTGGCGGATAGAACGGCAGTTTGGTTGCCTGCCGAATGCCATTTCTGCTCTGCGTACCAATTACTCAAATAGGCATAACTTCCTCCAGAAAGGTCGGAATTGCAATTCGTAAAATGTTCTGAAAACTAGACCTCTGTACCTTTCCGAATATATAAAGATCTCAACGTGGTTAGATCGGAGGAGGGAGTTATGGTACCCACAAGTCGGATGTTCTTCACATGCCCATACAATTTCAACCCATAAGCTGTCGGAAAATCTGAGGGATTCATGCACGCGGTCTCAATGTTGCATTCTTGTTTGACGACAGATCAACCGTGGAAACATCTAGATTTTCTTGGCCACAATTGGGCTTAGATCACGTCGCGGTTTGTGTCAACGGTGAGGCACAGCACTCTGAATACTTCCATTTATTCTCGTGTTTGGCTCCTTTCTCCTCCCAATCCAATCTTTACGCTCAAAACCATGAAATAGGGAATATGTATCTACACATGGCTCAACAAACACATAATATATAAAAATACGCTCGAAAACGAGAACAAACGATAGGAAATTGGGGACCTAAAATATGTATAAAATAGTCCGATCAAATACCCCCAAACCTATCCTTTGCTCGTCCTCGAGCAAAACAAAAAAAATTGAAAAACAAACAAACAAACATATAACAGTAAAAATAAATAAAAACTAGGCTAGTCCACTTTCGTAGGAAACACGATGGCACTTAGCACGTGCCACAAGCCTTTGAACCTATAGGCGGCCGTAATAGGAGGAGCTATAGTCTCCTGAGGGTTTACAGTTACGACACCCACAAACGTATACTCTGCGAGAAAATTGGTTGAGTTGCAATTCAAACATACCAAGCAAAAACAACACATGCATGCTAGAATCTCAAATATACCAATCAATAAACATGTATCACATAATGCAAGTATGCCAATTCTCAAGATGTTTTCGGTTTACAAGACAACTACACTCGAATGCTCAAGATAAAATTCGCCTCGACTCTAATCCTCATCGGATTTCAGTCATATATTTTCACTCAGAATCCTAGGCACACTCTCTAGCAAACATATGCGAATGAGTTTATGTACTGAAACCAAATATAATCGCATATGACTATTTCCAAATAACGCACAATTTCTGAAAATGGATCCCATGACGGAATTGAAATGCTATGAACGTGGAAAGAGCATGCATCAACTCACATTCCTAAGATAGACTTCCTAAGAGATCAATTGGACTTCCCTAATTTATATTGTGGCCGAGGTTATTTGGTAGTGTATGGGATGGAGGATATGGTAAGAATGGGAAGATAAAGTTACAAATCATGCCAAGGTGTTTACACATTACATTTCAATACAACATAATTGAGCTCTATTACACTTTACATTACAATTCAAGCTTCTAGGCTTTAAACCTTTACATTGCACATTTTGTGCTACATTTGTTCTCAAATTTTTAGAGTAACTTTACATTTGAAGAATTTGAAGGCTTAAGTGTTTATATTTCACACTTTTTCTTTTTATGCCTTTGCCTTTGCACAATTTACATACATTTGCCTAAGTACACGCTTTAAACATTTTAGAGCTAGCTTCTCTAAAGCTATACATGATCAATAACTAGGGTATGTGAAAGTGTTTGGGTTATGTATGTGGTGGAGGTTTAGTGTTTGGCCTCAAGTTTTTTCCAATGAAAACACGTATGGGGACAAGTGTTTAGGCTATTTTAGTAGTTACGCTCACACTGAAGCCCTAAATTATTTCTAAAAGTCCATCTAGCAAGGGAATACAAATCTCATACAAGAAGTCCACATGACGTTCCATAGCAATCAATGAAAAAAAATTTGATGTACAATGAGATCACTAAAAATTAAGTGCAAATTCGAAGAGTGTATAAGAGTAGAAACAAAACCCACAGATTTTTTGCAATTTAGGCTTAGAATAGCTCACGGGTAGTCTCCACTATTTTCCTAAGCTAAACAAGAATAGAGGTCTTATCCACCTCAACATCAAAAGATTAGCACTGTACAAGCATATTTAAAGTGATGCATGGAGCTAAAAGCATACATGATATGTCTCAACCGGCACACGAAGAAAAACAACTCAATAAAACCGGAAGTATTACAAAATTTCAAAAACGTTCGGTTTGCAGAGATTTGAAAATTTTCTAAACTTAACAAAACACATATAAACAACGCGAGTGTCCACACCCCCAAACCTAAACTCAACATTGTCCTCAATGTTGCTCAACTCATAAAATATGGACAATGCTTAGCATGATTCAGAGATAAGAACACAACATCACAAATACTAGAAACCTAAGATCTAAGCACAATACAATTCCACTCTTAGATTTAAACAAAAATAAAAATCACAAACACAACAAACATAACATTCCTATCATTAAGCGCATGGGCGGTTTCCGCCCAAGTCGACAACTAATCTACAATCACTCAAATTAAGCAGAGCAATTACCTCCTGTGTCGGCGACCAATGCATTCGTTGTGGCGCTACCGTTTCACTTGATGGAATTGTTGCGGTGCGATAAACGCACACTTTGTTCTCATGAGTTGTGCGATCCAAAAAACCTGAAATTGTTCTTTCGTAGCACAAGCACAACTCAAAAACAATCAAATGCATATGCCATAAATAAAATGAAAATAAGAAAATGAAAAACCTAACCGCATACATAATTATCTGCAAAGCAATTACATCTAACATTTGCAGAACCTAAGCTAAAACAAAAAACAATTAACGAGTACACATCCCCGGCAGCGGCTCCATTTTGACGTTTGGTTTTTTGTGTCGTCAAAAGCATTGTCAAAATATTTATAATAAAATCAATATTGCTATAAGGTACGAGTCAAAAGACATATAAAGAAATAAAACTAGTACAACGTGCAAGCAAGGGTATCGTTCCGCAGGGATGTGTTGTTAACCATTTAAGGTTTTAGAGTTTAGGGAAAGCATGTAAATAGAATGTGGAGAGGTGAAAATAGTGTGTGAAGTGGTGTTGTGTTTGTGTGTAGAAAATGTAAAAGAAAAATAATATGAAAATAAACAAGAGAATATGGAGGGGTGAGAACGGTGATCAAATGAGAAATAATAAAATGGTGGATATGAGATATGCATGAAAGTGGTCACACAAGGGTTTACAAGTTTACCAAACATAAGTGCACACAAGTGGGTTGTTAGACATTAAGCACATCCAATTCAAGTTAAGGGTTCGTTCTTGCCTCAATCAGATTTATACCCATTCATAGAGCTAACGGTTGAAGAGTGTGTCGAGACCTTCTAAAACACGAAACCGCAACCAACATATGTGAACCAATCCTACAAACCAATGCTAGATTGAGCCTCAATACTAACATGGTAATGTAAAATGGCAACGTTAAGTCTAATAAATGTGGAAAGAGTAATTGTTCCTCCAACCATAACTTGCCTAGAGCCCTAGCTCAAGAAATAGCCGAATTCCCGATTATTGTATATCTAATCATAACTAACCTAGAGCCCCTAGCGTGAGGAATAACTAAAGACCAATGTATAACAAAAACAATAAACCAAACCTCTTTAAATATGGCAATTAACAAGTTCATTCATTCTTACTAGCTAAATTAGCCAAGACTATGCCCGGATGGCCATCCTAAAGCACAATCCTAACTCTAATTCACTCAAACCCATCCATACACATGCAATTCGACCTTCCATCAACATACACACACAAATGGGATATTTGATTACAACTACTCCTACAATTACATTAATCTACTCCTAATCCCATTCATGAACACATATTAATTTCCAATCTCTATACACAAGCATTTCAAGATAAAAGATATAATCAATGATAACAAGAATTAATCAAAACACAAATTAGATATAAAAACAACCACACATTATATTGAGCACAAATTAGGTTTACAAATATTCCCAAGTGGAGGTTTACACAAATTGAAAACAAGATATAAAAGAGATTGAGTTAAAAGGAATACAACCCTTCAAGAAACCCCTTCAAGAGCTCCATCCATTGCTTAGCACGAAATTGGTCATAGACCACTCCTATCTCTATGTAATCTACTCTCAAATGTAGTAGGTGATGGGTTAAAATGGTGGTGGTAAGCTTTCCATAGAGGAAAACCTCCATGGAAGCTTGAGAGCTTCTCTCTCTCTTGGTTGATGAAGAAGAAGATGAAGAAATGAAGTGTGGGTCTGAAAAAATTATGAAGAGAGGAGATGAAAAGGTGTTTATATAGTGCTGAGAGGTTAGGGTATGAAATGGTAGTGAAAGGATGAAAATGCCCCTCAATTTTAGGTAAAAATGCGACCTCTAGGTGCCGTTCGGTGGTCAAAACGGCAGCCATGGTGCCAGCCGTTTTGCCCGCTGAATTGGTGAAGAAACCTACTGTCCTAATTCTTCGGTCAGAACGGCGGTTTGGTTGCCCGCTGAATGCCATTTCTGCTCTGTGCACCAGTTATTCAAACAGGCATAACTTCCTCCAGAAAGGTTGGAATTGCAATCCGTAAAACGTTTTGAAAACTAGACTTCCGTACCTTTCCGAATATATACAGATCTCAACGTGGTTCGATCCGAGAAGGGAGTTATGGCACCCACAAGTCGGATGTTCTGCACAGGCCCATACAATTTCAACCCATAAGCTGTCGGAAAATCAGAGGGGTTCATGCACGCGGTCTCGGTGTTGCATTCTTGTGTGACGAAGGATCAACTGTGGAAACACCTAGATTTTCTTGGCACGATTGGGCTTAGATCACGTCGCGGTCTGTATCAATGGTGAGGCACGACACTCTGAATAGTTCCATTTATTCTCGTTTTTGGCTCTTTTTGTCTCCCAATCTAATCTTTACGCTCAAAACAATGAAATATGGAATATGTACACCTACACATGGCTCAACAAACACATAATATACAAAAATACGCTCAAAAATGAGAACAAACGATAGGAAATTGGGGACCTAAAATATATATAAAATAGTCCAATCAGGAAACAAGGGCCCAACCAATGGGGGGCTGTCATGCTGGAACCCAATGGAGGCATGTGGGCCCCACGAGACCAGTAGCCCTCCATTCCCATGGAGGCCATGCGCCTCCACGGGGAGGAGGTGCTTGGCACCCCTCATCCCTCTTGCGCACTCTATTTGTTTCAGCCATATCTTTGGCCTCCGACCTCTGATTTCAAATCCGTTTGCAGATTACAAACCGAGACCCCCTTATGTACAGAAGTTGTCAAGAAACCTTTTCCAAAAAATATGGAATTGAACTTGGAAATCAAGGACAAAAACCATGTATGATAAAATCATGGAAAGTTTCTTAACCACCTAATTTTAACTTGAAACTCAATGAATGAGTAACCAAATTAATTGGAACTCAATGAGGAATTATATAAGCTCAAAATCAAGTTCATTAACATATAAACACAAACCAATAAACACAAGAACACACAAGTATGCTATTTCTTCGAACTAGTCCTAGAACATGCAAATTATGAAAATTGTCAACTGTAAATCTAATGCATGTGTATACAAGTATAAGTGTGTGTATTGTGTTAAATCAAATTATGCACAACTGTGTAGGGACACATATGAATGCAATATATGTGTATGCCTAAGCCTTGCAAGAAGAAAGAGTTCATGATTACCTTTTGCTAAGCAACTTAGCTTTATTCATCTTGTAGCCACCACTTTGCTTGAATGTTGTCCAATCTTCCTCGAAGCTTGATTATCCACAAATCCTAGACAACTAAGCAATACAAAGCAAATGTTGTTTTGATATAGAATTATGCCAACACAAAACTCAAGAACTAACAATCTCCCCCTTTGACAAATTGTATGTTAAAACACATATACAAATACTAAAACAAACCAAATGATACCAAACAAAAAAAAATTACCAAAAACTAAAAGCTAAACAATCCTTAAGTTCAAGGAAAAGTGAGCAAGCATTGCATAGGTTTTAGTATCATTGTTTTTCTCCCCCTTTTTTGACATAATATGATGCCAAAATGTTAAGAAAACACAATACCTCAAGATCAAGCATCATCAAAAAAAGTTCTTCGTGTTGATGATCTCACATAATGCTCTGTAGTAGATGAATTGCTAGAGGCAAGCTTGTCTTCCAAATACTTGATCTTCTCATCTTGTTGAATCACCTTTGCTCCTAGCTCCACCACTTTAGCGTCAAGCTCTCCAATCTTAGACATAAGCCCCTCTTGAAATTGCATGGCCCATTCTGGTAGAGAATTTGTGCTTGTCTCAATACATGGCTCATGGTGCTTACCAAAAAGCCTAAAAGTATCATTTACCTTCCCATTATCTTTGTATGACATTGACACTAAGCGCTTGTCACAAAATTTCTCCAAGGGAGGTAGAAGCACATCATCTTCAAGTGTAGGAACTCCTTGCTTCATGCAAAAACAAGTAAGAAACCCTGGAAATGCTAACTTCATATCCAATCTAGGTGAAGAAGCCGCACTTTCTATATGCTCAATTAAGAGATCTCCAAGGTTCAAAGGTTTGTTTGTCACCAAGGCGTACACAATCTTGATTTTTTCTTTGTTTAACTCGGATGCATTAGTAGAACCCACAAGATTGGCATATACAAAAAGCTGCCAAAAGGCACTAACCTTGGTCAACTCACCTTGACTAATATAATCTCTTCCTCCTCCACTCAAGTCCATCATCCTCACATAAAGTTCTCCCCATAAGATTTAGATCATCAATATTATCTATATCAAGAAATTCCAAAACAATCTCATTTGACAACCAAGGAACTTATTTATACTAACCGAGGAGACTCTAAAAGTTTTTCTTCTCACACTCACCAAGGCATTTTCAAAGGTTGAGCTATCTTTATACTCAAAGTATAATTCTCTAATAAAACTCTCATTAGTAACCCCAATAGAATTAATCCATGAATTCCAATGCCTATCACATATAGAATGATGAATATAAGAACCTTCAACCAAGTTTACACCTCTATCTTGAATACGCTTTTTGGTTCCCATAACTCCTAAAGCTTTCAACTTGTTAGGTTTGGATTTCCTAGAGGTTGTTGGAGTAGATTTGGGTTTAGCTATGGGTTTTGATGGATGGATAGAGTTAGAAACCTTGTTTCTTCCCATGGGTTGTTGTCAACACTACAAAACAAAAACACATGAGTGGAAAGAGACACAAGTGAGTGTTAGTTTACACATATACACAAATAAAGACATGATGAAATAATGAATAATAAATGCATAAATGTTATTTTTCAAGCACATTGGTACATTTTACCAAATTTAACAAATGCATTTAACAACAAAATTCATCCACAAATGGAGGAATTGGTGTCAACTACAATTACTATCAACCTCAAATCATGAAGGAATTGGTCATAATAACAACTACTATCAACTCAAAGCAAGAAGGAACTTAATCAACCTCAAGCTAGGAGGAATTGGTTGTAACTATAACTACTATCAACCTGAAGAATGAAGGAATTCAATGCAATATCAACTACTATCAACCCCAAATTAGGAAGAACAAATTGGCAACACATTCATATAATTATTTCAAGATAGATCTCATGCATTCTTATAATTCAATTATTCTAAACAATCAATATGTCAACATATAACAAAGCAAATCATGTGAACATATCATAAAAGAGATCAAAGTCTTGTATACTATGCTCCCCCTTGATAAGTTCTCTATCTAAGATCAAGATAGAATATAGTTCACAATGATATCCACATAATCACACATTCAAGCAATTTCAAAATAAATTCAACAATAATAAGCTTCACAAACTATGAGAGATACACCAAGATTTTCAATCTCTCTCATAATTCTTCTCAAATTGCTTGAGTATCAAAATACTTATAAACAAAGGTGTGTGTGTATGAGATTTGCTTCAAACATATGTAAGGGAGTAATCTAATCATCAACATGCAAACCATATCAACATCTATTCATCGTAACCATTTCCATAAAAGGTCAAACCGATTATCATCCGGAATTTTTGCTTTAAAAAGAATAGATTTCAACATTTGAGCGCGTGTGTGCATGTGGCTCGTCATCCGATTTCAATTCGAAAACCCGAGCATTCAAAATTTTCACCTATATCCTTTAAGCCCTTATTTATTTATTTATTTAGGCTTTGAATCAAAGAATTTTTTTTATTGATTCTTTTCAACACTTCTTTGATTTTCTAACATAAACATATACTCTTCATGACGGTTTTCACTCATCACAATGGTGTAGCCCTTTCCTACATTGGGCGGCTGCACAACCAAAGTGTGTAGCCCTTTCCATGAAGGTGCTCGTTGAATTCTATATAATTGCCGAAGCAAAATTGATACTAATCATAGGTCATCTTAAACGTATTAGTCATAAGACTTCAAGGTGTATCCACAACTTACATATTTTCAGATTCAACTTACTACAACAAAACATACAAGAGAAGCAAAATTCATTTTTGAAAACCAAGTTTTATGGCTTACAAGCACATGGTCTAGAAGCAATATAAAGAGATTTACTTAAGATCATTACTTCTCAAGAGAGTAGCTTTCAAAGAATATGTAGCTCATATTTTTCAAAACATGCCACTCATCATTCAAACAAACATTTCACACATCATATATAAGACTTTTGTGAACAACATCACTAAAAGATCTTTAGAGAGCAAATGCCAATGAGAACCATATGTATATTATACTAAATTCTCTAGAATGACATGCTACATGATGTAGTGCAAATAACGAGTTGAGAGATGAAAATTCAAAGTATGCAAGCATTAGGATATAGAAATACCTTAAAAAGCATTTTTCATCAAATGCTAAGTCTCGCCATTTTTATGAGCTCTCTTGGCTTGTTTGTCCTCATGACAACAAGTTATTGGTGTGTCATCCCAAGAGAATAAAACTAAGCATTTTCAACTCACACAAACATATAAAAATGACTTTCTCTAAAAGTTTTAAAAACAATCAACACCATATAGATTCCAAAAATGAACTTCTCATAAAGTTAACCAATAGATTTCGATTATCATAACAAATTATGTGAGATAGCTAGTGTGTGTCAAGTTATAGAGAAACAAAGCTTAGCAAGCTAAATCTCTCAACAAATTGACACTAGTCTTCAAGCTAACTCACATGTGCAACTTGCACTAATGGTAAGAGCACTCACCATTGACCCATTTGGTCTTGGGTGAACTTACACAAACATCACCATCATTCTTGACTTTAATGTTGAACCTAGAGTGAATAATTTCAACAATTTGATTCATAAGAATATCATTAATACTAATCTCCTCAACATTATTAGCAGTAGATACTTTGTTAAGATTCACATAACCATCACATTTCTTCATCCAATTCTTTTTAACATGCATCTTCGAAACATTATGTTTATCAATATCTAATGCCCTAGCATGCTTCAAATTAAGTTTAATCTCCTTATCTCTAGATGCATTTCCTATTTTGCAAAATTCAATGTACTTATAACAGCTTGGTTTGATACGACCGATGGTATTACAAAAATGACAAATAGGAATAAAAGATGAGATTGTACCTTGTGGATTTGAAGAAGTGATGAGAGTTTGTGGAGATACCTTGTCTTTCTTTTTACCTTTAGCTTTGGGAGGATTCTTCTTGGGAGACTTCTTGACCTTAGCCTTCTTTGAAAGAAGTGATGCTATCACAAGCTTCTCTTTTCCTTTCAAGTTGCTAGGTTCTTCTTATGGTTGAGCAAGATTCATGCTACTCTTCATGTTGATCGAACCATTGACTAGCTTTCTTAGCAATGTCGATCTCTTCAATATATTATTGCTCTCTAACCTTCATCTTAGAAATAATCTCCGTGTGCTCAAAGACAAGTCTCTCAACCTCAACATATCTCTTTATGATCTCATTCTTCTCACACATGAATCTATGTGAGGTCTCAACAAACTCATCCACTTGAGTTTTGATCAAATCATCTTTCTCCTTAATCTCTCTCATTGCTTCATCTCTTTGCTCCTCAAGATTCTCAGTCTTGGACAATAGATCGAGATTGGTTATGTTTGAACTTGTATCTTCTAGATGACGTTGATCAATCTCCTTATCAAGAGAAACTACACAATCATCTTCTAGCTTTGTGAGAGAAGCCGTAAGAGCAACAAAGTTGGTAACATGTTCTTCTTCTTCACTTAAGAACTCATCACTAGAGCTCTCCTCGTTGCTAGAATCACTCTCACTCCAAGTGACCGCCATAGCTTTGCCCTTCTTGTCTTTCTTGGACTTCTTTTTAGTACATTCATTTGTAAAATGTCCAAATCCTTGACAATCATAGCATTGAACATTTTTCTTGCTCTTGAATTGACCATTCGTATCAACTCTAGGAGAAGATGGTTTCTTGATTCCTTTTCCTTAGAAAAGCTTCTTCTAGGCTTGGTACCTCTTCTTAGAGCCTTCTTAAATTTTCTAACCATGAGAGCCATTTCTTCATTCTCATCATCACTCTCTTCTTCAATAGCTTTGAGAGTAATTCCCATACTCTTGGCTTAGCACATCTCATAAGTTTAGAGTGACCTAAGCAATTCATCATTACTTAAGCAATCTACATCCTTGCTTTCTTCTATGTCCGTGACCTTATACTTGAATCTCTTTGGGAAAGACCTTGGAATCTTCCAATTGAGACGCTCTCTAAAGATTGGTACTCCAAGTGCTTGACATTGGTTAGCAATATTTAGAAGTTGGAATTGGAAATCTTAAAACTTGTCTTCATCACACATTTGCAAGTTCTCAAATTGTGATGTCAACATTTGAAGCCTAGACTTTCTCACCGCCAAAGTGCCTTCATTTGTACCTTGAAGTGTATCCCATGCTTCTTTGGCCGATTCAAGATTTTGTATATATAGGAGAATTGATGTCCATCAACTCCTCCAAATATAGCCTTCATAGCAGGATGGTGCCACTTAGCAACTTCAAAGTCATTAGGCATCCATTCACTTCTAGGTTTGGAGACTTCGGTTCCATCCTCTATAACCTTATTAGGAGGAGAATAGCCTTCTTCAACCACCATCCAAGCTCTTCCATCCATAGAACGAATGTATGCCTTCATCCTCAATTTCAAAAAACCATAGTTGTTACCACGAAGTAATGGTGGCCTCGTATTTGAAGCTCATTCCGCCATTACATCATCTTGAAGTCTCATTGCTTCAATAGCTCTACAAATCACCGTGAAAGTATACTGGGATCTCACTAAGTTCAATCTAGTGACCCGCTTTGATACCAAATCAAAAATACAAACACGGTTAATTTGCCTGAAGCTACCCTAGAGGGGGGGGGGGGTGGGTGAATAGGTTACAACACATTTTTTCGCTCCCTTGAAACAAACAAAAGTTTGTCCCTCTAAGTAGCTTGTATCACAGTCCAAATACAAGCACAAGCAATATCAATTCAAATAAAGATATGCTTGTTCAACCAAAGTCAACTCCAACATATAAAATAATGATATATAATGAATATCAGTTACAAAGATATCAACTAAGATATATATCAACACATATACAAATAAAAGAGATAGGGATAGAGAAAATCAACACATGAATTTTACGTGGTAAAACCTCCTAATAGGAAACTTCCACGAGTTGATACCACAACCACCGGTAAAAAAATCCACTAGTAAGATAAAAAGATACAATCTCTCAAGTGACCACTTCACCTAGAAATCTACCCTTCCACCCTACACATTGAATGAGATACCCCTTTGCTCAACTATCCAGATCACCCTAATCCTGGTCGAGACTTCCATGCACAAGTTGAAGATCCCATCTCCAAACATATGACTTTCGCTGCTTGACTATCCATATCACCCCAATCCTAGCCAAGTCTTACATGCACAAGTTGAAGATCTCCTCTCCAAAAATGTGACTTCTGCAGCTTAGCTATCCAAGTCACTCCGACTCTAGCTAAGACTTACAATGCACAAGTTTAAGATCCCCTCTCCAAACATGTGACTTCCACCGCTTAGCTATCCAAATCACTCCGACTCTAGCTAAGACTTACAATGAACAATCCAAAGAATCACTCTAAGGAATGTGACTTCGGCCTTTTGCAAGGTAAACGATCTAAGTGAATGCAAATGATGCAAACACATACAACATAGTATATATGATCGATACATCCTATGGAAACTAGAAATGAACAATTAAGCACATGTCATATGTTTTCTAGTTTACAATCCTAAAAACAATGCAATCACACTCAATGATGCATGTACATACGAGATGTGTGGATTAGACACAAAACATGAAGAACTAGATATTTGTCATCAAAAGCACAAATCAATAGTATCTAGATTCTTGTAACATGAACGAACAACCTACAGCATGTGAAACACCTAACACACACGAAAACCTAGATTATGTTCAATCACATAAAAATGCTAAAATCAATTTGATAAAATCAAAATTGAAACTCTAGCAAAATTATAGAACTTAGATTCTCAAGATAATCAATTCAATCTAATCAAGTTCTAAATCATCAATCAAATATGCTATTTAAATAAATCTTCAATTAAGATTATCTAGGATATGAAAAAAAACTATCAATCCACAAAATCAAGTCAATAAACACACAAGATAGTCCTAGATTTGAAGCTAGTACAATACAACATCTCAAACATGTGAAAACATAGATTTGTAAAATCCTAACTCAACATGTTAATCAATTGAAGCTAAAACTAGCTCTATTAGAGATCATTTCTCTAATCAATGATAACACATCAAACATACATATATATGAGAAGAAAACCCAAGGCAATTGAAGAGTTGAAGATCAAGAACAAAATAGAAATCAATACCTTCAATGAAAAACGTTCAGCTTCGTTTTTGTGATTAGTCCTACAAAAAACTTAATATATTGACTCCAAACTCTTGTGGAAATGATAGAGGACTGGTAAAAAAATATTCTCAAATTTGAATGGCTCAAAACGGACCCAAAATGAGAAAGTTATGGTGTTTGGAAGATGAGAAAACTTGGACTGCACTTGTGTTTTTCAAATTTTCTTCTTGAATGAAATGAGAGGGAAAAAGGGAATTTAAAGAAGGGAAGCAAGGAAAATAAAACCAACCAGTGAGGGACTTCCATGTTGGATCCCTGTGGAGGCACATGGGCCCCACGGGACCAGCATCCCTCCATTCCCGTGGAGGCCACGCGCCTCCATGGGGAGGAGGTGTTTGGCACCCCTCATCCCTCTTGCGCACCCTTTTTGTTTCAGCCATATCTTTGGCCTCCAAATTCCAATCTCAAATCTGTTTTTTGATTACAAACTGGGACTCCCTCATGTACAAAAGTTCTCAAGAAACCCTTTCCAAAAAATATGGAATTCAACTTGTAAATCAAGGACAAAAACCACATATAATAAAATCAGGGAAAGTTTTTAAGCACCTAATTTGAACTTGAAACTCAATGAATGAGTAACCAAATTAATTGAAACTCAATGAGGAATTATATAAGCTTAAAATAAATTTCATTAACATATAAACACAAACCAATAAGCATAAGAACACACAAGTATTGCTATTTCTTAGAACTAGTCCTAGAACATGCAAATGATGAAAATTGTCAACTTTAAATCTAATGCATGTGCATACAAGTATAAGTGTGTGTATTGTTTTAAACCAAATTATGCAAAACTATGCAGGGACACATATGAATGCAATGTATGTGTGCCTAAGTCTTGCAAGAAGAAAGAGGTCATGATTACCTTTTGCTAAGCAACTTAGCTGTTTTCCTCTTGTAGCCACCACTTTGCTTAAATGTTGTCCAATCTTCCTTGAAGCTTGATTATCCAAAAATCCTAGAAAACTAGTCAATACAAAGCAAATGTAATTTTGATATAGAATTATGCCAACACAAAATTCAAGAACTAACAAACCTGACTGAATAAACAATAGTTGAATATCATTTGATTGAGAATGTCTCGGTCCAACATGTAAAGACTTGACCGACCCTAAGGCGACACTTCTTTGTGGTATGTTGGATTGTCATGGTATAGTAACTGGTTTTTTTTGGGTATTTCTAGTTCGTTAAACATGTTCATGCATCATGTTTATATTTTTTCCAAAGCACTCACACTTTTTTGTTAATAAATGACTGAATGAATGTTTTATTTATTTCAGCAGTTATGTCCTTTGCATTACTTCAAATTCTCGCAAACGACAAATTAACTGGTGATAACTACACTAACTGGAAACTTAATATTAATGCAATATTTGTCACCAAAGACCTCAAGTTTGTGCTTACGGAGGAATGTCCTCCGGTGCCTACTGCCAATGCCACACGAACTGTTCGTGAGGCATACTAGCGATTGATCTCATCTGATAAGAAGGCCCCAAACATATATGTTGGCTTCTATGACAGACGTGCTTGTCACAAAGCATGAAGCAATGACTTTAGCATTCAAAATCATGGAGTCATTGCAAGCTATGTTCGGGCAGCCCTCCAAGCAAAAGAGACATGAAGCTGTTCGTTCTGCTATGCTCGCTTACATGAAGGAAGGTACATCAGTTTGCTAACATGTCCTAAGCATGATGTCCTATTTCAACATGGCGAAAGTCAATGGCCGGGCCATTGACGAACCCAGTCAAGTGAGTATCATACTGATGACTCTTCCGAAGAGTTTCGATCAGTTTCAGAGCAACTACGGGATGAACAAGGTAAGGTTTAGTCTCACACAGTTGCTCAATGAGCTTGTTACTTTTGATTCCTTGACTAAGGACAACAAGGGTAAGATCAGTGAGGCAAATGTTGCCGAGCTATCTTTCTCCTCTAATATTAATAGAAAGAGGAAGAGGTCTGCTGGGAAGGCCAAAGGTAAGCCCAAACCTAAGAAGGCCCAAAGTAAAACAAAGGGCACCTCCACCGACCAAGACAAAGGAAAATGTTTCCATTGTACTAAGGTCGGGCACTGGAAGAGGAACTGTCCTCAGTACCTAGAGGAGGTCGCAAAGAAGAAGAAGACGAAAGGTAAATATGATTTACTTGTTCTTGAATCTTATTTAGTGGAAGATGATTCTTCACCCTCGATAGTTGATTCGGGGGCCACTAACCATGTTTGTTCTTCTTTATAGTGGACTGATTCTTGGACACAGCTAGAGGACAGAGCCTTCTCAATGCTTATGGGATCGGGGGATGTCGTGTCGGCCAAAGCAGTGGGAGCAATAAGATTGCAATTTTGTAATAATAATAGTTTTTTATTATTGAACAATGTTTTTTTTATTCCTAGATTTACACTGAATTTCATTTCCGTTTCTAAATTGTTAGAACAATCATATTATGTTTCTTTTAATATTAAGTCTGTTATTATTGGAAAGAATGGTCTGAATATTTGTTCAGGAATTAATGAAATCAATTTGTATGTGTTAAGACCGTTAATATATACTACACAACTTATCACTGAAATGTTTAAGGTTAAAAAACCAAAAACTAAACGAAATAAGATTTCTCCAGATAATGATACGTATCTTTGGCATCTAAGGCTTGGTTATATCAACCTTGACCGGATAGATAGACTAGTAAAAAGTGGACCTTTAAGTGAGTTAAAGGTTGGCACCTTACTTGTCTGCGAATCCTGTTTAGAAGGTAAGATGACTAAGAAACCTTTCACTGGAAACGGGCTTAGAACTATAGAGCTAGTAGAACTCATACATACAGACGTCTGAGGACTGATGAATATTAGAGCTAGGGGCGGCTATGAGTATTATGTCACCTTTATAGATGACTACTCAAGATACGGATATGTCTACCTGATGCAATGAACGTCGAAAATATTTGAAAAGTTCAAAGAATTCCGAGGTGAAGTTGAGAATCAATTAGGTAGGACTATCAAGTCACTACGATAGGATCATGGAGGTGAGTACCTTGACCAAGAGCTTGAAGACTTTATGGTCGAGCATGAGATAGTTTCCCAACTCACAGCTCTCGGTACACCTCAGCAAAATGGTGTAGCGGAGAGGAGAAATAGAACCCTGATGGAAATGGTGAGGTCTATGATTAGTTTCTCATTATTACCAAATTCCTTCTAGGGATATGCGTTACAAACAGTGACATACATTTTGAATGTAGTGCCATCCAAATGTGTTTCTATGACTTCCCTAGAGTTGTGGAATGATCGTAAAGCTAGTTTGTGACTTTTCCGCTTATAGGGATGTCTAGCATACGTGCTGAAGAACATAAGTGGAATGCTAGACTCCAAATCTGTGATCTGCCTGTTTGTAGGATATTCCAAGGAGACTAGAGGGGGACACTTCTATTGTCCCGAAGATAGCAAAGTATTGAATGAGTTAGAGCCTGGTGAGACTAGTACTTTATCAATAAGAGTTATTGATCCATAAGCATCTGAGAGTCAGATGGTTCCTGATCAATATACACTATCACCTAGACGTAGTGGGAGGGTTGTAAGAGAACCTGAAGGCTATTTAGGTATAGGTGACGGACAAAGTGTTGTCTCTGCTGATAGTGTGGATGATCCATTGACATTTCAAAAATGCAATGGAATATCTTGATAAAGAGGAATGGCTTAAAGCTATGAATCTCGAGATGGAGTCTATGCACTCCAACACAGTCTGGGATCATGTAGACTTACCGGATGGGTTAAAACCCATAGGTTGTAAGTGGATCTACAAGAAAAAGAGGGAGTAGACGGGAAGGTGGAGACCTTCAAAGCAAGGCTAGTGGCTAAGGGTTATACCCAGAAGAAGGGGGTTGATTATGATGAGACCTCTCGCTAGTAGCCGTGTTTAAGTCTATTAGGATTCTCTTATCCATTGCTTCCTATTTCGATTATGAAATTTGGCAAATGGACATTAAGACTGCATTCTTAAATGACAATCCTGACGAGAGCATCTATACTATGCAACTAGAGGGATTCATGTCTCCAGATTAAGAGCAAAAGGTTTGCAAGTTGCAAAGGTCCATCTATTGACTTAAGCAAGTATCTAGATCTTGGAACATCAGGTTTGATGATGTGATCAAAACCTATGGGTTTGAGTAGAACGTCGAAGAGCCTTGTGTCTACAAGTGCATCATTGACAAAAATGTAGTTTTCTTTGTCTTATACGTGGACGATATCCTACTAATTGGGAATGATTTGGCAGTGTTATCTGACGTAAAGGGTTGGCTAGCTAGCCAATTCCAAATGAAATATTTGGGAGAGGTGAGTTATGTTCTAGGGTGTTAGGATTATGCTCAATAGCAAGAGTGTAATATTGTAATTGACAATCTTTTCATATAAATAAAGTGATTTTTGATTCTGCGAAATCTTATAGCATTTATAATTATAATTGTCAAGGTAAATAATCATAAGGTCAAAAGACTATGAGATATGAAGAATTGTTTGTACATCCGGATATGTATGAGGTAGACACAATTCTTTAGTTAGTTTTGAATAACGTTCACAACTTAAGTTAAAGGTTGGGCACCTCTATCTTGATAAAGTTGTAGAATTCTTTTACTAGCATTTGAGTGGGATCAAATGAGTTATGATGAGTCTAAAATCATCGAAATGTTTTCGAGTAAAAGAATCTAGTGCACTGGGTGCATTGAACTGGATCACAGTGAAATACTTTATCTAGAACCGTCACTAGATATAAGTCTTTTCATTATAAGGACAATCGGAGAGTCTATCTAAATACTGAGATAAATGATGGACTTATGGTTGCAAGTATTATCATTTGAGCTATCAATGAGTACGATTATATAGCATAGTCTATCCTCGATAGTTTGGTGGTATTCATTTGTTAATCGATAGAGGACTTCATTTATAGATATGGACATCGTGGCTCCATTTATTAAATGAGAGTATAATATCATCATATGGATGTTTTGAGGTATTGGATACTAAATCTCAACGTTGAGTTTTCAATAATGATTATTGAAGACATGGCTTCTAGACAAGTCAAAATATCAAAGTTCAAAATGTGGTCATATGAGGAAATATGGTAACTTGGAGAGCTATAGGCGGTCTATGAGCTCTTGGCGATTACTGATATTATTCACGAGGATACACCATCTCCTATAAGATTGTCTAGGGTATGAATGAGAAACATCTCCTTATTCTATCTTTATTTAAGAGTTCAATTTTAGCTCTTTAGTGGAATGAGTTAAAATTAATAGATCGGACCTAAGTGAATCATTTGTTGATTGTGATTAGGTTATGTCTATTGAAGCTTAAATTTAGATAGCCCGCCAAGATCCACAATCCACACGTACTTGCATGGATCACTTGATATATTCTACCGGATCAATTTATTGGTCCATCTAGAATTGCATTTAATATATTAAGAATATAATATGTCTATTATTTATTTAATGGGCTGCACTATTATATTAATATATTAAAAGGAGACATGTAGGCTTGTTTTTTTTAGTAAGAATAAGTCTGGTTCACATGTGGGCTTTTATTTAAAGTCTAACGGATTAAATAAAATAAGAAAAATAATATTGGGCCTATATATACATGGTGTGGGCGGCAAGGCTAAATAAAATAGCCCAAGATATTATTTTATTTTATTGTTTTGATTAAATGGGAATTAATTATTATTTAATTTATTAATAGTTTAAATCAAAATCTTTTCCTGATCAGTAAATTAAATACTATGTGTTGGATTAGGGTTGGAATTCTTTTAAGTGATATGAGTCCTAATGTGGTAAGGATTAAGTCCACATACACTCCTTATTATACAAAGAATTCGGCCACCACTAGTCCTACAAGGGTTAGGATTCTTGAATTGATAGGAATTAGGGAAAAGGACAATTCCTTTTCAAGTAAGGAAATCAACCAACCCTAGATTTCCTATTCAATGAATTCGGCCAACCCTACTTGGTGAAGGAGAAAATTCGGCCAACCTATAAATATAAGGTTATGAATTTTCGGCCACCAAGAAGCAAAATAGAGAGAGATTTTTGTTTGTTTTGAAAATAAAAATCCTACTCTATACACATAGATTTTCGGCCAAGAGAGAAAAAGAAAATAAGTTCTCATTCGATAGTGCACTTACAAACCTTTAACATCAAAAGGTTTTGTGCACACTTTCGATTTAGGGTTACGCGAGTTTCAATCATATTGATTGTGAATTCAAAAGTGACCGGAACTATTTTTTTTAGGCTCTTGGTGTTTTACTATTGAAGATCAAGATCAGAAATTCCATACATCCATTCTAAGGTAAGAAATTCAAAGAAAAAGGGAGACCACGCTCCTAGGTGATTCACGTACGTGCTAGGATTGAAGATCTTGCGGATTACCATCGACGTAAGTCAATCGGATCACGCGACAAGAGGTATTTAACTCTAACCGTATATTTGAGTTTAATTAATTAAAGGGTTAAGGTTCAAATCTTTAGAAAAATTTTAAACTATACGAAAATTATTTTTTCGCCTTCCGCTGCCGGTTTTAAGCAATTTTTCCCTACATAGGGATCCAACTTATGAGGGATCGTAAGAACAAACTCATAGCACTGTCTTAGGCATCGTATATCGACAAGATTCTTGTGCAATTTTCGATGCAGAACTCCAAGAAAGGTAATTTACCTTTTAGGCATGGAGTTCACTTGTCCAAGGAACAGTGTCCTAAGACACCTCAAGAAGTTGAGGATGTGAGACGTGTACCCTGTGCATCAGCAGTAGGTAGTCTAATGTATGCTATGTTATGCATGAGACCGGACATCTGTTATGCAGTGGGAGTAGTCAGCAGGTACCAGTCCAACCCAGGATTGGATCATTGGGTTGCTGTCAAGACTATTCTCAAGTATCTTCGGAGAACGAGAAACTATATGCTAGTGTATTCCGGACAGGATTTGATCATGTTAGGATATACAGATTCTGATTTTCAGTCAGACAGGGATTCTAGAAAATCCACGTCTAGATCAGTTTTCACCCTAAGTGGTGGAGCCATTGTGTGGAGAAGTATAAAGCAATCTTGCATTGTTGACTCAACCATGGAAGCCGAATATGTAGCCGCTTTTGAAGCTGCTAAATGGGTTGTCTGGATTCGAAAGTTTTTGAGTGATCTGGATATTGTTCCAGATCTGGATAAGCCCATCACACTTTATTGTGATAACAGTGGTGCTGAGGCTGATTACAAAGAACCAAGAAGCCACAAGAGAGGGAAGCATATAGAGATAAAGTATCATCTGAGGAACTCATAAGTAGATGCAATAAACTAAGTCCTAGCATTTAATCAACTAATAAATGCAACTAAAAACATCATCTTGGAAAGTATAAACAAATAACAAAGATATGATTTTTTGTTTAACTTACCAAGTCAATTTAATGATGAAGACCCATGCAAGAAAACATCCTAAATGAAACTAGTAGACGTTTGATACATGAATGAATCATGGATTTTGGGTTTGGAGAGGTAAAGAACAAGTCTTGGAGCTTCCATCTCTAAAAGATACTTCCTCTCACTAAAAATTGATTCTTGAAGCTCTAAAAATGAAATGGGAGAGAAAAGAACATGTATATAGAAGCCCTAGACAAAACTACGTTGTTTTGAACTTGGGAAACAAAATCCCGTCAAAACCACTTTCTGTACCACTGTACAAGCAGATGTTCAGACCGCGGTACATACAGCGCAACAGAAGAAATGGTCTTCAAGAATGGACCATTGTGCAGGCAATTGCATCAACTGTGGTCCACACTGCGTATGACACACCTAAAGAATACCGCTCTGTGTGTCGCGGCGCAAGCAGAGCTTGCCAAGCGGTCTTAAAGTGGTCTAAGACGCTCTAAAGGGAAAAATCCATTTTTAACACTCAAGAAAAATGCCTATTTTACATGAAAGTTGTGCAAGTGTGAAGTGAGTGAAATGCACACAAAACGAAGCACAATTAACATGCAGGACATGTTATCAATTTATATACAATGCAAGATAGGATATCTATTGCAAGCTAGTGAGTGTGTGCAACTAAGTCTCTTCAATTAAGAGTTAAGTCAAGTAAACTACCTCTCTTAAAGCATTTTGGGACCTTGGAAGCTTGTTGAAGATGAGTTACAATTGGAGACCTAAGCTACCCATTACAAAGTGATCCCAATGTAGTTTGTCATGAAATAAGCCAATCATAAATAGAGGTCCTTACAATCTCCCCCTTTTGCTATTTCATGACAAAACAACCACTTACAAAATAGTCCTCACAAAAAGAAACAAATCTATTGGTCAACAAAGTAGTTCTACGTTACATTAAGAGAAACCTAGGATCTATGTCTTCAAGGTCTTCACTCTCTTCGTCGATCATCGTACCTATACACAATAGCAAGAAACCACTTTCCAGGAACAAGTGCAAGTGAGGTGATCCATTATAAAAAGCATATGCATTAAGTAAACAATACAATCAATATAATGTAGTGCAATGCAATGCTCCCCCTAAATGGTTACTATCTCTCAAGACTTCTCCCCAAAAGCATAACCAATGCTCCCCCTATATCTCTCAAGACTTCTCCCCCAAAGCATAACCAATGCTTACCCTATATCTCTCAAGACTTCTCCCCCAAAGCATAACCAATGCTCCCCCTATATCTCTCAAGACTTCTCCCCCTTTTGGTCATGATATAGGCAACAGAGCTCCCTATATCGGGTTGCTGTGGCAAAGAGAACTATTCGCACAAATATATTGCATAATCATATACACAAACTTTATGTAACTTAAATAATTGCGAGAGATTAAAGGAGTTTTATTTATAGAAAAATGTCTGAAATTGTTGCTTTGCATGCAAGATACATATCATTCAAGTTCAAGCAATGGTATTTGGCAAAGCAAACATCAAAAGGGTTTCCATAAGAATTCAAACCAATTTGTACCCTTTTGTCACAAGCAAACAAGATGTAGTTTTTCAAAAGATATTTTCAAGTAAGAGCAACTATATAAATCCTTAATGGTAAACCAAGACATTGGATCAAGAGATCCTATTAGATTTTTTCGGATAAATATCCGTATGATAGTAGTCTTTATTAACCATTAAGAAGAGAGAGAAGACTAATTTGGATATGAAATCCTTATTGATTGAATGGATACTAGATCCTTATTGATTTTAGTCTTCTCATTTGCTTTCACACATATTTTGCATATAAGCAATCAAAAAACATTTCATGCTTATCATTTTAAGCATGTCATAAAAATTTCTCATGTCATGTAGATAAATTATGGGTCATTCAAATGTACTTTCCCAATCAAATCTCCTAGTCCAAAAGTGCATTATTGAGCCAAAATATGACATGGATTGCAAGTAAAGCAATGCTGCACACTTATTAAGAAAAATATCAAATAATCATGTGTGCAACCTAGTATCTCAAGCAATTAATAAAGAGGCATAAAGTATATCAAATTTTTTGCACATTTCAAAAATGCAAGTTCGCTCTCTTTGCTTGAGCTCCCCAAAAGGGGTCAAATCCAACCAAGTCAATGGGAGGCATGATCCCCTATAGACCTACCAAGTCCAATGGACCTAATTGCATCTACAGGTGTCACATGGGCATTAAGGCAAGCGGGTTCATTCTTTCAACCGTTTTTCTCTCATGCTTTCTAACCTACACCTCTAAATGTAACTCAAGCAATTTGGTCTTAAGTGACCTATCATACCACAAAAATGACAAGTAGGTACAAAGAAAGAATTTATACCATTACATTGAGATCTCATCGAGGCATGGCCATGTTGATGAGGTTGTCTTTGATGGTGCATTAGTTTGTTTCTCCTATATATCGATTTCTATATGAATGCATATAGAGACTTAACTAGATATAGATATGCAAGTCTACAATCTAGTAATTAAACAAAGCCATATCAATATAGGTTGTCATTAATCATGGCAAGTACACTAAATGCAATCAATAAGTCCTAAACAATAGTACCTAAATGCAAAGCATATAGATTTAGCTAGAAGGGAAAATATGTCCTAAATACAAGCTATCACAATACAAACCCAGTCATGCAAAGGAACTCATAAGTAGTTGCAATAAACTAAGTCCTAGCATTTAATCAACTAATAAATGCAATAAAAATATAATCTTGGAAAGTATAAACAAATAACAAAGATGGGATTTTTTGTTTAACTTACCAAGTTAATTTAATGATGAAGACCCATGCAAGAAAACATCCTAGATGAAGCTAGAAGATGTTTGATTCATGAATGAAGGATTGGTTTTAGGTTTGGAGAGGTAAAGAACAAGTCTTGGTGCTTCTCTCTCTAAAGAATACTTCCTCTCACTAAAAATTGATTCTTGAAGCACGAAAAACGAAATAGGAGAGAAAAGAACATATATATGGATGAAATCAGAAATGAATCCTTATATAGTATTCCTAAAAACAGATTTGATTGTTGATTTGGCATTTTCAAAATGCATGTAGTGCGTGGGTCCTACTAGCGCACTGGCAATCTTCAGAAATCAATCTTCTATTCGCTGGTAACTGCACTGGTAGGACAAACGCAATACCATCGATCTAAGCACTTGCACATTTTTGCATGATTTCTGATCTCCGGTTTTTGGTTGGTGCGCTGGTGGGATCAGCAAAGTTCTGGTGCTTGGAATGGGCTGGTGGTGCACGGGGTAAGGTACAAGCGTGGAATTCCCTTAACCACTTATAGTGTAAAATATACCTAGAGAGGGAGGGGGGGTGAATAAGTATAGGCTCAAATTTTAACACTTCTTTTAAAACATAAGCAATTTAATCACGCTTAGAAATTCTTACAAGTAGATTGCTTCAACAAAACAATATGAAATCAATTAAGTAAAAGTTAATGCAATACAAGCCAAAGTAAGTTAACGAATTAAAATGCTAAAATCAACACAAGAGATTTTTATGTGGTAAAACCTTGAAATGAGGAAACATCCACGGGTTGATACCATATCCACCAGCAAACTATAATCCACTATGTCGAATAGGAGATACACACTCAAAAACAATCAACACATGATTCATTCTCCAAGCTATCAACTCCTACTCTACCCTCGGTCCTAGTGAATTACTTTTCCTTCTTCCTATCCAAGATGTGACTATCACACCTCTAGGAATTGAAAATAATACTAAGCGTGTGTGTAATAACCTAGAGGGGGGATAGGTTTTAGTTGATTTATTACCAACTTTTTGACTTAATCAATTTAAATAGTGCTACCCCATATTAGCAAACAATCAATCCAACATAAAATGCGGAAAACAATAAAAACACAAGGATTGATTTACATGAGAAACCCACCAACTGGGAAAAATCTCACAGGCTATCCTTCTGGCCACACACGATCCTCAAAACCACTATTTGAATGAAAGTTTACAACCTAGGTTGACCTCTAGTCACACCATTCTTGGTCACTAACCCTTCCACTATATCCAACAGGCCTTTAATAGTGATTCTAGACCAATTGCTTGTGCACTAATCCATTTAGTCATAAGGCTTAACAATCTATGAAGAGATTAAGCAACCTATGTGAATATATGAAAATATTCTATTATGTAATTAATGCTAGGCTACATTATGTGCTTATCTAGGATTTAAAGATGACACTAAGTATAAGTCCTATATATCAATATCTAAATGCAAATCAAGTAGATTTAGCTAGAGGGCAAAATGGTCCTATATGGTAGCTATCAATGAACACATATTCTTAACCAACAAACAACAACTCAAGCATATTATAAAAACCATAAAACACAAAGACATGCATTAAATCAACATTTGAGGCTAAACCTAGGCAAATAAGAACATAAAAAGATGTAAAGTAATGCAATAGAGATTTAGGGCATGTTCAAATTAGCTAGTCAACAGAAGCAAGAAGAATCCATGATGAGATGATGCTTGGAAGATGCTAAATGCACACGGATTGGTGTTTGGTTGAGTAAAGGTGGGTTGTTGGAGCTTTTCTCTCAAAAGAAATTCTTTCTCCCTCTAAAAAGGTGTTTTGAGCTCTATAAAACGAAGTGAGGAAGAAGAAGATATATATATATATATAACAGCCCTACACGAAATGACGTTGTTTCAAAAAAAATAGTCTTAGTGCATGGGTAATTGCACGGGTAAGGGACTAGGGCACAACCCGTGCAGTAGACAAACCCGAGAGCATCCTTTCTGAGTGTGAGGGTAACTGCACGGGTAAGGGACCCGTACACAACCCGTGCAATCATACAAACCCGAAGGCACTAACCTTAGTGCATAGGTAATGAACTTGTGTACAACCCATGCGACAGAGAGGCCTGAGGATACACATCCTCAGTGCACAGGAACTGCATAGGTAGAGAACTCGTGCACAACCCATGCAAAAGAGAAACCCAAGGATACCCATCCTCAGTGCACGGGTACTGCAAGGGTAGGGAACCCATGCACAACAATGCAAAAGAGACCTACAAAGGGGTTCAACAACATGCTAAAGAAAACACTCCATCGTGCAAGCGTAGACAATTTCGATTAACAAATAGTAAAAAGGAAATACATAGAACACAACTACACTTAGAACTAACACAAAGGAGCATGTGTGAGAAGTGTAAAGAAGAACACACACATAAAAGATTGTAACTCAAATGCAAGAAGTGTAAGGCATGCATGATAATGTGTGTGTGTTACTAGTCTCTTCAAAAAGAGTTAAGTAAGTGATAAACCTTTGAAGCGCTCTTTAGCTTGAGGATGTCATGGAAGCTTGATCACTAACAATGAGGCATAATCTACCCTTACAAGCAATTCCCCATGTGGTTTGTCATCGAAATGAGCCAATCAAAATATAAGGAACTTACAATCTCCCCTTTTGCTATTTCATGACAAAACCGCCACTCACAAATCAGCTCCACAAAATAAAAAATAAAAACAAGAGGTCAACAAGAATTATTCTATAATACAAAGAGATATCTAAATTCTAGATCTTCAAGTCTTTGATCTGTTGTAGAATAGCCACCTCTACAAAACAATGAAATTACACTTTCTAAGACAAGTGTATGTGAGGTGATCAAGAGAGATAAAAGAATATAAGTATTTGCAAGAAGAAAAACAACACACAATGAAATGAAGAGCAATGCAAATGATCCCCCTAAATGGATTACTCCCCCTTAAGGCATAATTCTTCCCTGAAATGCAACATCCATAACTACCACACTACTCCCCCTTTTTATAATGAGATAGGCAAAGAAGTACCCCCTAATTGGGTCACTTGAGCAAAGAGAGCTATTTGCAAGATAAGTGCATAATCATATACAACAACCTTATGCAACTTAATTAATTGAGAAAGAATCAAGGAGGTTTGATTTGCAAGAAATGTGTGAGATTGTTGCTTTGGATGCAAGACATGCAACATCAAAGTTCAAGCAATGGTACTTGGTAAAGTGAACACCAAAAGAGTTTCCAAAGGAATTCAAACCAATTTGTACCCTTTTTTCATAAGTAAACAAGATATAGCTTTGAAAACTTTGTAACACAAATAAGCAACCATGTCAATCCTTAAAGGTCAATCAAGACATGGATATAAAATCCTTATTAATTGAATGGATATAGAATCCTTATTGGTTGTTGTCTTGTTCAACCATTAAAAAGAGACACAAGGCCAAATTGGATGAGACATCCTTATTTATTGCATGGACATAAGGTCCTTATTGAGTTTAGTCTTGTCAAATTGCTTCCACACATATTTACACACACATAATTCATGCATAATATTTAAGCTTGTCAAAATCAAGTTCACATGTCATGAAGATAAATGATAGGTCATTCAATTGTACATCCCAATCAATTTTTCTAGTAAAAAAAACATGTTTGAACATAGAGGTGACAAGGATTGTAAACAAAGAAAAGGCACACTTATTGAATAAAAAGCCATATAGTTATATATAAGCATAACCAAAACGCTCGAGCAATTAATAAAGAAGCATAAATTTGATCAAATTTTTGCTTATTTTAACTATGCAAGGTTGCTCTCTTTGCTTGAGCTCCCCAAATGGGTCAATCACAAAAACACATCAAGGTATATGGCAAATCCCAATAGATCTACTAAGTGCCATGAACCTAGTTGAATCTAAGGACTTTGGGAATAAATCAGCTAGTTGATCATCTCTGCTAGCATGTTGAAGTGCAATGCATTTGTTTTCAACTAGCTCCCTAATAAAGTGATGCCTAATGTCTATATGCTTTATCCTAGAGTGTTGAACATGATTCTTTGAAATGTTAATTGCACTCAAGTTATCAGAATAGAGGGTTAAAGTACCTTGATCAAAGGCCTAATCCACAAGCATTTGCTTCATCCAAAGAGTTGTGTGCAACCACTCCCAACTGCTATGTACTAGGCCTCGGCTGTGGACAAGGAAATGGAATTTTACTTCTTACAAAACAATAAGACCAAGTTGTTCCCTGAAGCAACCTCCCGAGATACTCTTCCTATCATCACAGTTTCCTGCCCAATCTGCATCAGTAAAGCCAAATAAGCTAGCATTAGTGTCAAAAGAGTACCATATCCCATAGTTGGATGTCCCATTCATATATCGAATGATTCTCTTCACGGAGGAGAGGTGAGACTCCTCGGGATCTGCTTAGTACCTAGCACACACACCCACACTAAAAGCTATGTCATGCCTACTTGTGGTTAAGTAAATCAAGCTGCCAATCATGCCACGATAAAGACTTTGGCCCACACTCTTGCCATAGCATCATTGCTTAGTTTCAAAGTGGTACTAAAGGGTGTGTCACAATGTTTGGCAATCTCAAGGCCAAAATTCTTCACTTGGTTTTTAGCATACTTAGCTTGGGATATGAAAATCCCATCATGCAATTGCTTGATTTGAAAACCTATGAGGTAATTTAACTCCCCAACAAGACTCATCTCAAATTCATGAGACATGACATCAACAAATTGTTGGACTTTGGATTTGTTGGTGGAACCAAACACAATATCATCAACATAGATTTGAACAATAAATAACTCATCTTTGTTTCTCTTGATGAATAAGGTCTTGTTTACACTACCTCTATAGTAGTCATTGTCAACGGCAAATTGAGTGAGGCACTCATACCAAGCTCTCGGTGCTTGTTTCAACCCATATAGAGCTTTCTTGAGGTGATAGACATGATTGGGGTGGTGTGGATCCACAAACCACTTGGGTTGCTCAACAAACACTTCCTCTTCCAATAAGCCATTGAGGAAGGCACTCTCAACATCCATTTGGTGCAATTTGAACTTGTGCACACATAATATGGACAAGAGAAGCCTTATGGACTCAAGAAGGGCAACCAGAGCAAAAATATCCTCAAAGTTGACAACCACAATTTGAGAGTATCCTTGTGCTACATGTTTAGCCTTGTTGTGCACAATGTTTCCATTCTCATCCGACTTGTTCCTATACACCCATTTGGTTCCTATGACATTGGTGTTCTTAGGTCTAGGAACTAGAGTCCAAACTTCATTTCTTTCAAATTGGTTTAGCTCTTCTTGCATGGCAAGAACCCAAAACTCATCATTCAAGGCTTCATCAACATTTTTGGGCTTAATTCGAGAGGTGTAACAAGTATAGCTAATTTGATTAGCAATTTGAAGCCTAGTCCAAACACGCTCATTCACAACTCCAAGAATATCATCCTTGTTGTAGAGATGTCTAACCCATGGTGCGGGTTCTTTCGAGTCCAAAGATGGATCTCTAACAAGAGGTTGAATGACCTCTTCATCATGATTTGACTTCACATCAATAGAAGTCTCACCATATTTCTCCAAAGGAGAATCATGAACCACATCAACCTCCTCATCATGGTTAGTAATTCTAGGCCTACAATCATTTATAACAACATTGGATGATTCCATGACATTACGAGTTTTCAAATTGAACACTCTATAGGCCTTACTATTTAGGGCATATCCAATGAAAATTCCCTCATCACTCTTGGCATCAAACTTACCAAGTTGATCTCGGTCATTAAGTATGTAGCACTTGCTTCCAAATGAGTGGAAGTAGCTAACATTTGGCTTTCTACCACTTCATAACTCGTAGGAGGTTTGCCTAGTTTTGAGCCTTAGAAAAACTCTATTTCTTATGTAGCAAGCCGTATTAACGGCCTCGGCCCAAAGGTTCCTAGGCACATTGTTGCTTAGCAACATCACATGGGGCTATCTACTGAAGGGCCATATTTTTCCTCTCAACAACCCAATTTTGTTAAGGAGTTCTAGAAGCCGAAAACTCATGGGAGATGCTTAAGGTACTGCAATAGCTTTCAAAACAAGAATTCTCAAATTCTCTCCCATGGTCACTTCTAATTATTTTAATGCTTTTAATGTATGAACTCTTTTCATTTTTAATTTTGGTGCAAAGCATTTAAAATTTTTCAAAAGTTTCAAATTTTTCTGTAAGAAAATAATTCCATGTGAATCAAGAGAAATCATCTACACATACAAAAATTTATATCTTTCCATCGAGACTCTCGGTTTGCATGGGACCCATAAGGTCCATATATAGAAGCTCTAATGGCTCCTTGGTGGTGAGATACTTCCTTTTCTTGTGCTTGCTTTTGGTTTGTTTACCTTGCTGACAAGGTCCACAAAAACCATCAACTTTTTTCCAAAGCTTGGAGAGGCCACGCACAACCTTGAACTTATCTAAGATCCTCAAATCTTGATAGTTCATATGGCCAAGTCATTGATGCAATAACTCAACTTCCCTACACTTGGACATGTTGCAAGAGATAGCACTAGCTTCAAGACAATAGTAATCGTCACTATATCTCTTTCCTTTTAGCAAGGTTTTTCCATTTGGCATCAAAATAGAGCAATCATTTTTGTTAAACAAAATGGAGAGTCCATCATCATTAAGATGAGAAATGCTTATAAGATTGGCTTGAAAGCCATCAACAAGTACAACATTGGACAAGGAGGGTAAATCGGGAAAGGAAATGGTGGAAATGGTTCATTTCCCTATAACTTTCTTTCTAGATCCATCACCAAAGGTGACAAATCCACCATCCTCAATGACAAGAGATTCAAAAAAACTCTTGTTCCCCATCATATGCCTAGAACACGCACTATCCAAATACCAAGTGTTAGAGGCATTTGCCTTCAAGGCAATTTGAGCCACATGGCAAAAGTATCCATCTCTTCTAATCCACCTAGATTAAATATTCTCTTTCCTTGTGGTCTTAGTCACATTGGATCTAAATTTCCTAAGAACATGCATTGTGGCTCTAGCTGTATTTCTTTCAATCATGCTCTTATTTCTACACATCTTAATGTATTTGAAGCATATAGGTCTAATGTGAACATCAACACCATAAAAATGACAAGTGAGAACAAAGTAAGAAGTCATACCATCCTTTTGTGAGTACAAGAGGGTTTTTCCACGACTTTGAACTTGTCTTTGGTGTTGGACTGATTCTCTCCTCCTTTGTTGTTGAGTTGGAGTAGATTGTTTCCTTGGTTGAACTTGCATGGATTCCTTCTTGGCTTGGTGGTATTTGGGCAGAGGAAAGTTAGCTTGATGAGCTCTCATTAGTTGAGCTTGAGTTTGAGCTTGTATCCTTGATGTTGTCTTCATTTGGACACCTTTTAAGCATTTTCCTAGTTCAATCTTCTTCCTAGGATGTCGTAGGGGTGAAGACTCTTTGATGTCCATGCTTTTAACAAACACGGTCTTGTTTGAGGATAAGGTCTCCTTGTCATCTTCATAGCCAATACCTTTTTTATCACTTGGCTTCTTTCCAACGCCAAACATATGGTCAAGCTTCTTTGTGCTTGAAGTCATCTTAGCAATAATTTCTCTTGCCTCTTCAAGCTCTTTTTCCATCAATGCCTCATTCCTCTTGGCTATCTTCACTTCTCTATTTAAGCGATTTACTTTGGTTGATAGCATGAGATCCTTTCCTTTTAGCCTTAGAATCTCTTTCTTCATCTTCAATCTTGAGCTTTGAAAATGCTCAATGAACCATTCAAGGTACTTGCCTTCTACATCTTTATTAATGGAATGAGATGTGGAATCACCATCACTTGAGTTGTCTTCACTTTGTTTATCTTCCTCTTCATCATCTATTGCTTCTTTACTTTTGAGAGAGGATGTGAATGCAATGAAGTTTGCCATATGGTCTTCATCATCCAAGGATCCTCCTTCCTATTCCAAATCATCACTATCGCTCCACGTGGCGGCCATAGCCTTTCCTTTCTTCTTGTTCTTTAAATTGCCACAATCTGTGGAAATGTGTCCAAACCTCCACATTCAAAGCATTGGATCCATTTCCTTGTGGGCTTGTCTTTACTTGGTTAAACCTTCTTGAAAGGAGTTTTCTTTTTCACTTCCTTTCCCTTGGAGCCAAACCTCTTCTTTTCAAAATTGATGAACTTCTTGAATCTTTTCACCATGAGGGCCATCTCCTCATCTGATTAATCCTTCTCTTTCTCTACTTTGGAGGCCTTCAAGGCTATGATCTTTTGCATCTTAGGTGGTATAAGAGTAGGAGCCCATCTAGACTTATAAGCTAGAAGCATTCCAATGACTTCACTTGGTTTCATGTTCTTGTAGTTACTATTCTCCTCAAGAGCTGTCACCTTAGATTCAAACCTTGCTAGAAAGTGACCTAATAATCCTCTACTTGACCCTCCTGCCCGAATATGGGTCACCTAGTTGATGGCTTTGATTGACGATGTCCATCAACTTCACTTGAAAGTCATTGATGTTAGGATTATGCTCAATAGCAAGAGTGTAATATTGTAATTGACAATCTTTTTATATAAATAAAGTGATTTCTGATTCTGTAAAATCTTATAGCATTTGTAATTATAATTGTCAAGGTAAATAATCATAAGGTCAAAAGACTATGAGATATGAAGAATTTTTTGTACATCCGGATATGTATGAGGTAGACACGATTCTTTAGTTAGTCTTGAATAACGTTCACAACTTAAGTTAAAGGTTGGGCACCTCTATCTTGATAAAGTTGTAGAATTCTTTTACTAGCATTTGAGTGGGATCAAATGAGTTATGATGAGTCTAAAATCATCGAAAGGTTTTCGAGTAAAAGAATCTAGTGCACTGGGTGCATTGAACTGGATCACAATGAAATACTTTATCTAGAACCGTCACTAGATATAAGTCTTTTCATTATCAGGACAATCGGAGAGTCTATCTAAATCCTGAGATATATGATGGACTTATGGTTGTAAGTGTTATCATTTGAGCTATCAATGAGTACGATTATATAGCATAGTCTATCCTCGATAGTTTGGTGGTATTCATTTGTTAATCGATAGAGGACTTCATTCATAGATATGGACATCGTGGCACCATTTATTAAATGAAAGTATAATATCATCATATGGATGTTTTGAGGTATTGGATACTAAATCTCAACGTTGAGTTTTCAATAATGATTATTGAAGACATGGCTTCTGGACAAGTCAAAATATCCAAGTTCAAAATGTGGTCATATAAGGAAATATGGTAACTTGGAGAGCTATAGGCGGTCTATGAGTTATAGGCGGTCTATGAGCTCTTGGCGATTACTGATATTATTCACGAGGATACACCATCTCCTATAAGATTGTCTAGGGTATGAATGAGAAACATCTCCTTATTCTATCTTTATTTAAGAGTTCAATTTTAGCTATTTAGTGGAATGAGTTAAAATTAATAGATCGGACCTAAGTGAATCATTTGTTGATTGTGATTAGGTTATGTCTATTGAAGCTTAAATTTAGATAGCCCGCTAAGATCCACAATCCACACGTACTTGCATGGATCACTTGATATATTCTACCGGACCAATTTATGGGTCCATCTAGAATTGCATTTAATATATTAAGAATATAATATGTATATTATTTATTTAATGGGCTGCACTATTATATTAATATATTAAAAGGAGACATGTAGGCTTGTTTCTTTTAGTAAGAATAAGTCTGGTTCACATGTGGGCTTTTATTTAAAGTCTAATGGATTAAATAAAATAAGAAAAATAATATTGGGCCCATATATACATGGTGTGGGCGGCAAAGCTAAATAAAATAACCCAAGATATTATTTTATTTTATTGTTTTGATTAAATGGGAATTAATTAATTATTTAATTAATTAATAGTTTAAATCAAAATCTTTTCCTGGTCAGTAAATTAAATACTATGTGTTGGATTAGGGTTGGAATTCTTTTAAGTGATAGGAGTCCTAATGTGGTAAGGATTAAGTCCACATACACTCCTTATTATACAAAGAATTCGGCCACCACTAGTCCTACAAGGGTTAAGATTCTTGAATTGATAGGAATTAGGGAAAAGGACAATTCCTTTTCAAGTAAGGAAATTAACCAACCCTAGATTTCCTATTCAATGAATTCGGCCAACCCTACTTGGTGAAGGAGAAAATTCGGCCAACCTATAAATATAAAGTTATGAATTTTCGGCCACCAAGAAGCAAAATAGAGAGAGATTTTTGTTTTTTTGAAAATAAAAAATCCTACTCTATACACATAGATTTTCGGCCAAGAGAGAAAAAGAAAATAAGTTTTCATTCGATAGTGCACTTACAAGCCTTTAACATCAAAAGGTTTTGTGCACACTTTCGATTTAGGGTTACGCGAGTTTCAATCATATTGATTGTGAATTCAAAAGTGACCGGAACTATTTTTTTTAGGCTCTTGGTGTTTTACTATTGAAGATCAAGATCAAAAATTCCATATATCCATTCTAAGGTAAGCAATTCAAAGAAAAAGGGAGACCACGCTCCTAGGTGATTCACGTACGTGCTAGGATTGAAGATCTTACAGATTACCATCGACGTAAGTCAATCGGATAATGCGACAAGAGGTATTTAACTCTAACCGTATATTTGAGTTTAATTAATTAAAGGGTTAAGGTTCAAATCTTTAGAAAAATTTTAAACTATACGAAAATTATTTTTTCGCCTTCCGCTGCGGTTTTAAGCAATTTTTCCCTACAATTGGTATCACAGCCTTGGTTGTACCCTTTAATTAATTAAAGTATATATACATGAATCTATTTCTTTTTATTGTGATTATGCATGTTTTAGAAAGAGATGGCACTCTAGGTATTCGCATATATAATTACATGTGGAATGTATGGATTTATATATGTTGTTATAAAGTGAATTGTTATTGCTCGATTTTGGTCCTAGAATTTCAATGTATTTTTTGTTTTGGAATTGTAACAAGAAGGGTGGTCTATTTTCGCCATAATTCCTTCTTGGTAGTTGCTAAGTTCTTATTAATTTTATTGTAAAAATACTGCAGTTTTTTATTGTATTAAAATTTAGTGCAGTTTTTTATCGTATTAAAATAAGTGCAGTTTTTTATTTGTAAAAAAATATATATTTTTCTGCAGTATTTTAATGTATAAAATAAGTTGTAATATATTTAAGATTCGAAGACTCGAAGATTTGAAGAAATTGGAGCATCCGGAACCGAGCTCGGCACCCGCGCGCACAGAGACAACAAGCGCGCACGCAACCAAGCGTGCAGCTGCGCTTGTTGCGGTGCAGCAGCGCGCGCGACCCATGCATGGGCTGGCCATGTGGCAGCTCATGCCCTTGCATGGGCTAGGCGTGTGCATGGTCTGCTTGGTGATCTTCGGGCGCGCGAGTTACGTGCGCGAGATGGTCGCTTGAAGTCTTGTTCGCCAAGAAAGGAGTTTTTTGTATTCCGTACAATTGTAATTTACATGCTTTTCTAGGACGGACAAAAATTGTGGCTATTTATTTTTATGTATAAATATTACAATATTTGTTATTGTATGATAACATGTCATATAGAATACGAGTGCCACTCATATATCTCTTTTGGTATGAACATGCATTGAATGATTTAGGTATCTAATTGGCATCTAGATAACTTGGTAAAATCATTCTTTGGAATTTAATCACACGCCTTAAATAATTGAGTGGGAGAAGGTGTGTTAGAACACCTATGGCCTCCAAGGTTAGTTGAGCTTTATTATTTATTGGTAATCCCCCCGAGGGCCGTCCATAAATTGAATTTAGCAAAATACTTCCTTACAAGGATAGACTAGACAATTGACTCAAACGAGATCTACTCCTAGAGGAGGGATTTTCGTGAGAGAAAATTGAGGGTCGATATCTTGGTAACACACTCATTGTAATTTTATTAATATCCTCCCGAGAGTTCTTGTTAATAAAATTGCAAGGCTAAAATTGAAAATGCTGGTTGTTATTGTATGATAACATGTCATATAGAATACGAGTGCCACTCATATATCTCTTTTGGTATGAACATGCATTGAATGATTTAGGTATCTAATTGGCATCTAGATAACTTGGTAAAATCATTCTTTGGAATTTAATCACACGCCTTAAATAATTGAGTGGGAGAAGGTGTGTTAGAACACCTATGGCCTCCAAGGATAGTTGAGCTTTATTATTTATTGGTAATTCCCCCGAGGGCCGTCCATAAATTGAATTTAGCAAAATACTTCCTTACAAGGATAGACTAGACAATTGACTCAAACGAGATCTACTTCTAGAGGAGGGATTTTCGTGAGAGAAAATTGAGGGTCGATATCTTGGTAACACACTCAATGTAATTTTATTAATATCCTCCCGAGAGTTCTTGTTAATAAAATTGCAAGGCTAAAATTTAAAACGGTGGTTGTTATGTTAACAATTAGGTTGGACCTAGTCCAACTAGTAATTGGTGCGAACTCCCGAAGGAGGCGTAACATTTATGGGTATTGGATCACCGTTGAATTTTTCACGATTGAGTTATTTAATTAATTCAAGATAAATATTCGAAAGTGCTTTATCATGATTATTTACTTATATATGCTTTTTGTTTTATTCAGAAATCATGACCCCATCACTTATGCGTAGGGAAAATCGATATAAAACGCAGCGGAAGAAATGAAAAATAGATTTCGTATGGTTTTAAAATTTTTCTCAAAATTGAACCTTAACCTTTTAATTAATTAAACTCAAATATATACGGTTAGAGTTAAATACCTCTTGACGCGTGATCCGATTGACTTACGTCGATTGGTAATCTGCAAAATCTTTTCCGATGCCCGTGAACAGTACCCGCGTGAACAGTGATCGTGAACAGTACTGCGTGAACAGTGATCGTGAACAGTAACCCCCCCCCCCCCCCCCCCCCCCCCCCGTGAACAGTACCGCGAGATCTTCCAATCTGAACGCATGGTGTGGTGCATCAACTAGTGAGGTTGATCAGTGTTCCGACCTCGATATCTGAGAAGTTTCATCCAGCTTGGAGCCAGATCTGGCTTCCCTTGACCTTTTTGAAGCTAGGTGTGGCCTCCCCTGACCTTTCGAAGCTAGGAGTTGCTTCCCCTGACCTCTCGAAGCTAGGTGCGGCCTTCTAGGGACATTCTTCAGTGTCAGCGAGGTATAAGCGAGTCTCTGGAGCATTTGCGAGGTGACCTCAACTTTGGGGAGCTTCTAGTTTTGGTGATGCGGGCTGGATCTGATCGTTCCGGGCTCTACTCCGGATGTTTCCGGAGCCCGTCCTTGTTCCTGGGGAGGTGTCGTAGTTCGGTTCTGGATAGAAAGGTCTCCTGGTGGAGACTCTCGGGTATGGAACCAGGTCTAGGAGGTGGAAAATTTTCCTTTGGTCCTTAGCCAATTTTGGCTATTAACACATTTAAATATAAAATCCCGTCCGATAAGGAAGGAAGGGATTGAGAAAATCAAGGGGAGAATCAGTTAGTTTAACCTATGAAGACAATGTATAAGAGAAGAACTTCGGCCTTCAGAAAGAGGAGACTACTTTTCGACAGGCATACGACAAGGACCTGACTACACCCTAGAGAAAATTGAGAGCAATTTGAGAGAGATTTGTATCTCACACACTATTAATAAAGAAAGTATTTTTAATTCTTTTTGGGTGGATAATAGTACCAATATTCCTTGTCATTTTACTAGGCACTGTCACACATACGTTCAACCTTGGCCACCACCTATGTGGTAGTGGTCTCGAGGGTGTTAACTGAGATTTCTCGCCCTAAGCAAAATTTATGTTAACACTTTCTGGCGCCGTCTGTGGGAAAACCCTATACCCCGTTAATATAACCAATTATTTGCATTTGCATTTTCATCATTTTACAGGAACCATGAGGCTCCGCTCCTCCTAAGGACAATATAAAGTTTCAGAACAACCTTCGGCGAGGTCTACGTGAAAGGCCCTAAGGAAGGGGAACAAGTCTTGGTATAGCAATCAAGCTTCGGTCCAAACAACTAATGTGCGGGCTTCTGACCACCCTATAATAAGCCAGGCCGCGCTGGACCAACAAGCGGCTGCCTTCGTGGAAACCATCCGCATTTGTCTGCTCACCGAAGGTATCACAGTCCAACCAACAAACCCGAATGATCAGGGAGAACCGAGCAGGTTCAGGGCTAGGCAGCCTGCTTTCGACTGCCTGGGACCTCCTCTTCCAGAGCCAGCTCGAGACAGGACTGGGCGCCAACTTTCTATCCGGGATAGGCTAGGACCCATGCCCCCAGTTCTGAGAAGACCTTCACAATATCATCCCAGGCGAGTTAAGTCTGCCGTAGATGCTTTGACCCGGGAGCAACGAGAGGTACCTTGTCCAATGGGCATCGAGAAGAAACGCTCGGGCCCAAGAGGAAGAAAATCGACAAACTTCCCGAGTGGATCCTATCCATGAAGGGGATCGGATAGAGGTCACCAGTTCATCAGAGGGACTCGACAGCGAAGAATCCGAGGTCAATTCAAAGAAACATGGGAACAAATGACTGAGGGATCAACTGGAAAACCTATAGAAGAAGGTCCAGCAGATAAGAAAAGGAAAGAACAAGGAGGATAAAAAGGATCCATTAAGTGAGATGAACACTCCATTCACTAGGAGGATCCGGGAAGCGAAGCTCCCACCGAAATTTTAAATGCAAACAGATAAGTTCTCCGGAACAGAAGACCCTCTAAGCCACCTGGAGAGCTTCGTCCAACAGATGGAGGTCCAGAACACTACCATAGCAGCTATGTGTAGGATGTTTCCAATGACCCTAACCAACTACGCGAAAGCTTGGTTCAGGAAGCTGCCTGCTGGTAGCGTGGATTCTTTCACGAAGTTATCAACAGATTTTTACTCGCAGTTCCAAGGGGTCAAACCTCATCCGAAGGATCCTATACACCTCCAAAATGTGATTCAGGAATGAAGTGAGACACTTCAATCGTACATGGAACGTTTTCACAGAGATGTTATACAAATGGGAGTTTTCGCCGAGAAAGAGACTCTCGCCAATTTTAGGCGGAACCTGTGGGCGGGAAAGCTTTTCCATTCCTTCACCAAGAGACCTCATGAGACTTACCATGAGGCCTACGATCAGGCTCTTGAGCAGGTCAAGATCGACGAGCAACTCAAAGTCAAGATGGAACACGAAGATATGAGAACGATGAAGCATCAGAAAAAAGAAGCCCCCAAATCTGAGCAAGCTCAGAGAGCTTAGAATAAACCTTCCAATAGGTCGACATATCGCTTCCCCACTCCTCAGCATAGGCAAGAAAAATATCCAACAAGACGAACCCCTCATCGGGCTTCGCCACCTCCCAGGACCGTAGCCCCCGTAATGCTAGGGGAGAAAGGGTATGACTACTACACTCCCTTGAACACTTCTAGGGAAATGGTCTACCTTGCTATACGAGACAAGGGGCTACTCCAAAAGCTTGCTCCCATGAAAGCCCCAGTTGACAGGAAGAACCGGTACAAGTACTGCAACTTCCATGAAGACGTGGGCCACAACACTTCAGAGTGTTATAATTTGCGCAACAAGATTGAAGCCCTGATAAGGGGGGATGCTTGATTGAGTTCTTACAGCAGATCAGAGATAACATTCAGACTGGAAGGGAGGTATAAGCCGAGATCCGCGAGGATACGAAGAAGAGAAATGGGGAATAGACTGGTTTAATGCAACAAATCCAGGTGATACACACCATCAACGGAGGGCCCACACTGGCTGGCACCTCCAATAATTCCTAAAAAAACCATGCAAGGAAGATCCCTCTTACAGAAGATCCCTCTTACAGAAGAAAGCCAAAGCCCGATGGAGCCCTCTCAGTCATCACAGATCGTTTTCACTGAAGTAGATGTCTTCAACACCGTGCAACCTCATGATGATCCTATGGTGATCACGATACAAATTGCCAACTGCCTAGTCCATCGAGTGATCGTAGATACGGGCAGCAGTGTAGATATCCTCTTCAAGGATACTTTGGAAAATTAAATCTAAAGCAATGGTGTTACAATAGTTGTACAACTCCACTTTATGTGTTCATCGGGGATTCGATCGTACCGGTGGGATCGAAGATACTCCCAATAATTGTCGGAATCGCACCTCTCCAACAGAATGTCATAACGGACTTTGTTGTGGTTGACACCCCATCGGCCTACAATGTCATCCTAGGAAGACCATTCTTGTCATCCTTGAAGAGAGTCTTGTCTATATACCATAATGTTCTGAAGTTCCCAGTGGGAACCAAGGTGGGGGAGGTACGCGGAGACCAGCAAGCAGCTAGGAAGTGCTACACAGTGTCTGCCAATCTTACGGTTTTATCAAAATAGTGCGTACAGGTCATAATAATCCAGGAAGATATGGAAACATCCCAGGTAATCCAGGAAGAAATGGAGCCCTCTGAGCATCCAGAGAGTGAACCCATAATGCCTTATGAGGAGGAACAGAGCAAGGAGTGGGCTAACGGGCAACCCGTAGATAGACTAGAAGAGATACCCATCAGAAATGACGATCCCTTCAAGGTCGTCAAGGTCTGGGCTACCGTCGAGCCAGAAGTGAAAGAAGACTTAATTGATCTTCTCAGAGAATTCAACGACATCTTCACATGGAGCCATGATGAAATGCTTGGGATCCCGGTATCATTGGCCACCCATCGATTAGCAGTAGATCAAACAGTCAAGCCCGTCAAACAAAAGAGGCGTCACTTTAACGCTGAGAGGAACACTGCGGTGTAGGAAGAAGTAGATAAATTGATCATGGCAGGGTTTATCAGAGAAGTGCGCTATCCCGAGTGGATCACCAACGTGGTCATGGTTACGAAGGCGAATGGGAAGTGGCGTATGTGTGTCGATTACATCGACCTCAACCGAGCATGTCCAAAAGACAGTTTTCCTTTACCAAAGATTGACCAGCTGGTTGACTCCACGTCCGGAAATAAACTTCTGAGTTTTATGGATGCGTTCTCAGGATTCAACCAAATTAAGATGCACCCAGTTGACCAAGACAAGACCAGTTTCATTACTAGGCAGGGCTTGTACTGCTACAAGGTGATGCCATTTGGTTTGAAGAATGCAGGGGTTACATACCAGCGGCTGGTTAACAAGATGTTCAAGCTCGAGATCGGAAGGGTGATGGAGGTATACATAGATGACATGATCACAAAATCACCAACCGTAGAAGGACATCGGGAAGATCTTCGTAGGACCTTTCTTATACTGAGAGAAAACCAGATGCGGTTGAACCCCTCCAAGTGTGCCTTCTGGATAACAGCGGGGAAGTTTCTAGGTTTCATGGTTCGTGAGAGAGGCATAGAGGCCAACCAAGAATAAATCAAAGCTATCTTGGACCTAGAATCCCCTATATCACTCAAACAGGTACAAATTCAGACTAGGGGTGTAGCGGCGCTCAACAGGTTTATCTCTCGCTCCACTGATAAATGCCTTCATTTCTTCAAAGCCATCAAACAAGATAAAAACATGAAATGGAGCCAGTAGAGTGAGCAAGCTTTCCAAGCCTTGAAAAAAATACCTAACAAGCCCACCGTTGTTAGTCAAGCTAGTTCCTAGAGAGGAGCTGCATATCTACCTGGCCATCTCAGAAACTACGGTAAGCGGAGTTTTGGCCAAGGAGTGTGGCGATGGGATTCAAAGGCCCATATATTATGTGAGTCATGCTTTAACCAAGTCAGAGAAAAATTATATTCTCTTGGAAAAGCTTGCTTATGCTCTGGTGATCTCGGCGAGGAAGCTCCATCCCTACTTTCAAGCTCATTCAATGGCAATGGTGACGGACCAACCTCTCCGCCAATTCTAACAAAGACCAGATATGTCTGGAAGACTAGTCTTATAGGCCCCAGAGCTCACTCAGTTCGATTTAAAATATAATCCCCGGACCACGATTAAGGCACAGGCTTTGGCAGACTTCGTGGCAGAATTTTCAGCGCTCCCAGGTCAAGAGAATCCCGCAGCACCAAATGAGATACCTGAAAAGACCTCCGAGATCTACAATTAGACGGAAGGCTGCAAGTCCTGGACCCTCTATACAGATGGAGCATTTCGACAAGCTGGGGGAGGAGCTGGCGTAGTTTTAATAGACCTGGAGAGGACTAAATTCTGTCACTGTTTCAGATTCGAGTTCAAAGCCACAAATAATGAAGCAGAGTATGAAGCCCTCCTAGCTGGGATGAAGGCAGCCATCGAACTAGAGGCCGATTACCTACAAATCAAAAGCGACTCATTGCTTGTTGTCAATCAAGTGTCTAGGGTGTATCAGGCAAATGGAGATAACATGGCTGCCTATTTAAAGCTAGCTCGGTTGCTAAAAAATAAGTATAAGGGGTTCAAGATCAATCAGGTGCCTCGACACCAAAACCATCGCACGGATGTTCTGGCTAAGCTAGCTGTAAATGGAGGCCAATCTTTACCACGAGGAATTCCCCTCCAAGTGATCTCCCAGCCAAGCATAGCCACAAATAAGGAAATCTGCACCCTAGATCGTCAGCCTTGCTGGATGGACCCGCTCCTCGAGGAGCCCGATCAAGCCCGAAGAATTAAAAGACTCTCGGTCCGATATTGCTTGGTAGACGGGTACCTCTACAGAAGAAGTAGATCCCTCCTTTTACTTAGATGTTTGCATCCTAATGATGCTAAATGGGTACTAAGAGAGGTTCACTCTAGGAACTACGGGACCCACATCGGTGGAGAGGCTTTAGCATATCAAGTGCTTCGTAGGGGTACTATTGGCCGACCATCCACCAAGTCGCAAGAAGCTTTGTACAATCTTGCGAGCCATGTCAAAGGACATCAAACTTGAACCACCAGCCACCTGAGCAACTGTCGTCTCTCAGTTCACCCTACCCATTTGCCATGTGGAGGATAGACCTAATTGGACCGCTTTCTACTACTCCTGCACAGGTGAAATATGCTATCGTGGCTATCGACTATTTCATAAGATGGGTCGAGGCAGGGCCTCTTTCTCGGATATCAAAAAAGAATACGACCAAGTTCATCAAAACCAATGTGGTATGTAGATTTGGGACCCCTCTCATCATTATAGCCGATCTAGGCAAACAGTTCGACAACGCCAGATTCAAAGATTTCTGCAAAGGATTGGGCATCGACCTCAGGCTCGCTTCAGAAGCCCATCCCCAGACTAACAGGCTGGTGGAGTCCACCAACAAGACTATCAAGAAGCTTCTAAAGAAGAAACTACAGCAGAAAAAAGGAAAATGGGCCGAAGAGCTGCCAGAAGTCCTTTGGGCATATCGGACTACAAAGAGAACAGCTACCGGGGAGACAGCATACTCTCTGGCTTTCGGAGTTGAAGTGGTCCTCCCTATTGAGCATAAATTAAACTCATTCAGGGTGCAACATTTTGAACCCGAAAGTAACGAGGTCAAGCTCCGGGCTAATCTGGACCTCATAGAAGAGAAATAAGACCGGGTAGCGGAGAAAGTGGCAATCTACCAGAGTAAGAGCATAGTTGCCATCCGGATCTCGAGACCATGAAATAGCTAAACAGTCCTCCTGATGCCTTGGTCGGGCAACAACCCATAAGAAGGGTCTGAGTGTAAGAGCATAGTTGCCATCCGGACCTCGAGACCAGGAAATAGCTAAACAACCCTCCTGATGCCTCGATCGGGCTACCTCTCCTGAAACGGATTTAAATATAAATATTTGTTTTCGTTTGTAGGATCAAGATCATCCTGGTAAGAATTCCCTACAAAGCCAGAATGAAGTATGAACAAATTATCATCAAGGATGCAGTTTTGGTTCCTAGTCAGGACCAGGAATAAAACAAGAGTTGCTCAAGTTAATCAGTTTCTCATTAAAGACAAAAACAGCCTATCCCCCGATAAGGCTACATCTATCAAACGGGGAGCCAAACCTCCGAGTACAGGCTATTAAAAAAAAACTAAACTAATCAAGAGTAAAACGAGGTGCCCACCCCCTTTTCTAGGAAATCAAGGCCAATCATGAACAGGCAGCGTCAAGCTTTGGAGCCCTCTTGATTTCCTTCTGCTGATCCTCCTCCCTCATGCTGATCCTCGCCATCAACCCCCCCCCCCCTTCAAGTGGTTGCCCATCTTGGTTATCCTCGCCAACCATCCCTCCATTCAGAGGCTCCTCATATTGATCAGCATGATCTTCCTCCAGGACTTTGTTAATCACTGCCATAACCTCAGACGGGATAGCCGCATCGAGAAGGGTAGCCATAGACCCTGTTTGGCTCCTGTCGACCTCCATCTCCATTATAAGGGGTTCCTCAGATGGGCTCATTGCTCCTTCCTCAGCTCCTAGCTGATCTCTTTCGGATCGAGAGGACAGAACCTTAGTTGAAGATTCCCCAGGACCTGAAGTAGTAAAGATAGGATGAGGAAATGGAGGATCTGCCTGGACGGGTTGCTTTCCAGCTCCTGCCTGGCTCGAAAGAACCGCCTCGTCATCATCAGGGCGAGACAACTCAGCAGCCTTAATCATTATCTCCTTTCTATCCCAATAGGTGATGGATGATATATCAAAGTGAAGAGGGAAAGCCTCAGCGACCTGAAAGGAAGCGTAGAAATATCCTTCACTAAAAAAGGTCTCCGCGTCAGCTTGCAGCTTGGTCACCTGGGCAGTCAAAGCCTGATTCTCGAGGTCCAATTTCTTAGCCTCGGCTTTCCAAGAATCCCTCTGCATGGCCCGCCGGGTAGATTGGAGACGTTCTTGATCATAAGACTGCTTTGTCCTCTCATGATCACAACGAAGCTCGGCTAGCTCGATCTCAATTTTTCCTTGGTTGGAGGTCATCTCTTCTACTAAGGTCCGAGCCCGCTTGAGCAATCCCATGGCTTTCTAGGCTTCTGCTTAAGCCTTAGCAGCCCGGTCACGAAGGAGGGTTACCTGGTGGCCCATGGATACATCTAACTTGAAGGCCTATAAAATACAAAGCCAGGGTTAGAAAATGAACAAGCTGGCAGAAACAGTACAAAGAAAATACAATTACCTCAGCTAATACAGCAGACCCCTTGGTGAGCAAGACATCCATAGGCATTGAGGCCATCCTGGAGATCCCACCTCCCGGATAGGATGCGATGAATTGTTCCAGGACTTCATCCTGCCCCGTCGAGCTCGACTGAGGGTGGGAACCGCTAGGAGGAATCCCTGTGACACCACTTTTCAAAGTCCTCCAAAGCTCGGGGGGTTGGAAGCGTAGCGGAATCAGGAGGATGAGTCGTGGGAGTAGCAACTTTAGCAACAACAACAGAAGGGGCAGAAACAGTTGGACAAACAGCTTGGGGAGCCTTACCCAAAGCCCGAAAAGCCCTGCGATGCAAGGTTGGCCATCTTAGACCCAGCTGGGGAGGTAGATTGAGCAAGAGCTGGTGCGACCCTCGCAAAGGGAAAAGGAGTTCAAGCCTGAGGAGAACGTTGGACGTCACGGGAAGCTGGCTTAAAAACAAAAACTGTGTGTAAACAAAACAAAAAAGGAAACGTCAGAACTTAGCTAGTCAACAAGACAAAGCAAGACGATTCAGTGACACTTACGAGGAGTAGCATCTGAGATCCGCAGGTATTGATTCACCCTACAAGGATCGAAGGCTTTAGCTGTTGGGAACTTCAGGTTCAAGTAGTTCCTGGCTAGAATAGCCTTCAAAATAGTTTCAGATTCAGATGGCAGGGAGTCCTAGTCCTATGATGGTTTGTCACTAAAAGCTGTGGGAACCTCGAACTCATGCCCCCAATGAAAATTGATCTTCCCCAATCACCCCCGTAAGGATCTATTCTTCCTTCCAGGCGGGGTCCTTCTTCAAATCTCGGGGAATAAAAAAGTTGAGCTTGTTCTTGGCCTTAGCATAAAACAGACCTGAGGGAGCGCCAGATAGGCTCCCGATTTGGAAAAGATTGTCCAGTTCCTCTGCTCCGGGCTCTCTCATCACCTTGCTCAGCTGGTATTATTCCCTCCACAGCACGAGGAAGCCAATCAAATGCCTCCAGAAGCCGGGCGTCAACTGGAGGGGAGCAAGCTAGATGGCGTTGAGTGCTTGTCGAAGAGTAGGATGAAGGGGAAGCCTAACCCCATTCTCGAGAGCCGCCACATGAATTTGAAGCACGCTTTCTGAGGGATTGAACAACTCATAACCCTTGAGAGGTACTGAGATAGAAATGCTGTCGGGAATGCCGTACTTAGACCTCAAACGATCAATCATGTTTGGATCAACGGTGGAATCAGGGACAACCCTGAAGTCGTAGGGAGGAAGCCTCTCCAAAGGGGGGCCGGAATCCGTGATTTGATGCTCCCCCGCGGCATCGCCGCCAACCTCTTTATCGGAGTCTTCATCGGCTAGTTTCAGAGGATGGTCGGGATGGTTAGAAAACCTGGTCCCAATGGACACATTCTTGTTCGACCACCGACGCTGCTGATTAGGCGGAGAATCATCGCTATCTAAGCTCTTCCTTGCCCGTTTTCCAGGGGCAAGGTTGAAGAACTCTTCACCGTCAACCATGGAATCAACGGAGTCGTGACTGGTTTTCGACATGATGGAATGAAGTCAATGAGGATGAGGAATGAAGAAAAAGATATGCTTGAGAGAAAGTTTTTGAGAGAAAGTTTATCTTGGGAAAATTTGAAATTTGAGAGATATGAGGAAGACATTGAGATAAACAAGTATATATAGGCAAGAGGGCAGCAGCACGAGCAGTCGAGATCTTCGGTTAAGATCACCTAAAATCTCGAAGACTGCCGTTACGCAGCCGGATTAACTCGGAAATAAACCAATCAGCTCACGCCACGTCACTTGCGCAGTTAATGAGAAGATTTCCCCAAGATTCTGGTAACGGTAAAGAAGGAAAGATTTCCCAAATAAAATAAAAAATCTGACTCCAACCCCAAGCTCGACAACCGGTGTTCAAGTCAGAGGGGACTTCTGTTAATAGCTAAATTTGGCTAGGGATCAAAGGGAAATTTTCCACCCTCTAAACCTGGCTCCATGCCCGAGGTCATCCACCAGGAGACCATGTTATCCAAAGCCGAGCTACGATACCGCCCCCTATAAATAAGGACGGGCTCCATAAACACCAGGAGTAAAGCCCGGCTCGGTCAGATCGAGCCCACATCAAAGAACCTGAAACCAGGAAATCCCCCCGAAGTCGGGATTACCTCGCAATCTCTCCAGAAGCTCACCTATACCTCGCTGACATAGTGGGGTGTCCGTAGGAGGCCACACCTAGCTCCAAAAGATCAAGGGAGGTCAGACCTAGCTCTTGGCTAGACTAAACTCCAGAATATCGGGGCTAAGATACTTATCGACCTCACTATCTGATGTACCTCACCAAAATATATACCATATTCAATGACTCCTATAGGGGATCATGCTAACAAAACCTGAAGATACACTGGATCATATCTTAAGACGTTACATAAGTACAGAACAAGTAATAAAGTCCAAGTAGGAAACAAATTGATCTCCACCAAGATATTCTCAACTCAGCAATTAACACAAGGTCAATGACATTTAAATTTAAAATCCCGTCTGCTAAGGAAGGAAGGCATTGAGAAAATCAATGGGAGAATCAGTTAGTTTAACCTATGAAGACAATGTATAAAAGAAGGACTTCGGCCTTCAAAAAGAGGAGACTACTTTTTGACAGGCATACGACAAGGACCCGACTACACCCTAGAGAAAATTGAGAGCAATTTGAGAGAGATTTGTATCTCACACACTATTAATAAAGAAAGCTTTTTTGATTCTTTTTGGGTGGATAATAGTACCAATATTCCTTGTCATTTTACTAGGCACTGTCACACATACGTTCAACCTTGGCCACCACCTACGTGGTAGTGGTCTCGAGGGTGTTAACTGATATTTCTCGCCCTGAGAAAAATTTATGTTAACACTCTTCAATGGTTCTGAAGTTTTATGTTCTAGGTTGACTAGGAAATAAGATGACATATATACAGGGTAGAAAAAAAGACACCAAGGAAAGGATGAAAATACCCCAAAATTTATGTCCTCCACGGGATGTTCTGCGGGATGACCCATTGAGACATGACCTGTGGAAACCATTGATGGTTTTTCCACAGGATACTTCACGGGATGACCCGCAGAGACTTATCTCTCGGAAACCACTGAGGGTTTTTCCACGGGATACTTCGCAGGACGGCTGAACGGATTATCCATCAGAAAATTTATAAAATGCATACCCACTTGAGTTTCCAAGGGGTTTTCAAGGGACTTATGCAAGACCCAATGACACACCAACCAACCAACCAACCAAGGGACAAGTAAAAGGATGCACACATGTAAGCAAAATAGGCACAATGCAAGATGGATAAGCATTCATGAGAATGGAGTGTGTGTGCGTGTGCAACTAAATCTCTTCAAACAGTTAAGTAAGTGACATGGTACATGAATTTTAGGCCAGGATCACTGGTAACATGGAGTCAGGTGTGCAAAGTCTTTTTCAACAAGTATTTTCCGTCGCAAAAAGCAAAGGACTTAAGGTTGAAAATAGCATCCTTTGTTGAAGAGGACGGTGAACCCTTCCATGAAGCATGGGAGAGGTTTAACTTGTTGTTAGCACAAATGCCGCCACATACATACCACCCAGAGTTGAAGGTTAATTCCTTCTATAGTGGACTTTCACCAATCACACAAATGCTAGTAGACAATGCGTGCGGAGGTACAATAGCAGACAAGAGAGCAGTTGAGGCGTATGACATCTTGGAGAAGATTGCCCAGAACTCACAACAGAGGACATCACACGTGAGAAGGGGCGGAAGGATAGAAGTGGGTCAGGATACCCAAGTTCAAATTCAGATGTCCAGAATGAACAAAGAGCTCCAATCGATCAACGAGCTTATAACTGGAAAACTAGGGTCCTCCCAAGGAGTGAGTCAAGTGATGGGGGAGATAGAAGGAGGAGAAGGGCAGTTTGGTTAAGAAGAGCAAGCCCAGGCCCTTGGGGAATTTCCAAGGCCAAAGAATGACCCGTATTCAAACATGTACAACCCCGGGTTGAGAAACCACCCAAACTTGTATTGGTCCAACAACAACCACCTAGGGGCAACAAATTACAAAGGTGGCAACAATAATTTCCAAGGTGGAAACAACAATCAGGGGTACCAAAACCGTGGGTACAATAGGTACAACCAAGGAGGGCCTAACAATAACAACCAATGGAGAAGTTCAAGTAGTAACCCACAATCCAACTTTAATTCCCAAGCATCCGCTAGCCAACAAAGGGACAAGTCCCTAGAGTAGATAGTGAGCACAGAAATCAAAACGGTTGGTATCGGGTCAGAAGCCCTCAAGAACACCTTGCATGCCTCTGAGCAACGAATAACCGCTTACATGAAGTCCAATGATCAGAGGGAAAATAGTCATGGAGCGTCACTGAAGAAGATGGAAACTCAGTTGGCATAAATTTTTGATGCATTGGTCAAGAACAAGGGGAAGGCATCAAGCACCGATAATCATGTTAACGTGTTGGAGGTCATCAAGTTGGGAGTTGAAGAGACCGAGAAAAGTGTGGTAGAGGTCACAGTTAATGAAGATAGGGGAAGTGGCATAGACTCCCCCATTAAACTTTCGGACCCCGGAAGTTTCATCGTAGAGGTACGAATTGAGAATTCACCAAGGATGGGAGCAGTGCTTGATATGGGGGCTAGCATCAATATGATGCCATTAGAGTTATATGAACACTTGAAGATTCAGTCAATCAAGCCTACTTCCCATACTCTCATCATGACAGACAATTCTTCCATCACCCCAGTTGGTATTGTGGAGGAAGTTTACGTGAATATGCACAGTTTGATGGTTCCAGTAGAATTTGTGGTGTTAAATTGCAAGCGAGGAGAATCCAGTGGTAGGGACTGGAAATTGCTTTTGGGGAGGTCATTCATGGCCACAACGGGTTTGGTAGTCGATATTTGTTCTAGGGACATTTCCTTCAGCTGTGGAGGCAAAAGTGTTAACTTCAAGGTAACATCCCCCGGAGCAAGCCAAGTCGAAGATTGTTTGGTCTTGGAAGCACCAAATTCAAGAAAGAAAAGAAGTCTGGTGCTCACCCTTGTGCATGCTTTTGAGGGTGTGAATGAGATGGAATTGGGAAACAAATACTGCATTAAGGAAAGGCAAGAATCTAAATTTGAAGAGGATGAATCAAGTACTGAAATTTTTGAACAGTTAGGTGAGCTTGAGCAAGACAACACGAAGCTCAAACTAGAGGTTTATTTGCTCAAGGCTGAGAATGGACTGTTGAAGAAGAAATTGCATGACCTCTCAACATTGAACAACGGTTTAAAGGAGTAAGTAGTGGAGCTTGCTACAAAAGAGGAGTTAGTCTCCAAAAACCTAGAAGAGATGGCAAAGCTCTCAGAAGAATTTGAGGAAGATAATGGGAGAAGGTCAAGAAAACTTCAGCTAGGTGTTGAGGAGTCTGCAAAAGCGGTAAGGGAATTGCAAGAATGGTTCAGCACAAAAGAAGATGAGTTGAAGCGGGCCAAGGTCAAGGAGTGTGATTTGATTGAGCAACTCGATGTGATAGAAAACGAGGTCAAATCCCTCAGATACGGATAATAAAAAGGGGCCCACACCAACAACCGAACATGGAGTTTCCCTAACCATCATGTTACTAATTACTTTTGTGCCAAAATAGGGCACACTAAGGCTTATTGCTTTAGTTTCCAAAGGTTCAAGGCAAGTAGAGTTTGGTCTAGGATGAACCCACCAAAGGTTAAACAAATATGGGTTAGAAAAGACCTAGTTGGACAAGTGAGGAAAGTGGGGAGAGATGCAGTACATAGGCATTTGGCACCAGTTTGGATGGCCAAGTTGAATGTGCTCCCCATTCCGGTCAAACCTCCTTTGGTTGACCGGGTCCCACTTTGAGTGCATTGCATTCACTTTTGAATTCGTTTTAGTATTTTTACTTTCCGGATGGGTAGTTTTTTTTTTGTCTTTGTGAAGTTTTGGAACATAGTGCTTGTTAATGTGTTATGAGTAGTTTTGGTGCAGATACAGTTGCAGGGAAGAGTCTAGGAATCAGTCTAGGGAAACAGTGCGGTTATAGTGCGGGTCAGTCACCCGCACTCGTCCAGCACTCCGAAGGCATCAGGTAATAAAGTGCGAGTAAAGTGCGGGTTAGTCACCTGCACTCCACCCGCACTTTGGTCGCGCAGCATATATACTGCCTGTCGTTCTCTAGGGTTCCACTTTATCACAAAAACAAAACAAAACAGAGACTTTCAAATTTTTCCCTCGTCTCAACTGAAAGGTATTCCGTGTGTGCCACATATTCGATTTTCAACAACCAAGATATGAATTCTACCTCCAATTTAATTACATATTACTCTAATCTCAAATTCTGAATCATTTGTCAACAAATTTTCCCTCTTTTTGCAGGAACTTCATTGTTCAAGGATGGGCCATGATTTGTGTGCCCTTTTTCCTTGCTTATTTTGATTGTGTATGATGCTTTAATTATAAAGAATGTGGAGAATTGCGGTTTCAATTATCTCAATCCTTGATTTCACATAATCACATATTCAATTCTGGAACTTTTGAACTCTTTATTGAATATCTATGAGATTAAATGATAAGTTGTTGTCTAATTATGCATGTGAAATGTTCTATACATGGTTTATGGCCATATTATTGTGATTTGATTCACTGAATTGCTGTGAGTGTAAAGTGTGGGTGTTGTTTGTGTTTCTGCCTGTGCCAGGTAACTGGAAACGAATGAAAGTGCGGGTCCAGTGCAGGTCAGTCACCCGCACTCCACCCGCACTCTATCAGCCTGGCAGATTTTTCGTTCTGTCAATTGTTTCATCATAACCTCATGGTTCCTTGATGCGAGTATTCCCTTAAAACTATTGTTTATTGTGTAGATGTCCGGAAGAACCAGGCAATCAACTGGGCAAGGCAGTCAAGGTTCCAAACGAAGACCGAGGAGAGGACCTCAAGTTCCACCACCATGGGTCATGCACCCAGAGTTCGAGGACCGTTTAGAATATTTCAGGGAATGAGACGTCGTGGTGGAAAAGGGGATAGCAGTTGAAGAGATGGAGGGCACCTCAATCCCTCTAATGGTAGAAATGAGGGGATGGGAAACCTTCGTTAGCCCCCCCCCCCCCCCCCCCCCCCCCCCGATGTATTATAGAAGGGTGGTTAAGGAATTCTTTGCTGGAATGGTACCTGAAAATTTTCAGCGCACTTCTTCTGTTCTGGTCCGAGGGGTGGAGGGTCCGAATGACTATAGCGGACATTAACAAGTATTATAGGACAGAGCTTCTAGTTGATCACAAGGCGGTCGGACGACTAAGGTAGGGGGTGACTTGGAATGAATTCTTTGTGACACAAAATGTGGATTTTGCCAATCAATTGGTGATCAGTCCAATGGACTTTTGGGTGGCACCAGATCACCGCATGAAGCACACCAACTTGAAGAGTGAGTTAGGTTTTTGGCACGTGTTCATCTCCCATTCATTGATCCCTAGGAAGCACAGAACTTCAGTGAACTTCAATGCAGCAATGATCCTGTAGTGTATACTGCAGAATCAGTTGGTTGACATAGGCTTTCTGGTAAAAAGAGAGATACTTGAACTGTGAGGTGTCAGAGTAGGCAAGCAGCCACTCATCTTCCCTAGCCTAATCACCAAATTTTGCAAAAATGCAGGGGTGGATTTGGGATCCGATCCCTTTGAATGTGGTTTGGGGCCTATTGGGCGGTTTACATGGAATGACCAAGTGAGAGAGCGAGACCCCTCTAGTGTCAGAGTCAGAACAGGGAGAAAGAAATCTGCTCGAGGGGGAAGCACAAGCATACAGGCTGAAGACATTCCGGAACAACCAGATTTGGAACCGGTTTATCTAGAATACGGTGATTACAGGCCCGCTACTTCCCCACCCCTGCAAGAGACTTCTGGAGAGGTCCCTTGGCAGACCTTGCTTATAGGATTGGAGAACCTCAGAACCGAGGTCGTCAAAAATAGGAAACAGATTGCTGAGAGCAGAGCGGAAGCCAATGAGTATTTTACTGACATTTGGGGCAACCTCACTGACATGAGGGAGGCACTCAGTCTCCCAAGTTATCCACAGAAGAGGAAGAGGCCCGCTGCTTTCTCACCTCCTTCAAGGGGCCCAGACATTGACCCATATGGAGTAGAGCTCCGAGCTATAATGGAGAGATCCAGGAGGGAACATGAAGATCGGATCAGATCTGAACTCGACCCCAAGGGGAAAGGGATCTCTAGTGAACCGGAGAAGGAGTTTCAGACGAAGATTAACCATCCGTTCCTTTTTGTTTATTGCTATTATTCTAGGACTATTTACTATTATTTCTTTTATTTGTAATTTCCTTTAACGGCTTGGACTTGTTTTTCTTTTCTTTTCGCATTTGATTTTCGTTTGGTAGAGTTGTTGTGTGGTTTTAAGCTAGGTTGTGCATCTTTTGGGAAGCACACAACAACATGCATGGACAACGAACTAGCTTCCTTCTAAAGGGAGTTTTCTACCTTCCATTTTGTACTCAAGCTTTCAATGAGTGCGTTTAGATTTTGTTATAATGAATGAGCATGGTCGAGCGTATGTCTAGATCCGGTTTGGGGGTGTTAAACCCTCATTCCACCAATTATTGAGATTATGCTTGTTATTGGTTGCGCTTTATGCATGTTCTTCATTTTTGAGTCGTCTGTGGTGTTTCTCCCCCTTTAGGACATACCTGGTGGTTTCCAACAATGGGGACATTGTTGAGTTTTGGTTTGGGGGTGTGTTACGCCTTGTTCAGTCATTATTATAGTTTTATAGTGTCCAATTTTTCAATTTTGTCGCTTGTCCAATTTTTGAAACTGTAACCAGTATAGGTATGATACCTCTAGAGTGTGCTTTTGGCGAGTTCTTTTTATGTGCTCTAACCTTGTTATATAGGTTGGTGCTACTTGAGGGTTCGCTTGCACCACCATGGGGTCGTCCCACCCGTTGGTGTTAATTATTGGGGACTCAATGTTCCCATGTCTTGTTCTAATAGTGGAGATACTCGTGAGATCACAAATACAAGCATTAAAGTGCGTTTTCTTAGTGTATTATTGATTATTCTTAAACACGCCTCTCGTCATTTATGTCATGTGCCTTAGGACTTGCATATCATTTGTGAATTGCGTGATGGATGCTTTCATTCCCTTTTTAGATGGTTGTGGAAGTGATATTAGGGAATGTATGTGTATTGAATTACCTCTATAGCCTAAATGCCACATGCCATATTGTGTGCTCCAAAGCCAAGTTTGAGGCCAAACACTTACTCTTTTATTTGGTACCACATTCAACCATATACCTAATAGCCTAAACACATGCCTACCCATATACTAATCATGTTAGGATGTGAAATGGTGGTGATGAAAGGAGTTAAGCTCTAAATGGTCCAACATCGGGTAAAATGAAATAATTGTTGAAAATATGCAAGGAAAGGGCAAAGAACTGTAGTTGTGTGCCATAAATGCCCAAGAAAGGGAAATTGTAACAACTCAGAATGGAGTATAACATTGTGATTTGGAAATTGTAAAAAGAAAATTAAAAGAGAAATTGTACTTGAAGTGCCATAATGGGGATTGTATTATGTTAAATACGCTCAAACGGAATGCATCATTGAAGGCACACATGTGGGTTAAAGGATTTCCTAGAGGTTTGCGTTTAAGTGATAAAAGAACATGGTGTGGGAGTAGGGATATATTCTAGCATGATTGGTGAGTTTGAACTCCAAATGTCTATATTCTTTGTGTAACCTCATTCAACCCCACAACCAAACTATAACCGGTTGAAAAGCCCTATTTGATCCATATAAGTCTAGTTTGGAAATGTCGGTTGAAGCACGATCTTTCACATCCATGGCATGGTGACTTGTTCCTAGGATAGTTCATTGCTTAAATTTTATACAGAATCTTCTTTGCATACTTGTTTGTATGGAACTTAGAACTCTGTGAGGAAAGAAAAGAGAGAATCCATGTGAGTTTTAGAATTGAAGCGAATTATGCTCAAGTTATGGGAGGAAGTTGTCCCTAATTCATGAATGCCTTTAGGTGTGGGATTTGTGTTAGTACGAGCCTACCTTGGGTGTCTCCAAATTGCTCTTGATCTTGTGCATATGTTTTTCTCCTCTCTATCACACTTATTTGTATCATATCACACATTGGACTTGCGGCATTGTTGAAGTATTGTTTAGGTGTCTAGAAATTACAATCAGTTGGCGTCTTATTGTTTTAGATTATATTTGCTCGAGGACGAGCAAAGGTTTGGTTTGGGGGTGTTTGATCGGGCCAAATATGTAGTATATTTAGGCCCTCAAATCCTTACCTTGTGTTCTGTTTTCGTGCATTTTTGTATCTCTGATGGGTTGTCTTGTGCATAATTGTAGGAAATAGAGCAAAGATGGGTTTGGAAGCATGTTGCGGTGATTTCCGCAAAAAAGGGGCAAAAGGAAAGACAAAGGAGCATAAGCAGCTCTACAGTACGGGTCAAGTGCGGGTCAAGTGCAGGTCAAGTGCGGGTCGCAACCGCACTCCAGCCGCACTCATGCTCATAGCCGAGACATGATGCAAGTGAAGAGATAAAGTGCGGGTATAGTACGGGTCATCCAACCGCACTCCACCCGCACTGTTGCCAAACCAGAGAAGCCGAAGTTGCACCTGACGTTAAAGTGCGGGTACTGTGCGGGTCATCCAATCGTACTCTACCTGCACTAATGCCAAACCAGAGAAGTTGAAGATGCACCTGACATTAGAGTGCGGGTACTGTGTAGGTCATCAAACCGCACTCCACCCACATTGTTACCAAGACCAGAAGAGCAGAATTGCACCTGACATTAGAGTGCGGGTACTGTGCGGGTCAATCAACATCATTCTACCCGCACTGTTGCTCAAGACAGAAGGTAGATTATGCACCTGACAGTGAAGTGCGACTCAAGAGCGATCAAAGTGCGGTTCCAAGTGCAGGGTCAAGTGCGGGTAATTCAACCGCACTCCACCCGCACTATAGCCCAGAGCCGAGAACTGAAGATGAAGACAACCCATACAGTGCGGGTAATTCACCTGCACTCCACCCGCACTCCACGCTCGCCAGATTGATTTTTGAAGTTTAAGTGACCTATTTTTGTTGGTTGTATAAACAGAAAACAATGGAAATGTTTTGAGGAGCCTTTGACTCCATTTTTCAGAGGTTTTACACACTTAGATCTAGAATCTCTCTCTCTCTCTCTCTCTCTCATCCTTACATTCTCTACTCAACTTCAAGGAAGTTAGGAGATTGAAGCCACTTCAAGGAAGGAGATGTTCTCCAAGGGTTCTTTCTCTTCATTTTCACTTATTTTCCTAGTTGTAATGAGTAGCTAAATCCCCTCTAAGGGGTTGATGGAGTAGTTAGTTGAATATTGGCCTTGTACATAAACTTGATATTATATTGATATTCATGTCTATCTTTCATTTATCTATTCTTGTTATGAATGCTTACCATTGATTTCTTGTGTAAATACATCCTCTTAGTAAGATTTCTTTGTATTATGTATGAGTATTGCATCTAGATATACATCCTCTTTAGTTGTTTAATGCTCTAAAGAATGGACGGAACGTCATGAATTTCGACTCTTAAACCGCGGTCTTAATCTAACCTCGATCGAGTTTCCGGCACTATACATCCTAGGTCGGAGCCCGTGAGAGAGTTAGAAGTCATCACTATATATCCTAGGGTGACTACGTTTAATCGGTTGAGTCATTGTTAGGTAGACAAGCTTCATTTCCATAATCCGATAAACAACCAACACCATACATCCTAGGTTGGTGGTTTACATAGGATTAATCCCTAATAGGTGGTCCGCACTATACATCCTAGGTTGGTCACTTTCTAGGGGTAAATAACCGACTCTATACATCCTAGGTTGGTTGCCTTGAATAATTGTGCTATTGACAAGTTTGTTGCATTTTCCAGTATTTACTTTCGTATCCATTAACTCCTTAGTTTCCATCGTCTATATATATCTTTCATCCCATTTCCCCCTTCATTTAGTTTGCATAATTAATTTAGTGTTATTAATAGGATAATTCACCATCTACATCTTCATCATTTATGTTTTGTTTATTATATATATACATTAACATTACTTTAGCAATAACTAATTGTAGCTAACTCCGCTCCGTATGGACGATCCCCCACTTGCCACCATATTTGTGTTTTCAAACTAATTTAGGCTTCGTGAGGTTTTAACAAATATTTCTGATGGATTGATCTTTTAAATCGACACTAGAAATACGTCATGTTAGTTGTTAACTCCACGAGGGGTGCCAACATCATGTGAGGACTTACTTCCATCCCTATTATCTGCCATATCACTGCTTCACAAGTTCTTCGAGGTTAACTTGGCAAAAGTTAGTCCACGCCCCCTTCTTCTAGCGCCAATTGTTGATGGTGATTTTCGGATTACGTTAAGTCGATCATGCGTCACATAAGGTATGTAAGGTTTGATGTTGTATAGTGAATCAAAAAAAAATAAAAGAAGTTATACAAGCAAGATTTTACGTGGTAAAACCCCAAGGCGGGGAAACATCCACGATTGCCAGTGACGGCGAGGAGAAGAATTCACTATGGATTATATTATTACACGCTCAACCTTACTTGCTCTCTTGAATATCTAATGATTCATCTCTACCCTTATTGGGTGTTTTTAGGATCTATTTATATATGCATATAACCCTAAATAGTGGTATACAAATAAGGAAAAGTAGTGGTGTCTAACTAGGACTGATTACTTGTTGAAGTCGTCTTTATCTTCTTTCCTATCTTGCGTCTTCCACGAATTGAATGAATTAGACTTGTTACCTGATTGGGACTCTGATATCTATAAGGAAGTTTATTTCTTTATCTGAGTGTACTGCAAGGTGCCTTGTTTATGTGTAACTCTTTCTTCTTTGTATTTGAGTCATAGTTGCCTTTAATATCTCCCACGCGTTATCTAACTGACCAGCTATCTAACCCAACCAGATCTCTTTTATCCTGATCGGATTATATTTTCCCGACCAAGTCATCTCTACCCGATCAGGTAGTTTCCCTGACCAGGTTACCGGTACCCGATCGTTTAGTTTCCCTGACCATCTTGGACAAACTTGATCAAACCCTGAGATCATCTATTGGTCATCTTGAATTGATCTTTCCTAGCTGACCCTGGTGATGTGGCATATCTAATCACCGTGTTTTTAGGTGATCATGCTGACTTGTCATGCTATCAAAAAATCCCTATAACAGTCACAATTTTTAATTGATATTCAATAATTTATTATTGGATAAATATACTCATGAGTTGGAGAAGGTTTGAACTACTAAGTTGATAAGTTTTTGGTGAAATCAAATCCTCCACAATGTAGGAGAATTTTGGCCACCTTAGATATATATCATCAAATTCGTTTTTGATGAGTTGTTCAAAGAATTTTTTTTTTTTTTTGAAAATTTTTATTCTCTTGCTTTTGAATAAAGAAAAACTTCCAACTAAAGAAAATGGTGTAGAATTCTCCTAAAGCGAAGAAGAATAAGGAGCGTTTTATTTTCGATAGTGCACTAGAAGCTTTTACATCAAAAGGCTTTATGCACAAGATCGAATTAGGGTTCACGTGAGTTCTTGATTAAAAAGATTAAGAATTCACAAGTTACCAAATGTTCTTTATTTTCTCTAGGAGGCTTTATGCACAAGATCGAGTTAGGGTTCACGCGAGTGCTTGATTAAAAAGATTAAGAATTTACAAGTGACCAAACGTTCTTTATTTTCTCTAGGAGGATTATTGTGACTAACAAAAGAAAAAGGTTTGTTTTTCCATCCTCAGGTTTACAATTCAAAGAAAGGGTGCCACACTCCTCCTAGGTGATTCACGTTCGTGATTGGATTGGAAGATCTTGCGGATTCAATTCTACGCAAGCGGATTCAAATCGATGCAAAATCAATCACCACGTGAAAAAGGTATGATACTTTTATTATATGTTAATTAATCAAGGGTTAAGGTTCTTTCTTTTAAAAGGAAAATTTTTTAAATATACAAACCCAATTTTTCGCTTCCGCCGCATAATCATTTCATCTTCCTTTTTTACAGAACTCCACACCAAAAAGTCTACATATATTAACATTGACACTACTGTAATAATTCTCATTATCCAAATGCAATGTATCAACTCTGAAAATAATGGAAACATAGGATATGAATCATGTTATTAAAATAGAAAACAAAAAAAAAAACCACCAATAGTCCTTGATTGTCTAACAAATCCACCACCCTTAGCAGTTTTAACCAAGAAAACAATTTTCAATTTCCAATAAAGAATGAATTAGCAATTTAGATATGAATCAAAATTTAAGAAAATAAATGTACATAATTTGCAGAAATAAATTATACATAAAAATCTGAAACCAACCCACATACGAAGTTTCAAAACAAGCACATTCATGCATAAAATAACATCAAAAACTGAAAAAAAAAAGACACTTTTTCAGGATTCAATGCAACTACAAAAATTATTTATAATTACATAAAAATATAAAATAAACCTTGGCACAGTAATCTTTCCAAACTCTTCTACCAATCTGATGACCTCCCAAATCAAACTCTTTGAACTTGATTTTTCCAATGCTTAATTCCTTTGATGTTGGGTACTGTGTTGGCTGGTGTTGAACTATACTCTGATTCATAAAAACAAAACACCCAAAAAAATAGTCAAAAAACATTTACTCAGAGAACAAAAATGAAACAACTAATAATAAACTAAAATACATCATCCTTCAACATGTGAAGCAGAGGCGTTTTGCTAGCATTGTCGAGGCCAAGAAACAAGATCTTGGCCTCTTTTTGCCACAATACAAGAGAGGTGAGGATTCCGTAAAACCAATCAAACAAAAACATTGATTTTTTTTCACTCTTGTTTTATTCAAAAAGATAGTTTTTTTCCTACCAAAAAGCGATCAAAAACCAAAACCAAGATGGATTTTTCGATGGATTTGAATTTTAGTGCGAGAGATTGAGAGAAAATGTGCAAAATTGAATTTATTTTGAGAAACACCTTAATAACAAAGACCACAAACCCTTAACTAAAACAAAGTTAAAAACCTTCAAAATAAATATTTTAAAAATCACACAACTGATCAAACACAATTCCCATAATCCTCACAAATTCTTAAAAAAGAAAATAGTAAATTTAATTTTAAAAAAAATGAACTTAAAACCTATCTCTGAAGGAGAAGCATCAAGTAGTAGTGAGGTGTCTCTTGGCTCAAATCGACAGTAGAAGAGATCGGATAGCCAGATCTGCATCTTTCCGGTGACCAACCCAGCTCTGCAATGGAACTATCATCGAATCCAGCTTGCTCTCCCACGTGCTGGTGCCACAGCCATTGAAGCCCTCAAGGACTGGCTCCACACCTACCAGTTGAAGAAAGAAGAAGACTGACCGATGACACCAAGGTCAGAACTTCTTCGTTCGATACCAGAGAATCGGTTTCGGGTCTTCTCAGTGGTCGACCTTGCTGTGAATCTGGTCCAAAACCGAGTACTCGCCAGAAACCAAAGCAAGATTGAGAGACGATCTAGAGAAAGAGAGAGAGTCGAGAGAGAAACCTAGATGGAAAATGAGAGGAGAGAGACATAGTTTGTTTTGTTTGGGTAAGAAACCAGTGTAACCGGTTGCTGGAGAAATATTATGTTTTGATTTTCTCTTTTAACAAGTTGAAATTTTTTTCAAAAGTGGTGTTGTACGGTACAACATCACCTTCTTATGTGTACCGTAGCATAACCCCATTTAGATTAGGTGTGCCTACACACACACACACACACATATATATATATATATATATATATATATATGTTGATGTCATACATGCATTATATCCTTCTATATTATGTGTTTATTTTTAATTTGATTAAAATGGGTAATTCACATAATTGGCTATAAGTTAATGGGATTAGTTTTTAGGAGCAAAAACTTGGTAATTCTCATTAATTACTAATCTATTAAAGTGATTAATTACTTAGATTAGTAGGGTCCATTATAAATATTAGGTTTAATTCGATTAAGCCACTAATTATAATTGGACCTAATAATGTGTTTAGTTTTAATAGTTAAAACTTGGTAAATACACATTTAATAATTCTAGTCATAGTAAATAGTTTACATAGATTAGAATTATCACGAATGAACTAGATTTTTAAGAGTTAAAAATCATATTAGTTTATTAGTTATTGGAATAGGATTCTAATAATTTGTGATTAATGCACTAGACGTTTAGATTGAAATTAGCCGTTTAATCTTGTTTAATCTAGATGCATTAATATTAATAGAAAACCCTAATTATAAAATAGTGAGTGGGAGAGTGATATATAACATTATATCCCGCGGTCTCCATCATTGGTTCAACACCGTGAGATTCAAGTGGGGCCTCATGATGTCTTTGCTTTCGTCCTCCTTAAGGAGGGTTTCCATAAGAATCAATACCAAGGTTGACTTTCTAAACGGATAGGATTTCGAGGGTATTTTGGGATTGACCGACCCTAAGGTGGCAATTCTCGAGTTAAGCTCATGAGATCTGAAATGATGGATTACACTCATAAGGTTTTAATTAAAATAGTTAATTAAAAACCTGACTAAATAAACGATGGTTGAATGATATTGGAATAAGAGTTATTCTGGTATATCATTTGATTGAGAAAGTCTTGATCCAACATGCAAGAATTGGACCGACCCTAAGGCGGCACTTACTTATGGTATGTTGGATTGTCATGGCATAGAAACATTGTTTTCTTAGAGTTGTTCTTGTTCATTAAACATTTTCATACGTCATGTTTAATTTTATACTGAGCATTCACACATGTTTCGAATGTATGATTGAATGAATTCTTAATTTATATTTTTCAGCCATGTCATCTACACTGTTACAAATCCTTGCCAATGACAAATTAACTAGTGATAACTACACTATATGGAAACATAACATAAATGCCATCTTGTTCACCAAGGACCTAAAGTTTGTGCTTACGGAGGAATGTCCTCCAGCGCCTACTGCCAATGCCGCACAAACTGTTCGTGAAGCATATGAAAAATGGGTCTCATCAGATGAGAAAGCCTGAACATATCTGTTGACCAGTATGACAGACGTGCTTGTCCCTAAGCACGAAGCAATTTGTACTACATTTGAAATAATGGAGTCATTGCATGCTATGTTCGGGCAGCCCTCTGAGCAAAAGCAGCACAAAGCTGTTCGTTTCGCAATGCTTGCTTGGATGAAAGAGGGCACACCTGTTCGGGAACTTGTCTTGAACATGATATCCTATTTCAACATGACAGAGATCAATTGTGGGGCCATTGATGAACCATGTTAGAGGAGCATCATACTGACGACTCTTCCGAAGAGTTTCGACCAGTTTAAGAGTAACTATGAGATGAACAAGCTAAAGTTCAATCTCACTCAGTTGCTCAATGAGCTCACTACTTTTGAGTCATTGACTAAGGACAGCAAAAGTAAAACCGGTGAGGCAAATGTTGCCGAACCATCTTCATCTAGAAATAAAAAGTGGAAGAGGTCTGATGGGAAACAAAGAGTAAGCCTAAGCCATGAAATCCCATGGCAAGAAGAAGGGTGCCTCCACCGACCAAGGCAAAGGAAATTGTTTCCATTGCGACAAGGTTGGACGCTGGAAGAGGAATTGTCCTCAGTATTTAGAAGAGGTTGCCAAGAAGAAGAAAATGAAAGGTAAATATGATTTACTTGTTCTTGAGTCATGTTTAGTGGAAGATGATTCTTCACCCTGGATAGTTGATTCGGGAGCCACTAACCATGTTTGTTCTTCTCTGCAGTGGACTCATTCTTGGACACAGCTTGAGGAGGGAGCCTTTTTTATGCTTGTTGGGTCGGGGTATGTCGTGTCAGCAAGAGCAGTGGGTGTAGTTAGACTACATTTTGGAAATTGTTTTATTGTTTTGAACAATGTATATTTTAGTCCTGGATTCACAAGAAATTTGATTTCTGTTTCAAAGTTGTTGGAACAATTATATTCTATTTCTTTTAATAACAAGTTTCTTATTATTGCAAAGAATGGTTTGAATATATGTTCAGGACTAAACGAAAATAATTTGTATGTTTTAAGGCCGTTAATACATCCAACACTGCTCAACGCCGAAATGTTTAAAGTTGAAAAACCAAAAACAGAACGACAAAAGATTTCTCTAGAAAATGAAATGTATCTGTGGCATCTAAGACTTGGCCACATTAACCTTAATAGGATAGATAGACTAGTTAAAAGTGGACATTTAAGTGAGTTAAAAGTTGGCACCTTACCTTTCTGTGAATCCTGTCTGGAAGGTAAAATGACCAAGAGACCTTTTACTGGAAAAGGGCTTAGAGCTAAAGAACCACTAGAGCTTATACATTCAGAAGTCTGTGGATCGATGAATGTTAAATTAAGGGGTGGATATGAGTATTATCTCACTTTTATAGACGACTACTCTAGATACGGATATGTCTACCTAATGCAACGGAAGTCGGAAACTTTTGAAAAGTTTGAAGAATTCCAATCTAAATTTGAGAACCAGTTAGGAAAGACTATCAAATCTCTATGATCAGATCATGGAGGTGAGTACCTTGACCAAGAGTTTGAAGACTTTATGGTCAAGTATGGGATAGTGTATCTACTCACAGCTCCTAGTACACCACAACAGAATGGTGTCGCGGAGAGGAGAAATATAACCCTAATGGAAATGGTGAGATCTACGATTAGTTTCTCGCCAGTAGCCATGTTTAATCTATTTGGATTCTCTTACCCATTGCTGCCTATTTCGATTATGAAATTTGGCAAATGGACGTCAAGACTGCATTCTTGAATGGCAATCTTGATGAGAGCATCTACATGATGCAACCAGAGGGATTCGTGTCTCCAGATCAAGAGCAAAAGGTTTGCAAGTTGCAAAGGTCCATTTATGGACTGAAGCAAGCATCTAGATCTTGGAACATAAGGTTTGATGATGTGATCAAAACCTATGGCTTCGAGCAAAATGTTGATGAGCCTTGTGTCTACAAGCGCATTGCTGACAAGAAAGTAGTTTTCTTAGTCCTATACGTAGATGATATCCTACTCATTGGGTATGATGTAGGGCTATTATCGAAAGTAAAAGGCTGGATGGCTAGCCAATTCCAAATGAAAGTTTTAGGAGAGGCGAGTTATGTTGTAGGGATCCAACTCTTAAGGGACCATAAGAACAAACTCCTAGAATTGTCTCAAGCATCGTATATCGACAAGATTCTTGGGCGATTTTCAATGCAGAACTCCAAGAAAGGTAATTTACCTTCCAAGCATGGAGTTGACTTGTCTAAGGAACAGTGTCTTAAGACACCTCAAGAAGTTGAGGATATGAGATGTGTTCCATATGCGTCAACAGTAGGTAGTCTCTTGTATGCTATGTTATGCACGGGACTGGACATCTGCTTCGCAGTGGGAGTAGCCAGCAGATACCAGTCTAACCAAGGATTAGGTCATTGGGTTGCTGTCAAGACTATTCTCAAGTATCTTTGAAGACTAAGAAACTATATGCTAGTGTATTCTGGACAGGATTTGATCCCGTTAGGATACACTGATTCTGATTTTCAGTCAGACAGAGATTCTAGGAAATCCAGGCCTGGATCAGTATTCACCCTTGCTTTTGGAGCAAATGTGTGAAGGAGTATTAAGCAATCTTGTATTGCTGACTCCACCATGGAAGCCGAATATGTAGCCGCTTGTGAAGCCGCAAAAGAGGTTGTTTGGCTCGTAAAATTTTTGAGTGATCCGAAAGTTGTTCCAGATCTGAATAAGCGCATCACACTTTATTGTGATAACAGTGGTGTTGTGGCTAATTCCAAAGAACCAAGAAGCCATAAGAGAGGGAAGCATATAGAGAGGAAATATCATCTCATGAGAGAGATAGTGCAGAGAGGAGATGCGACTGTGACCAAGATATCGTCACAGGACAATCATGTTGATCCATCTACGAATACCTTAGGCTAAAGTGTTTACGAGTCACCTAGAGGGTCTAGGTTTACAAGACATGTCTCACATGCTTTAGAGCAAGTGAGAGATTGTTGGGGTTTTTTTCCCTAAAGGTTGTAATTTGTAAATGTGAATTGAACATAAATTAAAGAAGTAGTTTATTCATTCAAATTGTTTCATACTTTTATATAACAAGTGTATTTAACATCCAAGATTGCCAAATGTAATTTCGAACTGAGTATATGAATGTCATAAATAGATGGATTCAGTTTTAAAAGAGCAATCTAAAGAGTCTGTAGATAGCAAATAAAGCTGGGTACTTTATTTATAGTTAATCTACAGCTACGGTCCATTCCGTAATGTACAGTGATCTTATCCTGGATCATTCATATGGAGATATGAGAATGGAGGCACCTTGTGTGAGGTGATTATTTAGGACTAGGCCACCCTTTATATGAATCTCTCATTAAGATTCGATTACGCTAAGATTCATTAATATCGAAAAATGATGGCTATAAATGGGTGATCTTAATCCTGAGTGTCTTATCGACTCCTTCAGGTTAGATCGTGATTTGGCTTGTGGCTGGGAAGGTTTGTACACAGTAGTGGAATCCACTCCTTCTTGCGAGAAGCAGACAGTAGTTCCCTTAAGGGTTGATTCGGGGCTTCAACAATATGAGCGCTCTCCAAATTCTGTGAGGAATGTAGGATTTATTGTTCATTAGAGAATCAATGGTACTTAATGGAAAAATATAATTTGAGGGGTATAACGAACATTATGACCCAGCTCTAATTATGAACTACTCTTGGAGGATTATACTCTATGTAATATCTATATCGATGGACACCGAAAGTTATTGGTTTGTGTAAAAACATCAACAGTTGAGAGAATGCAGCTTCGGGTTTTTAGTGGAATAACACCGAAGTTAAAAATCATGAAATATTATTTAAAGAGTTTAATTAATTATTTCTAATGATTATTGGAGCTCAAAATACCGTGGGTCTGTTGGGTCCCCTTGCTAGCCCGATTGATCAAGGTAACAAGGGTCACGGTTAATTAATTGGATTGTCCAATTAATTGTGTTACGAAAGTGACACGTGTCTATTCGAGAATTAATTGAATAATGGGATTATTTAATTAATGCATATTAATGATTATGTTAATTAAATAATTAGATTATTTAATTGTGTAATTAATCATTAGATGGAGGGTGTTGAATGATATTTAATTTTGAATGAAGATAAGATAATTTGATTATTTTATTTCCATTAAATTAAATATTTAAATTTGATTTTAAAAGAGTTTGAATTCAAATCAAATCAAATAAATTAATATTAATTAATATCTTAAAAGATATCGGATATCTTAAAAGATTTGATTAATTAGTTTAATGAAATATATATATATATATATATATATATATGATATATGTTTTTTGAAAAAAAAACAACATAACACACGTTCAGAATTGAGGGTAAATTTTTTTTAGCTTCTAGAACCAAATAAAAGAATAACAAACCTTAGAAAGAGTTCTAGGATTTGCGGCCAAAGGAAAAAAAAATTCTTCTTCTTTTCTTCATCCTCCTTGTTTCTGGGTACCGTGAGGCGTCCACACGCCGTTACCAATCCCGGGAGATAGCCAAGACGATCTTGTGGTTCAAATCAGGAAACAGATCGAAAAGAAAAAATAGCCTATAAACGTTGGTATGAAATAGTTTCATCTCTTTCTTATTGTTTTCGATTATTACTGTACAATTGTTTTAATTGATGATTGGATTGAAATTTTTAAGAACCTCATTCTACTGCGCAATCCAAAATATGGAACCTACAAAATGGCATTAGAGCAAAGGCAATAGTGATTGGCCGATCCCCGGGAATTCTCACGTGTGATCGTCTGATGAAGCATGGCTCTCCGCCCGGGGGTTTCTTAGAGGAATGCTCTGATAGATTTCTGTGAGTGTCACCCTAAAGAGTTAGGACCGGGCCCACACCTATGAGATTGGGAATTGAAATTTACAAAAACATCCAAGATGGAGTTAGATGATGCTTGAATCATGAAAGAAAGATGGGTGGTCATTAAAGATGGAATCTTGGTGGCTTTTCTTGCAAGACACTCTTTTCCTTTTTAAAGATCTGAAATTTTTAGCTCTGAAATGAGATGGGAGAGAAAAGAACATATATATATAGCAGGTCAAAACAAAATTGCACCGTTTTGGGCAAAACAGGGCACGATTGTTGTGCGTACCGCTGTGGAGGGTCACATCGGTCACATACTGTGTTGCCCACAGCTGTGATAATTCACAGCCGTCCCACGTCGCACAGACAGAGGCCAACAGGGCAAAAATGCATAAACTCCTAAATCTCAACCAATCAACCTAGATGCTTATAAGATTGGCTTGCAAGCCATCAATAAATAAAGCATTTGACAAGGAAGGTAATCCGGGATTGGAAATGATTCTTTTCCATATGATTTTCTTTTTAGATCCATCACCAAAAGTGACAAATCCACCATCCTCCAAAAAGATTCAAAGAAACTCTTGTTTCCAGTCATGTGCCTAGAGCACCCACTATCCAAATACCAAGTATTATAAGCATTTGCCTTCAAGGCAATTTGAGCTACATGGCAAACATATTCATTACTTCTAATCCACCTAGATGAGACATTTTCTTTCCTAGTGGTCATGAAATCATTGGCTCTAGATTTCCTAGGAGCATGCATTTTAGCTCTAGCCCTATTCTTTTCAATCATCATTTTAGTTCTACACATTTTAATAAACTTGAAGCAATTTGGTCTAATATGAACATTAACACCACAAAAGTTGCATGTAGGGATGAAGTAAGAGGTCATACCATTCCTTTGTGAGTACAAAGGGGCCTTCCCTTATCTTTGAGCTTGCCTTTGGTGTTGGATTGGTTCTCTCCTCCTTTGTTGTTGAGTTGCAGAAGGTTGCTTCCTTGGTTGAACTTGCATGAATTGCTTATTGGCTTTGTGGTATTTGGGTTGTAGGAAGCTTGCTTGAAGTGCTCTCATTTGTTGAACTTAAGCTTGACTCCTTGGTGCCACCTTAACTTGGACATTTTTAGAGCACTCTCTTAGTTCAATTTTCTTCCTAGGATGTTGAGAAGGAAGAAGGTCTTTGATGTCCAAGCTCTTGACAAATTAGCATACTCAGGAGCAATATGACCATATCCATTACACTCGAAGCATTGAATTCCCTTCTTGGAGTCTTTCTCTTGGGTTTTCTCCATCTTGTTGAAGGGAGTCTTCTTCTTCAAATCTTGACCTTTGAATCCAAGGCCTTTTTTTTTGAACTTCTTCAACCTTTTGACTATGAGGGCCATCTCCTCAGTCGAGTCTTCCTCCTCTTTCTAAACCTTAGAGGTCTTCAAAGCAATGCCCTTTTGTTTCTTTGAAGGGTAGGTCTAGGAGTCCACCTAGACGTATATGCTAGAAGTCTTCCAATAACTTCACTTGGCTTCATGTTCTTGTAGTCACTATTCTCCTCAAGTGCCGTCACCTTTGACTTAAATCTTGCCGAAAGCGACCTCATAATCTTTTACTTAATTCTCCTACCCAAATAAGGGTCACCAAGTTAATGGCTTTGATTGAATATGTCCATCAACTTCACTTGAAAGTAGTTGAAGCATTCATCCTCCTCTATCCTAATGGTCTCAAATTTTCGTTGAAGGACTTGGAGCGTGGAGTCCTGGACTATTTCGGTTCCTTCATGAGCCGTCTTTAGAATCTCCCATGCCTTCTTAGCATTGCTAGTTATTTGAATCAACTTGTATTGGTTGTCATCCATGGCGCACAAGATGGCATGCATTACCTTGTTGTTCCACTTGGAGGCTTCAAATTCTTGTGAGCTCCATTGAGACTTAGGCTTGGAGACTTCACTACCTTCATCGGCAGTCATTGTTGGAGGAGTGTACCCATCTTCAATTGCCATCCATGAATGGTCATCTATTTGGCAAAGGTATGACTCCATCATGCATTTCCATGATGCATAGTTCACCCAATTTAGCAAATGGGGTCTTGTGCTTGAGGCTCCCTCTTGTCCACCACCGTTCCCACTTATAGTGTTTAGCGATTATGAATGAGATGCAAATGAAATGCAGCAAACAAATGCAAGAAAAAACATGCAAGACACACACAATGAGCAAGGATCACCTCAGTATGTCTAGGAACCCACTCTGATACCAATTGAAAATACAACTACAATGTGTGTCTATTTAACCTAGATGTGGGTGAATAGGTTTTAACCAAATTAATTACCAACTTTTTGGTTAATCAAAATTAATTGCTAAACCCCTAAGTACCAAGGTAAATAATCATTGTAATAAGAAGTGAGAAAATAAAAACTCCTATAGAGTAAAAACTCGCCGTCTCAAAAGCCACTCGAACCCTCAAATCCACTATTTGCAAATACGATGACAACCTAGGTTGACTACATCACACCTAATCGGTTACTAATCCGTCTTTGCTACCCGCATACCTTTAATAGTTATTTTAGGCTCATGCTTGTACACTACCAATGGTACATTCAAGACTCAACTCTCAATAGAAGAGATATGCAACCTAATATGAATATGAAAATATTCTAAGTACACAAATGCTAAGTCAAAACATTTGATGCTTATCTAGAAATTAATGAAGACATTTGAAAACATTCCTAGATATCATATTGCTAAATGGCATGCATACAACTTAGCTATATGAAATAAAGAGCATTCTCATATGCAATAGCTATCACAATACAACAACCCAACAAACCAACATACAAAAACCTCAACTTGTAATTAGAATCCTATTATATATGCAAACAAATCATAAAAGAGGTTTCTTGTTAAGCAAGAACATGAAAATGGATGAAGATAATGTTCTACTTACCAAGTCAACTATGTAGATGAAGACTCATGCTTAAAAACATCCTAGATGAAGCTAGATGATGCTTGAATAATGAAAGAAATATAGGTATTTGGGTTTTGGTCATTAAAGATGGAATCTTGGTGGCTTTTCTTACAAGACACTTTTTTCCTTTTTAAAGATTTGAATTTTTTTGGCTCTGAAACGAGATGGGAGAGAAAAGAACATATATATTACTGGAGGTTTCATATTTTTGATTGCACAACGGAATGGGGTTCTTAAAAAAAATTATGCAATTATAAACTAACCTACTTGTCCAGTATAAACAAAAACAATAAGAAGGAGATGAAACTATTTCATACCAACGTTTTAGGCTCCTTCTTTTCGATCTGCTTCCTGATTTGAACCACAAGATCTTCCTGGCTATCTCCCGGATTGGTAACGGCGTGTGGGCGCGTCACTGTACTCAGGAACAAGGAGGATGAAGAGAAAAAAAAATTATATATATTTTTTTCTTTTTGGCCGAAAAAACCTAGAACTCTTTCTAGGGGTTATTTTTTTCTCTTCTTTTGTTTTATACCCGGAAAAATTGACTCTCAATTCTGAATGTATGTTTTGTTGTTCGTTTCCAAAAACATATATCATATAAATATTTTTAATTAAACTAATTAATCAAATATTTTAAGATATCTAATATCTTAAAAGATATTAATTAATATTAATTTATTTGATTTGATTTGAATTCAAACTCTTTTAAATTTAAATATTTAATTTAATGGAAATAAAATTATCAAATTATCTTATCTTCATTTAAAATTAAATATCAATCAACACCCACCATCTAATGATTAATTACACAATTAAATAATCTAATTATTTAATTAACATAATCATTAATATTCATTAATTAAATAATCTCATTATTCAATCAATTCCCGAATAGACTCGTGTCACTTTCGTAACACAATTAATTGGACAATCCAATTAATTAACCGTGACCCTTGTTACCTTGATCAATCGGGCTAGCAAGGGGACCCAACAGACCCACGGTATTTTGAGCTCCAATAATCATTAGAAATAATTAATTAATATTTCATGATTATTAACTTCGGTGTTATTCCACTAGAAACCCGAAGCTGCATTCTCTCAACTGTAGATATATTTACACAAACCAATAACTTTCGGTGTCCATCCATATAGCTATTACATACGGTATAATCCTCCAAGAGTAGTTCATAATTAGAGCTGGGTCATAATGCCCGTTATACCCCTCAAATTATATTTTTCCATTAAGTACCATTGATTCTCTAATGAACAATAAATCCTACATTCCTCACGGAATTAGTAGAGCGCACATATTGTTCAAGCCCCGAATCAACCCTTAAGGGAACTACTGTCTGGTTCTCGCAAGAAGGAGTGGATTCCACTATTGTGTACAAACCTTCCCAGCCACAAGCCAAATCGCCATCCCAACATACGGAGCATATTGATCGGGAATGCAACTCCGACCTCACCCATGGTACATCAAAAATCACGATCTAATCTGAAGAAGTCGATAAGACACTTACGATTATGATCACCCATGTATAGCCACCATTTGTCTATATATATATATATATATGAATCTCAGCGTAAACGGATCTTAGTAAGAGATTCATATAAATTGTGACCCAGTCCTATATGATCACATCATACAAGGTGGTTCCATTCTCATATCACCATATGAATGATCCAGGATAAGATCACCATACGTAACGGAATGGACCGTAGCTGTAGATTAACAACAAATAAAGTACCCAGCTTTATTTGCCATCTACGGACTCTTTAGATTGCTCGTTTCAAACTGTATCCATCTATATATGACATTCATATACTCAGTTCAAAATTACAACCGGCAATCTTGGATGTTAAATACAAATGTTATATCAAAGTATGAAACAATTTGAATGAATAAACTACTTCTTTTGTTTATGTTCAATTCACATTTACAAATTACAAGCTTTAAGGCAAAAACCCCAACAATCTCCCACTTGCATTAAAGCATGTGAGACATGTCTCGTAAACCTAGACCCTCTAGGTGACCAGTAAATACTTTAGCCGGTAAGGTCTTCGTAAATGGATCAGCATGATTGTCATGTGACACTATCTTGCGGTCACATCTCCTCTCTACACTATTTCTCTGATGAGATGATATTTCCTCTCTATATGCTTCAATCTGTTGTGGCTTTTTGGTTCTTTAGAGTTAGCCACGGCACCACTGTTATCACAATAAAGTGTGATGGACTTATCCAAATCTGGAACAACTTCCAGATCACTCAAGAATTTTCGGAGCCAAGCAGCCTCTTTAGCAGCTTCACAATCGGCTACATATTCAGTTTCCATGATGGAATCAATAATACAAGATTGCTTAATACTCCTCCACACATTGGCCCCACCACCGAGGGTGAATACTGATCCAGACATGGATTTCCTAGAATCTCTGTCTAACTGAAAATCAAAATCAGTGTATCCTAACTGGATTAAATCCTGTCCAAAATATAGTACTATATTGTTTCTCGATCTCTGAAGATACTTGAGAATAGTCTTGACAGCAACCCAATGATCCAATCTTGGGTTGGACTGGTATCTGCTGGCTACTCCCACTGCGAAACATATGTTTGGTCTCGAGCATAATCTAGCATACATGAGACTACCTACTGCTGACGCATAGGGAACACGTCTCATATCCTCAACTTCTTAAGGTGTCTTAGGACACTATTCCTTAGACAATTGAATTCCATACCTTGAAGGTAAATTACATTTCTTGGAGTTCTGTGGCGAAAAACGCAAAAGAATCTTGTCGACATATGATGCCTGAGATAATGCTATGAGGTTGTTCTTACGATCCCTTATAAGTTAGATCCCTAGAACATAACTTGCCTCTCCCAAATCTTTCATTTGGAATTGGCTAGCCAACCAGCCCTTTACTTCTGATAATACCCCTACATCATTCCCAATGAGTAGGATATCATCTACGTAAAGAATTAAGAAAACTACCTGTTAACAGAAATCTTGCTCGAGGCAACAAATCTCAGTTAGCACCCTCAAGATCATTACCACGTAGGTGATGACCAATGGTAGAACATATATGTGTATAAAACAATGCCTAATGAAATGACATGGAGATAGTGATTTCTACAGTTATTCAAAAGAAACAAAAATCTCTCTTTATTGATAACATATGATATACATTTCTCTATCTCTCTTTCGAACTGCTCTCACTTTTTTCTGGGTGATAGTTGGGTGTTTGTTGTATGCCTGTCGAATAGTAGTCTCCTCTTTATGAAGGAGGAAATCTCTCCTTTATATAGTGTCTTCATAGGTTAAAACTTATTGATTTCCCCTTGATTTTCTCATCCCCCTCTTATCGGATGGGATTTTTACCTTTAAATGTAGTTGAATTTGAGTTAATTGCTCCGTTGAGGATATCTTGGAAATCAATTTGTTTCCCATTCAGACTCTATCGCTTGTTCTGCACGTGTGTAACGTCTGTAGATATGATACTATGTATCTTCAGATCTGGAATGATTCCCATAGGGGTCGTTGAATGTATCATGGTGTGGTGCATCGACTAGTGAGGTCGATCAATGTTCCGACCTTGATATCTGAGAAGTTTCGTCCAGCTAGGAGCCAGGTCTGGCTTCCTTTGATCTTTCGAAGCTAGGTGGGGCTTCTTATAGATATCCCCTTGTATCAGCGAGGTATAGTCCAGCTAGGAGCCAGGTCTGGCTTCCTATGGTCATCCCCCTGTATCAGTGAGGTATAGGTGAGTTTCTGGAGAAATTGCGAGGTGACCTCGACTTCGGAGAATTTCTTATTTTCAGGTTTGGTGATATAGGCTAGATCTGATCGTCTCGGGCTCTATTCCGGATGTTTCTGGAGCCCGTCCTTATTCCTGCGGGGTGGTATCGTAGCTCGGCTTTAGGTAGAATGGTCTCCTGGTGGAAACTCTCGGGCAAGGAGCCAGGTCTGGAAGGTGGAAAATTTCCCTTTGGTCCTTAGCCAATTTTGGCTATTAACACTACCTTCTTATCAATGATGCGCTTGTAGACACAAGGCTCATCAATGTTTTGCTCGAAGCCATAGGTTTTGATCACATCATCAAACCTTATGTTCCAAGATCTTGATGCTTGCTTGAGTCCATAAATGGACATTTGCAACTTGCAAACCTTTTGCTCTTGATCTGGAGACACGAATCCCTCTAGTTGCACCATGTAGATGCTCTCATCAAGATTGCAGTTCAAGAATGCAGTCATGACGTCCATTTGCTAATGCATGGCTTGATGATGGGAGATCTCTCAACCTAGATGTAAAAGATATGAGAATACATGAAGAGAGATCTTGTAATGAAAGTACACAAACATGAGACACACAATAGTTATGTGAGATATGATAATGCATGAGTTGTGAGTGTGTGCAACTAGATCTCTTCAATGAGAGTTAAGAATCTACCTTCCTTGAAGCACTTAGAGTCCAATGCCTTGATTATGGGAGATCTTCAATTCCTAATCTACCCTTTACAATATTTGACCCCAAATTGTATTTTGTCAACGAAATAAGCCAATCATAAAATGAGACACTTACAAATCTCTTAGGCAAGGATCTCAAGATTTTCCAATTAATTATCTCTTGTGGATATGGCTCTCCCAAAGTTTGAGTTTGGTTGGTGATATTCAAGAGTCTAGTTTGGAAGTCTACTAACTTCTTATCCTCATCCATAACAAGACTTTCAAATTGAGAAGTAAGCATTTGTACTCTAGATCTTCGAACCGCCAACGTACCCTCATTAATAGTTTGCAAAGTATCCCATGCTTCCTTTGCCGATGCGAGGTTTTGGGTGTAGATAAATTTGGTACTATCAACACCTCCAAAAATAGCATTCACACCTCGATGATGCAACTTGCATTATCAAATTCAATAGCTGTCCATTTGGCTCTAGGCTTCAAAATCATAGTGTCATCTTCAAGCCTTTTGGTATGTATCTCATAACCTTCCTCAACACTCATCCATGATTTTTCATTGATAGATCTAATATAGGCTTTCATCCTAATTTTCCAAAAGGAGTAGTTACCACTCTTCAAGAGTCGAGGTCTAGCACTAGAAGCACCTTCCGGTAACAAATCACTCATAGCTCAAAAAAACAACAAACACTCTAAAATGGATCTATCCAATTACTTCTAGACACCCGCTCTGATACCAATTGAAATTCCCTTAGCGACTTATAGTGTCAAATATACCTAGAGGGGGGTGAATAGGTATATGCTCAAATTCTTGAAATTTCTTTTCCTTCACAAGATATACAATTGCACAAAAAAGCTTTAACAAGTATATGTTCGGATTATGCACAATAGCAAGAGTGTAATATTGTAATTGACAATCTTTTCATATTAATAAAGTGATTTCTGGTTTTACAAAATCTTATAGCATTTATAATGATAATTGTCAAAGTAAATAATCATAAGGTCAAAAGACTATGAGAAAGGAAGAATTGTTCGTACAACTGGATATGTATGAGGTAGACACAATTATTTAGTTAGTCTTGAATAAACGTTCACAACTTAAATTAAAGGTTGGGCACCTTTATCTTGATAAAGTTGTAGAATTCTTTTGCTGGCATTTGAGTGGGATCAAATGAGTTATGATGAGTCTAAAATCATCGAAAGGGTCTTCGAGTAAAAGAATCTAGTGCACTGGGTGGATTAAACAGGATCACAATGAAATATTTTATCTAGAACCGTCAGTAGATACAAGTCTTTTCATTATGAGGACAATCAGAGAGTCTATCTTAATCCTGAGATAAATGATGGACTTATTATTGCAAGTGTTATCATTTGAGCTATCAATGAGTATGATTATATAGCATAGTCTATCCTCGATAGTTTGGTGGTATTCATTTGTTAATCGATAGAGGACTTCATTTATAGATATGGACATCGTGGCTCAATTTATTGAATGAGAGTATAATATTATCATATGGATATTTTGAGGTATTGGATATTAAATCTAACGTTGAGTTTTCGATAATGCCTATTGAAAACATGGTTTCTGGACAAATCAAAATATCCAAGTTCAAAACGTGGTCATATGAGTAAATATAGTAACTAGGAGAGCTATAGACGGTCTATGAGCTCTTGGCGATTACTGATATTATACATGAGGATACGCTATCTCCAATAAGATTGTCTAGAGTATGAATGAGTGGCATCTTCTTATTCTATCCTTATTTAAGAGTTCAATTTTAGCTCTTTAGTGGAATAAACTAAAATTAATAGATCGGACCTAAGTGAATCATTTGTTGATTATGATTAGGTTATGTCTCTATTGAAGCTTAAATTTAGATAGCCCGCCAAGATCCCCAATCCACACGGACTTGCATGGATCACTTGATATATTCTACCGGACTAATTTATAGGTCCATCTAGAATTGTATTTAATATAATAAGAATATAATTTGCATATTATTTATTTAATGGGCTGCTCAAATTATATTAATATATTAATGAGAGGCATGTGGGCTTGTTTCTTTTAGTAAGAATGGGTCTGGTTCACATGTGGGCTTTTATTTAAAGCCTGAATGGATTAAATAAAATAAGAAAATAATATTTGGCCCATATTTTTTGTGTGTGGGCAGCAAGGCTATAATAATAGCCTAAAATATTATTTTATTTTATTGTTTGATTAAATGGAAATTAATTAATTGATTAATTAATTATTTAATTAAAAATCAAAATCTTTTTCTGACTAGGAATTATGTTTCCTAGTACTATACTATTATAGTAGTATAATAAACATAAAAGACTTAATTTGGTAAGTAGATAAATAAATTCTATTAAATAAGGAAGTCTTTAATATAATCACAAATACACTATTTGAGTTGGATTAGGAGTCTTGGTGTGGAAAAGAAATCATTTTTTGAAAATTGATTCTTTGTCACCAAGTAAATCCACCTAGAGATAGGATTCTTGCCCACCAAGTAAATCCTATTTAGGAAAGGATTTGTATACATATATATATATTATTAATTTCGGAATTAATAGTGATAGGAAGAAAAAAAAAGTTTTTTTTTTAGAGAAAGAATTTTTTATTCTCTTGCTTTTGAATAAAAAAAATTCTAACACTAGAACATAGTGAAAATTCGGCCAAGAGGAAGAGAGAAAGATAGTTCTAAATTAGATAGTGCACTTGCAAGCCTTTACGTAAAACGGTTTTGTGCACACTTTCGATTTAGGTTCACACAAGTTTCAATCATAACGATTGTGATTTCAAAAGTGACCGGAACGATCTTTCTAGGCTCTTGGAGTTTTTCTGATTAACGATCAAGAAAGAAGATTTCGTTTTTCCATTCTCAGGTACGCAATTCAAAGAATAGGGAGACCACGCTCCTAGTTGATTCACGTTCGTGATCGGATTGGAAGATCTTGTGGATTACCATCGACGCTAAGTCAATCGGATCACACGAAAAGAGGTATGATATCTTTTGAATATATGTACGTTTAATTAATTAAAGGGTTAAGGTTCAAATATTGGAAAATTTTTAAACTATACTAAATTCGTTTTTAGTCTCTCTTCCGCTGCGTTTTTCGTATTTTTCCCTATAGTATATTGATTCAACAAGTCAAAGTAAATTCAATCAAGCAAGTGTTAAAACAATATTAGTTAATGTAAGTAAAGAAACTAAAAAAATACAAAAATTAACACAAGAGATTTTTACATGGTAAAACCTCAAAATGAGGAAACATCCACGGGTTGATACCACAACCACCGGCAAAAACCAAATCACTATGACAAATAGGAAGATACACACTCAAGAGGCAATCAACACAAGGTTCACTCTCCAAGCTATCTACACCTATTTTACCCTCAGGCCTAGTGAACTTATTATGCCGACTTCCTATCCAAGACCTCACGTCTCTAGGAAGATTTCTTGCTTGTCTATCCAAGTCCTCCCAACTCTAGACAAGACTTCCAGACTTAGCTATCCAAGTTCTCCTAACTCTAGCCAAGACTTCCAATGCTCAAATCAAAGAATCACTTCTTAGAAATGAGACGTCCAACCTCTTCACAAGACATATGATCTAAATGAATGCAAATGATGCAAACACAAGCAAATAGAGAAGTTGATCAAACAAACACTATGAAGAATTAGATTTGCACAAATCAAGCTCACAAGCAAATGTAACTAATTCTTATGAACATGTGATTAGAAATCTAGATTAGGCATTCAAAATCAATCACAACAATGTCTAGAAACCTAGACATGTCAATCAAAGCTAGAATAACAAGTCTTCAACAAAAAGCACAAAAACTAGCTTTGAAATCAAGTGAACAAGTTAACACTTGAAATCCACAACGTATTCAATAAAAAACGAACTAGATTTAGATGATAGAATTCACAATCAAAATATCCTAGTTCTAGAACATGTGACAAAAAACTAGAAATCAACAATGAAGGATTCAAGTTCATGTTATCCAAAATTTGCTAAAAGATATTCAATACAAAATCACAAGAGCTAATTTCAAAAATCACTCAAACAAGTCAGAAAGTTGAATCAAAATCATTCTAAACATTTTTCTTTAATCAATTAAGAAGATCTATCAAGTTGATCATAAAATAAAAATGGAAAGAAGATGATACACTTACAAATGATGAACACAAGAATGAATATCAAATCACCACGAAACATCTGGGCATGATTTGACTTGTTCTTCTCTTCGAGAACAACAATTTTGGCTTTTGTAAATCTAAAATCGGAGTTGATTTGAGAGAGATATGACCAAAACAATAAATGCAAAACTTGTTGAAAATTTCTGCACGAAATCCAAATATATATATATATATATGGAGGGAAATTGATGTGTAGAGAGAGAGAGGTAAGACCACCAATCAACACTTGCCACCTTAGCTGCCTGTGGAGGTGCATGACCTCCACGAGGGCAGAGAGGTGGCCTTCCCGTGGGGGCCACAAGCCTCCACAGGGTAGCGGTGGTTTTGGCAGTTTTTCTTTCCACTTTCCCTTTACTCCCTATCGCGCTCCTCTAACGTTCTTCGACCGTTCTCCGGCCTCCGAACTCCGAATTCGAATCCATTTTCGGATTACAAACCATAAATCTCTCATAGACATGGATGTCAACAAAACTTTCACAAAAGATATGGAAATCGACTCGATACATAAAAACAAAAACCATACACGATAAAGACACGGAAAGTTTCGTAACTTCCAACTCGGAACTTGAAAACTAATGAATGAGAAACCGAAATGACCGGAACTCAGTAAGGATAGTATGAAAACAAATTGAAGTCCGATATAACATAAACATAAACAAAAAACATAAGAACACACAAGTATGCCGTTTCCTAGAGATGGTCCCAAAACATGCAATTTTACAAAAGTTGTCAAATTAAATCTAATGCATGTGCATACTTCAATAAGTGTGTGTGAATGTGTTGTATTAATTTGGCATAATGATGCAAGGACACATATCAATTCAGTGTGTGTGTGTGTGCGGTTATGCCTTGCAAGAGAACGAATACCTTAGCATCCAAGTAAGCATCTATCCTCTTGAAGACAAACTTTGCATGCAAAGTTGCTTTCCTTCTTTGAAGCTGGATCAAATCACGAACCACCTAAACAACTAAGCAATACAAACAAAGAGTGTTTTGTTATGGAATCAAGCTAATACAAATCTAAAACCTAACATCAGGTCCCCAAAATCTGGCCAACTGATATCATCTTGGTCATCAGTCATGAAAAGGGAGTAGTCTGTGGCAGGCAAAGGCCCCGATGTCAACCTCCTTCCCTGAAGAGTCAGCTTTCTCGATTGCATGAAAGGTCACGAAGGAAGATTTAGAGGGTAGCTCAAGATGCATGATGTGGGGCTCATTTCCAATTGATCTGTAATAGGCGGTCTATCATATTCTTTGGTTTCTAATGGCCTCCAGGGAATCAGTTTTGTGCCTTTTGATCGTCATGTCCCATTTTGGGCGAGCCTCCCAGGTAGATCGCTCATTGGCATCAAAGAACATTCGAGCAGTAATTGTTGGAACCCCGATCACTGGTAATGCAACGGAAATAGGTTTTAAATTTTTTTTATACAGATAGTAAACGATCTGGGACCAATGAACTTAGGATCGCAATTTTTCGGAACTTATACATACATCATTATTACAATAATAAAATATATGTATACAAAAGAAATTGAAATCAATAATCAGAAGAAGAGAAGAAATCAATTCTTCATACCTACACAGGAGGCTCCTTTACTGTACCACCGATCTTCCTACCGTGTAGGTGCGTCACGTACTCAGGAACTTAAGCGGATGTAGAGAAAAGAAGAAGAAACTATTTCTTCCAAGAGAAAAATACCTAGAACAATTCTAGTTGTTTAAAAAAAATTTCTTTTTTTTTCAATCGTGCACCACAGCACCAATTGCCTTTTTTTTTCTCTTTAATATCACGCACAACAATTGCTCAGTTCCTATATAAGCACTGATGTGTTTTTCTCTTTTTAACATTGATGATGTGTTGACTTCCTTGTTCTTTAAAAATTCAAAATCAATATTTAATCAAAACCAATCAATCTAATCTTTTAAGATATCAAATATCTTTAAAGATATTGATTAATATTTAGTTTATTTGATTTGATTTGAATTCAAACTATTTAAATTAAAAAATTAAAATTTAATTTTAATAAAATAAAATAATCATATTATTTTATTCTATTCAAAAACAAATATCAACAAACATCCTTCATTTAGTGATTAATAACATAATTGAATAATATTATTATTTAATTTATTTAATCACCATTATTCATTAATTAAATAATCTCATTATTCAATTAATTCCTGAATAAATACATGTTACTTTCGCAACACAATTAATTGGACAATCCAATTAATTAACCATGACCCTTGTTACCTAAATTGATCGGACTAGCAAGGGGATCTAATGGACCCATAGTATTTTGAGCTCCAATAATCTTTGGAATCATTAATTAAACTCTTTAATTAATATTCCTTGATTATTAACTCTGGTGTTATTCCACTAAAAACCCGAAGCTGCACTCTCTCAACTACTGACGCTTTTACACAGACCGATACAACTCGATGTCCATCGATATAGCTATTACACATGGTGTGATCCTCCACAGTAGTTCATAATTAGAGTTGGGTCATAATGTCCATTATACCCCTCTAATGACATATATCCTTTAAGTACCGTTGATTCTCTAATGGACAATAAATCATATTTCCTCACGGAATTAGGAGAGCACTCATACTGTCCAAGCCCCGAATCAACCCTTAAGGGAACTACCATCTACTTCTCACAAGAAAGAGTGGATTCCACTATTGTGTACAAACCTTCCTAACCACAAGCCAAACCGTAATCCCAACATACGGAGCATATTGATCATGAACTGCATCCAACCTCACCCATGGTATATCAAAGACCACGATCTAACCTCAAGGAGTCGATATGACACTCATGATTAATATCACCCACATATAGCCATCATTAGTTGATATATATGAATCTCATCGGTAAACGGATCTTGGTGAGAAATTCATATAGATCATGGCCCAGTCCTAAATGATCACATCATACATGATGCATTCATTCCCATATCTTTATATGAATGATTTAGGATAGAATCACCGTATATTACGGAATGGACCGCAGCTATAGATTAAACACAAATAAAGTAAGCAACTTTATTTGCTATCTATGGACTCTTTAGATTGCATGTCTCTTACTGTATCCATCTGCATATGACACTCATATACATAGTTTGAGATTACATCTGGCAATCTAGGATGTTAATATGCACAAGTTATAAGACAAACAACACAACAAGAATGAATTGAACTTTTCTTTTTATTTATTTCATAAATCCATTTACAAATTACACCTTTAGGGCATAAACCCCAACAATCTCCCACTTGCACTAAAGCATGTGAGGCATGTTTCGTAACCCTAGACCATCTAGGTGACCCGAAAACACTTTAGTTGGTAAGGTCTTCGTAAATGGACCAGCATGATTGTCTTGTGAGGATATTTTTGTGACGATCACATCTCCTATCTGCACTATCTCTCTAATAAGATGATACTTTCTCTCTATATGCTTCCCTCTCTTATGGCTTCTTGGTTCTTTGGAAGTAGCCATAGCACAACTGTTATCACAATAAAGTATGATGGGCTTATCTAGATCTGGAACAACTTCCAGATCACTCAAGAACTTGTGGAGCCAAACAACCTTTTTAGCAGCATCACAAGCGGCTACATATTCGGTTCCATGGTAGAGTCAGCAATACAAGATTGCTTGATACTTCTCACAAGAATGAGTGGATTCCACTATTGTGTACAAACCTTCCTAGCCGCAAGCTAAACCACAATCCCAACATATGGAGCATATTGATCAGGAACTGCATCCGACCTCACCTATGGTATATTAAAGACCACGATCTAACCTGAAGGAGTCGATATGACACTCAGGATTAAGATCACCCACATATAGCCATCATTAGTTGATATATATGAATCTCATCGGTAAACGGATCTTGGTGAGAAATTCATATATATCATGACCTAGTTCTATATAATCACATCATACAAGATGCCTCTATTCTCATATCTTCATATGAATGATTCAGGATAGAATTACCCTACATTATGGAATGGACCGCAGCTATAGATTAACCATAAATAAAGTACCCTGCTTTATTTGCTATCTATAGACTCTTTAGATTGCACGTCTCTTACTGTATCCATCTGTATATGACACTCATATATACAGTTCGAGATTACATCTGGCAATCTAGGATGTTAATATGCACAAGTTATAAAATAAACAACATAACAAGAATGAATTGAACTTTTCTTTTTTTTCATTTCATAAATCTATTTACAAATTACATCTTTAGGGCATAAACCTCAACAGTAATGAGCCCTCGCTCTAGCTCCCTTAACATGACAGCTTCAAAGACATGAGACCTCTTATATCGATCAACAGTTTATATTTCAAGGGCCAGTCTATCTTCTTATGAGAGCACATCCATGCTAACTTGTTATTGGTTCAAATCTTCAGCTAGCCTTTCATAGTGTAGCTTAGGATCATCAACTTTCTATTGCGATTCGAGCATGGAGTGATGAGCAGTGGCCAGAGTATCCTTGGAAATTTTTTCCTCTTCTTCAAGCTTGGAAGCTTTTTGCTCAGCCAAAATAGCCATTGATACGAGTTCGGTGCACTGCAATCCAGCATTAGCTACCTTCACCTCTAACTCAACGTTCTTTGAAGAAAGCTCTCTGACAATATCACAGGCCATAGAGGCCTTGTTCTAAGCGCTGGCCAGCGATCTCCTCAGAGTGTCTTCATTCACATCACGTTGTTTCGGTTCCTCTTCATAAAACTGCTTTATCTTTGATTCGCTGGCTGAAACGGATTTAAGCACTTCAATCTTTTAAGTGAGCTCTTTCTCTAGTCGGGGGATCTCCGCAAGCTATCTATCTTGAGTGATCAGAGCTTGAGTCAACTATTCCAGAGCATGGAAATATGAATAGGGGTAAGTGTGGTGGTAGGTCTGAGTTAAAGATAAAGGATGTAGGGTACTCACATATACACCATTGTTGAAGACTACATGAATTCGTTCAGAGCTGCTAGCAACTTTGGCTTCCTTCCAATATCAATCCCCAATCTATCCCTTGCCGGCAGAGATGGAGCGTAACATGTCTAGAGGGTCGATCAATAGTCCTCCTGAACTTGAAGGGCCAGAGGGTTTAGATTGAGCTCTACTTAGGAAGGGTGCTTGTTGCTAGTATAAGTCAGTCCCTCATACAGAGCAAGTAGTTGGGGGAGTTATCTCCTCTTGTCTCAGAGGTTAGGAACTGATTGAGGACAAGCCCGTGGTGGTTGGGCCAGTTACTGTGGTTACGCTGAGGATTCCCCCTAATTTCCTCAGGATGGGCGTCTGCTGAAGGATTTACCTCTCATTGCAAACCAACCACCTGAATAGTGCTACCTTAACTAGTCAAGGAAATGTCAAGAATTGTCTCCAAGGGTATGGAGCCAGATTGCTCTTGATTGATATTGCTAGCCAGATTTGCTCCTATATTGCCTACCAAGGAAGCCACATTAATGTTTGGCATAACCTAGATGGTCGGTCAGATTACACGGATATCTTGTCGACATGATCCATACATTATCCAAGCCAGTAAGTTCAGGAGGATCAAGCTGATCCTCGTCAAAGTTGGAGTCAGTGAAGACTATCTGGTGTTTCACTACAAACTGCATTGAAGCTTTGCCAGCTCTCCAGGCCGGAAGGTCAGTTGGAGGCTAGCTTATAGAAGGATTAACTTGAGCATGAGATGATGTAGGTTGGTCAGTCGGTTTGGGGTGTTAAAATTATCTAGGACAAACCCGATAGTCAGTATTAGCAGGAACTTGGCCTTCGACTCTTGCTTGGCTAGACAGAAGTGAAGTGGATATCACAGAAAGGATGGTCAATCCTGCTCTTTGAATGCTGCTCTTTTAAAATCAGGTCGGTCAATGTTTCCTGATCAACATCCTGCTTATGCAAAATCTGCTAATCTGACCTCTATATGGTGAGCCTTTGAACAAACAACAAGTCTTGTTGTTTTTTGAGCAAGAGAGGCCATAGGAGCAGAAGTCTCAGCTCTTGTTTTGGCAACCTTTTTAGCAGCAGACTCCTTAGTGAACTTCCTCTACTAGTCTTTGGGAGGAATCTTATCTTTCTGCTCCTGATCGGTAAAACCTGAAGAAGTGTTGGGATCAGACTCGTAGGTATGCTCTACTAAGTCATGTTCGGTGGAGCAATTCCTCAGGCCAATAGGGCAATAACCTCTTTTAGGTTGGTTTTGTCCATGCTCTTAGCCTTTTTGGCTTGCTCACCGGCAACAATATCATGATCATACACTGAAGAACAAATTCAATCATTATCAGGAAAAAAAAAACAAATCGAACGTAGGATAAATGTAAGGCGGTATGAACTTACAGCGACTGCGCTATTTAGAAATGTCTAGGATAAGCACTAATCTAATCAGCCTCTCATCTACATATAATGCATGACGATCCCTAGCTTCCTAGGATTTCTGAGCAACTTTAATCACTTGGCTGGCCTGCCTTTGGTCAGCATTGCAGGGGATTTGTTCCAAGCATCTGAGCTGCATAAGTGCCTAGGGACACTACTCCTGGTCAGATTTTGGCGAGGGTCACCCACTATTGTTTCACCCCAATCACCTCTAATGAAGAACTAGTTGTTCTTCAAGTACATGTTTGACATAGGGAAACCCTAGATGAAGCCCTTTTATTCTTTACTGGATATGGGAAGAGGTTTCTCATCATATCCTTTAGGGATCTAGTGATTAGGAAAAGTGAACTGAAGGTGGAAGATTCCCCCAGTATCCGTTCAACCGAAAGTGTAAAAGTTACTGTTAATAGCCAAAATTGGCTAAGGACCAAAGGAAAATTTTCCACCTCCCAGACCTGGTTCCATACCCGAGAGTCTCCACCAGGAGACCTCTCTATCCAGAGCCGAACTACGATACCACCCCAGGAACAAGGACGGGCTCCGGAAACATCCAGGATAGAGCCCGGAATGATCAAATCTAGCCCGCATCACCAAAATTATAAGCTCCCCGAAGTCGAGGTCACCTCATAAATGCTCCAGAGACTCGCCTGTACCTCGATTGACACAGAAGAATGTCCCTAGAAGGCCGCACCTAGCTTCGAAAGGTCAGGGAAAGCCACACCTAGCTTCGAAAGGTCAGGGGAAGCCACACCTAGCTTCGAAAGGGTCAAGGGAAGCCAGATCCGGCTCCAAGCTGGATGAAACTTCTCAGATAACAAGGTCAGAACACTAATCAACCTCACTGGTTGGTGCACCACACCATGCCATATTCAACGACCTCTATAAAGGATCATGCTGAAAGGATACGAGGGATACACTGAATCACATCTGGAAATGTTACCTATATGCAGAACAAGTAATAGAATCCAAAAAGGAAACAAACTGATCTCCACCATGATACTCTCAATTCGGCAAAGTCAATGACATTAAAAACGAGAAATCCCGCCTGATAAGGAGGGGAGAGACTGAGAAAATCAAGGGGAGAATCAGTCGGTGTGACCTACAAACTATGTATAAATAGAAAAGAAAGGAAATGAAAAAGGGGAAACTACTATTCGACAGGCATACGACAAACAATCAACCAATCCCTAGAGAGAGTTGAGAGCAAAGATAAAAGAATTTCTTTATTTGTATACCATGCACGTTCAATAAAAATATTCTTGCTTTCTTTTGGATGAATGGTATCATCATTCCTTGTCATTTTATAAATCATTACTACACATACAATAAATCTTGGCCACCACCTACGTGGTAGTGGTCTCGAGGGCGTTAACTGAAATTTCTCATCCCGAGCGAAATTTCCGTTAACACTTTCTGGCGCCGTCTGTGGGAATTACCCTACACCCAATTAACCAATTATTTGCATTTATATTTTCGTTGTTTTACAAGAACTATGAGGCTCCGCTCCTCCCAAGGCCAAAATAGAGTCCCGGAGCAACCTCCGGCAAGGCTAACACGAAAAGCCCCAAGAAAGGGGAGAAAGTCTGGATATAGTAGTCAAGCTCCGATCCAGACAACCAATACGCGGGCTACAGGCCACCCTATAGTGAGAGAGGCAGCGCTCGACCAACAAGCGGCGGCCTTCGTAGAATCCATCCGCGTCCGCCTCCGCGCTGAAGGCATCACGATCCAGCCAACCAACCTGAATGATCAGGGAGAGTCGAGCAGGCTCGGAGCTAGGCCAAGTGCTTTTCGATCGCCTAGGACCTCCTCTTCTAGAGCCGACTCGAGATATATCAGGGCCCCAACGTTCGATCCGGGATAGGCTAGGACCCATGCCCCCAGTTCCGAAAAGACTTTCACAATATCAACCCAGGCTGGTTAAGTCTGCCGCGGATGCTTTTACCCGGAAGCCACGAGGGCTATCTCATCCAACTACATCTAGGAGAACTACACGGGCCCTAAAGGAGGAAAGTAGACAAACTCCCCGAGTGGATTATGTCCAGGAGGAGGACCGAATAGAAATTGCCAGTTCATCAGAAAGATTCGACAGTGTGGAATCTGAGGTTAACTCGAAGAGACTTGGGAACAAGCGACTGAGGGATCAGCTGGCAAAGCTACAAAAAGAGGTCCAGCAGATAAGGAAGGGAAAGAATAAGGAGGACAAAAAGGATCCCCTGAGCGAGATGAACGCTCCCTTCACTAGGATGATCCGGGAAGCAGAGCTCCTCTTAAAATTCAAAATGCCAGCAGATAAGTTCTCTGGAACGGAAGATCCTCTAAGCCACCTAGAGAGCTTCGTTCAACAGATGGAGGTCCAGAACACTACCAGAGCAGCTATGTGTAGAATGTTTCCAACGACCTTGACCGACTACGCGAAAACCTGGTTCAGGAAACTGCCCGTTGGTAGCGTGGATTCTTTCACGAAATTATCAACAGATTTTTGCTCACAATTCCAAGGAGCCAAACCTCACCCGAAAGATCCCATACACCTCCAATATGTGATCCAGGATGGAGTGAAACTCTTCGATCGTACCTGGAACGATTTCACAAGGAGGTCATACAAATGGGAGTTTTCACTGAAAAAGAAACCCTCGCCAACTTCAGGCGAAACCTATGGGCAAGAAAGCTTTTCTGTTCCTTCACCAAGAGACCTCCTGAGACTTACCAGGAGGCCTACGACCGGGCTCTTGAGCAGGTCCAGATCGATGAACAACTCAAGGTCAAGATGGAACACGACGACATGAGAACGGCAAAGCGTCTGAAGAAAGAAGCCCCCAAATTTGAGCCAGTGCAGAAAACTCAGAATAAACCTCCCAACAGGTCAACCTACCTCCTCCCTGCTCCTCTGCATAGGCCAGAAAGATATCCAGCAAAACGAACCCCTCCCCGCGCTTCGCCGCCTCCCAGGACCGTGGCTCTAGTAATGCAAGGGGAAAAAGGGTATGACTACTACACCCCTTTGAATGCTTCCAGGGAAACAGTCTACCTTGCCATACGAGATAAAGGGTTGCTCCAAAAACCCGCTCCCATGAAGGCCCCAGCTGACAGGAGAAACCGGTACAAGTACTGCGACTTCAACGAAGACGTGGGCCACAACACCTCAGAGTGCTATAATTTGCGCAACCAGATTGAGGCCCTGATAAGGGGAGGATGCCTGATTGAGTTCTTACAACAGGTCAGACATAATATCAGGACTGGAAGGGAGGTACAATCTGAAATCCGTGAGGATGTAGAAAAGAGGAAAGGGGAGCAGGCTGACTTAATGCAACAGATCCAGGTGATACACACTATCAGCGGAGGTCCTACACTGGCTGGCGTTTCCAATAACTCCCGGAAAAACCACGCAAGAAAGGTTCCCCTCATCGGAGAAAGCCAAGGGATCTTTGAAGTCAGCCAGAGCCCGACAGAGCCCTCCCAATCAGCACAGATCGTAATCACTGAAGCAGATGTCTTCAACACTGTGCAACCTCATGATGATCCTTTGGTAATCACGATACAGATCGCCAACTGTCTGGTCTATCGCGTGCTCGTGGATACAGGTAGCAGTGTAGATATCCTCTTCAAGGATACCTTGGAAAAATTGAACCTGAAGCAACGTTGTTACAACAGCTGTACCACTCTGCTTTACGGTTTCACTAGGGACTCGATCATACCAGTGGGGTCAATGATCCTCCTAGTAATCATCGGGATCACCCCGCTCCAACAGAATGTTATGACCGACTTTGTTGTGGTGGACACCCCATCGGCCTACAACGCCATCCTAGGGAGACCTTTCCTGTCCTCCTTGAAGGGAGTCTTGTCCATATACCACAACGTCTTGAAATTCCCAGTTGGAACCAAAATATGAGAGGTACGCGGAGACCAGCAGGCAGAAAGGAAATGCTACGCAGTATCTGCCAATCCTACAGCCCTAGCGAAACAATGTGTACAGGTGACATTAGTCTAGGAAGACAGGGATACGTCCCGGATAATCCAAGAGGAGAAGGAGCCCGCTGAACATCCTGGGCATCCGGAGAGCGAACCTATTATGCTCTACTAGGAAGAACGGAATAAGGAATGGGCCAACGGGCAGCGGGCAGCCCATAGATAAACTAGAAGAGTTACCTATCAGGAATGACGATCCCTCCAAGGTCGTCAAGGTCGGAGCAACCCTTGATCTAGAAGTAAAAAGATGACTGATTGACCTTCTCAGGGAATTCAGCGGCATCGTTGGCCACCCACCGACTAGCAATAGATCCAACAGTCAAGCCCATCAAGTAGAAGAGGCGTCACTTCAATGCTGATAGGAACGCGGCGGTGCAAGAAGAGGTTGATAAATTGATCAAAGCAGGGTTCGTCAGAGAAGTGCGTTACCCCAAATGGATCGCCAACGTGGTCATGGTCACGAAGGCGAATGGGAAATGGCGTATGTGTGTCTATTACACCAACCTCAACCGGGCTTGTTCGAAAGACAGTTTTCCTTTACCAAAGATCGACCAGCTGGTTGACTCCACATCCGGAAATAAACTTTTGAGTTTTATGGACGCATTCTCAGGATACAACCAAATTAAAATGCACCCGGCTGACTAAGATAAGACCAATTTCATTACTAGGCAGGGCTTATACTGCTACAAGGTGATGCCGTTTGGTTTGAAGAATGCGGGGGCCACATACCAGCGGCTGGTTAACAAACTGTTCAAGCCCGGGATAGGAAGGACGATGGAAGTGTATATCGAAGACATGATCACGAAATCCCCAACCATAAAAGGACATCAAGAAGACCTTCGTAAAACCTTCCTCATACTGAAGGAAAACCAGATGCGTTTGAACCCCTCCAAATGTGCCTTTGGGGTAACGGCAGGGAAGTTTCTGGGCTTCATGGTTCACGAGAGAGGTATAGAAGCCAACCCAGAAAAAATCAAAGCTATCTTGGACCTGGAATCCCCGACCTCGCTCAAGCAAGTACAGATTCTGACTGGACAGGTGGCAGCACTCAACAGGTTTATCTCTTGCTCCACCGATAAATGTCTCTCTTTCTTCAAGGCCATCAAACAAGGGAAGAACATGAAATGGAGCCAGGAGAGCGAACAAGCGTTTTAAGCTTTGAAAGAGTACCTAACAAGCCCCTCATTGTTAGTCAAGCCGGTTCTCGGAGATGAGTTGCAGATCTACCTGGCCGTATCAGAAACTACAGTAAGCGGGGCTTTGGCCAAGGATTGTAGCGACAGTTTTCAAAGACCCATATACTATGTGAGTCATGCTTTGACCAAATCAGAAAGGAATTACATTCCCTTGGAAAAGCTCGCTTATGCTCTGGTGATCTCAGCGAGGAAACTCCATCCCTATTTTCAAGCTCACACAATAGCAGTGGTGACAGACCAACCCCTCCGCCAATTCTTGCAAAGACCAGACGTGTCAGGAAGGCTAGTCTTATGGGCACTAGAGCTCACTCAGTTCGACCTAAAGTATAAGCCCCGGACTACGATTAAGGCACAGGCTTTGGTCGACTTCGTGGCAGAATTCTCAGCGATCCCAGATCCAGATGATCCCTCAGTATCAAATGAGGTCCCTGAGAAGATATCCGAGGTCGAAAATTGGCCAGAAGGCTGCAAGCCATGGATCCTCTTTTCAGATGGAGAATCCAGGCAAGCCGGGGGAGGAGCTGACATAGTTTTAATAGATCCAGAGGGGACCAAATTCTGTCACTGTTTCAGATTTGAGTTTAAAGCTACCAACAACGAAGCAGAATATGAAGCCCTCCTAGCCGAGATGAAGGTAGCCATTGAACTGAAGGCCGACTACCTGCAGATCAAGAGCGATTCATTGCTTGTTGTAAACCAGGTGACTGGGGTCTACCAAGCAAAGGGAGATAATATGGCTGCCTACCTAAATCTAGCTCGCCTGTTAAAAAGCAAATTTAAGGGACTCAAGATCGATCAGGTGCCTCGACACCAAAACCATCGCGCATATGTTCTGGCTAAAATAGCGGCGAACAGAGGCCAGTCCCTACCAAGGGGAATTCCCCTCCAAGTAATCACCCAGCCAAGCATAGCCACAAATGGAGAAATTTGTTCCTTGGATCGCCTGCCTTGCTGGATTGACCCAATTGTCGCCTACCTCCTTGAAGGAGAGCTTCCAAAAGGGCCCGACCAAGCCCGAACAATTAAGAGACTCTCAGCTCGATACTGTATGGTGGACGGATACCTCTACAAGAGGGGCAGATCCCTCCCCTTACTTAGGTGCTTGCATCCCGATGATGCTAATTGGGCATTAAGAGAGGTCCACTTTAGGGAATGTGGGAACCACATAGGTGGGGAAGCTCTAGCCTATCAGGTGCTTCGTATGGGGTACAATTGGCCGACCATCCATCAAGATGCAAAGAGTTTTGTGCAATCTTGCGAACCTTGTCAAAGAACTTCAAACTTCAACCACCAGCCACTCGAGCGACTGTCGTCCCTCAGTTCACCTTACCCCTTTGCCATGTGGGGAATCGACCTAATTGGGCCACTTCCTACCGCTCCATGACAGATGAAACATGCTATCGTGGCTATCGACTACTTCACAAGATGGGTCGAGGCAGGACCTCTTTCTTGAATATGAGAAAAAAATACAACCAAGTTGATCAAGACTAAAGTGGTATGCACATTCGGGACCCCTCTCATCATTATAGCCGACCTAGGAAAGCAATTTGACAACGCCCGACTGAAAGACTTCTGCAAGGGATTGGGGATCGACCTCGGACTCGCTTCCGTTGATCATCCCCAGACTAACGGGCTGGTAGAATCCACCAACAAGACTATCAAGAAACTTCTGAAGAAGAAGCTACCGCAGATGAAAGGCAAGTGGGCCGAAGAGCTACCAGAGGTCCTCTGGGCATACCGGACTACAAAAAGAACAGCTACCAGGGAGACACCTTATTCCCTGGCTTTCGGAGTTGAAGCAGTCCTCCCCATCGAGCATAAGTTAACCTCGTTCAGGGTACAGCACTTTGAGCCCGAAAGCAACGAAGTCAAGCTCCGGGCAAATCTAGACCTCTTAGAAGAAAAACAAGACCGGGTAGCAGAGAAAGTAGCGATCTACCAGAGCAAGATCGCTAGATACTTCAACCAAAAGGTCAGAGCCTGAAAATTCAAAGAAGGGGATCTGGTACTTAGGAAGGTGACCTTGAACACTCGGAAAAGGTTGGATGGAGTCTTAAGTCCCATTGGGAAGGGCCATATTTGATAAAGCTAGTTGTTCCCAATGGAGCTTATAAACTCGAAGACATGGACGGACGATCCATCGACCACACTTTAAATGTAGATCATTTAAGGAAATTCTACCCTTGAAGGGAGTTCTCCAGTAGACTACCCCCACTTAGTTTTCATTACCGACCCCAATAAAGATGTACTACATCTCGATCATCAATAAAGTCATTTTCCTTTTCTCCTCCATCTCTGTCTCCAACTATGGTCAACATTAGTGACTACACCCTTGTATGAGAAACTCAACATAAATGTTTCGAGACCAGGAAATAGCTGAATTGCCCTCCTGATGCCTTGGTCGGGCTACCACCCCCAAGAAGGATCTAAGTGTAAGAGCATAGTTGCCCTCCAGATCTCGAGACCAGGAAATAGCTTGATAGCCCTCCTGATGACTTGGTCGGGCTACCACCCCCAAGAAGGATTTGAGTGTAAGAGCACAGTTGCCCTCCAGATCTCGAGACCAGGAAATAGCTCGATAGCCCTCCTGATGCCATGGTCGGACTACCACCCCCAAGAAGGATCTGAGTGTAAGAGCATAGTTGCCCTCCAGATCTCGAGACCAGGAAATAGCTCGATAGCCCTCTTGATGCCTTGGTCGGGCTACCACCCCCAAGAAGGATCTGAGTGTAAGAGCATAGTTGCCTTCCAGATCTCAAAGACTAGGAAATAGCTAAGTAGCCCTCTTGATGTCTTGGTTGGGCTATCACCCCATATAAAATATATATATATATATATTATGTTTGCTTTTGTGTGCAGGATCAAAATCATCATAATTCCCTACACGAATCTTAATTGTTGCTACAGATGCTACTCTGGATCCCATTTAAGACCAGAAATAAAATAAAAGTTCTCAAAAACGATTCGATTTCTCATTAAGGACAAGGGGAGCCTATCCCTCGATAAGGCTACATCCACCAAATGGGGAGCCCAACCCCCGAACTCGGGCTACAAAAAAGAAAGAAAGAAAGCTAATAAGGGCAAAATGGGGCGCCCACCCCCTTTTCCGGGCAATCAAAAACAAGTCATGATTAACTGCTTCAAGCCTTGGGACTCTCTTGGCTCCCTTCCGCTGGCCCTCCTCCTTCTTGCTGATCTCTGTCATCAACCCCCTCTACAGATAGCTGTCTATCTGGGTTATCCTCGCCGACCGCTCCTCCATTTAGAGGCTCCATTGGTTGATCAGCAGGATCTTCCTCCAAAACCTCATTTATCACGTCCATAACCTCAAGCGGGATAGCCGCGTCACGAAGGGCAGCCATGGACCCCGTCCTGCTCCTATCGACCTCCATCTCTGTTAAAGGGGGATCCTCAGATGGGCTCCTAACCTCTTCACTAGCTCCTGAATGGTCCTCCTCGGATCGAGAGGACATCACTTTACTAGAAGACTCCCCAAGGCCTGAGGTGGTAAAGGCAGGAAGAGAGAATGGAGGATCTGACTGAGTGGGCTGGTTCCCAGCTCCTGCTTGGCTCGAAGGGACCACCTTGTCGCCTTCAGGGTGAGATAGCTCGGCCGTCTTGAGTATTATTTCATGTCTATCCCAGCCAGTAATGGATGACAAATCAAAGGGAGGAGGAAGAGCTTCCGCGGTCTGAAAGGAAGCATAGAAATACATAGTCGCTGAAGGAGGTCTCCGCATCAGCTTACAGCTTGGTCACCTGAGTAATCAGAGACTGGTTCTCGAGGTCCAACTTCTTAGCCTCAGATCTCCAGGAATCCCGCTGCCTAGCCCACCGGAGAGATTGAAGACGCTCCTGATCATAAGATTGCTTCATCCTCTCATGATCGCAGCGAAGCTCATTCATCTCGACCTCGACCTTTCCCTGGTTAGAAGTCACCTCTTCCACTAAAGACCGAGCCTGTTTGAGCAGTTCCCCGTCTTTCTCGGCTTCAGCTTCGGCTTTAACAGCCCGGTCGCGGAGGAGGGCTACCTACTGGCCCATCGCAACATTGAACTTGAAGGCCTACAAAATACAGAACCTGAGTTAGAAACTGAACGAATTAACAAGAGTAGCACGAAGGAAATACAATTACCTCAGCTAAAATAGCAGACCCCTTGGTTATAAGGACATCCATAGGTATGGAAGCCATCTTGGAGATCCCGCCACCCGGACAGGACGCTATGAATTGCTCCAGGACCTCATCCCACCCTGTCGAGCTCGACTGAGGTCGGGAGCGGCTGGAAAGAACCCTCGCGACACCTTTCCCAGAAACCTCTGAAGCTTTGGTTGTTGGAAGCGCAGCAGAATCAGGTGTTTGAGTCGAAGGGGTAGCAACTTTAGTGGCCACGATCGGAGGGACAGAAGCAGTCGGGCCAACCACCTGGGGAGCTTTACCCAAAGCCCGGAAAGCCCACGAGGCAAGAATGGCCATCTTAGACCCAGTCGGAGAGATAGATGAAGCCAGAGCAGGTTCGACCCCAGAGGAGGGAAGAGAAACTCCACCTTGAGGAGAGTGTGAGGAGTGACGGGTGGCCGGTTCCATGACAAAAACGTGAATAAGCAGATTAAAAACGAAAATGTTAGAACCCAGCTGAGTAATAAGGCTAAGCAACTCAATGACACTTATGAGGAATAGCGTCTGAAATCCGCAAATATTTGTTCACCCTACGAGGATCAAAAGCTTCAGCAGTAGGGAACTTCAGATTCAAATAACCTCGGGCTAGAATAGCCTTTAAAACCGCTTCGGACTCAGAAGGCTGGGAGTCCCGGTCCCATGAGGGCTTGTCACTGAAAGCCATGGGAACCTCGAATTCATGCCCTCCGATGAAAATCGAGCTCCCCAAGTCATCCTCCGCCAGGATCCATTCTTCTTTCCACGCGGGGTCCTTCTTCGAGGCACTAGGAACGATGAAGTTGAGCTTGTTCTTGGCCTTGGCATAGAACTGGCCTCGAGGAGCCCCAGACAGGCTCCCAATCTGGAAGAGATAGGCTAACTCCTCTGCACCCGGCTCCCTCGTCACCTTACTCATCTGGCATTGTTCCCTCCATAATACAAGAAAACCAATCAGATGCCTCCAGAAGCCAGGTGTCAACTGGAGAGGAGCGAGCTGGATGGCGTTGAGAGCTCGCCGAAGAGTCAAATGGAGGGGAAGCCTGACCCCGTTCTCAAGAGCAGCCACATGAATCAGAAGCACGCCTTCAGGGGGGTTGAAGAACTCGTAATTTTTAGGAGGCACCGAGATGGATACGCTGTCGGGGATGCCAAACTTTGACCTCAAGCGGTCAATCGACACCGGGTCAACAGTGGAATCTGGGACAACCCAGAAATCGTAAGGAGGGAGCCTCTCCACAAGGGGACCAGGAGCCGAGACCCGCCGCTCCCCCGCGGCGCCACCGTCCGCTTCTTTATCAGAATCTTCATCGACGATATCCAAAGGGTGGTCAGGATGGTTGGAGAACCCAGTCCCGATGGATACATTCCTACTCGACCGCCGACATTGCAAGGTGGGCAGGGAATCGTCACCGTCAGAACTCCTTCTAGCCCGCTTCCCAGAGTAAAACTGATGACCTCCTCGCCGTCGATTATGGAATCAGCTGAGTCGCGACTGTTTTTCGACATTGTAAAAGCTAAAAAGGATGAAGAATGAAGAAAAAAGCAAGCTTGGAGGAAAAGCTATGGAAATATTTCTCAGCAAAAAATTTTAGCTCGAAGAGATGTGAGGAAGAGGAGGAGGAAAATAGACATATATATAAGCAGTAGGGCAACGGCACGAGCTACCGAGATACTCGTTTGGTAACGGTAAAAAATCTTGGGGACTACAGTAACGTAACCAGATTAAACTAAAAAGCGGGCTAATCATCTCACGCCACATCACTTACACAGTTAAGAGGAAGATCTCCCTAAGATTCTGGTAACGGTAAAAAATCTCGGGGACTGCCGTAACGCAATCAGATTAATTTGAAGATAAATTAGTCGGTTCGCATCACGTCACTCAAATGAAGAAATTTCCCCAATATTTCGGTAACGATAAAAAGAGGAATATTTCTCAAATAAAGTAAAAATCTGACCCCAACCCCGAGCTCGAAGTCTGGTGTTCAAGTCAGAGGGGACTTTTGTTAATAGCCAAAATTGGCTAAGGACTAAAGGAAAATTTTTCACCTCCCAGACCTGGTTCCATACCCGAGAGTTTCCACCAGGAGACCTCTCTATCCAGAGCCGAACTACGATACCACCCTAAAAACAAGGACGGGCTCCGAAACAATCTGGGATAGAGCCCGAAACGATCAGATCTAGCCCGCATCACCAAAATTAGAAGCTCTCCGAAGTCGAGGTCACCTCGCAAATGCTCCAGAGACTCGCTTGTACCTCGATTGACACAGAAGAATGTCTCTAGAAGGCCGCACCTAGCTTCGAAAGGTCAGGGAAAGCCACACCTAGCTTAGAAAGGTCAGGGGAAGCCACACCTAGCTTCGAAAGGGTCAAGGGAAGCCAGATCCGGCTCCAAGCTGGGTGAAACTTCTCAGATATCAAGGTCAGAACACTAATCAACCTCACTGGTTGGTGCACCACACCATGGCATATTCAACGACCTCTATAAAGGATCATGCTGAAAGGATACGAGGGATACACTGAATCACATCTGGAAACGTTACCTATATGCAGAATAAGTAATAGAATCCAAAAAGGAAACAAACTGATCTCCACCACGATACTCTCAATTCGGCAAAGTTAATGACATTAAAAATGAGAAATCCTGCCCGATAAGGAGGGGAGAGACTGAGAAAATCAAGGGGAGAATCAGTCGGTATGACCTACAAACTATGTATAAATAGAAAAGAAAGGAAATGAAAAAGAGGAGACTACTATTCGACAGGCATACGACAAACAATCAACCATTCCCTAGAGAGAGTTGAGAGCAAAGATAAAAGAATTTCTTTATTTGTATACCATGCACGTTCAATAAAAATATTCTTGCTTTCTTTTGGATGAATGGTATCATCATTCCTTGTCATTTTATAAATCATTGCTACACATACAATAAATCTTGGCCACCACCTACGTGGTAGTGGTCTCGAGGGCGTTAACTGAAATTTCTCATCCCGAGCGAAATTTTCGTTAACACTTACGAATCTCTTGGGGGGTCAGGGGGTACTTGGCAGCGATCTGTTCCTATAGATGCCATAAGTTGACCGTGATCCTATATGAAATGGGAGCCGACTGGGAAGAAGCAATCCCAGCATCTACTAGGAATATGGAAATACTGGGTTGGATGGGCAGAGTCACCCTAGAGGTGAGCAAGGTCCCGTATATGGCAATAACACATTAGGTGGGTTCCAGATGGCTCGGCAATTGTTCAGAAACATTTCCACAGAGTGAGGAATGTTGAATCTACCCACAAACTTTGCAATTTCTTGGACAGTCATGGTGACGAGTAATAGGGTCCATACGTGAATGTGTTGAGTAGACGGGAATGGTGTGAATGTTGGTGCTGATAAAACCAAAAATCTAGTGAAAGCGAGTAGTTCTTTAAAGTTTTGAGCAATAACGAGGCGAAAAAGTTAGGGTTTCTGTTCTCAAAAGATAAGTTGCAAAGGAAGTTTGTGATAAGAGGGAAAATGAAAAGTTTTTGAAAATATATAGCCAATGGTGATGTCATCCCACTTTTGAAGTAACGCACGTGAGAGTTGGGGTGGGTGCACTAAACCATGAAGATCACACGCCCACCAACATTGTGATAGGCAACATTTGAGGGAAAAGCAATCCACCGCTGATTCTATCATCACATCATGTCATTTGGGCAAAATCGAGTGATTGTGGCTGAGATAAATGCTTAGCTGTTAAGTATTAATGAGCATTAATGAGCTATAAAACAAAAATAAAAGCAAAAGTTGAACATGTTGGGGAAAGTGCCCTAAGAACAAAAGTTGTTAATCTTTTTGCTGAATTAATAAATAGATTTACATTTTATTTTATATTTGTGTACATTTAATGTTATTAATATTGTATTAATGACATAAAATTCCATGATTATTAAATGTAATATTAAACATAGTATATAAGATGTTATATACATGAGGATTATGTTTAAGTATAATAATTGTAATTGTCCATAATAAATAATTAAAGTTGAGATCTTTAATTAATTAAAATTACTAGGACGGTTCATTCCCATTAAGAATGGAACAGTCTTATCTGAACTATTGATGTGGTGACGTTAGAATGAAGGTACTTTGTATAATAAGATTATACAGGACGTGGACATGATAAATTGGAATCTTTAATAATCTCCATTTTAAACAAAGTATTCTCATTTATCAAATCAGATGTCATATATGGAACGATCTTAATCCTGAGTATTTAAGAGACTCCTACTTATACAGTTGTGTCTTTTGACTTACTCAGTATGGTTTGTTTATAATGTCAAACCTAAACTTTGTATCTTGAAGACATAATAATATATTTAGCCGGGAATGATAATATACAAAATGGAATCCATTCCTTCTTAAATGAAGTTAGACAAATAGTTCTCTTGAGTAAATGATTTGGGTCTTGAACAATAGAGCGCTCAATTTATGATAAGATCATAAATAATTGTTCATTAGAGAATCACCGGAACTCAAGGATAAAAATGTAATTGAGAGGTCAACGGATTTGAACCCAGCTCAAATTACGAACTATTAATGGAGGATTGATCTATATTGAATGATTATATCAGTGGACTGTTCGATTTCTATTCGTGTAATTAATTCTATAATGACAACAGTGCAATTCCAGCTTTATAGTGGAATAATTCTAGAATTGATAAATCAGATAATTAATTAAAGAGTTTAATTAATTATTAAAGATTTATTGGAGCTTGAAATTATAGGTCTATGTGTCCCCATGCCATCTCCATAACACTGTATTGAACATTAAGGTATAAAGAGGCTTAGTGATTAATTTGGAATTAATCATCTACATAGAAAGTAGTTTATGCATTGTTTAATTAATTGTGAATTAATTAAATATTAACCGTTTTATTTAATTTGTTACGAATTAATTAAATGTTATTTAAATAATATGATTATTTAAATATTTAATTAGATGACACAGTGTGGTAGGACCACACTGTAATTTTTGAAAACTACACGGTGACAGTCACTGTGCAATTTCGAAAACAATAGTTTAAAATTATCTGTTAAATTATTTAATTATTTGAATAATTAGATTATTTCAAATAAAATAATTATTTAATAATTGGATTATTATGTATTTAAATTTTGAATTTAAATTAAACAGATAAAGATGAAAAGCACAAAGGATATTTTCTCTTTGTTAACTGAATTGATATTTGTCTGTTATAATAATGATTAAATAATTGTTATTTAATTAGGATAATTGAAATTGTTTTTTAAACATTCAAATAAATTGTTTATTTTAATGTTTAATTAATATTATCATCCAATAAAGTTTCAATGACTATATGATACAATTTGACTACGAGACAAATAGCTCTTACTCTCTCAGTTTAGAAAGAAAGAGATATAGTGATGATAAGTTTGTTTTGTTTTTAAAAAATCTATTTATCTTATCACTGTGTACATCACGTGTACACAACATTCAAAATACCAAGAAGTCTTCTTGGAATGATATACACTAGAAGACGAAAAAGCAAAGGATTTCCTTTTGGTTTTTCAAAAGGGTGTACACAGAGAGAAAAACGAGAGAAAGAAAATAAAAGTTTTTTTTAAGTTCATAGCCTCTAGAAAAATATTATGAGAGTGTCTCTAAATACTTTTCTTGTTGTCTCATATGATGAGTACATAATTAGAACATAAAATTCGAGAGTCAATTATTCTGTTTAAATACTGAGACGCCCTACCCGTCTGTTCTTTGGTGTTGAAGATTCGGCGTGAAAGAACTTGGTTCGAGGGATTCGCGAAGATTCTACAAGGGTAACGATTTCTTCCTTACTATTTATAATTAAATATTATAATCTATATAATCACAACGATCCGGCTAAAACGGTTATGTTTTATAGAAAAAATTTAAACCGGACCCACCGCCTTTTCGCTACGTTGTGCCAATTTTGGTTTTCGGAACCAACAATTGGTATCAGAGCCACGTTGTAATTTATATTGATTTTAATATCAAAATTGATTCCGGTAGTAGGCACTTTACATTAAATGTGATTTAATGATTATTTTTATTCATGTGATGAATGGTAAATAAAAATGATTTTTGGTCGTTAATTATATGGTTCCTTTGGATTTTATATTTTATTGCTTCTTCAATTTTTAGATAAAAATTTGTAAACCCTATGGGTATAGGATTTTTTAATTGTAAATAGTGACATTGAAGATGATGGCGTTATCAACAAATCGATGTGATTGGATCGGATCCTGAAGGAAAATTACAACAAGACTATTTTTGTAATTTAATTTATTTTTGGGTTGTAATTTAAATATCCAAAGGAACTCAGCCAAAATTCATTTAGTTTTTTTTTTGTTTTTTTTTTTTCATATTATAGTTTATGTGATAATTATATAATATGTTCATGCATATAATATGTCATCTAAGTTAATAAGTGCCTACTGGAATTGTGATAACAGGACATGCATTCATATTCTCTTCTAAAAATTGTTTTAGATTAGAAACATGTTTCTCTGTTATATTTTTTTTAATAGTTAAAATTTGATTTTTCATATTAATCTAAGCTATTCATTATAAAGAGTTTATATTTAGAGATAGCTTTGAACTTCATAATAAATTTGGATTTTGAGAAAATCCGATAAATTTATTAGATGTAAATAAACATAAGTCTAAGTTGATAATTTTAAAGAGTTTAATATTATCATAACTTAGAGCTTCTTAATAAATTTAGTTTTTTTTGTAGAAATCTAGAATATTTATTATGTGTAGATATGATCAACACAACAAACCTAGTAAATTAAAAAAAATTGGTTAAATCTGTTTTAACATTATTATTTTTTACTAGGATTATAAAATATCAGATATTTTATAATTAAAATACATCGTATTGAAAATATTGAGTGAGAGAGGGTAATATGACAATATTGCCCATGGTCTCTACCATTAGTACAACAACGTGAGATTTAAATGGCGCCTCGAGACGCTTTGATTTCGTCCTCCCTACGGAGGGTGTCCATTTGAGTCAATAGCAAGGTTGTCTTCCAAGCGATACGATTTTTAGATGTATTTCAAAATTGACCTACCCTACGACGGCAATTTTTGAGTTAAGTCGAAAAAATCTGAAATGGTAGGTTATACTCAAAAGATGTTATTAAGTTAGTTAATTACAATCTTGACCAAATTCAACGGTGGTTAATAAATGTTGAAAATATGAGATATTTTGAGTTGACTTTTATTAATTGAGAAAGTCTCAATTCAATTATCAAATACGTGACCTATCCTACGCCGGCACATTATTTGTGAAAATTGAATTATCGTGGTAATTGAGTAAATATTTTTTTCTGTATTTTTACACATGCATCATGTTTACATTACCAAATTTTATATATGTGATATATATACATATTGTGGACACAAATTAAATGTAATTGATTGTTATATAATTTCAGCATGTCAAATATGACCAATCAAATAATCACGATACTCGCTACTGAAAAATTGACCAGTGAAAATTTTGTCAAATAGAAAAGTAACATGAACATCGTGCTTGTATGTGAAAACTTCAAGTTCGTCCTGACGGAGGATTGTCCTCCACTCCCTCACGCCAAGTCTGCAGCAAGTGTTGCTGAGGCATATGATCGTTGGCAAAATGCCAACAACAAAGCCCGATGCTACCTATTAGCAGGCATGTCAGATGTGCTATTAAGTAAGCACGAAGCGGTTGAAAACCGTGAAAGGAATTATGGATTCCCTACAGGCTATGTTTGGGCGCTCTTCTGAACAGTCTCGTCATGAGGCTGTAATGGCAGTTATTGTAGGAAAAAATTAACTACAACCACAGCGGAAGGCGAAAAGTAGATTTTCGTATAGTTTAAAATTTTTCTAAATATTTGAACCTTAACCCTTTAATTAATTAAACACAAATATATGGTTAGAGTTAAATACCTCTTGTCGCGTGATCCGATTGACTTACGTCGATGGTAATCCACAAGATCTTCAATCCTAGCACGTACGTGAATCACCTAGGAGCGTGGTCTCCCTTTATTCTTTGAATTGCTTACCTGAGAATGGATGTATGGAACTTCTGATCCTGATCTTCAATCCCAAAACACCAAGAGCCTAGAAAAATAGTTCCGATCACTTTTGAATTCACAATCGATATGATTGGAACTCGCGTAACCGTAAATCGAAAGTGTGCACAAAACCTTTTGATGTTAAAGGCTTGCAAGTGCACTATCGAATGAGAACTTATTTTTCTTTTTCTCTCTTTGCCAAAATTCTATGTGTATTGAGTAAGATTTTTATTTTTCAAAGCAAACAAAAATCTCTCTCACTCAAGCTTCTTCGTGGCCGAAATTTATCACCTTATATTTATAAGGTGACCGAAATTTCTCCTTCTCAAAATAGGGTTGGCCGAATTCTTTGTGTAGGAAATCTAGGGTTGGCCAATTTCCTTACTTGAAAAGGAATTGTGCTTTTCCCTAATTCCTATCAATTTAAGAATCCTAACCCTTATAGGACTAGGGTGGCCGAATTCTTTGTGTGGTATGGAGTGTATGTGGACTTAATCCTTACCACATTAGGACTCCTATCACTTAAAAGAATTCTAACCCTAATCCAACACATAGTATTTTATTTATTGATCAGGAAAAGATTTTGATTTAAACTATTAATTAATTAATTTCCATTTAATCAAAACAATAAAATAAAATAATATCTTGGACTATTTTATTAGCCTTGCCGTCCACACCATATATACATGGGCCTAATATTATTTTTCTTATTTTATTTAATCCATTAGACTTTAAATAAAAGCCCACATGTGAACCAGACTTATTCTTACTAAAAAGAAACAAGCCCACATGTCTCCTTTTAATATATTAATATAATAGAGCAGCCCATTAAATAAATAATAGACATATTATATTCTTAATATATTAAATGCAATTCTAGATGGACCCATAAATTGGTCCGGTAGAATATATCAAGTGATCCATGCAAGTACGTGTGGATTGTGGATCTTGGCGGGCTATCTAAATTTAAGCTTCAATAGACATAACCTAATCACAATCAACAAATGATTCACTTAGGTCTGATCTATTAATTTTAACTCATTCCACTAAAGAGCTAAAATTGAACTCTTAAATAAAGATAGAATAAGGAGATGTTTCTCATTCATACCCTAGACAATCTTATAGGAGATGGTGTATCCTCGTGAATAATATCAGTAATCGCCAAGAGCTCATAGACCGCCTATAGCTCTCCAAGTTACCATATTTCCTCATATGACCACATTTTGAACTTGGATATTTTGACTTGTCCAGAAGCCATGTCTTCAATAATCATTATTGAAAACTCAACGTTGAGATTTAATATCCAATACCTCAAAACATCCATATGATGATATTATACTCTCATTTAATAAATGGAGCCACGATGTCCATATCTATAAATGAAGTCCTCTATCGATTAACAAATGAATACAACCAAACTATCGAGGATAGACTATGCTATATAATCGTACTCATTGATAGCTCAAATTATAACACTTGCAACCATAAGTCCATCATTTATCTCAGGATTAAGATCGACTCTTCGATTGTCCTAATAATGAAAAGACTTATATCTAGTGACGGTTCTAGATAAAGTATTTCATTGTGATCCTGTTCAATGCACCCAGTGCACTAGATTCTTTTACTCGAAAACCTTTCGATGATTTTAGACTCATCATAACTCATTTGATCCCACTCAAATGCTAGTAAAAGAATTCTACAACTTTATCAAGATAGAGGTGCCCAACCTTTAACTTAAGTTGTGAACGTTATTCAAGACTAACTAAAGAATTGTGTCTACCTCACACATATCCGGATGTATGAACAATTCTTCATATCTCATAGTCTTTTAACCTTATGATTATTTACCTTGACAATTATAATAATAAATGCTATAAGTATTTGTAAGAATCAGAAAACACTTTATTAATATGAAAAGATTGTCAATTACAATATTACACTCTTGATATTGAGCATAATCCTAACAGTTATGAACGCCCGAATGAAGAAGGGTACTTCAGTCCGTTAGCATGTGCTCATGATGATTGAACACATAAACGAGGCAGAAATAAATGGCTCACAAATCGACGAAGCCACACAAGTGGGGATGATTTTGGAAACCCTATCCCCTAACTTCCTTCAATTCAAGAGCAACTATTTCATGAACAAATTAAATTATAACATGACACAGGTGCTTAACGAGCTTCAAACCTTCGAATCCATTTCGAATGAAAAAGAAGGTGAGGAAAATGTTGTCGAAGCCACAACTTCCTCTTCTAGAAAGTCCAACAAGAGGAAGAATAAGAAGGGAGGAAGTGGCGAGTTGAAAAAGAAAAAGGGCAATAACAAGGCTAAGAAAAACAACAACAACAAAGCGAAGAGCTCTGACAAGAAGGCCAAGGGAAAATGTTTCCACTGTGGCATAGAAGTTCACTAGAAGAGGAACTGTAAAAAGTACCTCGAAGAGCTCAAGAATAAAAAGAAAGGTAAATCAGAATTACTTGTTTTAGAAGCTTGTATATTTGATAATGATACGTCTCCCTGGATAGTTGATTCAGGTGCGACTAACCATGTTTGTTGTTCTATGCAGATGCTTGATTCTGCAACAGAGTTGGCCGATGGGGACTACACGATGAGAGTGGGCAATGGGGCTATGGTGTCAGTTAAAGCAGTGGGAGAAGTGCGACTTCTTTTTAATAATAAATTTCTTGTTTTGAACAATGTTTATTATATTCCTGGTTTTAAGAGAAATTTGATTTCCGTTTCGAGACTATATGAACAACTATTTAAGGTTTCATTTGATAATAAAGTTGTTATTATTTCTAGAAAGGGTTTAAATATTTATTCTGGAATTTTAGATAATGGTCTCTATCTTTTAAGACCAACCTCTAATACACTGCTTAACACTGAAATGTTCAAAGTCGAACAACCAAAGTCTAAAAAGCAAAAGGTTTCTCCTGACGATAACACATACCTATGGCATCTTAGACTGGGTTATATAAACCTAAATAGGATTGAAAGACTGGTAAAGGAAGATCCTTTAAGAGAGCTAAATGTTGGCACTCTTCCAGTTTGTGAATCATGTTTGGAAGGTAAAATGACTAAATGACCATTTTCGCCAAAAGGTCAAAGAGCCAAAGAACCTCTTGAGTTGATACATTCTGATGTGTGTGGTCCCATTAATGTACAAGCAAGAGGAGGTTATGAATATTTTTTCACTTTCATTGACGTTTATTCTAGGTATGGTTATATTTATTTAATGCGAAGGAAATCTGAAACTTTTGGAAAGTTTAAGGAATTCCAAGCCGAGGCTGAAAAGCAATTAAATAGTTTGATTAAAACTCTTCGATCAGATCGAGAAGGCGAATACCTTGATACTGAATTCTTGGATCATTTAATCGAACATGGGATTTTATCCGAACTTGCTGCACCTGGGACACCCCAACAAAACGGTGTCGCAGAAAAGAGAAATAGAACATTGCGTGATATGGTGAGATCCATGTTTAGTTACTCATCATTACCCATGTCGTTCTGGGGATATGCACTACAAACTTCAGTATACATACTTAATTTAGTTCCATCTAAGTCTATACCTAAGACACCCTTAGAGTTGTGGAATGGTAGCAAAGTTAGTTTGCGACACATTCGCATATGGGGGTGTCTTAAGGTAAGACTAGGAAGTTGGAACCTCGATCCGAAGTATGTATATTCGTAGGATATCCAAAGGGAACGAGAGGAGGTTTGTTTTATAGTCCCCAAGATAATAAAGTATTTGTATCGACAAATGCAACTTTTCTTGAAAATAACTATATGACAAACTTCAAACCTCGTAGTAAAGTTATACTTGAGGAGTTACTTTCTGATGACATCAGACCAATAACGATAACTGTTGTCGAACAACACAGTGAGAAGACCATAACTCAAAATCAGAATGATTTACCACCTCGTCGTAGTGGGAGGGTTGTGAGACAACCTATTCGCTATAGACAAATCGGGGAAGCATAAGTTGCAATTTCCGATTATGTTAAAGACAATCCATTGACATACAGATGTGCAATGGAAGATTCTGACAATGAGAAATGGCAACAAGCGATGAATCTCGAGATGGAGTCAATGTACTCCAACTCAGTCTGAAAACTTGTAGACCTTCCCGAAGGGGTTAAACCTATCGGTTGTAAATGGATCTACAAGAGATTGTTGGGGAAAGTGCCCTAAGAACAAAAGTTGTTAATCTTTTTGCCGAATTAATAAATAGATTTACATTTTATTTTATATTTGTGTACATTTAATGTTATTAATATTGTATTAATGACATAAAATTCCATGATTATTAAATTTAATATTAAACAAAGTATATAAGATGTTATATACATGAGGATTATGTTTAAATATAATAATTGTAATTGTCTGTAATTAATAATTAAAGTTGGGATCTTTAATTAATTAAAATTACTAGTACGGTTCATTCCTATTAAGAATTGAACAGTCTTATCTGAACTGTTGATGTGGTGATGTTGGAATGAAGGTACTTTGTATAATAAGATTATACAGGACGTGGACATGATAAATTGGAATCTTTAATAATCTCCGTTTTAAACAAAGTATTCTCATTTATCAAATCAGATTGTCATATATGGAACGATCTTAATTCTAAGTATTTAACAGACTCCTACTTATACAGTTGTGTCTTTTGGCTTACTCAGTATGGTTTGTTTATAACGTCAAACCTAAACTTTGTATCTTGGAGACATAATAATTTATTTAGCCGGGAATGATAATATACAAAATGGAATCCATTCCTTCTTAAATGAAGTTAGACAAATAGTTCTCTTGAGTAAATGATTTGGGTCTTGAACAATAGAGCACTCAATTTATAATAAGATCATAAATAATTGTTCATTAGAGAATCACCGTAACTCAAGGATAAAGATGTAATTGAGAGGTCAACGGATTTGAAACTAGCTCAAATTATGAACTATTAATGGAGGATTGATCTATATTGAATGATTATATTAGTGGACTGTTCGATTTCTATTCGTGTAATTAATTATATAATGACAAGAGTTCAATTTCAGCTTTATAGTGGAATAATTCTGGAATTGATAAATCAGATAATTAATTAAAGAGTTTAATTAATTATTAAAGATTTATTGGAGCTTGAAATTATAGGTCCATGTGTCCCCATGCCATCTCCATAACACTGTATTGAACATTAAGGTATAAAGAGGCTTAGTGATTAATTTGGAATTAATCATCTATACATAAAGTAGTTTATGCATTGTTTAATTAATTGTGAATTAATTAAATATTAACCGTTTTATTTAATTAGTTACGAATTAATTAAATATTTTTAAATAATATGATTATTTAAATATTTGATTGGATGACACAGTGTGGTAGGACCACATTGTAATTTTTGAAAACTACACGGTGACAGTTACTGTGCAATTTCGAAAACAATAGTTTAAAATTATCTGTTAAATTATTTAATTATTTAAATAATTAGATTATTTCAAATAAAATAATTATTTAATAATTGGATTATTATGTATTTAAATTTTGAATTTAAATTAAACAGATAAAGATGAAAAACACAAAGGATATTTTTTCTTTGTTAGCTGAATTGATATTTGTCTGTTATAATAATGATTAAATAATTGTTATTTAATTAGGATAATTGAAATTGTTTTTTAAACATTCAAATAAATTGCTTATTTTAATGTTTAATTAATATTATAATCCAAAAAGGTTTCAATGACTATATGATACAATTTGACTACGAGACAAATAGCTCTTACTCTCTCGTGTAGAAAGAAAGAGATATAGTGATGATAAGTTCGTTTTGTTTTTAAAAAATCTATTTATCTTATCACTGTGTACATCACGTGTACACAACATTCAAAATACCAAGAAGTCTTCTTGGAATGATATACACTAGAAGACGAAAAAGCAAAGGATTTTTTTTTTCAAAAGGGTGTACACAGAGAGAAAAACGAGAGACAGAGAAAATGAAAGTTTTTTTTAAGTTCATAGCCTCTACAAAACTATTATGAGAGTGTCTCTAAATACTTTTCATGTTGTCTCATATGATGAGTACATAATTATAACAGAAAATTCGAGAGTCAATTATTCTGTTTAAATACCGAGACGCCCACCTTTCCGTTCTTTGGTGTTGATGATTCGGCGTGGAAGAACTTGGTTCGAGGGATTCGCGAAGATTCTACAAGGGTAACGATTTCTTCCTTACTATTTATAATTAAATATTATAATCTATATAATCACAACGATCCGGCTAAAACTGTTATGTTTTATATAAAATTTTTAGAACCGGGCCCACCGCCTTTCCGCTGCGTTGTGCCAATTTTGGTTTTTCGGAACCAACAGAACATACCTCACCGAGTGAGTTCTCCGGTAGGGCGATAGATGAGCATGATCATCGAGATTCACGATAGTCAGAGAGGCCATGTCACCAAAAGTCAACTAGACAAAACCAACCTGAGTTGACCTAAGATGACTTCACAAGACCTGGTCGGGACGCACAAACGGTCGGGTAGAAATAACTCAATTTAGATGGTTAGAACGATCATGTGAAGGTGATCTGATTGGAATCACAAAATTGGTTGGGTCAAGACGTCCGATCGAGGTCAAGTAACCGGTCGGGGGAAGTGAAGTTTGGTCTGGTCTGGTAGGCGGTCGGTTGAGCGACACATGGACAATATTGAATTCAAAGCAACCATGACTCAAATACATAAAGAAAGAGTCCTCCTCAAGCAAGGTGTCTCGAATCATACTTTCATAAAAAAATAAACTTCCTTAGAGATATCAGAACCCAGATTAGGCAAGAGATCTAATGCATTCAAAAGACGAGAGACATAGGAAACTCCGACAAGTTAGAGTTTCATTAAATATCATCAATTTTCCTTACTTGTTTATCAAGAATTACGGTTCCATGCATGTATGTATAGACCCTAAAATACCATTGTAATGTTTAGAAGATATCAGTTCATACGAGAGAGAGAAATAGAGCATGTAATTATCTCACACATAGTGGACTATTTATCTTGCCATCAACGGCAAATGTGGACGTTTCCCCAATTTAGGGTTTTACCATGTAAAACTGTATGCTAGAATGTTCTTTCTTTCTCATTCTTTCTATAGCATTGTTAGCAATCGACGATTGTTTGTTGGACGCGTGATCAACTGTATGCAGGCCCAAAAATCACAGTCAACACTAACAAATAATAATTGATTAGAAAGGTATAATCAAAACTTATGCTAATCTAATGCTTAACTAAAAAAAGCAACAAAGTAAATAAAAAATCGTTCATGGGAAATATCCTTCATGGGTAAAAAATCTTCAAATACTGGCCATTGCATGGCGGGGAAACTCTCCCTCTTTTGGTCGGGTAAGACGATATGCTCCATGCCCCACTAGCCCGACGACCTGATAGGGTCCTTCTTACTTATCTACCCAGGAGCCAGCTAATTTTGCTTTGGTATTTGGAGATACCCTTCTTAGGACCAAGTCCCTAAGTTGAAACCTTCTTATTCAGACGTGCGAGTTGTAGTATCTAGCCACCCTTTGCTGATAAGCTGCATTCCTCACTCTCTCTAGGCCCTTTTTTTCTTCAAGCTCGTCCAGGTTCTGTTCTAGCATGTCCAAATTTCCATCAGGGTGGTAAAGTTGAACTCTTAGGGAGGCATAGGCTATCTCAACCGGGATGACTACTTCAGTCCCAAATTCTAACGGGTAGGGAGTTTTTCTCGTTAAAGTTCTTTCAGTCGTTTGGTAAGCCCAGTGTACCTCATGCAACTTTTCTGCCCAGTTCCCCTTTTTAACATCGAGCTTAGCCTTTAAGGTGTGCATGATGATCTTGTTCACAGCTTTAGTTTGCCCACTTGTCTGTGGATGGGCAGGTGTGGCATACTAGTTCTTGATGTCATACTTCCAGCACATCTCCCTAAAGTTATCAATATCGAATTAGGTTCCATTATCAGTGATGATTGTGTCTAGGATCCTAATACTATAGATGACATTCTTTTTCACGAAGCTTATTGTATTAGCCTCGGTTATATGCACTAGTGCTTTTGCCTAAACCCACTTTGTGAAATAATCCTCTGAAACCCACTTTGTAAAATAATCCTCTGCCATTACGGCATGCTTTGCACCCCCTTTAGTTGCTGTTGGCATTGGGCTAATCAGATCTTATCCCCTCATCGCAAATGGCCAGGGCGAAGTCAAGTTCTTTAAACGTTCGGGAGGTTGCTTGATGTAATTCGTAATCCTTTGGCAGGTTTCACACTTCTCTACCAATGGTTGTGCATCATGAAAGAGAGTTGGCCAATAGAAACCTTGCTTAAGGGTTTTATGAGCCAAGCTTTTACCCGCAGTGTGATTCCCACACACCCTGCTGTGTATACTTTTCATAACTTTGTCACCTTCGACCGGACCAGCACACCTTTGTAGGCCTTTTGAGAACCCCCTTCTGTAGAGTTCTCCCCTCACTATTGAATGCCGGGTAGCCCTATACCTAATATGCTTTGCTTCAATTGAGTCCTCGGGGAGCACACTGCCTTCTAGGAATTCTCTGATCGGGGTCATCCAAGTGACCTGCCCTTCCTCAACCACCTCAATAATCAGCTCTTCCTCTTCTTTGATGCTGGGTTTATTGAGATGGGCCATCGTGATTGTCTTGGACCAAATGCCGATAGTTGCCGATGCCAATCTTGACAGGGCATCGGCATTCTCATTCTTCTCTCTCGGGATCTGAGTGATTCTAAAATTCTTGAATCTCCTGAGTAAGAACTTGGCTATTTCTAGATAGGCCACCATATTACTATCATTTGCTTGGTATTCATCCAGGACCTGGATGACCACGACCTGTGAATCACTGAATATTTCTAGTTCATCTGGTCCCAGAGCGGTACAAATGAAGCCCCGCCAGAAGTGGTACATACTTTACCATGTTGTTAGCTTTAAAGTTAAACCGTAAGGCACACTCTACCTGATCACCTTCCGGGTGTATGGAAAAAACAAGCGGCAGAAGCGAAAAATTGGGTTGGTATATTTCAAAAAAAAATCATTTTAAAAGAAAGAACCTTAACTCTTGATTAATTAACATATAATAAAAGTATCATACCTTTTTCACGTGATGATTGATATCGCGTCGAATTGAATCCGCTTGCTTCGAATTGAATCCATAAGATCTTCCAATCCAATCACGAACGTGAATCACTCTCTTTTCTTTGAATTGTAAACTTGAGGATGGAAAAACAACCCTTTTTCTTTTGTTAGTCACAATAATCCTCCTAGAGATAATAAAGAACGTTTGGTCACTTGTGAATTCTTAATCTTTTTAATCAAGAACTCGCGTTAACCCTAATTCGATCTTGTGCATAAAGCCTTTTGATGTAAAAGCTTCTAGTGCACTGTCAAAAATAAAATGCTCCTTATTCTTCTTCTCTTTGGCCGAATTCTACACCCCTTTCTTGAGTTGGAAGTTTTTTTTTATTATTATTCAAAAGCAAGAGAACAAAAATTTCCTCAAAAAAAAAAAACTTCTTCTTTGAACTACTATATCAAAAATGAATTTTATGATATATATATATATATATATATAGGGTAGCCAAAATTCTCCTACAATGTGGAGGATTTGATTTCACCAAAACCTTATCAACTCAGTAGTTCAAACCTATTCCAACTCATGAGTGTATTATCCAGTAATACTTGTTGAATATAAAATTGAAAATTGTGATTTGATCAATAACTTCCTAATTGATTATCAATTAGAGTTTTGATAGATATCAAATACTTCCTAATTTGACAAGATAAAATAAAACTTTTTTATTTATCTACTTATAAAATAAGGTATTTGATACTTATCATACTACTAATAATAATATGCCACTAAGAGTCCTTCTCCTAGTATACTACTACCAATAGTATGACACTAAGAGTCATTCTCCTAGTAAACTACTTATAATAGTATGACACTAGGAATCCTTCTCCTGGTTAGAAAAAGATTTTGACTTTTAATAAAACAATTAATTAATTAATTTCCATTTGATTAATTAATAAAATAAAACAATATATTAAGATAATATTATTAACCTTGCCGCCTAAGTATATATATTTGGGTAATATATTGTTTTTCCATTTTATTAAATCCATTGGATTTTAATAAAAAGTCCACATGTGAACTAGACTTATCCTTACTACAAAAGAAACAAGTCCACATGCCTTAAATTAATACATTAATATAATTTAACAGCCTATTTAATTAAAATGTGCAAATTATATTCTTAATGTATTAATGGAATGCTAAACGCACCCCGTTAGGGCCACCCAAAATTCCGACATTCTTGGCCGCCCATCCCAGCCATTTGAAGAGTTGCCGCGTGTCTTGATCACACAGGACCGCACCTCTCCAAAACTTTTGGATTTAGAAATCCAAAATACAATTCTAGATGGACCCAGAAATTGGTCCGGTAGAATATATCAAGTGATCCGTGCAAGTTCGTGTGGATTGGGGATCTTGGCGGTGTAGGGAAAAATACGAAAACACAGCGGAAGCGAGACTAAAAACGAATTTAGTATAGTTTAAAATTTTTCCAATATTTGAACCTTATCCCTTTAATTAATTAAACATACATGTATTCAAAAGATATCATACCTCTTGTCGCATGATCCGATTGACTTAGCGTCGATGGTAATCTGCAAGATCTTCCAATCCGATCACGAACGTGAATCACCTAGAAGCGTGGTCTCCCTATTCTTTGAATCGCATACCTGAGAATCGAAAAACGAAATCTTCTTTCTTGATCGTTAATCACAAAAACTCCAAGAGCCTAGAAAGATCAGTTCCGGTCACTTTTGAATTCACAGTCGTTAAGTTTGAAACTCGCGTGAACCTAAATCGAAAGTGTGCACAAAACCTTTTTATGTAAAGGCTTGCAAGTGTACTATCGAATTTAGAACTATCTTTCTCTCTTCCTCTTGGCCGAATTTTCACTATGTTCTAGAGTTGGAATTTTTTTTATTCAAAAGCAAGAGAATAAAAAATTCATTCTCTAAAAAAAAAAAAACTTTTTTTTCTTCCTTTTTCTATTAATTCCCAAATTAATAATATATATAGGTATACAAATCATTTCCTAAAGAGGATTTACTTGGTGGGCAAGAATCCTATCTCTAGGTGGATTTACTTGGTGACAAATAATCCTTTTTCAAAAAAAGATTTCTTTTCCACACCAAGACTCCTAATCCAACTCAAATAGTGTATTTGTGATTATATTAAAGACTTTCTTATTTGATTTGATAAATAAATTCTTTATTTATCTGTGTACCAAATTAAGTCTTTTATATTTATTATACTACTATAATAGTATATCCTTGTAAGGAAGTATTTTGCTAAATTCCATTTATGGACGCCCCTCGGGGGGGGGGGGGGGGGGGGGGGGGGGGGTGTGATTACCAATAATAATAAGCTCAACTAACCTTGGAGGCCATATGTGTTCTAACATACCTTCTCCCACTCAATTATTTAAGGCATGTGATTAAATTCCATAGAATGATTTTACCAAGTTATATAGATGCCAATTAGATACCTAAATCATTCAATGCATGTTCATACCACAAGAGATATATGTGTGGCACTCCTATTCTATATGACACGTTATCATACAACAATAAATATTGTAATATTTACGGAAATATAAATAGCTACAATTTTGGTCCATCCTAAAAAAGCAAGTAAATTACATTTGTTTGGAATACAAAATATTCTTTCTTGGCGAACAAGTCTTCAAGCGGCCATCATCCACTTCCTCACCCCTCGGCTGCCACCTTTGGGAGTGCACACCCCTTGGGTCTGTAAAGGGCCACCATGCGCAGCCCATTATGCCCAAAGGACAGTCATGCGCAGCCCATGACACAAAAGTGGCTGCCGTGTGCAGCCCATGCACCTAACAAGCGTAGCTACGCGCTAACGTGCACGCACGCTTGTTGCCATGGTGCGCACGGTACCAAGCTTGTTCCGATTGCTTCCACTTCCGCTTCTAATTCTTCAACTCTTCGAATCTTCGAAACTTGAATGTATTACAACAGATTTTACACAATAAATTACTGCAGTAATTTTTTTTAATTCACAGCAGTAATTTTTACACAAGAAAAACTGCACTATTTTATACAAAAAAAACTACGGTATTTTTTAATACAATAAAAAATAGAGAATCTATCAACTACCAAGAAGGAACTTATGACGATAATATGCAACCCTTCTTGTTACGATTCCGAAACAAAAATACATAGAAATTCTAGGACCAAAATCAAGCAATAACAATTCACTTTATAATAACATATATAAATCCATACATGCCACATGTTATTATATATGCGAATACCTAGAGTGCCATCTCTTTCTAAAACATGCATAATCACAATAAAAAGAAATAGATTCATGTATATATACGTTAATTAATTAAAGGGTATAACCTGGCTTTGATACCAATTGTAGGGAAAAATACAAAAACGCAGTGGAAGCGAGACTAAAAACGAATTTAGTACAGTTTAAAATTTTCCAATATTAGAACCTTGACCCTTTAATTAATTAAACATACATATATTCAAAAGATATCATACCTCTTGTCGCATGATCCGATTGACTTAGCGTTGATGGTAATCCGCAAGATCTTCAAATCCGGTCACGAACGTGAATCACCTAGGAGCGTGGTCTCCCTATTCATTGAATTGCGTACCTGAGAATGGAAAAACGAAATCTTCTTTCTTGATCGTTAATCACAAAAACTCCAAGAGCCTAGAAAGATCGTTCCGATCACTTTTGAATTCACAATCGTTATGATTGAAACTCGCGTGAACCTAAATCGAAAGTGTGCACAAAACCTTTTTATGTAAAGGCTTACAAGTGCACTAATGAATTTAGAACTATCTTTCTCTCTTCCTCTTGGCCGAATTTTCACTATGTTCTAGAGTTGGAATTTTTATTTATTTAAAAGCAAGAATATAAAGAATTATTTCGCTAAAAAATACTTGTTTTTTCTTCGTTTTTCTATTAATTCCGAAATTAATAATATGTATAAATATAGGTATACAAATCCTTTCTTAAAGAGGATTTACTTGGTGAGCAAGAATCCTATCTCTAGGTGGATTTACATGGAGACAAAGAATCCTATTTCAAAAAAAGATTTATTTTCTACACCAAGACTCCTAATCCAACTCAAATAGTGTATTTGTGACAATATTAAAGACTTCCTTATTTGATTAGATAAATAAATTCTTTATTTATCTACTTACCAAATTAAGTCTTTTATATTTATTATACTACTATAATAGTATACTACTAGGAAATATAATTCCTAGTCAGAAACAAATTTTGGTTTTAATTAAATAATTAATTAATCAATTAATTAATTTCCATTTAATAAAACAAAAAAATAAAATAATATTTTAGGCTATTGTTATAGCCTTGCCGCCCACATACAAAAAATATGGGCCAAATATTATTTTCTTATTTTATTTAATCCATTCAGGCTTTAAATAAAAGCCCACATGTGAACCAGACTCATTCTTACTAAAAAAAACAAGCCCACATGCATCTCATTAATATATTAATATAATTTGAGCAACCCATTAAATAAATAATGTGCAAATTATATTCTTAATATATTAAATACAATTCTAGATGGACCCATAAATTATTCCGGTAGAATATATCAAGTGATCCATGCAATTCCGTGTGGATTGGGGATCTTGGCGGGCTATCTAAATTTAAGCTTCAATAGACATAACCTAATCACAATCAACAAATGATTCACTTAGGTCCGATCTATTAATTTTAGCTCATTCCACTAAAGAGCTAAAATTGAACTCTTAAATAAAGATAGAATAAGAATATGTCACTCATTCATACTCTAGACAATCTTATTGGAGATAGTGTATACTCGGGTATAATATCAGTAATCGCCAAGAGCTCATTGACCGCCTATAGCTCTCCTAGTTACCATATTTACTCATATGACCACGTTTTGAACTTGCATATTTTGACTTGTCCAGAAGCCATGTTTTCAATAGACATTATCAAAAACTTAACGTTGAGAATTAATATCCAATACCTCAAAATATCCATATGATAATATTATACTCTCATTCAATAAATTGAGCCACGATGTCCATATCTATAAATGAAATCCTCTATCGATTAACAAATGAATACCACCAAACTATCGAGGATAGACTATGCTATATAATCGTACTCATTGATAGGTCAAATGATAACACTTGCAATCATACGTCCATCATTTATCTCAAGATTAAGATAGACTCTCTGACTGTCCTCCTAATGAAAAGACTTGTATCTACTGACGGTTCTAGATAAAATATTTCATTGTGATCCTGTTCAATGCACCCAGTGCACTAGATTCTTTTACTCGAAGACCCTTTCGATGATTTTAGACTCATCATAACTCATTTGATCCCACTCAAATGCCAGCAAAAGAATTCTACAACTTTATCAAGATAAGGTTGCCCAACCCTAACTTAAGTTGTGAACGTTTATTCAAGACTAACTAAAGAACTGTGTCTACCTCATACATATCTAGATGTACGAAAAATTCTTCCTTTCTCATAGTCTTTTGACCTTATGACTATTTACTTTGACAATTACCATTATAAATGCTATAAGATTGTCAATTACAATATTACACTCTTGCTGTTGAGCATAATCCTAACAATCTCCCACTTGCGCTATAGCGAGTGTGTCATATCTCTCATTCTCATGTTCTCTAGGTGCCCCTCAAAACTCTTCTGTGGTAGAGCCTTTGTTAAAGGATCTACTAGATTTTCTGCTTATGCGATTTTGGTAATTGTCACGTCACCCCTATGCACAATCTCCATTAAAAAATGATACTTCCTTTCAATGTGTTTACCTCTCTTATGACTTCTTAGTTCTCTCGAATTTGCCACTGCTCCACTGTTGTCACAATATATAGTGATCTGCTTATTCGTATTAGGAACTATTTCCAAGACAATCAAGAATTGGTGGAGCCAAACAACCTCTTTGGCAGCTTTGCATGCAGCAACATACTCAGCTTCCATGGTGGAATCAGCAATACAAGATTGCTTGATACTCCGCCATATGACTGCTCCTCCTCCTATAGTAAACACATATCCTGATGTGGATTTTCTTGAGTCAGAATTCGACTGGAAATCAGAATCTGTATACCCAATGGGAATTAAATCCTTTCCAGAGTATACAAGCATATAATCTCTTGTTCACTTGAGATACTTGAAAATATGCTTGACTGCCGTCCAGTAATCAGGACCAGGTTTCGATTGAAACCTGCTAACTATGCCAACAGTAAAACAAATGTCTGGTCTAGTGCAGGGCATTGCACACATGAGACTTCCAACTGCCGAGGCATACAGAACTCTACTCATGAATTGCTCTTCATGCTGATTCTTAGGAACTTGTTCCTTAGAAATTTTGGATTCCATGTCTGAAAGGTAACATACCTTTCTTGGAATCCTGCATGGAAAACCTAGACAATATTTTGTCTATGTATGAAGCTTAGGATAATGCAATTGTCTTATTCTTCCTATCCCTTATTACTTGGATACCTAGAATGAAACCAGCTTCTCCTAAGTCCTTCATATCAAATTGTTTTGCTAACCATTCTTTTACTGATGTCAATACACCTACATCGTTTCCAATGAGCAGTATATCATTAACGTAAAGAATTAGGAAAACCAACTTGTCGCCCTTTATCCTTTTATATACACAAGGTTCGTTAGGATTCTGAATAAATCCAAAACCTTTCACAGCTTGATCGAACCTTACGTTCCGGGATCTGGATGCCTGTTTTAATCCATATATGGATTTCTACAACTTGCATACCTTTTCCATTTGGCCATTTTCAATGAATCCTTCTGGTTGCATCATATATATGATTTCTTCAAGATTTCCATTAAGGAAAGCTGTCTTGACGACCATTTGCCAAATCTATAGATCTAAAGATTGCATTGCCTTTTGCTAATGACGACAATCAACATCCTCAATTGCTTCCTTATTATTGAAGGGATCATCGTCGTCCGGGAGATTCTCCACTGATTCTCCCAGATCGATGTATCTCTCGGGTTGTTTACTAACCCTCCCACTACGACGAGGAATGGTATGTTGTTTATTTTGTGTTGGAGTGGAACTTACAATTGGGCTAGGTTGTAAAACCTCTTGTGGAATTGTATCTCCTGACATCTCATTCAGGACAATTCTACTTTTGGGCACAAAATTATTCATATAGTCCTTTTCTAGAAATGAAGCATTTGTTGAAACAAATACTTTTAGATCTGAAGGAATATAGAAATAATATCCTTTAGTTCCTTTTGGATACCCCACAAATATACATGTTTCCAAACGGGACTCCATCTTTTCTGTCTTTCCTTTTAACACATGTGCAGGACAACCAAATATCCTCAAGTGTTGTGAACTAGGCTTTCGCCTAGTCCACAACTCATATGGTGTTTTAGGAACCGACTTAAATGGTATAGTGTTTAGAATGTATATTGCAGTTTGTAGAGCATATCCCCAAAAAGAAATAGGAAGCGTTGAATAACTCAACATTGACCTAACCATGTCTAAAAGAGTTATATTTCTCCTTTCTGCCACCCCATTTTGTTGAGGTGTACCTGGTGCAGAAAACTGAGAAACTATCCCATTATCAGTAAGATATTGCTGAAACTCACTAGATAGATATTCTCCACCACGATCAGATCTTAAGATTTTTATGTGTTTCTCAAGTTGATTTTCTACTTTAGCCTTGAATGCTTTGAACATGTCAAAAGCATCCGACTTATGTCTCATGAGATACATATAGCCAAATCTTGAGTAATCATCTATGAAGGTGATGAAGTACTCATATCCACCTCTAGCCTGAATGCTCATAGGACCACATACATCAGTGTGTATTAATCCTAAACATTCAGTGGCTCTTGCACCTTTGGTTGTGAATGACCTTTTGGTCATTTTACCTTCCAAACAAGATTCACAAGTTGATAGATCATCAACCTTTAAGTCCGTCACATACCAATCTTTTAATCCTATTAAGGTTAATATGACCTAGGTGTAAATGCCAAAGGTAGGTTTCATCTTTTGATAATTTTACTCTTTTATGATTAGGTTCCGTTAATTCTGTGTCTAACAAGTGAGAGATATTTCTATGCAAAAAGAGTAGACCATTTTCCAATGTACCTTTGCAAATAATTTTGTCATTCTTACTAATAATAAAAGTTTTATTAAAAGTAACCGAATATCCAAATTTATTTAAACAAGAAACTGAAATTAAACTCCTCTTGAATTGAGGTACATAATAAACGTCTATTAAATCTAAATACCTACTAGAATCTAAAATAACTCTAATATCTCCCACTGCACTTGTAGACACTAACGTTCTGTTGTCCAAGCGCAAGTTGATTTCATCTTTTTTCAGCCTTCTCCTTTCTTGGAACCCCTGTAAGGAATAACAAACATGATTAGTGGCTTCAGAGTCTATGATCCAAGAATCTGTAGAATCTGCCAGAAAACATGTTACAAGATAATTAATATTACCTTCTTCCTTCTTATTTTGGGACTTTGGGCAATTTCTTTTCCAATGTCCCTTTTCACCACAAAGGAAGTATTTCCCTTTGATCTTTGTTACTTTCTTGGTTTCCTTCTTGGTAGACCCAAGTTGTTTTTTCTTCTGTTGTTTCTTGACCTTCTGACGGGTCTTAACAATAGCAACTTTACCAACCGAATGAATCTCTTGACCTTTGTTTTTCATAAGGATCTTTTCAGCGCTTTGAACATCTTGCATCAGGCCTTGCAAGGTGTATTCCTTATTGTTTAAGGTGTAGTCCAACTTGAACTCATCAAAGGAATCCGATAGTGGGTTAACAATCATGTCAATTTTTGTCTCACCATCTATCTTAGCACCATTAAGTTCTGCAACATTGAGATGTGCTATGACTTTCATCATGTGATCTTTCACAACCTGTCTAGGTTTCATCCTAAGATTCATAAAAGCAGTCACTGCCTCTCTCTTAGTCGACCTAGATCTCATAGAAAACATCTCTTCTAAAGACATCATTATATCAGTAGAAGACTTCATTCCTTCATGCTACTGTTGCAACACGTCGAAGATAGTGGCCATAATGTAACATTTGGCCATATCATCTGAAGTTTTCCATTGCTCATACTCATCTCTTTGCAAAATATTAGATTCATTATTAGGAAGGGATGGTTTAGGAGTAGTCAAAACAAACTTATGCTTTTCACTTTGTAGCAACAACCCAATTTTCCTTTTCCATGTGACATAATTATCTCCAGTTAAAGTGTTTCCATGGAGTCATGATTTCTAAATAAAACAAAATTATATATGGGTAAATAATCATGATAAAACACTTTTTAAATATTTATCTTGAAATAAATAAATAATTCAATCATAAAAATTCAATGGTGATCCAACACCCATAAACGTTACGCCTCCTCTAGGAGTACGTACCATTTACCAGTTAGACTAGGTCCCACCTAATTCTTAACATAACAACCAGTGTTTTCAATTTTAACCTTGCAATTTTATTAACAAGAACTCTCGGGAGGATATTAATAAAATCACATTAAGTGTGTTACCAAGATATCAACCCTTAATTTTCTCTCACGAAAATCCCTCCTCTGGGAGTAGATTTCATTTAAGTTAATTGTCTAGTCTATCCTTGTAAGGAAGTATTTTTCTAAATTCCATTTATGGACGCCCCTCGGGGGGATTACCAATAAATAATAAAACTAAACTAACCTTGGAGGCCATAGGTGTTCTAACATACCTTCTCCCACTCAATTATTTAAGGCATGTGATTAAATTCCATAGAATGATTTTACCAAGTTATCTAGATGCCAATTAGATACCTAAATCATTCAATGCATGTTCATACCAAAAGAGATATATGTGTGGCACTCCTATTCTATATGACATGTTATCATACAACAACAAATATTGTAATATTTACGGAAATATAAATAGCTACAATTTTGGTCAATCCTAGAAAAGCAAGTAAATTACATTTGTTTGGAATACAAAATATTCTTTCTTGGCGAACAAGTCTTCAAGCGGCCATCATCCACTTCCTCACCCCTCGGCTGCCACCTTTGGGCGTGCACACCCCTTGGGTCCATAAAGGGCCATCATGCACAGCCCATTATGCCCAAAGGACTGTCATGCGCAGCCCATGACACATAAGTGGCTGCCATGTGCAGCCCATGCACCTAATAAGTGTAGCTAAGCGCTAACGTGCACGCACGCTTGTTGCCATGGTGCGCACGGTACCAAGCTTGTTCCGATTGCTTCCTCTTCCGCTTCTAATTCTTCAACTCTTCGAATCTTCGAAACTTGATTGTATTACAGCATATTTTAAACAATAAATTACTACAGTATTTTTTTTAATTCACTGCAGCAATTTTTACACAAGAAAAACTGCACTATTTTAAACAAAAAACAAAACTGTAGTATTTTTTAATACAATAAAAAAATAGAGAATCTAGCAATTACCAAGAAGGAACTTATGACGATAATAGGCCACCTTTCTTGTTACAATTCCGAAACAAAAATACATTGAAATTCTAGGACAAAAATCGAGCAATAACAATTCACTTTATAATAACATATATAAATCCATACATGCCACATGTTATTATATATGCAAATACCTAGAGTGCCATCTCTTTCTAAAACATGCATAATCACAATAAAAAGAAATAGATTCATGTATATATACGTTAATTAATTAAAGGGTACAACCTGGCTTTGATACCAATTGTAGGGAAAAATACGAAAACGCAGCGGAAGTGAGACTAAAAACAAATTTAGTATAGTTTAAAATTTTTCCAATATTTGAACCTTGACCCTTTAATTAATTAAACATACATATATTCAAAAGATATCATACCTCTTGTCGCGTGATCCGATTGACTTAGCATCGATGGTAATCCGCAAGATCTTCAAATCCGATCACGAACGTGAATCACCTAGGAGCGTGGTCTCCCTATTCATTGAATAGCGTACCTGAGAATGGAAAAACGAAATCTTCTTTCTTGATCATTAATCACAAAACTTTAAGAGCCTAGAAAGATCGTTCCGGTCACTTTTAAATTCACAATCATTGCGATCGAAACTCGCGTGAACCTAAATCGAAAGTGTGCACAAAACCTTTTTATGTAAAGCCTTGCAAGTGCACTATCAAATTTAGAACTATCTTTCTCTCTTCCTCTTGGCCAAATTTTCATTATGTTATGGAGTTGGAATTTTTTTTTATTCAAAAGCAAGAGAATAAAAAATTGTTTCTCTCAAAAAAATAAAAAACTTTTTTTCTTCCTTTTTCTATTAATTCCGAAATTAATAATATATATAGGTATACAAATCTTTTCCTAAAGAGGATTTACTTGGTGGGCAAGAATCCTATCTCTAGGTGGATTTACTTGGTGACAAAGAATCCTTTTTCAAAAAAAGATTTCTTTTCCACACCAAGACTCCTAATCCAACTCAAATAGTGTATTTGTGATTATATTAAAGATTTCCTTATTTGATTAGATAAATAAATTCTTTATTTATCTACTTACCAAATTAAGTCTTTTATATTTATTATACTACTATAATAGTATACTACTAGGGAACATAACTCCTAGTCAGAAAAATATTTTGATTTTTAATTAATAATTAATTAATTTTCTTTTAATCAAACAGTAAAATAAAATAATATTTTAGGCTATTATTATAGCCTTGCCGCCCACATACAAAAAATAGGGGCCAAATATTATTTTCTTATTTTATTTAATCCATTCAGGATTTAAATAAAAGCCCACATGTGAACTAGACCCATTCTTACTAAAAGAAACAAGCCCACATGCCTCTCATTAATATATTTATATAATTTGAGCAGCCCATTAGATAAATAATGTGCAAATTATATTCTTAATATATTAAATACAATTCTAGATGGACCCATAAATTATTCCGGTAGAATATATCAAGTGATCCATGCAAGTCGGTGTGGATTGGGGATCTTGACGGGCTATCTAAATTTAAGCTTCAATAGACATAACCTAATCACAATCAACAAATGATTCACTTAGGTCCGATATATTAATTTTAGCTCATTCCACTAAAGAGCTAAAATTGAACTCTTAAATAAAGATGGAATAAGAAGATGTTTCTCATTCATACCCTAGACAATCTTATTGGAGATAGTGTATCCTCGTGTATAATATCAGTAATCGCCAAGAGCTCATAGACCGCCTAAAGCTCTCCTAGTTACCATATTTACTCATATGACCACGTTTTGAACTTGGATATTTTGACTTGTCCAGAAGCCATGTTTTCAATAGACATTATCAAAAACTCAACGTTGAGATTTAATATCCAATACCTCAAAATATCCATATGATAATATTATACGCTCATTCAATAAATTGAGCCACGATGTCCATATCTATAAATGTAGTCCTCTATCGATTAACAAATGAATACCACCAAACTATCGAGGATAGACTATGCTATATAATCGTGCTCATTGATAGGTCAAATGATAACACTTTCAATCATAAGTCCATCATTTATCTCAGGATTAAGATAGACTCTCCGATTGTCCTCATAGTGAAAAGACTTGTATCTACTGACGGTTCTGACGTAAAATATTTCATTGTGATCCTGTTCAATGCACCCAGTGCACTAGATTCTTTTACTCGAAGACCCTTTCGATGATTTTAGACTAATCATAACTCATTTGATCCCACTCAAATGCCAGCAAAAGAATTCTACAATTTTATCAAGATAAAAGTGCCCAACCTTTAACTTAAGTTGTGAACGTTTATTCAAAACTAACTAAAGAATTCTGTCTACCTCATACATATCCAGATGTACGAACAATTCTTCTTTTGTCATAGTCTTTTGACCTTATGATTATTTACTTTGACAATTATCATTATAATTTCTATAAGATTTTGTAAAACCAGAAATCACTTTATTAATATGAAAAGATTGTCAATTACAATATTACACTCTTGCTATTGAGCATAATCCTAACAGGTGGGCTATCTAAATTTAAGCTTCAATAGACATAACCTAATCACAATCAACAAATTATTCACTTAGGTTCAATCTATTAATTTCAACTCATTCCACTAAAGAGCTAAAATTGAACTCTTAAATAAGGATAGAATAAGTTAATGTTACTCATTCGTACCTTACACAATCTTATTGGAGATAGTGTATCCTCATGAAAAATATCAGTAATCACCTAGAGCTCATAGACCGCATATAGCTCTCCTAGTTACCATTTTTACTCATATGACCATATTTTGAACATGGATATTTTGACTTGTCCAGAAGCCATGTTTCAGTAGACACTATCGAAAACTTAACGTTAAGATTTAATATCCAATACCTCAAAATATACATATGATGATATTCTACTCTCATTTAATAAATGGAGGCATGATGTCCATATCTATAATTGAAGTCCTCTATCGATTAACAAATGAATACCACTAAACTATCGAGGATAGACTATGATATATAATCGTACTCATTGATAGCTCAAATGATAACACTTGTAACCATAAGTCCATCATTTATCTCAGGATTGAGATAGACTCTCCGATTGTCTTCAAGTAAAAACTTTTATCCAATGACGGTTCTGGATAAAGTATTTCACTGTGATCATATTCAATGCCCCTAGTGCACTAGATTCTTTTGCCCAAAGACACTACACTTTGATGATTTTAGACTTATCGTAACACATTTGATCCCACTTAAATGATAGCAAAATAATCTACAACTTTAACAACGTAAAGGCGCCAAACCTTTATCTTTAGTTGTGAATATTGTTCAAGACTAACTAAAGTATTGTGTCTACCTCATACATATCCAGATGTACAAACAATACTTCATTTCTCATAGTCTTCTGACCTTATGATTATTTCCTTTTGACAATTATAATAATTAAACTATAAATGCTATAAGATTTGTTAAACTAGAAATCACTTTATTAATATGAAAAGATTGTTAAATACATTATTATACCCTTGCTATTGAGCATAATCCTAACACCGGGTTGGATACCACTATGCCTGCCTTGCTGCCATGTGTGTTTGACGATCCATCAACAAGCATCTACCAATGGAAAACTTGCCCATTTTTCTTGCCGAGCATCTTGATCACCTCACTATTTGGTTCAGTGAACTCGGTGAAGAAGTCTGCCACTGCCTGGCCTTTAATGGAAGCCCTCGGTGAGTAAGTGATATCAAACTCGCTAAGCTTAACTGCGTATTTAGTCAGCCTTCCTGATACTTCTGGCTCAGACAGGATTTGCTTAAGTGGGCAGTCTGTGTAAACTTCGATCCTATGTGCCTGAAAGTAAGGCCTCAGTTTCCTTGCTGCTGTCACTAATGCTAGTGCCATCTGCTTAGCTGCCGAGTACCTTGTCTCTACTTGTAGTAAAGCCTTACTGGTATAATACACTGACTTTTGCACTTCTTCATCCCACCTAACTAATACCGACCCCATAACTACTGGCATGACTGACAGGTACAAGTACAACACCTCACCGTCCAGTGGTTTCGATAGAATCGAAGCTTTACCAAGGTACTCCTTGATTTTCTGGAAGGCTTCCTCGCACTCTTCAGTCCAGTCCACTCCACTCCTTTGCATTTCCAGATGGCTTTGAAGAAAAGTAAGAGCTTGTCTGCCAACCTGCTAATAAACCGATTTAAGGAGACCAGGTAGCTGGTCAGTTTCTGAATGTCTTTTAAGGTAACCGGGGACCCCATATCCGTCAATGCCTTTATTTTTTAGGATTCACCTTGATTCCTCTTTGATGGACTTGGAAACCGAGGAACTTCCCAGAAGGCACCCCGAAAACACATTTTTCTCAGGGTTGAGCTTCATCCTATACTTCCTTAACACTTCGAACGACTCCCTTAGATCTGTCGTGTGCCTCTTAGCGGTGATACTCTTTGTTAGCATATCGTCCACGGTTACCTCAATATTTTTGCCGATCTATCGAGCAAACATCTTGTTTACCAATCTTTGGTATGTTGCACCGACATTCTTGAGACTGAAAGGCATAACCTTCTAGTAATAGAGCCCTTGGTCGGTTGTGAAGGCAGTCTTCTCCTTATCTGGTTCGAACATCCTGATTTGGTTATACCTGGAGTAAGCATCCATGAAGCTAAGCAGGTCATGCCCCGCAGTTGCATCGAACAATTAATCTATTAGGGGTAGGGGAAAACTTGTTAGGTTTTAGATTTGTGTTGGCTTTATTCCATAATAAAACGCTCTTTGTTTGTATTGCTTAGTTGCTTAGGTGGTTCGTGATTGGATCGAGCTTCGCATGCGGAAAGTAACTTCGCATGCAAAGTTCTTCTTCAGAAGGAAAGTTGCTTACTTAGATGCTAAGGTATCAAGATTCTTCTTCCTCTTGCAAGGCATAAGGCACACACACACACATATCATACATTTGTGTCCCTGCATTGTTGTGCAATTTATTTGTAGCACACACGTTCACAATATGTAAATCCATGCATTAGAAATCATGTTCTAGGAAATAGATTTAAGGAATGGCATATTTCGAATGTGGTTGTGCATTTTAGTTTTTGTATTTGTTTTGATATGGTTGACAAAATCTCATTGTATTTTTAAAAGAATTAAATTTTTTGAGATTTTTCATTTTTTACGAGTCCAACCGTGTGTGTATTTGTCTCTAGATGAGTTTCGAGTAGTTCAGAGACTTGTCTAAGTGTTTTTGAATGTTTCCGAGGCCTTCCGGGTTCATTTGTGAGATTTGGGGGTATTTCAGAAAATTCGAATGTATTTTGGATAATTTTCGAGACATTTAGGACATTCCGTATTTTTATTGAAAATAGAAAATGTATTTTGAGTTCCGAATAAAAAGTTATATAATTTTCTACACCGATAATTGAGTCCAGATTCGTATTCTGAAGACGGAATCGAATTCCAAGTTCTAAAGTCAAAAACTAGACCGAAGAACACGCGGGACAGAAGATGGCTTGGCATGGCATGACATGAAAGCCACACCAAAGAGAGAGGACGGCGTGGAGGCGCGTGGCCAACTCGCCAACGTCCCCTTCCTGTCCACGTGACGCCCTCGCCAAAATTCATTTGAAAATTTTCAATTTATTAGGTTTTTATTAAGTGTTTTTAGTACACGTGAAACCTTGTGTTTTGTGATTCTTGTGTTGTACGCGTGGACTTAATGTGGTCTTTTATTGGATTGCTTGAATGATTCTCGCGTGAGCTCACTGCGTGAACTGATTTTTGATTTGATAAGCTTTTTATAGAGTGTGACACTATAAACGTGAATCTTTGTGTACTGTGACTCTGTTGTCGCACTCGTGGCGTTTTAGTGGTCTTTTAATGGGATTATTAATGTTTCACGTATAAGCTCATCACATGTGATAATTCCCTTTGAAAATTTTAAGAACCCGCGTGATCACACTGTTGGCGTGAGGCTTATCTCGGGCAGGTCCCTTGAAATATTTTATATATTCATTTTTGACCTGCACATTTCGAATCAAGTTTTGTACTTTTGTTTTGGTCTTATCTCTCTCAAATCAACTCCGATTTTAGATTTTCAAAAGCCGAAATTGTTGGTCTTGAAGAGAGGAACAAGTAAAAAGCATTTTCAGAGCCAAAAGGTGCTCAAATGTTTCACGCTGATCTGATTTCTACTCATGAGTCATTGTTTGTAAGTGAATCATTTTTCTTTTATGATCTACTTGATGAATCTTCTTATATTATTTGAGAAAAATGATTAGAATGATTTTGATTCAACTTTAAGAATTGTTTGAGTGATTTTAAAATTTGGCTCTTGTGATTTTTGATTGAACATCTATTAGCTAATTTTGAAGAACATGAACTTGGAATCTATAATATCTTTGTGATTTGATTGTTGATTGTTGATTTATAGGTTTTAGTCACATGTTCTAGAACTAGGTTATTTTGATTGTGATCTCTATCATCTAAATCTAGTTTTTGCTTTGTTGAATATGTTGTTGATTTCAAGTGTTAACTTGTTCACTTGATTTCAAAGCTAGTTTTTGTGTGTTTTTTTGTTGAAAACTTGTTGTTCTAGCTTCGATTGACATGTTTAGGTTTCTCGATATTTTTGTGTATGATTTTGAATGCCTAATCTAGATCTCTAATCACATGTTCATAAGAATTAGTTACATTTGATTGTGAGCTTGTTTTGTGCAAAACTAATTCTTCATATAGTGTGTTTGATCAACTTGCACTATTTGCTTGTGCATGCATCATTTGCATTCACTTAGATCATTTGCCTTGAGAAGGGGTTGGAAGTCTCATTCCTTAGAGTGATTCTTTGGATTGAGCATTGGAAGTCACATTTGGAGAGTGATTATTCAAATTGTGCATTAGAAATCTTGGCTAGGATCAGGATGATCCAGATAGCTAAGCATTGGAAGTCTTGTCTAGAGTCAGGGTGACTTGGATAGACAAGCAAGGTGTCTTCCTAAAGACGTGAGGTCTTGGATAGGAAGTTGGTATAGTAACTTCACTAGGCCCGAGGGTAAAGTAGGTGTTGATAGCTTAGAAAGTGAATCTTGTGTTGATTGCCTCTTGAGTGTGTAACTCCTATTGGTCATAGTGAATTGCTTTTGCTGGTGGTTGTGGTATCAACCCGTGGATGTTTCATCTTTTGTGGTTTTACCAAGTAAAAATCTTGTGTTGATTTTTGTTTTTATTAGCTTTACTTTCTTTGAACTTGTATTGATTCATCCATTACTTAATTGTATCAATAATATTTTGTTGAATCAATATACTTGTTAAAACTTCATTGTAAAATTGTCTATCTTGTGAATAAAAAGAAGTTGCAAGAATTTTGAGACTATACCTATTCACCCCCCCCCCCCCCCCCCCCCTCTAAGTATATTTGACACTATAATATTAGGGAATTTCAAAACTGTCCTTTGGGCATGCTTTGTTTAAGCCAGTGAAGTCTACACACATCCCCCAATGTCCATTCTTTTCTTAACCAGCACAACATTGGTGACCCACTCGGGTACTACGCCTCTCTGATCGACCATACTGCTAAGAGTTTTTCAACCTCCTCTTTGATCACCTTATTCCTCTCTGGGTTGAATCGTTGTCTCTTCTGAACTGACCGGCCTGTGCTCGGGGTCGACTGCCAAGTAGTGAGATATTACTTTGGTGTTTATCCTCGTACTTCCATACGAATACATCTTTAAATTTCTTCAATAAGTTGACCAGATTACCCCGGACCTATTCGGGCAGCTGAGCCACTAGCTTGACCGTTTGGTCGGGGATACCTCCATCAAGCACGACCTTCAATGTTATTTCCTCTCCGGTTTGATCTTTTTTGTGTTTCGGAGAAGTTTTCCTTTGGTCCAGGTTAAATTGAGTCATGGTTTCTAATTGGGCTTCTTCCTCATCGACCTTAGGATAGTCTTCCCCTTCTAACAGGTCTATTTGCATCACATCCAACTCCGTCTTTTATCTGTATACTGTCATGTTTGCTTTTCTTGCCCACTCTTGGGAACTCTTCATAACTCCCACCGCTGCCTCGGTTGGGTACTTGACCGTTAGGGTGTAGGTTGCCGTGACAGCTTTTGACTTGTTTAAGAAGGGTCTCCCTAGTAAGGCATTATAGGGCCAGTTTTCATTGTCTTCCACCACAAAGTCAAGGAGTACAGTTTTCTGACAATGGTAAGTTCCGATTTCGACCGACAACTTAACTGTTCCTAAGGATCTCATTTCTGCTCTGTCAAACCCCCTGAGTGGGACCGTTAATGGCTGTAAATCCTTTCTTTACAGCCCCAGTTGAATAAACACTCTACCGCTTAAGATGTCTGTGGAGCTCCCATTGACGATCAACACTCTTCTCACTTCCCTGTGACCAATGCAGATCGACACCACGATTGCATCATTTGGCCAGACTTTAAGCCCGTATGCTTCGGTCTCAGCCTTGTTTAGCTTTCTTCTGGTCGGGACCGACTAAATTCACCTATAGGGTTCTTTGGCTATCTATTGCCTCACGGACTTCAATCATTCTCTCTCGGCTGCTCTACCTTATGTAGGGTCCTCCGAAGATCCTGTTGATGGCCCCCACATCTGAACCTCTTTTAGGACTATCTCTTTTATCTTGGTCGTCCTTCTGGCGGTCATGCTATCGACCATCATTACCTTTTAAGATCATATCTTTCAAATGTCCTTCACTGATCAGTTTATCGATGTAATCCATCAACTGGTAACACTTTGAAGTCCCATGCCCATTCTCTCGGTGGAAACAACAGTACTTAGAAGTATCTCTCATGGCAAAATTTGATTGCTTCGAGGGCTTCTTGTACAAGTTCTTGTCCTCTATCACGTTCAAGACTTCCTCTTGTTTCTTGGCCAAGGAGTATAATTGGTGTATTTCCTTTTTAAGGGTTTATTGCCCTTTTAGTCATCATCCTTGCGACCTTCTTTGCCCTTGCCTGGATTGTTGTTCTTCTGGTCACACTTCTGGTTTCCCTTTGAACTGATATCTTTAGGCTTTTGGCCTTCTTTCGGTCGGCCACCATGTACAAACTCCCCACCATGGGCTATCTACTCTTCTTCTGCCATCGCATATCCCGTTATATCATCCACCAAGTGTGTGTAACTGGTCGGCCATTTCTACCTTAAGCTGAGTGACAGTTGGCTATGCTAGAAGCTATTAAGAAAGGTTGAGACCACCGCGTCATCGTTGGGATCCTGATCGCACCAAAATTGTTATATATTTTGTCCCTCATATCCTTATCCTTTGTCTCATTTTTGGGTGTTTTTGTGTGTCTTATGGGCTCTTTAATTGTGTTTACAGGCAATAAGTGCAATTCTAGTCTTGGAGAAGTAAAGTGGAGAATTCGGGCGAAAAACAAGCTAAATAAGCAAAAAAAGAGGCTCTAGTGCGCTGTTAGGTGTGTGGGTCCTTACTCGCTCACTACCTGTGCATTTCCAAGCATTATATCTTGCTGGTCTATACCAGCAACATCAACCCATGAACCGGATATCAGAAATCCTCCAAAAAGACCAAACTGTCCAGATCGGGGATACTGCGCTGGTCCCTACCCGTGCAGTTACTAGCAAACCAAAGAAAGAAGCAACTGACATGTTAGTGCAGGTGTTCCCTACCCGCGCGTCACCCTGGCACTGTGTGCCTAGGCTAGCCACGTCAGCACATTTCAGACCTATTTTTGGCACCCTATAATTATTTCTTGTTCTGATTTTCTAGGGGAGGGGGGGGGGGGCTTGACACGCTCGAAAGCACTCTCTCATACCTTTTTGACATCACTAACCACTAACCTAGATCTTGGAATCACTCTACCCAATCTAAATCAATTCACATCCATTTCTTGATTCTCTACTCAACAAAGGACACTTGAAGATTGGATTTGAGCTTGAAGAAAAGAGCTCTCTACATGGGTCTTCTCTATCTCTCTTCTCCTAGTTTTTTGTCTATATTTGTCATGAGTAGTTAAATATCCCACTGAGGGATTGGTGTGAAACACTTGTGAATTTTGGGCTTTGTAATGAACTTTATCTTTATATGAATCTATTGTAGGGAAAAATACGACAATGCAGAGGAAGAGTAACTAGAAATGAATTTAGTATAGTTTAAAATGTTTCCAATATTTGAACCTTAACCGTTTGATTAATTAAACATACATATATTCAAAAGATATCATACCTCTTGTCGCGTGATCCAATTGACTTAGCATCGATGGTAATCCGCAAGATCTTCAAATCCGTTCACGAACGTTAATCACCTAGGAGCGTGGTCTCCCTATTCTTTGAATTGCGTACTTGAGAATGGAAAAACGAAATCTTCTTTCTTGATCGTTAATCACAAAAACTCCAAGAGCCTAGAAAGATCGTTCCGGTCACTATTGAATTCACAATCGTTATGATTGAAACTCGTGTGAATCTAAATCGAAAGTGTGCACAAAACCTTTTTATGTAAAGGCTTGCAAGTGCACTATCGAATTTAGAACTATCTTTCTCTCTTCCTCTTTGCGGAATTTTCACTATGTTCTAGAGTTGGATTTTTTTTTATTTAAAAGCAAGAGAATAAAAAATTCTTTCTCTAAAAAAAACCTTTTTTTTTCTTCCTCTCACTATTAATTCAGAAATTAATAATATATATATATGTATACAAATCCTTTCCTAAACAGGATTTACTTGGTGGGTAAGAATCCTATCTCTAGGTGTATTTACTTGGTGACAAATAATCCTTTTTCAAAACAAGATTTCTTTTCCACATCAAGACTCATAATCCAATTTAAATAGTGTATTTGTGCACGTGATTATATTAAAGACTTCCTTATTTGATTAGATAAATAAATTTTTTATTTATCTACTTACCAAATTAAGTCTTTTATCTTTATTATACTACTATATGAGTATAATACTAGGAAACATAATTCTTAGTCAGAAAAAGATTTTGATTTTTAATTAAATAATTAATTAATTTCCATTTAATCAAACAATAAAATAAAATAATATTTTAGGCGATTATTATAGCCTTGCCGCCCACACACAAAAAATATGGGCCAACTATTATTTTCTTATTTTATTTAATCCTTTCAGGCTTTAAATAAAAGCCCACATGTGAACCAGACTCATTCTTACTAAAAGAAACAAGCCCACCTGCCTCTCATTAATATATTAATATAATTTGAGCAGCCAATTAAATAAATAATGTGCAAATTATATTCTGAATATATTAAATACAATTCTAGATGGACCCATAAATTAGTCCGGTAGAATATATCAAGTGATCCATGCAAGTTCGTGTGGATTGCGGATCTTGGCGGGCTATCTAAATTTAAGCTTCAATAGACATAACCTAATCACAATCAACAAATGATTCACTTAGGTCTGATCTATTAATTTTAGCTCATTCCATTAAAGAGCTAAAATTGAACTCTTAAATAAAGATAGAATAAGAAGATGTTTCTCATTCATACCCTAGACAATCTTATTGGAGATAGTGTATCCTCGTGTATAATATCAGTAATCGCCAAGAGCTCATAGACCGCCTATAGCTCTTCTAGTTACCATAGTTACTCATATGACCACGTTTTGAACTTGGATATTTTGACTTGTTCAGGAAGCCATGTTTTCAATAGACATTATCGAAAACTCAACGTTGAGATTTAATATCCAATACTTCAAAATATCCATACGACAATATTATACTCTCATTCAATAAATTGAGCCACGATGTCCATATCTATAAATGAAGTCCTCTATCGATTAACAAATGAATACCACCAAACTATCGAGGATAGACTATGCTATATAATCGTACTCATTGATAGCTTAAATGATAACACTTGCAATCATAAGTCCATCATTTATCTTAGGATTAAGATAGACTCTCTGATTGTCCTCATAATGAAAAGACTTGTATCTAGTGACGGTTCTAGATAAAATATTTCATTGTGATCCTGTTCAATGCGCCCAGTGCACTAGATTCTTTTACTCGTAGACCTTTTCGATGATTTTAGACTCATCATAACTCATTTGATCCCACTCAAAAGCCAGCAAAAGAATTCTACAACTTTATCAAGATAAAGGTGCCCAACCTTCAATTTATGTTGTGAACGTTTATTCAAGACTAACTAAAGAATTGTGTCTACCTCATACATATCCAGATGTACGAACAATTCTTCCTTTCTCATAGTCTTTTGACCTTATGATTATTTACTTTGACAATTATCCTTATAAATGCTATAAGATTTTGTAAAACCAGAAATCACTTTATTAATATGAAAAGATTGTCAATTACAATATTACACTCTTGCTATTGAGTATAATCCTAACAATCTCCCACTTGCGCTATAGCAAGTGTGTCATATCTCTCATTCCCATGTTCTCTAGGTGCCCATCAAAACTCTTCTGAGGTAGAGCCTTTGTGAAAGGATCCACTAGATTTTCTACTGATGCGATTTCGGTAATTGTCACGTCACCCCTATGCACAATCTCCCTTAAAAGATGATACTTCCTTTCATTGTGTTTACCTCTCTTATGACTTCTTGGTTCTCTCGAATTAGCCACTGCTCCACTGTTGTCACAGTAAATAGTGATCTACTTATTCACATTAGGAACTATTTCCAAGTCAATCAAGAATTGGCGGAGCTAAACAAGCCTCTTTGGCAGCTTCGCATGCAGCAACATAATCAGCTTCCATGGTGGAATCAGCAATACATGATTGCTTGATACTCCTCCATATGACTGCTCCTCCTCCTATAGTAAACACAGATCCTGATGTGGATTTTCTGGAGTCAGAATTTGACTGGAAATCAGAACATGTATACCCAATGGGAATTAAATCCCCTCAAGAGTACACAAGCATATAATCTTTTGTTCTCTTGAGATACTTGAAAATATGCTTGATTGCCGTCCAGTGACAAGGACCAGGTTTCGATTGAAACCTGCTAACTATGCCAATAGCAAAACAAATATCTGATCTAGTGCAGAGCATTGCATACATGAGACTTCCAACTGCCGAGGCATATGGAACTCTACTCATGAATTGCTCTTCATGCTGATTCTTAGGAACTTGTTCCTTAGAAAGTTTGATTCCATGTCTGAAAGGTAACATACCTTTCTTGGAATCCTGTATGGAAAAACCTAGACAATATTTTGTCTATGTATAAAGCTTGGGATAATGCAATTGTTTTATTCTTTCTATCCCTTATTACTTGGATACCTAGAATAAAACTAGCTTCTCCTAAGTCCTTCATACCAAATTGTTTTGCTAACCATTCTTTTACTGATGTCAATACACCTACATCGTTTCCAATTAGTAGTATATCATCAAGATAAAGAATTAGGAAAACCAACTTGTCGCCCTTTATCCTTTTATATACACAAGGTTCGTCAGGATTCTGAATAAATCGAAAACCTTTCACAGCTTGATCGAACCTTACGTTCCGGGATCTGGATGCCTGTTTTAATCCATATATGGATTTCTGCAACTTGCATACCTTTTCCATTTGGTCCTTTTCAATGAATCCTTCTGGTTGCATCATATATATGATTTCGTCAAGATTTCCATTAAGGAAAGATGTCTTGACGACCATTTGCCAAATCTATAGATCTAAAGATGCTGCAATGGATAAGAGTATCCTAATGGATTTAAGAATGGCCACATGAGAGAAGGTTTCCTCGTAATCGATACCTTATTTCTGTGTATAACCTTTAGCCACCAATCTAGCTTTAAAAGTTTCTACCTTTCCATCCATACCTCTTCTCCTCTTGTATACCCACTTGCACTCAATAGGTTTTATCCCTTTAGGCAAGTCTACAAGGGACCAGACTTTATTATCGAACATGAATTCAATCTCAGATTGCAATGCCTTTTGCTAATGACGACAATCAACATCCTCAATTGCTTCCTTATTATTGTAGGGATCATCGTCATCCGGGAGATTCTCCACTGATTTTCCCAGACCGATGTATCTCTCGGGTTGTTTACTAACCCTCCCACTACGACGAGGAATGGTAGGTTGTTGATTTTGTGTTGGAGTGGAACTTACAATTGGGCTAGGTTGTAAAACCTCTTATGGAATTGTATCTCCTGACATCTCATTCAGGACAATTCTACTTTTGGGCACAAAATTATTCATATAGTCCTTTTCTAGAAATGAAGCATTTGTTGAAACAAATACTTTTAGATCTGAAGGACTACAGAAATAATATCCTTTAGTTCCTTTGGATACCCCACAAATATACAAGTTTCTGAACGGGACTCCATCTTTTCTGTCTTTCCTTTTAACACATGTGCAGGACAACCAAATATCCTCAAGTGTTGTAAACTAGGCTTTAGCCTAGTCCACAACTCATATGGTGTTTTAGGAACCTGACTTAAATGGTATAGTGTTTAGAATGTATATTGCAGTTTGTAGAGCATATCCCCAAAAAGAAATAGGAAGCGTTGAATAACTCAACATTGACCTAACCATGTCTAAAAGAGTTCTACTTCTCCTTTCTACCACCCCATTTTGTTGAGGTGTACCTGGTGCAGAAAACTGAGAAACTATCCCATTATCAATAAGATATTGCTGAAACTCACTAGATAGATATTCTCCACCACGATCAGATCTCAAGATTTTTATGTGTTTCTCAAGTTGATTTTCTACTTCAGCCTTGAATGCTTTGAACATGTCAAAAGCATCTGACTTATGTCTCATGAGATACAGATAGCCAAATCTCGAGTAATCATCTGTGAAGGTGATGAAGTACTCATATCCACCTCTAGCCTGAATGCTCATAGGACCACATACATCAGTGCGTATTAATCCTAAACATTCAGTGGCTCTTACACCTTTGGTTGTGAACGGCCTTTTGGTCATTTTACCTTCCAAACAAGATTCACAAGTTGGTAGGTCATCAACCTTTAAGTCACTTAAAGGTCCGTCACATACCAATCTTTTAATCCTATTAAGGTTAATATGACCTAGGTGTAAATGCCAAAGGTAGGTTTCATCTTTTGATAATTTTACTCTTTTATGATTAGGTTCCGTTAATTCTGTGTCTAATGAGTGAGAGATATTTCTATGCAAAAAGAGTAGACCATTTTCCAATGTACCTTAGCAAATAATTTTGTCATTCTTACTAATAATAAAAGTTTTATTAAAAGTAACCGAATATCCAAATTTATTTAAACAAGAAACTGAAATTAAATTCCTCTTGAATTGAGGTACATAATAAACGTCTATTAAATCTAAATGCCTACTAGAATCTAAAATAACTCTAATATCTCCCACCGCACTTGCAGACACTTACGTTCCGTTGCCCAAGCGCAAGTTGATTTCATCTTTATTCAGCCTTCTCCAGTTAAAGTGTTATCTTTCAGGATGTTCATAAGTGATGGAGTCATGATTTCTGAATAAAACAAAATTATATATGGGTAAATAATCATGATAAAGCACTTTTTAAATATTTATCTTGAATTAAATAAATAATTCAATCATAAAAATTCAACGGTGATCCAACACCCTATAAACGTTACGCCGCATCTGGGAGTACGTACCATTTACCAGTTGGACTAGGTCCCACCTAATTGTTAACATAACAACAAGCGTTTTCAATTTTAGCCTTGCAATTTTATTAACAAGAACTCTCGGGAGGATATTAATAAAATCACATTGAGTGTGTTACCAAGATATCGACCCTCAATTTTCTCTCACGAAAATCCCTCCTCTGGGAGTAGATTTCGTTTAAGTCAATTGTCTAGTCTATCCTTGTAAGGAAGTATTTTTCTAAATTCCATTTATAGACGCCCCTCGGGGGGATTACCAATAAATAATAAAACTCAACTAACCTTGGAGGCCATAGGTGTTCTAACACACATTCTCTCACTCAATTATTTAAGGCGTGTTGATTAAATTCTATAGAATGATTTTACCAAGTTATATAGATGCCAATTAGATACCTGAATCATTCAATGCATGTTCATACCAAAAGAGATATATAAGTGGCACTCCTATTCTATATGACATGTTATCATACAACAACAAATATTGTAATATTTACGGAAATATAAATAGCTACAATTTTTATCCATCCTAGAAAAGCAAGTAAATTACATTTGTTTGGAATACAAAATATTCTTTCTTGGCGAACAAGTCTTCAAGAGGCCATCATCCACTTCCTCACCCCTCGGCTGCCACGTTTGGGCGTGCACACCCCTTGGGTCCATCAAGGGCCACCATGCGCAGCCCATTATGCCCAAAGGACTGTCATGCACAGCCCATGACATATAAGGGGCTACCGTGCGCAGCTCATGCACCTAACAAGTGTAGCTACGCGCTAACGTGCATGCACGCTTGTTGCCATAGTGCACTCGGTACCAAGCTTGTTCCGGTTGCTTCCTCTTCCGCTTCTAATTCTTCAACTCTTCGAATCTTCGAAACTTGAATGTATTACAGCAGATTTTACACAATAAATTACTACAGTATTTTTTTTAATTCACTGCAGTAATTTTTACACAAGAAAAACGGCACTATTTCATACAAAAAAATATGCAATATTTTTTTAATACAATAAAAAAATGCAGTATTTTTTAATACAATAAAAAAATGCAGTATTTTTTAATACAATAAAAAATAGAGAATCTAGCAACTACTAAGAAGGAACTTATGTCGATAATATGCCACCCTTCTTGTTACAATACCGAAACAAAAATACATTGAAATTCTAGGACCAAAATCGAGCAATAACAGTTCACTTTATAATAACATGTATAAATCCATACATGCCACATGTAATTATATATGCGAATACCTAGAGTGCCATCTCTCTCTAAAACATGCATAATCACAATAAAAAGAAATAGATTCACGTATATATACGTTAATTAATTAAAGGGTAAACCAGGCTCTGATACCAATTGTAGGGAAAAATACGAAAACGCAGCGGAAGGGTGACTAAAAACGAATTTAGTATAGTTTAAAATTTTTCCAATATTTGAACCTTAACCCTATAATTAATTAAACATACATATATTCAAAAGATATCATACCTCTTGTCGCGTGATCTGATTGACTTAGCGTCGATGGTAATCCGCAAGATCTTCAAATCCGATCACGAACGTGAATCACCTAGGAGCGTGGTCCCCCTATTCTTTGAATTGCGTACCTGAGAATGGAAAAATGAAATCTTCTTTCTTGATCGTTAATCACAAATACTCCAAGAGCCTAGAAAGATCGTTCCGGTCACTTTTGAATTCACAATCGTTATGATTGAAACTCGCGTGAACCTAAATCGAAAGTGTGCACAAAACCTTTTTATGTAAAGGCTTGCAAGTGCACTATCGAATTTAGAATTATCTTTCTCTCTTCCTCTTGGCCGAATTTTCACTATGTTCTAGAGTTGGAATTTTTTTATTCAAAAGCGAGAGAATAAAAAATTCTTTCTCTAAAAAAAAAACTTGTTTTTTTTTTCCTCTCACTATTAATTCCGAATAATGTATTTGTGATTATATTAAAGACTTCCTTATTTGACTAGATAAATAAATTCTTTATTTATCTACTTACAAAATTAAGTCTTTTATATTTATTATACTACTATAATAATATACTACTAGGAAACATAATTCCTAGTCAGCAAAAGATTTTGATTTTTAATTAAATAATTAATTAATTTTCATTTAATCAAACAATAAAATAAAATAATATTTTAGGCTATTATTATAGCCTTGCTGCCCACACACAAAAATATGGGCCAAATATTATTTTCTTATTTTATTTAATCCGTTCAGGCTTTAAATAAAATCCCACATGTGAACCAGACTCATTCTTATTAAAAGAAACAATCCCACCTGCCTCTCATTAATATATTAATATAATTTGAGCAGCCCATTAAATAAATAATATGCAAATTATATTCTTAATATATTAAATACAATTCTAGATGGACCCATAAATTAGTCCGGTAGAATATATGAAGTGATCCATGCAAGTCCGTGTGGATTGGGGATCTTGGCGGGCTATCTAAATTTAATCTTCAATTGACATAACCTAATCACAATCAACAAATGATTCACTTAGGTCCGATCTAATAATTTTAGCTCTTTAGTAATAGCTCATTCCACTAAAGAGCTAAAATTAAACTCTGAAATAAAGATAGAATAAGAAGATGTTTCTCATTCATACCCTAGACAATCTTATTGGAGATAGTGTATTCTCGTGTATAATATCAGTAATCGCCAAGAGCTCATAGACCGTCTATAGCTCTCCTAGTTACCATATTTACTCATATGACCACGTTTTGAACTTGGATATTTTGACTTGTTCGGAAGCCATGTTTTCAATAGACATTATCGAAAACTCAACGTTGAGATTTAATATCCAATACCTCAAAATATCCATACGATAATATTATACTCTCATTCAATAAATTGAGCCACGATGTCCATATCTATAAATGAAGTCCACTATCGATTATCAAATGAATACCACCAAACTATCGAGGATAGACTATGCTATATAATCGTACTCATTGATAGCTCAAATGATAACACTTGCAATCATAAGTCCATCATTTATCTCAGGATTAAGATAGACTCTCTGATTGTCCTCATAATGAAAAGACTTGTATCTACTGACGGTTCTAGATAAAATATTTAATTGTGATCTTGTTCAATGCACCCAGTGCACTAGATTCTTTTACTTATAGACCTTTTCGATGCTTTTAGACTCATCATAACTCATTTGATCCCACTCAAATGCCAGCAAAAGAATTTTACAACTTTATCAAGATAAATGTGTCCAACCTTTAATTTAAGTTGTGAACGTTTATTCAAGACTAACTAAAGAATTGTGTCTACCTCATACATATCCAGATGTACGAACAATTCTTCCTTTCTTATAGTTTTTGACCTTATGATTATTTACTTTGACAATTATCATTATAAATGCTATGAGATTTTGTAAAACCAGAAATCACTTTATTAATATGAAAAGATTGTCAATTACAATAATACACTCTTGCTATTGAGCATAATCCTAACATCTATCAATTATGTTTTAATGATTTCAAGAATTGATTTGTCTTAGTTTGTACCCTCCTCTCTTTGCAAGTTATTTGAGAAATGATTTGAGTAGATTGACTAGGTATACCCTCTACGTGGGTTTCTATAGCTCAATTGAATGGAATGATCACACAAGAGTACCCTCCTCAAGTGAGATCCGGACTTAATAATCTCAATCTTTATCTAATCCCAAATGGGTAATCTATTCTATACAATCTAGGTTGATGACTTGTGAGAGATTAAGCACCAATACTATACCCTCTAGGTTGGTGACAATGTGAAGAGATTAGTCCCTTAATTTGATAGATGAGCATTTAAGAACAATCATTTGTGGGAGACCAATATTATGCAGTCTAGGTTGGACACCCATAAGAGATATACAACCAATACTATACCCTCTAGGTTGGTTACATTAGGTTGATGTTCATTCATGAGAGTTCTTACTTTGCCTATTGTTTGCTTGTTGTATCTATCAATACCTTATTTCTCACTATCATATTTTAACATTAGTTTCATGTTAGATTAACTTGTTTAACTGTAGTTTGCATTGTAGTATTAACTTTCAAATCAACCATCTTTACCTTTTCATGCTTTGTATTAGTTTAATAGTTGTTAACTAGTTTTAGTCATTTGGTTTCCCTTTCATTGTGGACGACACCCTAGCTTATCGTTATACTTGTTTAGAGCAATTTCAATCAAATAGCTAAGGTCTTTTATAAATTTCTTTGATGTATATTTTTTAACGACAAAAGCGTTCACGTCAAAATGGTGACGCTGCTGGGGAAAAGGTGCTAATTGAGTGGCTATTCTTAGTTTTCTAGTTAGTTTTATTTTTATTTTTATTTGAGTAATTTCTTGGTTATTTGATAGTTTTATAGTTTTTATTTCTATTTCATTTTTCTTTCTTTTTATTTCAGAAACGATGGACTTTTTTAGGCAGCACACTTATGCATACAACAGAGATGCAACTCATGCACATGCTACAGAGTTCGATATTTCAAATCGACGAATACAGTCGTTGACTAAGGGAAAAGAACAGGTGGTGGCCGTGGTTTGCAAGATATGTGGTGTAGTTTTGCATGACATGGAGAGTTGTCCGTTAAAAGATGAATTTTTGGAGTTTTGTAGAAGACAAGCTCGAACATTGAAGTCTCACAGTCTGGAACCCATGAACACATTTAGAGATTTCTACAACCCGGTGTCGAACTACAAGCCATACAACAACTCTCAACACCAAGATTGGAGGACTAACCCAGACTTCTCATGGACCCATGATGGGATTAATGCCTTTGATCAACCTACCTCGTTGTACCAGCCAATGTCTGAATCATTTAAAGATGAGATGAGAGAGCACATGAGAAATAGTCTTCGGATGAATGAGCAGGTTTTAGCATCTCAGCAGAGAATGATACGGTTACTTCAACCCACACCATAAGCATGCAAACAGACATTCAACAGCTGTATGTCACATAATTGGCAAGACCTATCAAAAGAGCATACACTTGAAGAGAACTTCAATAACTCCATCTGAGCATCCTATTCGAGCTATCAAGAGATTTTGTATCAGTTAGAATGAGAAGAGAATGTAGAGCCTTCTAGATTCCCCAAATAATTAGAGGATGAGGTGAGAGAGTTCTTGTAGGACTCTCAGCAGATAAACGAGCAATGGAAATCAGAACGAGCTTCTCAAGAAAAAACTCAAGCCTACATACAAGAGCAAGAGCATTGGCTGCGAGAACAAGAGAAGGTAAGGCAACCTTTGATTTGAGGAGTTCGAGTAAATGTTAAGTCAGTGGTTGAAGCCATAAAGAATCAAGTGCATGAAGTGAGCCCGAATCATTCAGAGCCAAAAGATGCAACAATCACTCATTGGAGTGTTGAGATTGTCGATGATGGAGATAGTCATGATTTTGTTAAAGACTCATCTAGTGTTGCAAATGGAAAGTTGGAGAATGAAGAGTTGAAGATAGAAGTAAAGGAGGCGGAAGATGTCCTCATTAAGGAGTCGCTTCTATTCAAGGAACCAGAGCCTTTCACTCTACCTAGTCCTTCTCTAGGCCACCTGCACAAGTGCCCTATGGATAAGTTACTTTTTGGTTTCATCGTGCCATTATATAAACTACGTACTAACTTATCCTTGTTTTATGTGATTAGGAACATGCCATCTTGCGACATATATTTCCAAGACCTAATCGCATATAGGCACAAGTTCGAGACTTTGGAATTCGGTTAGCTCATCCAAATATCAACGCCTTTCCAAGACGATAAATAGAACGCTATGTGGGAGGCAACTTTATTTTGGATAATTTTGATATTTGAGAGCGAGTTGATTGCATTTGAGATCTATTTGTGTGGTTGATATCTTTTTGGTTAGATGTTATGCTTAAAGCTAGGTTCTTCATCTCTTGGAATAGACACACCAACAACTTGCGAGTCTTGGAGGGATGATCAAGCCAAGAGTGCTCATAAAACGGGCGAGAACCTATTCCAATATAGGAATACAAGAAAGCAACCACTCGGTTTCATTTCTAAATCTCAATTTCTTGAACTACAAATTCTTTCTATCCTTTTTTTGATTCAATTAATTGAACACTTGTCCATAGTGTGGATATACTTGTTGGTACAATTTTGTGACTGAGGATGAATGGACGTATTTTGTGCTTATTGATGACAATTTTGGTTCTTGAAAATTTTGCATTTATTGATTTATTCATTTTTGCTGAGATGAACTGAAGGCTCCTTTGAATACATATGTGAGTGTACATGTTAATTTTGAATATATAGCCCTGTTTTGTTTGGGGGTGGTTTTTGATTGCTCACATTTTGTACAGGTTTTTGCACACATATAGTGATATTCGATTTGGAGGTCATCATGCCCCCATTCCGACAATTTTATTGATGAAAATTGCTTGATGCTGGTTTGTGCTTAATGTCTAATTGCATGATTGCCTTCTTTTATATTGAGCCTTATTTTGAGTCTTTTAATTTTTGTTGGGCATTCATTGCGCGTGATTAGTGTCTAGGTTGTTGAGTTTTGAGTCAGTTAGGTGGGCGCCGCTAGGCCGGACTCTCTTGTCTTCAACATTGAGGACAATGTTGGGTTTTGGTTTGGGGGTGTAGACGCCTTTTCGAGTCGTCTTGCTGTTTTTAGAGTCATTTTTCATGTCAAATTTTCAAATTTGTTGTTTAGCCAAAAATTTTGAGCTTTAATTAGCTTGGTGAGATATCTTGAGCAAAGTGTTTTTGGCGAATTTGTGTATGCTTAGTGTGCTTGTTCATAGCTCTTAGTCACTTTAGGGGTCTCACTTGCACTCCATGGGTTAGTCTCATCTTTTAGTGTCTAAGTTGAGGGGACTCGGTGCTTAAGCGTCTTGTTCTAATAATGGACATATCCCTTGAGAGTTTCACAAACACAAGCCAAAAGTGTGCAATTCGAGGGAAAATGTTTTTCAAATCTTTAAACACTTTTCAAACATGCATGGTCTCATTACAACAAATCATCACGTGTCATAGAACATGCATCATAAAAGTGGACTACTTAACTGAAACTTTTATTCCATTGGTAGATGGAATCTTTGAGGTGATATTAGGCAATATGTGTTTTAGCAACTTAAAATGCCAAATACTTCCCATTCTAAAATGTGTATGCTCCCAAGCCAATTTTGAAGCCAAACACATTTAGACTTGTTCATTCTACCACAATACTATCCATAACCCAAGCAACAAAAACACTAAGCCAACCAGCTGTCTAACCCGACCACAATATTATCGATAACCCAAGAAACTAGATTTTGTATTCTACCACAGGATTCTTTCTCTGCGTATTTGAGTCGTGGACGTATCAAATTAAATATCGTTCACGTGTCAATTAGCCGACCAGCTGTATAACCCGACCAGATTTTGTTTACCCCGACCGGGTGCTTGATCTCGACTGGAGGTCTTTACCTGATCGACTTAATTGCCTGATTGATCTATTGACCCCGATCAAATTATCTTCACCCGATCGATCTGGTTACACCGATCGAGTTATCTTTACCCGATCATTTGGGTAAACCCGACCAGTTTTGCGGTCATCTTTGGTCAACTAAGGTTGATCCGCTTAAATTTGACTTTTGGTGGCGTGACATCTCTAACTATTGCGTATTCCGACGATCATGCTGACTTGTCATCCTTCTGGATTTTATCAACAACAATATTAATAAAGGTGATGATGAACCAATTACGTGAGGTGAGGTGAGGATCATTGTCTTATTTTTTAAATCAAATCCAATCTAATTTTTTAATTAAAGCTTTTTTAATTATTAGTTTGATCAATTCAATTCAATATAATTTTTTTTGAAGTATTACACTATTACATAAATTTTGAGGTTTTTTAGGGAGAGGGAAGACTCTAACCTGCAAGCTAGTGGTATATGTGTGAGGGGTTTATCATCGGACCAACATCATCTCGTCAATTCAATTCAATATATTAAGAAAATCTTAAATTTTATAATGAAAAGAGTGATGATATTTGCATCTCTCTAAAATCGTATGTGCACCCTAAATCAATATATTTTTAAATTTTCAATATTATCCTTAAATAAATTTAATAAAATGATTAAGATAAATATATCTTGTATATCATATTAATAAAATATGTAATATTTTTGAATATTTAACGAATATTATATTATTCACACGAATATAAAAACAAAAAACATCTTTTGATTAAAATATTATTTATTAATTAATTTAAAATTTAAATTGTGATTATTTTAAGACTATAAATATTAAGTTACTGTTATAATTTTTCTCAAAAAAAGAATGTAAATGTTATATATTAAAACAATCTCTTTGAATTTAATTAAAAAACTAAACTAAAAAGTTTAAAACAAGTATAAGAAAAACAAAAAGAAGAAAAGCCACCTCCTCCAATTTTTTTTGGTAAGATCTCCTCCACTGCTCCACCGTCTTGAATCCGAAGAATGGAGACTTTTTGTTTCCAGGAGCCTAGGACTCTAGGAGGAGGTGTCCTCCATATATTTTTTTCTTCAATTTTCATTTTAATTTTTATTCAAAAAATAAGAGAAACGATATTGGGTAATATGGAGAGCATGCTGAAAAAATATAATATTTTTTCAATTTTTAATGGGATATACATATAAAAAAGGGTGAATAATACAAATATATCTACCCTAATTAAAAAATCAATTTAAACGAGGCTGATCGATTTAAAGCACAAATGGGTTACACTCCTTATTTTTGGCATAAATTATTGGGCCTGGTTTCGGTCCAAATTAATATAGAACTTCGGAGGACACGCTAGCAAGACCATAGACGGACACGCAGACAAGTTGCTGCTTCTCCGTCCGTCCACGTGTTTCCGAACGGCATCCACCGCCAAGAACAAAAAAGTGTTTTCTTGTACAAGTGTTTCATTTTTTTTTTTGGTTTACACCATCTGGTTTTTGGGTGGGACGGATCCACCATACGGTGCAATCGGCCTTGTCCACACCCCGACTAATCCGGATTCGCACAAGGTCGGCCTACTAAGTGGTGAAGTGCTCCCAATATGTGCAGCTCCGTTCACAAGGTGGTTGAACCCACGACCTTACTTAAGGGATGAAAGTGCCGAACCACTCACACCAATACATGACTGGTGAAGTGTTTCATTTTTGTGCTAGAGCAAAAACAAAAACAATGGAGAAATCAAAGCGAGAAGCTTTTTTAGGAGTTTAAAGAAAAAAGAAGAACAAACCCAACCAGAGAAACAAGAAGAGTGTTCTCAACTATGTTGTAAACTATCTCGAATCGGATTCCTACATGTTTGCTCCACTCATCAACTCTGCTTTTGCTACTGGTATTAAACTCTACTTCATTTTTGTGTGATATTTAGAAATGGATTTGCTTTAATGGGTGAATTTTGATTTAATTTTTTTTTTCGGGTTTTAGGATCGGATTTAAAGGAACTCATTAAAGGAAAGAAGAAGGGGTTGCTAAAGAGGGTTATGGATTATCTGAAATCAGATTCTTACATGTATGCATCCTTGTTTTCTCCTCAACCAATCAGTTCTCTATCTAAAGGTACTTTTTATTTTATTTCTTGGTTACGTGTTTTTGATGAAATTCCTCTTTTAAAAATCCAATAGTTTCAACTATTTAGAGAACTATGGAGGTTAAAATGGTGTTTATGTTATTGGCAACTTAATTTCAGGGTTGTCTTTTGTTAACCTTTTTAGCAGGTAATATGTTAGTTTAGGTACAATCGAAAGGTTGGGATACAATGAACATGTTTTTTTTTTTTGAAAGGCAAGTATTATTGAGAAGAGAGCTAAGCTAAAAAGCAAAGCAACAGGGAAACAAGAACTAGAAAAAACAGAGGCATAAGCAACAAGGCTATAGCCCCAGCATAAAACAAACTGAAAAAAAAGCTAAACACCACACAAGGAAGCCAAACCAATAACTATGCCAGAGCACTCCAATTAGAGTAAATTCCATTTAACAATGTCACCACCACCAGCTGTACCTTCTTTAGCCAACCCCGTCTGCACAAGAATTAGTAGCACGAGGTCTATATTCCACGGTAACCTAACCCAAACTGCTCATGATGCTGCGAATTTCATAAATCATCTGTGATAGCTTAACGTTTCCCAAACCAGAGCCATTGATCCAAGACACAGCAACCATTGAATCACTCAAAATAATGATCCTTTTTCCTGTCATCTTTGTTTTCGAAAAAATGAGATCACAAGCTTTTGCAATAGCTAAGACTTCTGCAGTTATGGCATCTTGGACCCCAACATTTACCGAAAAAGAGCACAAAACTTCTCCATTGTGATTGCGAAGAATACCTCCAATACCTGAAATCCCCGGAGACCCCCTAGCAGACCCGTCCATATTAAACATCAGCACATCTATTATTGGAGGTATCTATTCTCCCGATTTGGGGATCCTTGAATTGCACACATCCGTACACCGATCAACAATGTCCAGCAGAAGGGTGGTGATGAGGACTGAAGAACCCTTTCCCAAGTTCTTAAACCACCAATCAACTCTCATTTTCACCATATCTGAAGCTTGATTAAGGGATGCTTCAACCTGCTTGAAAACCTTAGCATTCCTTGTTTCCCATATAGTCCAGACCACAGCAAAAAACAAAGACGACCACACCATTTTCAATTTTTTTTTTAGGCATAGACCAGCCCATCCTCTCCACCAATCCATCATCGAAGCTGAAGAACATCAATAGATACCCCACCAGGTCATGCATATGGTCCATAAATTCCCTACCCATTGGCAGTGAAGAAATAGATGATCTATTGACTCCAATGAAATGCTGCATAGAGGGCACATCAAATTCGATTCTTCTAGCAGACCAAATCTGTTCAATACATCCTTCACCAACACTCTGCCCTGCAGAAGATGCCAGACGAAAATCTCTACTTTAGGAGGGCATACTCCTTGCCACACTCCCTTGAAGAACGAAGGATCATCTGGACTCGCGGATTCCAGCCTTTCCCAAAAAGACTTGACAGAAAACGATCCGTTAGAACAAAAACTCCAACCAATTGTATCCGGAATTGAATCATATATTTTGATCTTTTCTAAGCTGCCTCTAAAGCTGATCCATTGATCAATTTCCCAGCTGAAGCAAGGTCTCCTAAGAGGTATCTCCCAAATCCAATCTTTTCCCTCTCGCCTACTAGAATCTCTAACACTGGCCACTTTATTTCTAGCAAGGGATAAAATTCTAGGATAAACCTCTTTCAAAGGCTTTCCTTCCACTAAGATATCAGTACATAGACTAGCACGATTACCCCTCCCCATTATCACCCTGATACCATCCTCTAGAATCCTAGCTGAAGGGGCATCTTGCTGAAAAAGACCACCAACAGCCTTGGAGAAAAATGAACCCGTCGATCCACACTTCCAACTCCATCTTAAAGAATTCGAAGGCACTCCATACCTCCCACAGATCACCCTTTTCCAGAGAGGCATCTCTTCCTTCCCGAACCTCCAAACCCATTTCGCCAAAAGACCTTTATTTTTGCCAATAACTGAACCAATACCGAAGCCCCCATTAGTTCTACTTCTACACAACGTCTCCCACTTAACCGAATGAATCTTCCTCTTTTTAGCACCATCTCCCAAAAAAAAACTCCTCCGAAGACTTTCTATCCTTTTAGCAACACTCACTGGTATTTTAAACACCGACATAAAATAATTAGGAATACTTGCCATAACAGCTTTAATAAGCACAAGTCTCCCACCTTTGTTAAGAAACATCTTTCTCCACGGGGCAAGTCTGTATTCTATCCGTTGAATTAAATGAGACCAAAAAAGCTTTGAGCATGGCCGCCCCCCTAACAGCAGCCCCAAATACATGATAGGAAGCGTTGCTTTACGACACCTAAAAATAGCCGCCCAATCCATCTCTCTATCATTTCCTTTGCCAACCCTCACTACACAAGTTTTGTTAAGATTTATCCTCAACCCCGAAGCGAGTTCAAAGCACCTCAGAATCCTCTTGGCATTCATAAGGTAGTCCACCCTTGGCTGAAGGAATAAAATAGTGTCATCCGCGAATTGTAAATGAGTCACATGCACTACCTCTTCGCCAAAAATGACACCCTTTATGAGATTCATGTTCCTTGCTTTCTCAAACAAGGCACTCAGACCTTCCGCAGCCACATTAAATAAAAAGGGGGATAAAGGGTCACCCTAACGAAGACCCATTTCCATCCCGAATTGACACGTTGGGCACCCATTTACTAGAACCGAAATTGTCAGAGAGGAGATACAATTACCTATCCAATTTCTCCATCGGCTTCCAAACCCCATGTCGCTTAAAATACTGTCTAAGAAAGTATGATCTAAACTATCATATGCTTTTTCGAAATCCAACTTCAACATTAATCCCCCCTCACCACCTTTACTCTTTTTCCAATGATGAACAATTTCGTCGGCTATGAAAAAACTATCAAGGATTTGGCGATTCTCAACAATGGCCATCTGATTCTCACTTACCACCGAATTAATAATCTTTCGCATGTGATTTGCTAGAACCTTAGCAAGAACTTTGTACAAAGAGCTCACTATACTAATTGGCATGTAGTCTTTCAAAGTCTTCGGTTTGGCACATTTGGGAATAAGAACAATATATGTCCGATTTAACTCTTTTACAATGGAACCGTCTTGGTAGAAATCTTCCATAAACTTCATAAAATCATTTTTGATGACACCCCAGTTCTCTTTAATAAAACTAAGGTTGAAACCATCAGAACCTGGGGCTTTGTTCCCATCACAACTAGATAGAGCCTCCCAAACTTCTTCTAAACTGAATTCCTCCTCCAATAGATCTCTTTCAACAGGTTGAAGTTTGTTCAAAGCTAATTCGTTAATTCTTGGATGGCCCCACGACACATTCTTGTACTGATTCTCAAAACAATTAGCCACCCCATTCCTTATCTCTTCCGGCTTAGACAAGACCACTCCTCTAAACGAAATATTCTCAATGAAGTTATATCGCCTTCTCCCATTAGCCAATACGTTAAACAATCTTGTGTTCCTATCTCCATCTAAAAGCCACTTCACCTTCGATATTTGCCTCCATTCTTGTTCTTCACACCTTATTGCTCCCTATAACTCAGAGATAACCTCCACCCTTTCTTTACATAAAGCTGCTGACCACCCACTGCTTGCTGCAGTATCATCTAACTTAGCTAGCTTCTCCTCCAATTCTTTTGTTGAATCTGTATCCTTTTTCTTAGACAGAGCCCACCTCTTAATATAATATTTTGATACTCTAAGCTTAGTCTGAAGAACAAAACCGCTAGACCCAGTAACTTTTCTTCCTTGCCGCTTTTTCTTGACCGTTGCCATCAACTCTCTATCCTCCAACCATACATTGTTGAACCGAAAAGGCCTAGGGCCCCAGTATTCCGTATGTCCGCCTAGCACTATTGCTCGATGATCTGACATTATTCTTGGTAACCCTTTCTGCACTAAGTCTGGTAACCAAGACATCAAAATAGGGGACAACAAAAATCTATCTAATCTCGCCCAGACTCCCCCATCCCTATTATTAAACCATGTGTAAGCAGTCCTTCGAATCGGAATGTCCACCACTTTAGCTTGGAGAATAAAACTGTTAAACGCTCTTACCGACCATTTGTTCAATAAGCCACCCACTCTTTCCGACTAGTTGGTAACCGTGTTGAAATCCCTTCCAATGAGCCACGGCATTGTAAAAGACCGTTGAATATTGAGAATGAATCCCCATAATTCTCTTCGCTCAAATTCCGAATTTGAATCATAAACGTTGCATAAAACTACTTCCTTGTCAATCCAGTTAAGAGTTCCAACCAGTATTATACACCATTTATTCGAAATGCAATCCTTGATAGTAACTAGATCCTCGTTCCATAACATTATCAATCCTCTAGCTGAACCCACTGCTTCAACTCCCACTCCTCTGTTTAATAAGTTACCACCCATACCTCTAATATTTCTGTAATCAAAGACACACAACTTAGTTTCCTGAAAGAAGCATATAGCTGGTTTTTGGCTCAGCACCACTTTTCTAACCTTACTTCTCTTCTCCTCCTCACCCAATCCTCTCACATTCCATGACATTACTAACATAAAAAATCAAGAACTCCCGAAACACAAACTAGCTATAACTAATCCTCTGTTCTTGTCTCTTCTTTCCTTTCCCTAGAAGTCACATATTCTACTATCTCTTCTTCATTGCCATTGTAGTCAAATCCCAAAACAAGCCATGTCTCTAAAAATTTAGTCACTTCCTCATCCAGGTCCCATTCCGTTGCCACTTCCCTACTGTGCCTTTCTTCGTCTGCTTCCACCTGATCCTTTCCACTATGATCGTTGCCAACTGATGAGAAGGTTTTTGCCGTCAGAAAACCGTCCATCAAAACAATTTATAAAACCTATGCGATGCATTCACAAGTATAAATACAAGCAAGCGGCAAGCACGGGTGTCGTCCACTGAGATCGGGGTAGCGATGATAAGATTAGGATTAATATAACTAGTATGCATAAAAGTAAAAGTTATGGTGAATGAAAATACAATATAAACTAAACTATGAAAGCAAATAAAATGGGATGATAATGGAGTGATGAATGAATGATGATGGAACTATGGAGTTGATGGACTCGTAAGTGAATATTGGGGCAATTGCAACAAACTCTCAAGTAAGTACGTTTTGACAAATGTAACCAACCTAGGGTGTATAGTGTTGGCATATATCTCTAGCAAGAGGTCAACCTAGGGTGTATAGTGAAGACCTCCTACTAGTGATTAATCCCTCTTAAGCAACCAACAGTGGCTAGTTACTCAATTGGGACTTGTTCCATGAATGCTCATCTATCTAGCTATGGCTCAACCTATTACTAATGTAGCCATCCTAGGATGTATAGTGATGGCTTCCAATTCCCTCACAAGTGGCCGACCTAGGGTGTATAGTGAAGGCCACCCGTTTGGGATTGGATGAGGGTCGAGGTTATCAACCGAATTCTACTCGAAGGTTAGTTCTCGTAAAATCACTAAAGTAGCCAACCTAGGGTGTATAGTGGAGGCTTCTAATTCTCTCACAAGTGGCTAACCTAGGATGTATAGTGAAAGCCACTAATTCGAGATTAGATTAAGGGCATGGTTATAGAGCCGGATTTCCAGAAATCCTTCCATTCAATGGAGCATTAGACAACCTAATTGCCTACTCAAGTAATCCAAATCAATCATGCTAAGAGAGTGTATCCAAGCAAGTCAATAATGGAAATCAATACAAGCAATGGAATGAAATATAGAGATAGAATAAATATAACACATAGAGTTTATTTACAAAGCCCAAAATATCCATCAAACAAATAACATCAACCCCATAGTGGGGTATTGTAGCTACTCATGTTCTATTACAAACAAATAAACTAAGAGAGAGAGTAGAGATAACCCTAGAAGATTGATCTCCTTCCTTGAAGCTTGAATCCAAGTCTCCTAGTTGCCTTTGATTGAGTAGAGATGGTTTGGATGAGAGGGAGATGTGTTACTAGCTTAGAATACAAGTGTTGGGAGGTATGGTGATCTCTTGGTTCGTTCTCATCCTTTTCTATTTATAGAGGATGGGAAAATAGGTCACTTAAGCTTGAAACCAGAAGCTGTCGCGCGCAGAGTGCGGGTGGAGTGCGGGTGAATTACCCGCACTATACCCGCACTGTAAAGGTTTTCTTCATCTTCAGTTCTCTGATCTGGGCAATAGTGCGGGTGGAGTGCGGTTGGATTACCCGCACTTTACCCGCACTATAGTCGCACTGTATTCGCACTCTGGTGTCAGGTGTAAATCCACTCCTCTGTCTTGAGCAATAGTGCGGGTGGAGTGCGGTTGGATTACCCGCACTTTACTCGCACTGTATCTGTCAGGTATGAATCAGCTCCTCTGTCTTGAGCAACAGTGCGGGTGGAGTACGGTTGGATGACCCGCACTTTACCCGCACTTTATATGTCAGGTACGAATCAGCTCCTCTGTCTTGAGCAATAGTGCGGGTGGAGTGCAGTTGGATGACCTGTACTTTACTCGCACTTTATACTTCCTTCATGCTTCAGGTCCCGGCTATGGGAAGGAGTGCGGTTGGAGTGCGGTTGCGACCCGCACTTGACCCGCACTTTTGAGCTGCTTATGTTCCTTGTCTTCCCTTTTGCCCCTTTTCTGCCGGAACCACTACAATTAGCTTCTAACACCAGAATTACATCTATTGCCTGCAATTAGCACAAAAGAGCCTATTAGACATAAAATATATAGAAAATACACACAAGAACGAGACAAAGGAATAGGAATGAGGGCCGAAATATACAACAATTTAGGCACGATCACCAACTCTTTTTTTTTCTAGACCTGAACTCAACCCCCATAGCAACCCCTTTTTCTATGACTTTCAAAATTTCTTCCTCTAGATTCCAAACAACTCTTTTGCTATTGATCTTACAACTTTTCTTATCCTTATAGAGAGACGAAATGGATTTAAGACCTCTAGTCTTCATAGGATGAGATCTAAGAGCATTAAGAGTGTTAACGACATGTTTGCCTCTGTTTATCCTTGCCGACATGATTAGCTTTCCTAAAAGCTACTCCTTCACCAGCCCGTTGGAGACCTGCACATCATCTTCTACATCATCCCTCTCTACCTGTCTATTACACCCTTCAGAATCATGTTCTCTCAAATCGACCACCAACTTTAGCCCTTGTTCGTCCACCATATGTTCTGCCACTATATGTTCTGCCTGAATTTCCTGACAATTTCTACCGTTACCATCCCCCTTACCTATATAGATTCCTCCTCTGTTCAAGTTCTTGACTTGGACCATTCCTTCCTTCAGACTTGGCTTAGACTTCTCTTTTGAGCCCATACCAACATAACCCGACCCACTAGATTCCCCACATGTTTGGTACTTGGACACTTGATCCCTTCTCTTGTGCTGAAGTTTAGGCCTACTCATCTCTCCAGGCCCAATACCATTAGACCCACTACTCACTTGCCCAGCCATCCCGTTATGAGCAACTTTGGAGCATTCCCCTTTGAACTTTCTGAATTTTGACATGACCTCCACTTCAAATTCAGATTCAGAAAAGCTTTCCTCAGTAGCTCCCCTACTCCTTAGCCTCCTTTCCGTGTCTATCCTCAAGCTACCCATACAGGTATGATACATTGGTGTAGGCTTCGGATTAGGTACCCAACAGATCTTACCTTTGTTCACCATTTCCTTTTCTTCACCCACTATCTTACCACATAACCTAGGACACCCTTTTTACAGAAATCTGTCAGCCTTACTACTGCCCTTATTTTCTTATCTCCATGATTATCTTCCTTCTTCTTACTAGTTCTGTCACTATCAAGTTGACAACCATCATCTGAAGTCCACTCTCCACGTGCTTTGCCTTGAATGAAGTCCACTTCCTTGGGCATCAATCCTAGGTGGTTTATCTTCTAAGAGCTGGATACCGGTTTCGAAGATTCCACTAAACTTACCAGAAAAACACATATTCCTGTCTTCACCACTACCTCACATGAAACCTGAGTGTCTAAAGGTGCTATGACCAGCAAACGACCCACATCCAATCTCTCGTTTAACCTTGTCTCGTCTGCAATCCACAGTGTCTCCTCCACCATACCTTCTAAATTTTTAAAGAAGGCTTTACACCAGCTGTTAAGGGGTACCCCATAAACGTCTACCCATCTGACCTTATTCTTCGCAGGAATGATCAAATATTACGCAGAACCACTCCATTTGGTCATGGAACTGAAGCATTCTTTCCAGAATAAACTGTTCTTTATGAAACCATCTCTTTCATTTTCCGATTCGAAAGACCAGACTATGTTTTTCCCTCCCATATAAATAGAAGAGAAAATAAAGCCTCTAGCTTCAAGTTTTTGATTCACTGAATCAACACAATCAAATTCTTTCAACATACCCACAATGCATTTGGAAATCCATTCGTCGACCTCTTCCGAAACAGCCCATGACAGAATCGGTCGACCCTTAGGCTTTTCATTTTTATCCTTCTTAACCGCTTCCGCATATGTACATCTTCCATGATGAAAATAGCTACTATCATGATCTGTTTTGGCTCGTTTCCCTTCCCTTCCCTTCCCTCTCTCTTATATTGACCGTATTGACTCTTATCCCCACCAAAATGAGGTTTCTCCTGAGTACGTCGGTTAATCCAATTATACGATGCCACCTTTGTGGATATCGGTCATCCATAGATGTGCATTCCATTCACCTTATTTGCCACCTTATCTACCTCCTCCCGAGATTCGAATCGGATAAAAGTGAACAGCTCCTGTTGGATTGCTTCTTCGACGAAAGGAACACATCCCTAACTTTACCAAAAACCTTGAAGATTCTCCACAGTCCCAATGAATCAACTACTGGATTCAGATTTCCTATGAAAATAGATACCAAACCAGCCCTGAAGTCCTTTCTTACACCATAGCTGTATCCCTCTGGAGGTCCAGACCTACCTTGTACCTCTGAAATGGACTTTCTCTCTCTAAAACTCTCTCTAGTGTTCTCTCTCATTTTAATGAACATGGTAACATATCAAATACTTTCAACTAACATTTTTAATACTATAGCTAGACCCTTGCCTATCAGCTTAAGTTTTTAAGTTGAGTAATTATTGAATATTGATACGGTAGTAGAGTTAGTGAATCCCCTCTACTCCTTCTTTTGTGTAGGATTAAACCAAGTTATTATTGTTAATTATCTTTAATTATCAGTTTAGATATTAGGCCGTATTTATCCTTTAGATAATTCTTATTTATCTTTTGTTAGGATTATCAAATAGTTAGGATTATCGGAGTTTTTTTTTAAATTTCTTTGTTATTATCAGTTAGAGGTTTGATGTTATCATGTTACCTCATTCCAGCTACTATAAATAGTTGGTATCATTTTAATGTAAAACATCGATTAAATTAACAGTGCTTCAGTAAATTCTTTTGTGTGTGTGTGAGATTTTACATTTGGTAACAGAGCCCGAGTTCGAGGCTTGGAGGGCAGTAGAGTAGGATTCAAGAGTGAGAATCCATGACTCGTAGGCGGATCCAGGAGTTGAGGATCCAACAGTTCGGAGCAGCAGTCAGCGCCGCCGGATAGACCTCCACACAACCCACGGCAGTCGGAAAGTTGTCTCAAGTGCCGCCGTGAGTGGACTGTCACCACCACCACCAAAATCTTCAAAAGATGATCGGGATCAAAACCCAGGTGTCCGTTGACCAGATCCGACGAGTTTTTTGGTGCATCGAAGTGATCCAAGTTTGCATTGTTTTGGCTATTCTATCGCCAAGATCTGACGAACGCTGATTGTTGTTGTCCTACAGAGGTAGTTGGCTGACCTTTGCTTGATTGGAGTATGCCCTCGCTGACCAAGAAAGTCACCGGAATCGCGACTTGTACCAAATTCGTGACCAGGAATCGTGGACGAAAGGGTTTGGTGCGTTTTGAAGAATCGTGACCTGAGAGGTTTGGTGTGTTTGACTTTTTGATCTGCTGATTTATTGGTTTATTCACGTGATTAAAGGTGCTTGTGCTTTTACTTTTTGTGTTTTATTATTATTATTATTATTTTTTTTGGCAAATTACATTGCAAATTACAATGGCCAACCTTAACAATAATAATAATAACACAATACAACCACAAATACCAAAGTTTGATGGAAAAACCAATTTTGAGTATTGGAGGGTCTAGATGCAACTATTGTTCGAATACCAGAAGTTGTGGCCTGTTGTTTCTGAGGGTATTGTTAGGCCAGCAGATGCTGTAACAACCAGAAAAAATCTGAAGGTGAGGTTTTTCATTAACCAGTCTTTGGATCCGGTGATTTTTGAGAAAACCGTACATACAACATTAGCAAAATGGGCATGGGACATTCTGATGAACACATACAAAGGAGTAGAAAAGGTGAAGAAAGTCCACTTGTAGACCATGCGAAGGCAGTTGGAGCTTCTCCAGATGAAGAAAACGGAGAAGGTGGCAGATTACTTCTCATGGATATTGGCACTTGTTAACCAGATGAAGTCCAATGGTGAGACAATTTCAGATGTTCAGATCATGGAGAAGATTTTATGAACGCTGATCGAGAAGGTTGAATACAAGGTGACTGCCATCGAGGAGTCCAAAGATCTCGAGGCGTCCAAAGATCTCGAGGCGATGACATTGGATGAGTTGATGGGATCACTCCAAGCCTATGAACAACGTCTGGATGAGAAGTCTGAGATCGAGGTGGAGGAAGCTTTACAGAGCCAGTTGAGTCTTAAGAAAGACAAAGACGAGACCCAGAAGAATTCGGAGGCAAGCCAGGGGAAAGGTGAAGGAGGCAATAACACTAATCAGAAGAGTAAATCTCAGATTCAGTGTTTCAGATGTAAAAAATATGGCCACTACAAGAATGAGTGCAAATCCAATGAGAGAAATTTCCAGGCAAATGTTTCAGAAGATGGAGACTATTTAGAAACATTGTTGCTTGGTGTAGTGTAGTAGTGGATTATACCAAGTACAAATGGTTTTTGGATACAGGCTGCAGCAACCACATGTGTGGTAGGAAGGAGATGTTCTCAGAATTGGATGATATCTTTACTTCGGAAGTGAAGTTGGGGAATGACTCAAAGGTGCCAGTAATGGGGAAGGGTAAAATCTCCATCTCTCTGAAGGGCAGATCCAAGAATACAATCTCAGAGGTACTGTTTGTTCCAAGTCTGCAACAAAATCTGTTGAGCATGGGGTAACTTTTAGAGAAGGGGTATGATATGCGGATCTACAGAGGGGTATGCACTATCAACGATGAACATAAATGATTGATAGCAAATGTAAACATGTCACCAAACCGTTTGTTTCCGCTGCATATTAACAGTGACACTTTACCATGCTTTAGTTCTGTAATCGGAGACGGGAGCTGGTTATGGCATATGTGGTTCGGCCATGTGAAATTTGGGAGTCTGAAGCTACTTTCTTCAAGGAAGATGGTTTCAGGATTGCCTGTCATTTATCCTCCTAACAGGGTATGCCAGACATGTGTTGTGGGAAAGAAGCACAGAGACCCGTTTCCTACAAGAAGTTGTGGAGAGCCAGTCAGCCCTTGGAGCTAGTGCACTCAGACCTATGCTCCGTGGAGACTCCGCCGAATGGGAGATATAGCTATTTTATTACCTTTATCGATGACTTCAGCAGGAAGGCTTGGGTGTATTTCTTGCAGCAGAAGTCAGATGCTTGTGATGCCTTTAAGAGATTTAAGGCATTGGTGGAGAATCAGTGTGAAAGGTCTATCAAGAACACATCGGGGGACAGAATATGTTGTCTGCGATGGTTTCCTGCAAAAACATGGCATCAATCATTAGTTGACAGCGAGATATACTCCTCAACAGAATGGTGTAGCAGAGAGGAAGAATAGAACAGTCATGGACATGGTCAGGTGTTTATTACAATTGAAGAAACTGCCCAAAGGTTTTTGGGGTCATGCAGTTGCTTGAGCGTTCTATCTGTTGAATAGATGTCCCACTAGTAGTGTTCTCGAAAGACTCCTAAGGAAGCCTGAACTTGACTCAAACCCAGCATCGAACACTTACGAGTGTTTGGGTGTATTGATTATGCTCATGTACCTGATGCTTTGAGAAAAAAGCTTGATGATAAGGCAGAGAAGTGCATCTTCATCGGCTACAGTCAAGTAACGAAGGGTTATAATCTTTATAATCCAGTGACAGAAAAGATGATTGTCAGCAGGGACGTTACCTTCGATGAGCAAGGATGTTGGGAATGGTCTTACGGTAAGGAGAGCTCTTCTGACATTGATGTTGACCTAGATGAGATTGATGGTCATCCTAGAGATGATCTGGTTCCGACCCCAGTGGCTTCACCATCCCCGGTGAACCCACATCCAGCAGAATCTTCTTAGTCGTCCACAACGTGAACGGGTGTTGCCAGCTCGTTTGCAGGATTGTGTTCTCAGTAATGACGATGATCCAACAGATGAAGAGTTGGTGAACCTTGCACTATTTGCAGATTGTGATCCTATCACATATGAAGATGCTGCTCGTAATCTTTGCTGGTTGAAAGCAATGAAGGAGGAGGTTCATGCGATTGAGAAGAATAACGCATGAGAGCTTACTGATTTGCCAGGTGGAAAGCAACCTATTAGTGTTAAGTGGGTATACAAGACAAAATACATGCCAAACGGTGAGGTGGAACGCTACAAAGCACGTCTGGTTGCGAAAGGTTACAAGCAAAAGCCAGAGATCGATTATTTCGAGGTGTTTGCTCCTATTGCCAGACTTGACACTATTCGCTTGATTGTGTCTCTTGTTGCACATAATCGCTGGAGAATCTTCCAAATGGATGTGAAATCCACATTTTTGAATGGGGAGATAGGGGATGAAGTCTACATACAGCAAGGGGCAAGAAAATAAGGTCGATAAGCTGAAGAAGGCCATATATGGGTTGAAACAGGCACCCAGGGCATGGGAAAATAAAGTCGATAAGCTGAAGAAGGCCTTATATGGGTTGAAACAGGCACCCAGGGCATGGTATACACGTATTGACACATATTTTATCCAGCATGAGTTCCAGAGATGTCCTTATTAGCACACTTTGTATATCAAATCTAACTCCTAAGGAGATATTCTTATTGTGTGCCTATATGTTGATGATCTGATCATTACCGGAAATAACCCTAAGATGACTGCAGAGTTCAAGAGTGCAATGACTGGTCATTTTGAGATGACAGATTTGGGGTTGATCTTCTATTTCCTCGGCATTGAGGTGACTCAGACATATGATGGCATCTTTGTGTGTCAGAAGAAGTATGCTGGTGATGTGCTGAAAAAGTTCAAGATGGATGGATATAAGCCGATGCTTACTCCAGTTGAAGAAAGGTTGAAGTTGGAGAAGGATGGGTCTGGTGAGCAAGTTGATACTACCATCTTTCGGAGGCTAGTAGGAAGTCTGAGATACTTAACTTCTACTAGGCCCGATATTTCTTATGGAGTTGGGCTTATCAGCAGGTTCATGGATTCTCTGAGGCAATCTCACTTGCAAGCTGGCAAGCGTATCTTGCGATATGTTAAAGGTACACTGGGTGATGGTATCTTTTACTCTTCCGCTAACAAAGTCGAGCTTGTTGGGTATACAGATAGTGACTTGGCATGTGATACGGAGAAGAGGAAAAGCACCTCCGGATTTGCATTCCATCTTAGTTCTGGGGTATTTTCTTGGTCATCGATGAAGCAACAGGTGGTTGCTCTATCGACAACTGAAGCTGAGTACATTGCAGCTGGTGGTGGTGCTACACAGGCTGTGTGGCTGCGTCGCATGCTTTCTGAGTTGAAGCATCAACATGATGCTCCCACGGTGATCTACTGCGACAACAAATCCACCATTTCTCTGACCAAGAATCCAGTCTACCATGGTAGAAGTAAGCACATTGACATCAAGTTTCACTTCATATGGGACTTGGTGAAAGACAAGGAGATCATGATTGAGTATTGCCGTTCAGAGGAACAGGTTGCAGACATCTTCACGAAGCCACTCAAAGTTGACATTTTTCAGAAGCTTAATGAAGTCTTTGGGCATGATGAGTTATGAAGGACTTGGTTTAAAGGGAGCTATGTAGGATTAAACCAAGTTATTATTGTTAATTATCTTTAATTATCAGTTTAGATATTAGGCTGGATTTATCCTTTAGATAATTCCTATTTATCTTTTGTTAGGATTATCAAATAGTTAGGATTATCAGAGTTTTTTTTTATTTCTTTGTTATTATCAGTTAGAGATTTGATGTTATCATGTTACCTCATCCCAGCTACTATAAATAGTTGATATCATTTCAATGTAAAACATCAATTCAATAAACAGTTCTTCAGTGAATTCTTTTGTGTGTGTGAGATTTTACATTTTGTCTAGATTTCTTTTTCATTGCATAAGTGGCATAGTAGTTGGCATCTAATGTTTGTCCGACATTCTGTCATTTGTCTTCACGTTGCACGTGAAGAGGCTTGTTAAAGTATCAAATGCCATCAACCTTTGTCTTAAATTCTATAGTTGGGTCATAACTTAACAACTCAAGCTTCTTGGATGTTGGTGAGGAAAACAACTGAAAAGCAGCTAAATTAAGTGCTCTGAAACAAGATTGGGTGTTCAGATCTTCCAATGCCACCTTGAGTGTGAGTTACATGTGATGGTGAAGATTTTTTGTTGATATCAAGCAAAATTCATTCCCCCTGAAATGGAAATGCAGATCGTCTAAAGGCTAGAGATATATTGATGGAGAGTTTCTGGAAAACAAATGAGAGTGGTTGTTTAGAAGACATAATTAGTGGGGCGAGAGGGTAAAGAAAGAAGTCGTTGTAACTTGGTGGCCGTATATCTCTCTCTGCAAGAGAAGAGATCTTTGTGAAATACAATATATAAAAGATAGATAAAAACAGAAAACAGAAGGTTATTTGAATTCTGGTACATATTTTAGTGGCAGGCTTGTGGTTTAGTATTATAGGTGATCCTCTGAGTTCAATGAACATATTGAAAGAAAATATTCTATTATAAGTTACAAAGAATAACAGAATAAAGGGAACTTCATTCAGGAAAATTTTGTGTTAAATAAACATATTACAGACAACTTTTGTGTTGAGAAAACAAGAAGTTTTGGAATTAAATGTGAACTGATGAAAATTAACTATACATTATTTATCTTCATAACTAACCCTGTTGGTATAAGCAAAAATTAAGTAGTCGGCGTTAAAACCAAACAAGAGCAAAAGTAGTTAAACGTTGGACCAAGATTGTCGGTTTGGACTAGCCTTCCGTGCACTCATACATGGCTGTAACTGTTGATGTCATGAACACAGACACGTTAAAAATGGGGCATCAAAAGGTAGTTTTTTACATGATGGTTCGAGATTGTATTCCTGTAATTCTTACAACTATGACAATTTCACTATGAAAAGAACAAATGAGATCCAAATATACTAATTTAGAGCTGTTTTGACTTTTTGTTTGATTGTCTGAAATCTAAATTCTTACAACTATGACAATTTCACTATGAAAAGAACAAATGAGATCCAAATATACTAACTTAGAGCTGTTTCCACTTTTTATTTGATTGTCTGAAATCTAACTGTCATGCAAGTAGCCCTGCCGGTTACTTAAAAATTCCCGTGGCTCAACCTATTTTGATACTTGATACCCTGCCAACTTAAGGAAAATGTGACTCGAACACAACCATGATAACAAGAAAAGTAGTGATTTCAGTCGATGTAATATTGTAGGTCAATCAAGAACACTTACTATGGAGGACAATCACCCACTGTTCAGTCAGCAAATGTGATAGCAGAGGACCAGCACTTTGAAGGCAATCTTCCTGAGACAGGCATCTCAACCACACATACCTCATCTCATAGGGAAATATTGAAGAATATGGTTTACACAAATTGCCGCTTTACGTCTGTATCATCAGGTCAGTATTTCACCACTTTGAAATTGCTTTGTTATGCACTTCTGCTTTCGTTTTCACATTTACTTCCTATTAAATGCGCAAAGAGTGCTGCAGATGATTTGGAAACTAATATGTTATTTGACAAGATCCTTTTCATTTATTGTGAAGTAATTTATTGGGAATGAACTTATATAATAAAAGTAAATCCCCTAATCTATCGAGCAGTAAGTAATTGAACAGTAGATATTGTCTTGTGATCATATGTGTGTATAAGTGTTTTGGGCTGACTTGTTAGAAAGTCATTATAGTCTTCTGACCATATGAACCTTGTTGTTTCCCTATATGAAAAACAGAGGAAAATTCTTCTTTGTTTAATAAAGAGATGACTTCGGTTCTGCATAAGTTTGGTTGGAGATGACTACATACTTCGTGACAAGAAGTGTAATTCATGAAACTGTTGATGTGCTATTATTAAGATCATGTCCGGGTCCGGCTCTCCTACTCCAAGCAATCATAAATTTTGGCTATAGTTCTATTCTAAACCAACTGGACATCTGGACAAGGTTTCTAACTTGAGACTTGTTAAGCATCGGCTCATTTGTTTATTTATTTATAGATTCTTTCTCCTAAAATAGATTGGTCTTTGAAACTGAATCTTTGATCATGAGATGTTTCTTTTGGTATAGGAAATGGAGTGCTTGACTGGTGTAGTGGAAGCTCTACGAGAAAAACCTGCAAGAAACAATTAGAAACAACCTACTAATATTTTGTTGATCCGCGCACGGATACCAGAATACTAGGCTTCAAATACGACAATCTTCGCGCAAGAAGGATGTGTAATTGGATAATTTGAGAATCAAATCTCTGTAATTTTATTAATTCAAAAACTGAGAAATAAAAAAGGCATACAGGTCTATTTAAACTAAAACAAACCCTAACCCTAAACCCATACCATGTTAAGCAAGGAAACGGCCTAAAAACCCGAAATAACAAAAATTACCAAAAATGACAAATTTGAGTTAATTGCGGAAACAAATAAAGCTAACAAAACTAAACAAGCCAGAATTGACGGAAGTTGATTCGGACTTGGAAAACTAAAGTTATTGCGAAAACGAAACTTTCATAAAACAGCAAGAACATCAATTTCGAAACCTAAACGATGGAATTCGGCTAAAATAAGGTATGCCACATGACCAAAGGTCGTGATTATTGAAGATCTCGCCGAAACGCATAAACTGTAGAAGTTTCACGTCAATCCGACTCCGACGCTCGGACTAGTAGGATTGATTTGCCCCTTTTCCTTGGTCTTTTTTCCGATCCAACCCCTCCATGTAATCCAAAGCCAGGGCTGCTGCATCAGTCCCTCCAAGGTTGAAAAACGTCGACCTCGACGTGGCATGCTCCTCCTCTGAATCATCAAAATAAGGCACCAGATGCTTTACATTAAACACATCAGCAGTACAGATGTGGCTAGGAAGCTTCAACCGATATGCATTAGGATTTATCTTTTCGAGCACCTCCAGAGGACCGATTTTCTTCGATGCAAGTTTGTTATATTCCCCAACTGAAAAACGGTCTTTAGTCAAAATAGCCCATACAAAATCCCCTACCTCGAACTCCACCAAGCGACGTTTTCTGTCAGCCGCCGCTTTGTATTTCGCAGTGGACTGTAACAAATTCTCACGGACCTGCTTATGAGTTTCCTGCAAATGCTGAACAAAATCCTCTGCTTTTCCATGAACCCGAGTCTTGTTCGGAAGAGGTATAAGGTCAAGCGGACCACGAGGATTCACCGAATACACCACTTGAAAAGGACTAAAACCTGTGCTCCGATTGACTGCATGATTATGTGTAAATTCTGCTTGACTGAGCTTTTGATCCCAAACCCGAGTATCTTCTCCCACCAAACAACGCAACAAATTTCCCAGGGACCTGTTAACAACCTCAGTTTGACCATCTGTTTGCGGGTGACATGCACTGCTGAAATCAAGGCGAGTGTTCACCAATTTCCACATACTGCGCCAAAAGTGACTAAGAAAATGAGTGTCACGATCGGACACGATTGAATTGGGCAGTCCATGCAAACGATATATTTCTCAAAAAAATATTTGAGCAACACTGACTGCGTCCGTAGTCTTCTTACACGTAATGAAGTGGACCATCTTCGAAAACCTGTCAACAACTACAAAAATTGAATCAAAACCACGTTGAGTTCGTGGTAATCTGAGGACAAAATCCATGCTTAATTCTGTCCATGGTTCAAACGGTATCGGTAGCGGCAAGTACAATCCCGCATTAGTTGCCTTTCCTTTAGAAACTTGACAAACTCGACAACGATCCACATAACGCTCCACCTCTTTTCGAATAGTCGGCCAAAAATAGCTCTCCTTGATCAATTGGAGTGTTCGATCTCTGCCTACATGTCCTTCCCCATGAAGTTCTGTAATGATTTTCAGTCGCAGGCTGCAATCGGGAATGCACAATTGATTCCCCCGAAACAAAAACCCATCTACTAACAAAAAGTCAGATTTCTCTCCGGCTTGCAAGGCTGTCAGAATGGGAGATAAATAAGGATCCGTAACAAGTGATTCACAGAATAATTCGAACCCTGGTACTGAAAGACACATGGTGGACAACAAGTTACTTCGCCGACTTAATGCATCCGTAACTCGGTTAGAAGTGCCCGCTTTGTGTTTTAGGACAAAAGTGAAATGTTGTAAATAGGCTGACCAAAATGCATGTCTAGCTAAAATTTTATCTTGACTGTGGAGATGTTTCAGTGCTTCATGATCTGTATAAAGGACGAACTCACGATGGAAAAGGTAGTGTCTCTAATGTTTCACAGCTTGGACCACTGCGTAGAACTCAATGTCGTAAGTGCTATACCGCAACCTCGCCCCTGCTAACTTCCCACTAAAAATTGTTACTGGTTTGCCAGCTTGGCTCAACACCGCTCCGATGCCTAACTTGGATGCATCACTATGAACCTCGAAAGGTTGCCAAAAATCTGGCAGGATTAATATGGGGGCTGTTGTCAACCGTAACTTGATGAGTTCGAAGGCTTCTTCGGCCTCTGGAGTCCATCCGAATTTGTCTTTCTTCATACAATCAGTTATAGGTGCCATGACACTACTGAAATGTGAGATGAAACGCCTATAAAAGGCTTCCAAACCATGAAAACTCCTGACTTCCGTGACAGTTTTTGGCCGAGGCCATTGCTTGATGGCTTCGATTTTCGACTCATCCACATGTAAACCTTCCCCCGAAATTATATAACCCAAAAATAAAACTTTGGCTGTCATGAAAACACACTTACTTGTTGCTGCGACTAACTTCTGTGCACGCAGGACAGTTAACACCTCACGAATGTGTTGTTTGTGCTGTTCACGGTGTGCACTGTAGATTAAAATGTCGTCAAAGTATACGACAACAAATTTCCGATGAACGGGCGCAAAGCTTGGTTCATTACTCTCATGAATGTACTCGGTGCATTAGATAAACCGAAGCGCATGACCATCCATTCATACAGACCTTCTCGTGTTTTGAACGCAGTTTTCCACTCATCTCCAGGTCGAATTCTGATCTGGTGATATCCACTCTTCAAGTCTAATTTGGTGAAAACGGTTGCTCCACTGATCTGATCAAGTAAATCGTCCAAACGTGGAATAGGAAACCGATATCTCACCTGTGATTTTATTGATAGCTCGACTATCCACACACATCCTCTATGACTTATCTTTTTTTTGGAATTAGAAGGGCCGGTACAGCACACGGGCTAAGGTTCTCACGGATGTGGCCCTTGGCCAACAATTCTTCAACCTGTCTCCGTAATTCCTCATGCTCTACGGGACTCATTCTGTAATGTGGACGGTTAGGTAGGATCGCTTCTGGTTCCAAGTCAATCTGGTGTTTAATATCTCTTAGGGGTGGAAACCCCTCAGGTAATCCGTCAGGAAACACCACTGAAAATTCGGACAGTAATGGAACCGCATCTTCAGGAATTTCAACCTTGGATGTCTTCTCTTTGTTGAGTAGCACAAAAACTGTTTCTGCTTCCTCCATCTCTGTTTCAAACTTCGCAAAAGAAAGGAGATTCGTACTATCGGGTGATTTGAGTTTATCCGAACTTTAACCAGGTAATAACACTATATTAGTATTGTTGAAGCGTAGAGTATAAGTGTTCATGTACCCGTCATGTTTCACCTTCCTGTCATATTGCCATGGCCTCCCGAGCAAAAGGTGACATGCGACCATATGGACCATATCGCACCATTTTTGGTCCTTGTAATTCGACCCCATCGAAAAAAAGATGAGAACTCTTTCCGAAACAGTTATCTCTCCACCTTTTTGCAACCATACTAGCTTATACGGTTTTGGATGTTTCTCTGTTTTTAGTCCCAACTTTCGAACCGCTTCAGTTGCCATAATATTCTCGCAACTCCCTCCATCGATGATGTATCGACACACCTTGCCTAGAATAGTGCAAGTCGATTGAAACACATTAGTTCGAAGCCAATCACTTTCGTCAGCCCGTGGGGTCAAGAAGGTGCGACATACTACCAACATTGGACCAGAATCGCCATCAACAAAATCTTCTTCAATGGCGTTTTCTTCATCAAATTAGGCCTCTTCTCCAACCTCTACAATTCCCTCTCCGCTTTCGTCAGTTTCGTTGAACAAGGCTGATCGTTTTCCCAACTTTTGACACTCCGATTGTCGGTGTCCTACTTCGCCACAGCTGAAGCACCACAATCCCCCTGACACTGCCCTAGGTGGTACCTGATTGGTCTGCGTCTGGACTGGGTTGGTGGTCTGATATGGAGCACTTCCGCTGCTGCTGCTGGCCATTGCCCTCTGTTGCCACCCCATGTTGGTATTATTGGTCCTGATTTTGCCCATCGAACCAGCACTGTTACTGTTGCCGAATAACGGACCCCCTCCAGTTCTCCATGTCATGGTTTTTTCTATCTACAAGGCTCTTTGGTGTGCATCCAAAACTGTAATCGGGTCAAAAAGATTCACCACATCTAGTATTTGTTGGCGTAATCCCCCACAATATCTGGACACTAACTGATATTGGGTTTCTTGAATATCATTACGTACTAGCAACTGATAAAACTCCGTGGTATAGTCATCGATCGATCACATTCCTTGCTTCAAATTCTGCAACTTCTGATATATTAATTTCTGAAAATTATGGGGCAAAAACTCTGCCCTCAACTTCCTCTTCATCTTTTCCCAATCTGTGATCTTAGTCTTTCCAGAACGAGTCCTGGTAAGTTTGAGCTGCTGCCACTATGCGGCTGCTCGTCCCCAAAGCCGAGTTACCACCAAGGCTACTCTTGTATTTTTCGGAACCCGTTTGAACTCTAGGATTTCTTCCACGACTCCGAGCCATTCGAGGAACTCTTCCGGTTGCAGGTTTTCTTGAAAATTTGGAACTTCCGTTCTCATACCTGTCTCCCACCATCGGTTCTCATCAGGTTCTTCGCGCTGGTCGTCTACGCCGCGGAACCTCCTCTTCCTCGTAACTCTCCTCGTCGCTTTCTGCCTCGTCACCACTCTCACGAGGGTTTCGAGCTGGGAAGGGATTTTGGTTGGCGATTAACGCGGCGAGTTGCTCGATTAATTGCGCAACCTGCTGCTCCAACTGCGTCGTACGGTCACGTTCGATGGCCTCTTCTATAGGGATCCGGTTAGGTTGTCGTCTCTTCGGCGACATGTTGATGTCCCGAACGAACACGGCTCTGATACCAACTGGTGTAGCGGAAGCTCTACGAGAAAAAACCTGCAAGAAACAATTAAAAACAACCTACTAATATTTTATTGATCCGCGCACGGATACCAGAATACTAGGCTTCAAATACGACAATCTTAGCGCACGAAGGATGTGTAATTGGATAATTGTAGAATCAAATCTCTGTAATTTTATTAATTCAAAAACTGAGAAATAAAAAAGGCATACATGTCTATTTAAACTAAAACAAACCCTAACCCTAAACCCATACCTTGTTAAGCAAGGAAACGGCCTAAAAACCCGAAATAACAAAAATTACCAAAAATGACAAATTTGAGTTAATTGCGGAAACAAATAAAGCTAACAAAACTAAACAAGCTAGAATTGACGGAAGCCGATTCGGACTTGGAAAACTAAAGTTATTGCAAAAACGAAACTTTCCTAAAACGGCAAAAACATCAATTTCGGGACCTAAACGATGGAATTCGGCTAAAATAGGGTATGCCATATGACCAAAGGTCATGAGTATTGAAGATCTCGCCGAAACGCATCAACTGTAGAAGTTTCCTGTCAATCCGACTCCGACGCTTGAACTAGTAGGATTGATTTGCCCCTTTTCTTTGGTCTTTTTACCGATCCAACCCCTCCATGTAATCCAAAGCCAGGGCTGCTGCATCATTGACTCATGGCTAAGAATGGTCCTTGTTGACTGAATAGTGAATACTCAATCCACGGTATATCATGTACACCGAAACTTGGGTGAAAAGACATATATATGCTAGTGTTGACACAAAAACCTATGTCAATAGTCAGAATAGATTATCTGTTGGTTGTGTTTCGTTTTGCCACAGAAATTCAATAATGATGTTGTAATACATCTGTCCACGTCGTCTTCATGAATTTATTTAGTAAATACTCGTAAGAGATTGTGTTATGAACTTATGATCACTTTTCTTCTTTATGTTAGAGAAATATTTGAGTAAAAAGAATAATGATGAAATATATTTTGAGTTGCTACTGCAGAGCTCTGATATTCTATATTATTAAAAACAGAGTTACAACTCAATATAAAGAGTCTATAGAGTACTCTGGAATGCTACCTAGGTAATATAAGATGCATAGGAAATATCAGATACACTAGGAAATATCAAATACATAATGACTCAAATTTGACTGCAGTAAGTAATTACAAACACCAACTGTTCTTGAGAATTGATGAACTCTTAGACTTCTTAATAAGTTCATTAATTCCAACACTCCCCTTTAATGCACTTTCTTGTCAACTCCAATTTGTTCTCTGAGAAAACAAAATCGTTCCTTGGGAAGTGCCTTGGTCAGAATATCAGCAAGCTGCTCTTGAGTTCTGCAATGCTTCAACAGAATTTCTTCATTTTGAATTGATTCTCTGGTAAAATGATACTTGATCGCAATATGCTTTGTACGATCATGACTGACTGGATTTTTACCAATAGCAATGGCTGACTTGTTATCGCAATACAAAATGGTTCCACCTTCTTGCTTTTCACCCATATCTTCAAGAATTCTACGAAGCCATATAGCTTGAGAGGTTGCTTTGGTAGCAGCAACATATTCTGCTTCAGTAGTGGACTGAGCAACAGCTTTTTGTTTCTTTGAAACCCATGAACATATTCCAGAGCCAAATGAAAAAACATATCCCGAAGTGCTTCTCATATCGTCAAGACAACCAGCCCAATCACTATCGGAATACCCAATTAATCTTGAATTTTCTGTTGTCTTGTACGAAATTCCATAATCAAGAGTACCCTGCAAATATCTCAAAACTCTTTTTGCAGCTCCAAAGTGAATTTGGCTAGGTTCTTGCATGTATCTAGAGAGCAATCATGCAGCAAACATTATATCAGGTCTGGTAGCAATGAGATACAAGATACTACCAATAAGACTTCTATATATTGCTGTATCAACCTTCTTGGCCCCATCTTCTTTCTTCAATTTCTCATTTGCAATTAATGGAATGTCCACATAATTACATCCTAACAAATTGAACTTTTTGAGAATATTTTCTGTGTATTTTCTTTGAGAAATGAAAATCTCATTTTTCATTTGAGACACTTCAATTCCCAAAAAATAATGCAGTAACCCCAAATCACTCATCTCATATGTGTTCATCATATCATTCTTGAACTGTAGAGTCATGCTCTCATCATTGCCAGTGAAAATTAGATCATCGACATACACTGAAACAATGAGAATAACAGCACCCTTCTTCAACACATAAAGTGTATGCTCATTTTGACTTCTCTAAAAACCTCGCATAGTAAAATATTTATCAATTTCAGCATACCAAGTTCGTGGAGCCTGCTTCAACCCGTACAAGGCCTTCGTCAACCTGTAAACTTTATTTTCTTCCCCTCCTGCAAGGAAACCTTGCGGCTGCTCCACAAATACTTCTTCCTTCAGAACTCCATTCAAAAAAGCTGACTTAACATCGAGCTGGTAAATTTTTCATTTCTTTTGTGCAGCAAGAGCAATCAAGGTTCTAATAGTTTCAAGTCTTGCAACAGGTGCAAATGTTTCATAGAAGTCGATACCTTGTTTTTGAGAAAAACCTCTAGCAACAAGCCTTGCCTTGTGTTTCTAAATGTTGCCATCCTGATCAAATTTTGTTTTGAATATCCATTTGACTCCAATGACCTCTCGATCTTTCGGACGATCAACAAGCTGCCAAGTTTGATTCTTCTCAACCATAGCTATTTCATCGTGCATTGCTTTCCTCCAAACATCATGTTGTTGAGCTTCTTCAAAACATTCTGGTTCAACTTCAGAAAAATTGCAAGATTGATACAAGTCATTCAGCAAACGAGTATTTCTTGGAGGACTCTCAGGAGATGAAATTCTACTGGAGCTTGACCTTGTAGAACTTGATGGTGGCTGAAAAACACTTTCTGGCATTTGCATTCTAGTCTGAGGAGTTTTCGGACAAGAAGAATCTGTACTTGTGCTTGAACTTGCTAAGTTTGATGATGATGCAGGGTACATAGATGCATCTTGTGATTGAAGAATAGCAGGAGGCTGCTCAAGTTCCTTTTTCTCTTTCCAATCCCAAGCTGCATTTTCATCAAAAATAACATTTCTGCTCACAATTAGTTTTCCAGTTTCAACATCATATAATCGATAACCCTTTGTGTTGGAACTATACCCAACAAAAATAGATTTTCTACTTTTCTCATCAAATTTGGTTCTTTTTTCAGCATATATATAACATACACAACCAAAAATTCTGAAATGTCTTACCGAAGGCTTGAATCCACTCCAAGCTTCAAATGGAGTTTGAGTCTTCACTGCTTTGGTTGGACTTCTATTGAGAATGTACACAGCTGTATGAACAACTTCTGCCCAAAAACATTTAGGCAAAAACTTCTCACTGAGCATTGATGTTGCCATTTCCACAATGGTTCCAATTTGTTAGAGAAATATTTGAGTAAAAAGAATAATGATGAAATATATTTTGAGTTGCTACTGCAGAGCTCTGATATTCTATATTATTAAAAACATAGTTACAACTCAATATAAAGAGTCTATAGAGTACTCTGGAATGCTACCTAGGTAATATAAGATGCATAGGAAATATCAGATACACTAGGAAATATCAAATACATAATGACTCAAATTTGACTGCAGTAAGTAATTGCAAACACCAACTGTTCTTGAGAATTGATGAGCTCTTAGACTTCTTAATAAGTGCATTAATTCCAACACTTTATCGCTGCAGCTCTAACATGGAGGAGTTGTGCAGGATAGAATCTTAAAATAGTTTGCCTCTAAATGCCATTTTCTCATCGGCTTTCAAAAATTGAGCCCAAACTGAACTTTCCACTGGGAAGCTCACTCTGCTAAAATCCCTTTACAGTCTTTTGAAGCTGCTTCCAAATTAAACCAAGCAGAGAGCAAAATGGAGCCAATAATTGATAGGTGTTCAGTACTGAATTATAAATTCATTTAGGCCTCTAGTGAGGACGTTCCGCCTTAATTTAAATCTGAAAACTTAAATTCTCGGCCGTTAGATGCATATCACTCATGAGATTTTATTGTCTTCACTTATTGTTCTGTAAGAACAAGGAACAGTTGTTGAAATATTGTGAAATGAAGAAATTCTATAGGCTTATTTGTGATTAGACTGATGAAAAATGCCAAAACAAAACTGTACATGTCCCTTGTCTAGACTAGAGCAACAAATTATTAGATTGAACAGGCACTTAAAATTTATAGTGAGGGATGGTTTATGGTCAAGTGAACTTTTACTTGGGATCAGGATGTTTTGCAAGGATTGATTGTAGATACATTTCATGTAAGCAGAAACTATGCATTTCATCATGGACGTTAATGGTAGTTGGGAGTTTGTTTCTTTTAGTTTGTGGTGCTAATCAAGGTCCAACTGCCTTTCTAGTGTAGTAGTACTGCATTGTCATTTAATTTAATTAGTTAACGAGGGGTCAATTAGGTAAATTTTATAGAACTTTTCGATGTTAGTCTACGTTACGATATGTCATGTCAGCAGGTTATTTCGAGTAGAGAGAGGTACCCCACCTCCATCCCCAACCCTAGTCCCCCTTTAGTGTTAACTGGTAGGTGCCCCCCAACCCAAACCCCTTAGAGCCCTAATTTAATTAGAAACTCAAAATTAATATATTATAATTTAAATGTTTATAACTCTAATAATATAATAACAACTTCATTATTCTCAAAATTATTTGATTTACCTTAGGGTTGGGGATTGGTGGAATATCTTCAAATTAAGCCGCTAAAGGAGAAGTCATATTCGGAATACGTGTCTAGTTTACTCCAACAGATATACTTGTTTTTAGATTAATGAATGGTACAGTGAAACCTTGGTCTTAATACTTTTGGTGTTCGACATACGTACATGTATTTGAAGAGGAATCAATTTGTGTGGGACATATGCAATCATTCATGTATGTTGTCATATATACTAAATAGTGTGATTGATGATAAAAGTTGATGCATATTCAAGTTTGTGTGTTGATGATATGCATTCATGTTTTTCTGAGCGAAGGGGCTTTCATCTCGATCATCCTACCTATAAGACAGAAATATGAATCAAGTTGCACATCTCTCAATGGAAGAAGAGAAGTGGATAAATGTCTTGTAGTAGTAAACTTGGAAAAATACAAGATACCTAGTACATACCCACATAAAAGACACACGTGGGAGCGAAACAGCCATGCATGATGCTGACATCTGTGTTGCAAGCATTGGTCAATTAAGTATCCCCTAAGACAAATGTCTTTGTAGGAATACAAATAATGCAAGATATAGGAAGGGAAAGGCAATTAAAGTCAGAAGATGAGTGTTGAGTAGCACTATAGGCATATATATATATATATAGAGAGAGAGAGAGAGAGAGAGAGAGAGAGAGAGAGAGAGAGAGAGAGAGAAAAGAGAGAAGAGAGAAATAGTGTCCAAACATGAAAACAGCCAATGCCTTGTATGAATGCTTGCACGTGTGTGAGATTTATTTACATTATATGTAACACCCCAAACCTCAAAGAGTAATTAAACCCTTTGATATGAGATGTTATGTCATAAATCATTAATTACTTCAGAAAAAACAAAATAATAATCATTGAATAACTCCAAATAAACCATTCTCTACTGAAAAATATAACTCCAAATATATCCAACAATAAGGTGCAAAACACTCTAAAGGGAAATAAAACAATACCAGACACCTAAACTCAAATTCTAAGTAACAAAAAAAAAAGAGGAAAACATTACATAAAATCTCAATCACTTCCACTTCTGAAAGTCTAATGCCCTAAAGATCAGCTTCTAAAAACTTAGTCTGCAAAAATGTTAATGACAAGGGGTGAGCTGTCAACTCAATAAATATTGTATAATACGTAATCGAAAACATTTATGAATAATGACATTTAAAGAGTACATAAATTTTCAAATATTCAAATACAATTAAACTTGCAAAGGTAATATTTTCAAATACAAGTAAAACTTGCAAAAGTAACATATTAATATACAAATAAGCTTGTAAAAGTAACATTTTCATATACAAGTAAAACTTGCAAAAGTAGCATTTTCATTGTACGATAACGATTAATAACATTTCATAAAAATAAGCTCAAGTCAAGTAGTGTCACCAATACCCCCGGTGACCCGGTCATTTACATTTCACAAATTGGTACGAGACCAAAATCATAACATTTCAAAAATTGGTACAAGACCAAAATCATAACATTTCATTTGTCGCGCACGTTGCATTTACATTATCACCGGTGATCAACATTTCATTTCACATTTCATTTACTATTAACGTTGAACTAAAACATTACTTTCAAAATATATATATATATATATATATATATATATATATAACAATACATTTGCATTACTAAATCATAAAAGGACCAAACATTTAAGCATTTAAGCAAAAAGGTCTAGTAAAGGTAAAACTTATTTAAAAAGAATTAAGTAACAAATATGTAAGTAAAGACTAAGTAGTAAAAGGAGTTTATAAACGTATATAATAAAATATTTCAGAACATTACAATATGATAAATAAATTTGGTTTCTAAGAAAACATTTGTGCAATTACATACTATGCAAAAAAAGAAATCTACTAACCTCCGATGATAGCAAGTTTAAGGTTTCACTAACGATATTGGGAAATCACGAGAGGAACCTCAACATATAGAATATAATCCCTCAATTAAACTAGCCAAATAAAAGAAATCTAACTCAACTTTGTAAGTACATTTTTTATTCATTTTCATGAAGAAATTTCAGAAAAAAAGTTTTTAGTGCTCATCTTAAGGGCCTAAAAAAATTGCAAAACTTAGTCAATAAATCCAAAAATAAGATTAATAATTCCCCTCAAAATATCATAATTTTATCAAACACAGATAATTTCCTATCATATTCTAAACACACAAGGGTCAATCTTGACAGCATATATTTTGATCCTCCAATCAGACTTCATATAATATCTTAACAATCCTACAGACCACACAAAATTCCAAAACTTTATTTATAGACTAATATATTGATAATCTATCTCTATACCGAAACTCAGAATTTTACCTATCTCCCTTTGAGAATTAAAATTCCTACAACACCAAGGGCTCATGACCGTCAGCCTAAATATCATGGCTTAAATATCAAATATACTCAAAGAATTAAAATACTTATATGACACCAAAATTCACGATAATTTATATCCTGATTCAATTATGCCTCTAACACTTTAATACCGAAAATCAAACTTAAATACATCCCCAATTGAAATTTAAAATTACTCCAATACAATAAGGTCAGTTGGATAATTCAGAAAATCTGCATATGTAATCGATTTAGAATTAAAGTCACCCTAATATGAACACCACCAAAACTTCCGAAAGTAATAACACAAGTAGATATATATGTCTACTATTCTCATACAAAAATTCAGCATTAATCGCAACCTACAAATATAACTAAAATAAACAACACGGTAAGTTGCTTCACCAATATTAAAACAGATCGCAATTTCAACCTACACTAACACTCAAACTTGAACTCTTTAATGAACTCCAAAAATTCCAGCAATTAATTATAGAGCTTCATGTATAATTCTATTTTATTCACTCCAAAATCCATTCATTAAAACATCTCCATAAAATAAAGTTGAGCAATTGTTAGAGGCCTAAATTTTGTTGATGAAATGTTTTGTGTTAAAAGAAAACAAAGAGTATAAAAAGGAATACATCTTTAATCAAAATTAAAAATGAAACAAAGTTCAAGAACTTGTATCTTCAAAGAGTTTCAGAGTAAAGGTACAATGAAATTGATACTTTTTATTGATATTATTTTGCTATGATCTTTTGGTAGGGAAACAAGTATAGGAAATTGAGAGTTTTTGTATGAAAGCATTTAATTGATATTACTGTGTAAATATGAATAATTATAAAAATAATGAAGATATACAATTCCACTGATTTTGCTAAAATATTCAAATTTCTTTAAATGTGGAATTGATTTATTTCAAATCACTCTAAATGTGGAAATTAACTTATTTCAAATCACTATAAATATAGAAATTGATTTATTTCAAATCACTCTAAATGTGGAAATTAACTTATTTCAAATTACTTTAAATGTGGAAATTAACTTATTTCAAATCACTTTAAATGTGGAAATTGACTTGTAATAATACTGGAGAATCAATCACTGATCTGGTTTATTGACAAAAATACGTTTCTATTTCTATTATTATTATTACTACTAGTAAAGAAGGAAACAACAATTAGGGTCTTACATTATAGGCTAGAAAAAGACGTTTCCATCTCTCAAATCTCAATCTTCATCTGAGCTAGGCTGGTTTTGTTGGCTTCTTTCAGTACCACCCACGTTACAAAAAGACCTCAAATGTCCACATACACACATGCAATTGGTTACCTCACCAAATTAATACAAGTCAAACAACTACCCTCATTGTCATTGCCTCTCGATCTCAATATATTTTCAAATTCTACTCAAATAATTTCCTTTTTTTTGTGATATCATATGTGGACGGATTAGATTGTTGAAAAATTACATCAATAATGTTAAATTGCATGTATTCACGATTGAAAATGTCGGCAAGTGAAAGGCTTGAGAAAAAACGTTGAGAGAGTTGAATCCTAAAGAAACACAGCTGTTGAGAGTTATTGTCCTAGGATGATTGGGATGTGTTTCAACTTTGAAGTTGGAACCGTCCTACTATATATATATACAATCATTTTCTCCTCAATTCGCACTGATCAGTACATTGTATGTGGACCACTGATTATGGAGAAGTTTTGACAAGTGCATACACTTTAAGTCAAAATATATAAATCTAATGGGTCACATCCAACGCACTGATGAAGTTATATCAGTGCGTACTGACTTGAAAATTTATATATATATATATATATATATATATTCCTGTCTTCTTGCATTTTAAATTTTACCCAAAACTATGGCATTCCCACCTCACCTTTTCTAGGATGCACATCATAAACTCTGATTTCACTTTTCTTCCATGAGAATCTCTTCACAGTTTATAACCTTTTCGCGCAATGTTTGGCCATTGATTGATTTTACTTCTCTTCATCTATTTTAATTTCTTCTAAATTTTTATGTATATCATATATTTATTTCAATAAGTGCTCTCAACTCTGAAGGAGTGTGTTAACAGGACTCACATTCTATAATTTTTCCTTCAAAAAAAAATTATCTATTCCATAAATGGTAATATATATAGAGATGATAATATTGAATCAAATCCCGGATTAAGAGATATTATTAAAAAATAATAATATTGAATCAAATGAATCACCACTCAATGTGTTTTCATTCAAATCGGTAATGTTTTAGGGGTTCAAGACTTTAAGACGTCATAACTATAGTTGGTATATATAGTAAACAATATAGATTATGAATCAAATGAAAACTCTTGAAAATACATATTCAATGAAAATATATATTTATATTATAAGTTTATAACCCACGATGAATCAATATCTATCTAGCTAACAAAGCCATGTGGTCGTTTTAAGGATGAAATAAGGTTGTGATGTGAAGTTTTGCTATAAATACATACACTTTAGCCATTGATTGATGAACCCACAACGCACCATCTCTCTCTGTAAGATTAACAATGAGATCAAAGTGTTCATCCAACTTGATCAGAATGGGCAGATCAAGAAGAAGAGTGAAGCTCTCTCTATTCAACAATGCCAGGAACTCGCAAAGGCAGCTGAAGCAGCACTGGAGGATCATTCCTGATTGCCATGAAATGGATACGGACATGGAGACCTTGTTTCAAAGGATTGCTGATTATATCATTTTACTTCAAGTTAAAGTTGGTCTGCTTCAGAATTTATCTTCTCTCTATGGTGTCTAGCAGGCTAGCGAATTAAATACCAAAAAAAAAAAATTACCTCTCGCACATCTCTACAATTGAAGAGGGCTCTCTCTCTCTCTCTCTCTATTCGATGTAATTTGATTTAACTTTTTGCCGAAAAATCCTGGTAGCTAGATAGAAGAATATCATCAAAGTGAAGGTGAGGGATAATACAAATATATGTATGTATGTATGTTCAAGTGAATATTAATAATTGTATCTAAGCTTTGTAATTGCTGCAAAAAAGATACAAATGTATAATTTCTATTTCTTTAGGTGAAAAAAGGAAGAAAAAACTTGAAACACTAAGCAAATATTAAACCTAGAAATAATATCGAGAAAAATGAAATTCTCATTCATTATAATTAGATTACAAAGGTTTATATATACAGACCATGTAATGACTAACTAGAAAAGAAAAGTGCAAGCTACGGTCTGTCACAATCACTATGTCACAGACATTAACTAACTATATATTTACACTCTCTAATACTCCCCCACAAGATGGACTATGGATGTTAAGAACAACCATCTTGGATAGAAGAGGAAACAAATTGGTAAAAGGCAAAGCCTTAGTGAATACATCGGCAAGCTGATGTTGAGATCGAATGGGAAGAAGTTTAATGAAGCCATCAGAGACCTTGTCCAGAACAAAATGACAGTTGATCTCAATATGTTTAGTACGCTCATGGAAAATATGATTGGAAGCTATATGAATCGCTGCCTAATTGTCACAAAAAAGAAGAGCTGGATCAACTGTTGTGACTTGGAAATCCTTCAGCAACTGATAAATCCAAACTAATTCACTAGCAGTAGATGCCAAGGCTCGATATTCTGCCTCAGCAGAAGATCTAGACAAGGTAGTTTGTTTCTTTGCCTTCCATGAAACCATCGAGTCACCAAGGAAAATGCAAAAACCTGTCATAGATTTTCTAGAGTCCAGACAAGAACCCCAATTTGCATCTGCAAAAGCTCTCAGCTGAAATGAAGATTGAGAAGAGAATAATACACCTTGTCCAAGAGAAGATTTGAGATATTGCAAAAGATGATGAGCAGCATCAAAATGAGGTTGGCGTGGCTTAGCTAAAAAATGACTCAATTTGTGCACAGCAAAAGTGATGTCAGGTCTTGAAATGGTAAGATAAAGCAATCTACCAACAAGTCTTCTATATAAGGAAGCATCAAGTAATGAGTCCCCTTCAAAGGAACTGAATTTAACCTTTGGATCCATTGGCAAGCCAGGTGGTTTACAACCAAGGAAACCAGTATCTTCAAGCAATTGGAGAGTGTAATGCCGTTGGAGAGTGTATCTTCAAGCATCAAGTAATGTGTCTCCTTCTTCTACCTGTGCCTCATTCTGATATCTCCGAGAAAGAAAAATACCCTTAGAAGATCTAGTAATCTCTAAGCCAAGAAAATATTTCAACGAACCAAGATCCTTGAGCTTGAATTGAGTATGTAGAAAAACTTTGAGCTCATGGACTGATGTCATATTGGAACTAGTGATGATGATATCATTAAGATAAACAAGCAATGCTACAAAACTAGAACTAGACCCTTTAGTGAATAAAGAGTAATCAGATTTGGATTGCTGAAAACCATATAAAATAAGAGCTAGAGAAAATTTAGAAAACCATTGTCTGGAGGCTTGCTTAAGTCCATAAATTGATTTGTGTAACTTGCAGACCAGATTATCCCCCTGTCTAGGATAACCAAGAGGTAAGTCCATACACACCTCCTCAAATAAATCACCATTGAGGAACACATTATTCACATCTAACTGAACCAAATGCCATTTGTTGACAGTGGCAAAAGCCAATAATATCTTGACAGTAACAAGCTTAGCAACTGGTGAAAAAGTCTCAATAAAATCAATGCCCTCTTGTTGAGTGTATCCCTAAGCCACTAAACTAGCTTTCTGCCATTCAACAGAACCATCTGACTTATATTTGATCTTATAGATCCATTTACAATCAATGGAATGCTTCCCTTTAGGTAAAGTAGTAACTGTCCATGTATTATTACTATCCATGTATTATTACTATCCATTGCAGCTAATTCAGCTGCCATAGCTTCCCTCTGTTGAGGATATTTCACAGCTTGTTGATAAAATTGAGGCTCGAAATGAGAAGAAACATTCAAAAGATAGGTGCTGTGAGATTTAGATAGTGACTGATAAGAAAGATAATCACTCAAAGGATAAGCTGATGTAGAAGGAATGAGAGATTTAGAAACTTTGTTAGCAAGAAGATTGCAGTGATAATCCCTAAGATAAGAAGGAGGTTTAGAAATCCTTGAAGATTTTCTTTGAGGAACAAGATCAGATGATATAGGTACTGGTTGGATAGGTACAGGTTGAGGCTGAATATCAGAGATATCAGAAAGAGATACAGGTAGAACAAGGTCTGGAAAAGGGTCAACCAAATCAGTAGAAGGTGTAATAGTATGGAAAGGGAAAAGATGCTCATGAAAAACTACATCACGAGAAACATAAATACTCTGGAGTTGATGTCATACAATCTATAACCCTTCATACCAGGAGGATATCCAACAAAAACACAGGTTCGAGCTCTATGTTCAAATTTAGTTCTGTGTAAAGTGAGTGTAGATGCAAAACATAAACAACCAAATACCCAAAATGAGGAATAATCTGCAATAGAGTTATAAAGAAGTTCAAATGGAGACAGATTGTGTAAGACAGGAGAAGGAATACGATTGATAAGAAAAGTTGCAGTTAAGACACACTCACCCCCAGAAACTGAGTGGAACTCTAGATTGAAAAATAAAGCTCGAGCAACATTAAGTAAATGTTAATGTTTTCTCTCGACCACTGAATTCTGTTCAGGTCTCTTGACATAAGAAAATTGATGAATCACACCCTTAGAGTGAAAGAAATCAGTAAAAGCAAGTTCATGTGCGTTATCTGATCTAAACTTTTTAATGACAACATTAAATTGAGTCTTAACTAAGGAGAAAAATCTAGGAATTATAGCACTGACTTCAGATTTATGTTTCAACAAAAATAGCCAAGTGAATCTGGTACAATCATCAACAAGGGTTAAAAAATACCTATGATCTGAATGAGATGGAACATGATATGGACCCCAAATATCACAATGAATCAGATCAAAGGGAGATTGTGCTAAATGGTTATGAGAAGTAAAAGATAACTTTCTTTGTTTAGCCAAATGACAGATATAACACGGGGCATCTTTATTAATTGAAGAAGAATTCAAATGTAATTGATCTCTTAGAACATCAAGTTTTCGAAAAGATAAATGTCCTAGTCTAGCATGCCAAACATAAGAGGCTACATTATTAACCATGGATGAAACAGAAGGTTTACAATTATCATCATGTAAATGTTTAGCAGGAGTACATGACTTTGGGAATGAAACAGAAGCAAGAGGAAGATTAGCGTCAAGAACATATAAGCCCTCAAGCTTTTTACCCTTGCCAATCATCCTCATGCTGTTGATATCCTGAACAACACAAGAATCAGTAAGAAAGCTGATCGATAATTGACAAGAAGAAGTGAGAGCACTTACAGATAAAAGATTAAATTTGAACTGAGGAACAAACAACACATCTGTAAGTAACAAGGAAGGACTAATTTGGACTGTACCAATGAAGAATACAGGAATTTTAGAATGGTTAGGTAATGTGACAAAGGAATTAGTAATAGGTTTTAGAGAAGAAAAAGCAGAATATATGGAACAGATATGACTCGTTGCTTCAGAATGGATTATCTAATAGCGAGATGAAGCCAAAATTGGATTAAAAGAAACGAAGAGGCATATACCTGTGGCATGAGAAGTAGAAGGACTTTGAGTGTCCATTTATGGCTTAGAAGCAGCATTCATTTGAGCAGTCAACATGGATATAAGATGCTGATATTGAGGGGGATTCAACATCTGAACAAAATTACCAAAATTCCTTTGCTGAGAAACCGTTCAGACTCAGTAGCAGAAACCTGATTAATGGAATCTTGAGAAGGAAAAGAAGCCTTGAATTGATTAGAAGAAGAATTCCTCTGTTTTGGTTTGTATCCTGCTGGATATCTATGAAGTTTGTAACACTTCTCAAACGTGTGACCAGAATAACCACAACAAAATTCCTCTTCTGAGTTTTGTTGGAAGACTGATTAGTATTGAATTTCATTGCATCATTTTTAACAGAAAATGCCATAGAATTAGCATTTTCAATTCCAGAATTCATGCTATGAACACCTATACCCCGTTGCTTTTCTTCTTGGGAAACAAATGCAAAAACCTTGTTAATAAGAGGTATTGGGTCCATAAGAAGTAACCGACCTCTGACCTGAGTAAAGGAATCATGCAGTCCTATAAGAAATGACATTACATACTCCATTTGATAATGATCAATCAAAGCTTTAGTGCCTCCACAAGTGCACTTTCCACATGAACAAACAGGTTTGTAATTACTAAGTTGTTCCCAAATTGATTTCAATTTCATGAAGTATACGCTAATAGAATTCTGACCTTGAACATGACTCATCAAATCTCTTCGAAGTTGAAAAATACGAGGTCCATTTCGTTGTTGAAAACGATCTTTGAGATCAAGCCAGATTTCATAAGCAGATTCTGAGTAAATCACACTTGCAGAAATTTCCTTTGAAACCGAGTTCAAAATCCAAGAATTAACGATGTTATTATTTCTAATCTAGGAATTCAGCTGAATTAGATCAGAATCTCCAGGTTTAGGTATGGATCCATCAATGAATCCAAGCTTGTTCTTCATTGACAAAGCTATCAACATAGATCTGCTCCAAAAAGCCTAGTTCTCCTCTGTTAATGGCTGAGAAACAAGAACCAGACCTGGATTGTCTGAATGATGAAGAAAATAAGGACTCGAAGCATCATTAATGGCGGAATTTCTCATTGACGAATTCGGTCCAGGTATTGCCATGAAACCTTGAAGAAAATTGAGAAATTTCTTCGAGGAATAAAAGATAAAAAAATGGAAGCGATTTATCGCTCTGATACCATATTAAACCTAGAAATAATATCGAGAAAAATGAAATTCTCATTCATTATAATTAGATTACAAAGGTTTATATATACAGACCATGTAATGACTAACTAGAAAAGAAAAGTGCAAGCTACGGTCTATCACAATCACTATGTCACAGACATTAACTAACTATATATTTACACTCTCTAATACATACCAACTTAAGAAAATAAAATAAAACCCCCCTCTGTATCTTCTTTGTAACAGAAGGGTGATATGTGAATGAAATTACACAAATTTAAGGCTGGGCATGTAACATGCATACATACATAAAACACTACTAAGAAACAACGGCTAAAAATCATTATGGAGAAATATCGAAGAATTATTAGAAATGAAGGCAATTCTAACCAAAACATGAATAATAATAATAATAATCACCTTCACATGCAAGAACATGACAAATTGGTATGGATAAATATATATTGTCTATTTGATCTTCACACAATCATGTGTTTCACACAAATGTCATTTACTTATTGCTCAAAACGTATTAATAAAATTGGACTAACTTAAGGGGAACAAGCATTATAAACGATTATATGCTGAAAAACCCATAGGCAGTATCCATATATATAAAAGATAAAAGAAAAGTAAATAGTAACAAAAAGCAACAAAGCACAAAGAACCAGGGGGAAAACAACCCCAAACAAAAAGAGGAATGTAGGCCACACCAAAAAGATAAAGAAAACATCAAGAAAAACAAAAAGACTCTCGGCCCAAGCAGTCATTGCCAACTAAGGAAGAACAGAACAGCGGGGCATAGAACCACCAAGAATCAGCCTGAAGCTCCAAAGCATGCTTAGAAAGCTCATTTGCAACCTGATTCCCCTCCTAGAAAATATGGGAAACCTTAAAATCTGTCTATGAGATCTAGAAGATGCAGCATTGCCACACCTGATGAACCCTCCAGGGAACCATCTTAGCACGAGAAGAAAGAAGTTGAACCGCAAAAGAAGAATCGCTCTCAAGCTAGATTTGATGGCACCCATACTTTTAAGCAAAATCAATGGCCAAGAAGGCCGCAGAAGCTTAGCCAAATAGGAAAACCTGATCAAGAGGAATAGCAAAGCAACCCTTCACAAAGGCTCTACAGTTCCAAAAGATACCACCACAACCCCAAACACTAGGAGAACCCATAGCAGCACAATATGTATTCACGATTGTGCTACTAGGAGTCAGAGGTGACCAAACCTCACTCTTGATCACCGGGGCTTTAGCAGGGCAACCCCGAAGACCAAATAGATGAAGAATCAAAAGGTTGTCTATACAATTTCTTATACAACCAATATACATGCGATTAGCCTCTGTAACCGCACGCCAAACTAGAGAAATGATGGATCTAAAGTCCACCGACTCCCCTTAAAAGATCCTGAAATTCCTACAAGGTTATGAACTAAGAAACCTATAGGGGGGTTGAATAGGTTGACACTCTATTTTAAAACTCTTTCGAGACTTTCGTCAAACAGTTGGTGAGCAAACAAATTATTCCCTAATATATTTGTTATTAGATAATAACTGTCACATGTAAGCTCAATTCACCACCCTTAATCAACATACAAAAACTCACGAATATGAAAGAATGAGATACACTTAACACATATACAAAACAAGAGAAAATGTATCTTATATACAAGTATATTCAATGCAGAGCAAATTCCACAAGTTGTACTTTGAATATTACAATGTAAATTCACTAAATAGAACTTTACAACTTGATATAGAATTTCACAAGATACAATGTTCAAACACAAAAGATATAAGAGACAAATATTGATTCAACAAAGTGTTTGCAACTTAAACTTGTCAAGAATCTTGTTTACAAAATAATCAATATAGATTCAACAAGATACAATCAATCACATATACAAATATAAAAGATTTTGAGTTAGAGACATTTGACACGTTATTTTTTACGTGGTAAAACCTTTGAAGAGGAAACATCCACGGGTTGAATCCACAACCACCGGCTAACTATCTTTCACTAGATGATAAAAGTACATCCTTAAAAGTGACAAATCAACATGATACATTCTCTATTGGACATAACTTCTACCCAACCCTCGAGCCTTCTAATTAAAGAAACATAGCTTACTTTATATCCAAGACACATCCCATGTTTCTAGAAAGTTTCCTTGCTTGACTACCCGGACCCCAGCCCTGGCCAAGACTTCTTGCTTAACTATCTGGATCATCCCATCCTAGCTAAGACTTCCTTGCTTGATTATCCGGATCATCCCGATCCTAACCAAGACTTCATGCCTTTTACAAGGACTTCGTAATTTGATCAATGTATGCCAATGCAAACATATGCAACATAGAATATGTGATTAATATATCTTATGGAAACAAGAAATGATCAATGAGCACACAATGTATGTTTTTCTAGTTTATAATCCAAAACAATATGACATCAAACAAATGATGCATGTACATATGAAATGTATGGATTAGGTACACTTTATGAACAAATAGACATAAACATCAAAGTACATAAATCAATGTTGCATAGTTCTTTAAACATGAACAAAAACCTAGTGCATGTTCAAACACCAAAAATACACTTTAAGCCTAAGTTTTATTCATGCAACTAAAGCTTGAAATCAAGCATATTCATTAAGCACATAATCATGACTTTAGAACAAAAATGAAAAATGCTAGAATCACAAAATATTCAACCAAATTCTCTAGCAATCATTTATAACATATTCACAAAATAATCAATTAAATCCTAATAGGCTCTAAATATACAATAAATTGTGCTATTCCTTAATATGTTCAACTAAAGAGTCCTGGCGTATGTAAATGTTATCAATCATGAAAATAAAATCAATTAAAGTACAAATAGCCCTAGATTATAAGCTAGTCACAATACAACTCACAAGTATGTGAAACCATAGATTTAAGAAACCCAAACTCATATACAAATATCTAATTAAGCAAATCTAGCTTATAATTAAAGCTTTATCTCTTATTAACATTTGTTCAAGTAACATACAACAAAATGAGAAGAAGACCCAAGGTAATTGAACATTAAAAGGTTTAGAATCAAAAGATAATTAATTACCTTGTAGAGAAACGTGCAGTCAAGAAATTTGGTGTAGAACCACCAAAATACTTGAACAAATGACTTCAAGGTTGCTAAGAGATGATAGCAGATTTCAAGATGAAAATTCTTCAATTTGAATCACTCAAATCAGATAAGAAATAAGTGAGATATGATGTTTGGAAGTTGAGAGAAAATTGGAGAGAAAATTCTGCACATGTCTTCTTTAAATGAAAATAAAAGAGGGAGAGGATATTACCGTATTTCGGCATCTGAACTTCGATTTCGAATCTGTTTTCGGATTACGAACTGGGACTCTCTCACGGACATGGATGTCAATAAAACTTTCACAAAAGATATGGAAACTGACTCGTGGCCCTTGAACTCATGGCCCCTAGTAAAAATCGAGCTCCCCCAGTCGCCCCCTGCCAAGATCCACTTTTCTTTCCAGGCGGGATCTTTCTTCGAAGCCCCATGAATGATAAAGTTGAGCTTGTTCTTGTCTTTCGCATAGAACTGACCTTAGGGTGCCCCGGAGAGGCTTCCGATTTGAAAAAGGTAGGCCAGCTCCTTTGCTCCGGGCTCCCTCGTCACATTGCTCAGCTGGCATTGTTCCATCCACAGCACGAGGAAGCCAATCAAATGCCTCTAAAAGCCAGGCATTAACTGGAGAGGGGCAAGCTGGATGGCGTTGAGAGCTGGTCGAAGGGTAGGATGAAGAGGAAACCTGACCCCGTTCTCGAGAGCCGCCACATGAATCTGAAGCTCGCCGTTGGAGGGATTGAAAAACTCATAGCCTTTGGGAGGAACCGAGATAGAAACACTGTCAGGAATGTTGTACTTAGACCTCAAATGATCAATCGAGTTCGGATCACTGGTAGAGTCAGGGACAACCCTAAAGTCATAAGGGAGGAAGCCTCTCCAAAGGGGGACCAGCAGCCGGGACTCGACGTTCCCCCACGGCATCGCCACCGACTTCTCTATCAGAATCTTCATTGGCTAACTCCAGAGGATGGTCGGGATGATTAGAAAACCTGGTCTCAATGGACACGTTCATGTTCGAATGCCGAGGTTGCGGATTTGGCGGAGAATCATCGCTATCTAGGCTATTTCGTGCTCGCTTTTCATGGGCAAGGCTAATGACCTCCTCACCGTCGACAATAGAGTCAATGGATTTGTTACTGGCTTTAGACATAATGGAATGAAGTCTGGGAGGATGAAGAACAAGAAAAGAAATATGCTCAAAAGAAGGTTTTTTCTTGAGAAAATTTGAAATTTGAAAGGTATGAGGAAGGCGTTGGAGTAACCTAGTATAAATAGGCAATAGAGCAGTAGCATGGTCCGTCGAAATCTTTGGTTAAGATCACCTCGAATCGCGGGAGCTGCCGTAACGCAGCCGGATTAATTTGGGAATAAACCGGTCAGCTCTCGCCACGTCACTTGTGCAATTAATGGGAAGATTTCCCCTAAGGTTCTTGTAACAGTAAAGAAGTAAAAATTCCCTAAATAAAACAGGAAATCTGACTCCAACCCCAAACTCAATCACCGGTGTTCAAGTCAGAGGAGACTTCTGTTAATAGCCAAATTTGGCTAGGGACCAAAGGGAAAATTTTCACCCTCCTAGTCTGACTCCAGGCCCGAGGTCATCCATCAGGAGACCACGCTTCCCAAAATTGAGCTACGTTGCCACCCTAGAGAAATAAAGGCGAGCTCCAGAAACACCCGGAGTAGAGCCCGACGCAACCAGATCGAGCCCGTGTCACCAAACCTGAAATCAGAAAGCTCCCCCGAGGTCGAGATTACCTCGCAACCTCTCTAGAAGCTCGCCAAAACCCCGCAGTTATGGAGGAGTATCCGCAGGGGGGACGCATCAAGCTCCGAGAAATCAAGGGAGGTCAGATCAAGTTCCTGGCTAGATTAAGCACCTGAATATCGGAACCAAGACACTAATTTACCTCGCTATCTGATCTACCTCACCGTACATACCATATTCAATGACCTCTATGAAGGATCTTGCTATGACGATACAAAGATACACTGGATCATATCTGGAAACATTACGTACGTGCAGAATAAGTATTAGAATGCAAAGAGGAAACAGATTGATCTCCCCCAAGATATCCTCCATTCAGCTATTAACTCAAAGTCAATGACATTTATACTAGGAATCCCACCCGATAAGGAGGGGAGAGACAGAGAAAATCAAGGGGAGAATCAGTTGATTTAACCTACAAAACTATGTATAAATGGAGAGAAAGAGAAAGAGAAGAAAGAGACTACTTTTCGAAAGGCATACAACAACAACTCTACTACACCCTAGAGAGATTGAGAGTGATTGAGAGATATTTGTAAACGATACACCATTGATAAGAATAAAGAAAATATTTTTGCTCTCTTTTGTTCATTCTCTTTTGATGGTACTGATAATAGTATTTTTTGTCATTTTTAACTTGCACTGACTAGAATACATTCTACCTTGACCACCACCTCCGTGGTAGTGGTTTTGAGGGTGTTAATTGAGATTTCTCACACTGAGTAAAATTTCAGTTAATAAAATTTGTCAATTTACATCTAATGTATGTTCACACATTAATGTGTGTGAATGGTGTTATACCAATTGAGCACAATGATCCAGGGACACATATGGATGCAATGTGTGTGTGTGTGCCTAAACGCCTTGCAAGGGGGATGAGGTCTTAATATACCTTTGATGTGCAACAAAGCTTACTCCTCTTGAGGACTTCTCTTTGCTTAATAAATTGCCAAATCTTCCTTGAAGCTTGAATCAAATTGAGCCTAGACAACTAATAAATACAAATGAAATATTGTTTTGATATGGAATTTTGCCAACATAAATCAAAAACCTAACAGATTCACTGATTACGAACAGTCCACACCCCCTTATATCACTGCATGGATAGCCGCCTTCCATAAAATCCTAACATGCCCACTAAAGGAACCAGGCATGGCCTACAAGAAGAAGGATTCCCAAGTTTCGTTAGAGACACGTCGCTGGAAAGTCGAGGAAACAGCATCCTAAAGACCAACTGCCAGGTGACAGTGAAGAAAAAGATGATATGCAAATTCACTACTATCCCCACAAATACTGCAACGAGAAGCCAATTGGAACCCACACCTGTAACACCCCAAAATTCAAAGAGTAATTAAACACTTTGATTCGGAATGTTATATCATAAATCGCTAATTACTTCACCCAAAAGAAACCACTAATCATTTAATAACTCCAAATAAACCATTCTCCAACGAAAATATATCACCAAATAAATCCAATAATAAAGTTCAAAACACTCTAAAGGAAATTAAAATAATACCGAGTACCTAAACTCAAATTCTAAGTAACAGAACAAAGAAAAACATTACATAAAATCTCAATAACTTCCAACTCCTAAAAGTCTATCGCCCCAGCGGTCAGCTTCTAAGATACTTAGTCTGCAAAATGTAAAATGACAAGGGGTAAGCTGTCAACTTAATAAGTATTGCATAATGCGTAATCGAAAACATTTAAGAAATTTATAGTAACATTTAAAGAGTATGTAGATTTTCAAATAACCAGATACAATTAAACTTGCAAAAGCAACATTTTCAAATACAAGTAAAACTTACAAAATTAACATTTTTAGCATACGATAATGATTAATAACATTTCATAAAAATAAGCTCAAGTCAAGTAGTGTCACCAATACCCCCGGTGGCCCTGCCATTTACATTTCAGAAATTGGTACAAGACCAAAATCATAACATTTCATTTGTTGCGCGCGCTGCATTTACATTATCATTAGTGATCAACATTTCATTTACTACTGACATTAAGCTAGAAAATTACTTTCAAAATATATAAATAACAATACATTTGTCTTACAAAGGCATAAAAGGGCCGAATTTATATATAAGCTTTTAAACATAAATTTAAACTCATTTAAAAAGAATTGGGTAACAATATGTTAAGTAAAGATCGATTACATAAGTAGGAAATGATTATATATATATAAATTAAAATATTTCAGAACATAATAATAAGATAAATAAATTTGTTTCCTAAGAAAAACATATATGCAACTACATATTATACAAAAACATACTTACCTCTTAGCAAACCACATAAAAGCAATCGACCACGAAGCTAACAATCCAATCCTTACCCTAAAATCACATAATTATATGCATATCAAAGTCTAATTCATATCTACTACTGGAATAAGGTCTGACATATCGTTTCACAAAACAAAATCCTAGTACTAGAACTAACCAGTGTTGTTTTTGAAAACCGAGAAGTGTCTAATGTATGATTTTTAATTTATTACCTACAAATTGGAAAATTCTAAAACTTTGTAAAAACATCTTAAATAAACAAATATATTGATATACATAGTTTCAGAATTTAATAAAATCAGTAACTACCTTAAAATATTTTACATTTCATAGTATTCAAGGCTGTCTGATAATAGACAGTCCCAAACACTACTCGCCATTTGAATTTTAAAACATTTTAAAAAACTTAATTTCACATGAAATATTCAATAACACATAAATAACACATATTATGTTTGAAAATAAGAGTTTCAAAGTGAAACCATTCAAATAAATACTTTTAAAATATATATACTTTTGGTTACTAGAATATGTCTAATATTGGACAGATTGTAGTACCCGTTTTGAAAATTCATAAATAATTTAATAAAATTCTAAAAATATTGAAATAAATTTGGAAACCTTTTTAACCTGTTGTTAAACATTTGTACCAAATTATAAAATTTTTAAACAAGTATAACACAGCGAAAAATATTTTCGAATTCAGACCAAGTTACAAAAACTTATATTTTCAGCAATACAGTTTCAAACTCAAAAGTTCATAAAAAATACAATACTTATTATTTTGAAACAAAACAAATTTCTTTGGAACTCTTAGGTATTCTAGTTCAAAATCTCAAGACAAAAATCACAAAAATATTATAGATAAATTAACTATAAATTTCGTAATAATCATTGGTCATCCCTAAATACATTGATATTGGAAGATAGGTACTCAGAAATCATTATAATAAACTTTTAAGGTTACTATACAATCAAAACCCTAATATTGATTCCTCTAAGCGTATAAGTAATAAAGAAAAACACATAAAGCAAAAAGAAACACACCTTGAAAACACCATGAAAACACCTTTCTTCTTCTTGCTTGAAAACAAGTTCTTGTTATAAAGAGTGATATTTTTTTTCTTTTTTCCTCTCACTTGCCGTTCAAAACTTTTTTTCAGGGTTCTATATTTTTTTTTTCAATGATTGTAAGAGAGAAAACAAGAGTCTTAAATATAAGAGTTTTAAAAAAGGTAGGATTTCTAATCAAAATCAGAATCCCTATTTTATTTTTAATATTATTAATATCATTTAAAAGAAAGAGTTATATAAGGAATAAAATACTTATTCAACTCTAATTTTTATTTTAAAACTTTAACCCCCATAAATACATATAAATTACAAAAACAAAAAGTGATTTTAAAACCTAAACACTTAGGGAAACAAATAAATTAAAAATCAGAATTTGGGTCTTACAAGACCTGCAAAGGTGATCCTCAGTAGGAAGCCTGTTCAACATAAGACGCCAGGTCAACTCTGAGTGAGAGGGGGGGAATAAAACGGGACCAAACATCTCTCCACCAAACAACCCTCGGAATATCAAGGAAAAACTGGGAATAAGTAATCTTGCAAGAAACCCGACCATCCCGAGAATTAGCCCAAACCAGAGAATCCACAATAGGAGAAATCACAATCTGATCATTGTGATAATATAATATTTATTAGAGAACCAATATCGTATAAAAATTGAGAAGACATGAATAATTAATGAAAATATTAAAGTCAAGGTAGCAGAAGAATTTTTTATACACACACACACACATATATATATATATATATATATATTAATGGATGCTACAATTTAATAGAGTGATATTTTGAACCGTAAAGCTATCCACAAATACTTAAATTATTTCACATAAACGAAAAAAAATAAATTGACTATGAAAATTTAACATGAACAAATTCTAATAAGAAATAAAAATTTCGGACTCTCCCAATAAAACTGGTTTTTATAAAATAGTATCACATCAAGTAATCAAAGTAACAAATATATATGGGACCAATACATATAATATATATAAGTAACAAGATATATAGAGTAGTTAGAGTAGGGTTGAATATATAGCATGCAAGCGAGCATATACATAGTATTGACTAAAGAGTATCAAATACATTATTATAATTTTTTTTTGAACTACAATCTTTATTGATAAAAGCCAAAGGTGGCCGAAAACAAGAAACAAACAGAGACTAACACACAAGCTATGCAACTACAAGAGACCAAACAGCCAGCCACAATCGAACAAACCCGAAAAGCAACACAAGCAAAACAGCTGCAAAACCGCCCACAAGAAACAAACCCATAGCCCTAATGCCAAAACAAAACACAAAATCGAGAAAAACAAAGGATGCCCCAACAACAACAACAACCAAAACCTGGAAAGCACATCACCTCATAGCCTTGTGCTTGAGCACTAACCATCTCACCAAATCCCGAAATCTATTGTCGTTCACCTCTTCCCTTCCTAAGATCATCTCTAACAACTCCTTTTCTTTCCCATGGAAGTTGAGACCCAAGGCTATGCCTTTTTCAAGCACCTTCGTAACTTCATCCACAAGATTCCACGTCACCTCATTATTAAGTTCAAAATTCTACTGCTTCACTTTCTCACAAGCCTTGAAACTTCTAAGAATCATGCCATGCCTTTTCAACGAAACCAAGCTTTTCCTCCCGCTTTTTCTTTTCGAGATGCCTGGAGAAGTCACAGATAATCCGCTGACCACGGACCCAGCATTCCAGGCAAACTTCTCACACCGGAAACTTCCATTTGAGCTAAATATCCCCCCAAATATTTGACCTCGAAATGGGCCTATTAGGTCTCTCAGCATAACCTTAATGGCCACTTTTGAATTGGGCTGCTCACAGACATGTTTTTTCATCAACTGACTCGGGCCCCCAATAGACTGGTATAGGTCATCATTAGCCAAATTGTGAGAGGTCTGGATCAATCAACCATCTAGACTAGGTAGATATGACCCACCTTCATCATACCTTTTCGCTTTCCAGCGTTTCACTCCCTGACCTTGTGCAGAACGCCCTTTCTTTTTCCAAGACCAGCCTGTCCTTGCCCATATAATGAGAACAATGTATGAGATTTGGCTTCCCAACATACACCATATTTCCTTTGGTTTGATTCTTCTTGTAAAGAATTTCAGAAGTTGGCACTCCTTTTGAGTCCATCATCCTTGTCACTTCTTCTCTTGTGAAACCACACACCTATCTCTTGCTTTTTCTTCTCTTTACCATGGTTCCCTATCAAAATACAGTCAACAACAGCAAACGTATCAGCCTTACTAAATGCATTGGATGAAAATGGGACAACCACCCTTCCTTTCTCTATCATGTCACATCCACTTTCCTTTTCCAGAGTAAAATTCAAATGTGCTTCCATATGAAACTCTTCCTTAACCTGACCACCAGCCGGAATCAATCCCAAAAAATTTTCTAGCCAAAAGCTATCAACCAAAGTTGGCTCCTCTGAAATTTGGACATCAAAGCACTTCCCTCCCAACACCACATCAATCTTCAAGGGACATTTCCATTCATTAGAGACCAGCACTAGTACCCTCCCTCTATCTAACCTTTGTTAGGATTATGCTCAATAGCAAGAGTGTAATATTGTAATTGACAATCTTTTCATATTAATAAAGTGTTTTCTGATTCTTACAAATACTTATAGCATTTATTATTATAATAGTCAAGGTAAATAATCATAAGGTCAAAAGACTATGAGAAATGAAGAATTGTTCATACATCCAGATATGTGTGAGGTAGGCACAATTCTTTAGTTAATCTTGAATAACGTTCACAACTTAAGTTAAAGGTTGGGCACCTCTATCTTGATAAAGTTGTAGAATTCTTTTACTAGCATTTGAGTGGGATCAAATGAGTTATGATGAGTCTAAAATCATCGAAAGGTTTTCGAGTAAAAGAATCTAGTGCACTGGGTGCATTGAAAATGATCACAATGAAATACTTTATCTAGAACCGTCACTAGATAGAAGTCTTTTCATTATTAGGACAATCGGAGAGTCGATCTTAATCCTGAGATAAATGATGGACTTATGGTTGCAAGTGTTATCATTTGAGCTATCAATGAGTACGATTATATAGCATAGTCTATCCTCGATAGTTTGGTGGTATTATTTGTTAATCGATAGAGGACTTCATTTATAGATATGGATATCAATGGCTCCATTTATTAAATGAGAGTATAATATCATCATATGGATGTTTTGAGGTATTGGATATTAAATCTCAACGTTGAGTTTTCAATAATGATTATTGAAGACATGGCTTCTGGACAAGTCAAAATATCCAAGTTCAAAATGTGGTCATATGAGGAAATATGGTAACTTGGAGAGCTATAGGCGGTCTATGAGCTCTTGGCGATTACTGATATTATTCACGAGGATACACCATCTCCTATAAGATTGTCTAGGGTATGAATGAGAAACATCTCCTTATTCTATCTTTATTTAAGAGTTCAATTTTAGCTCTTTAGTGGAATGAGTTAAAATTAATAGATCTGACCTAAGTGAATCATTTTTTGATTGTGATTAGGTTATGTCTATTGAAGCTTAAATTTAGATAGCCCGCCAAGATCCACAATCCACACGTACTTACATGGATCACTTGATATATTCTACCGGACCAATTTATGGGTCCATCTAGAATTGCATTTAATATATTAAGAATATAATATGTCTATTATTTATTTAATGCGCTGCTCTGTTATATTAATATATTAAAATGAGACAAGTGGGCTTGTTTCTTTTAGTAAGAATAAGTCTGGTTCACATGTGGGCTTTTATTTAAAGTCTAATGGATTAAATAAAATAAGAAAAATAATATTAGGCCCATGTATATATGGTGTGGGCGGCAAGGCTAATAAAATAGCCCAAGATATTATTTTATTTTATTGTTTTGATTAAAAGGAAATTAATTAATTATTTAATTAATTAATAGTTTAAATCAAAATCTTTTCCTGATCAGTAAATAAAATACTATGTGTTGGATTAGGGTTAGAATTCTTTTAAGTGATAGGAGTCCTAATGTGGTAAGGATTAAGTCCACATACACTCCATACCACACAAAGAATTTGGCCACCCTAGTCCTATAAGGGTTAGGATTCTTGAATTGATAGGAATTAGGGAAAAGCACAATTCCTTTTCAAGTAAGGAAATTGGCCAACCCTAGATTTCCTAAACAAAGAATTCGGCCAACCCTATTTTTGAGAAGGAGAAATTTCGGTCACCTTATAAATATAAGGTGATAAATTTCGGCCACCAAGAAGCTTGAGTGAGAGAGATTTTTGTTTGCTTTGAAATATAAAAATCTTACTCAATACACATAGAATTTCAGCCAAGAGAGAAAAAGAAAAATAAGTTATCATTCAATAGTGCACTTGCAAGCCTTTAACATCAAAAAGTTTTGTGCACACTTTCGATTTAGGGTTACGCGAGTTCCAATCATATCGATTGTGAATTCAAAAGTGACCGGAACTATTTTTCTAGGCTCTTGGTGCTTTGAGATTGAAGATCAGGATCAGAAGTTCCATACATCCATTCTCAGGTAAGCAATTCAAAGAAAAAAGAGAGACCACGCTCCTAGGTGATTCACGTACGTGCTAGGATTGAAGATCTTGTGGATTACTATCGACGTAAGTCAATCGGATCACGCGACAAGAGGTATTTAACTCTAACCGTATATTTGTGTTTAATTAATTAAAGGGTTAAGGTTCAAATCTTTAGAAAAATTTTAAAATATACGAAAATCTACTTTTCGCCTTCCGTTGCGGTTTTAGTTAATTTTTCCCTACAACCTTCTCCTGTTCTGGGTATCTTCTTCAACATACACTGGTTCTCCAAGCTGCATACCCATCTTCAAGAAGAAACGAGAGTTCCAACATGGTAAAGGAAGCCCCCCAACACCTGATCCACACCAACCTGGGTTTAGAAATGGAAATGTCGGACCACTCCTTCATTGAGACTAGGTAGTCCTCCCACAAAGACCTGTTATTCATGAAGCCCTCTTTTTCATAAACTGACCCAAAACACCACAAAAGGTTTTGTCCCCTAAATAAGAGGATTGAAACGATTACCCTTTTGAACATAGGTGAGAATTCATCTTAGGAACATCAGAAAAAAAAAATTAGGTCACCAATAACACACCTAGACAGGCACGACTCCTCTCCACCCTCCATATCCTAGAACATGGATAAACCTTTCTCAAACAGCTTCAAGCACTCGTCATTGCATCTATCCTGATGCCCATTCACCATTTCCACAAAGGTCAGCTTCCTTTTTTTCCTGTCTGATCACCATTAGCTTTATCATCGACATTACTTGCCTCTCCATCCATCTTTATGGAGAGGCTTGATCTCAACGCCGGAGAAAGTAGATTCTTCCACCCAAAAGCAACCATCTTCGAAACAATAGGCCACCTACAAAGCTGTCTTCAGTTCGCCAAGTTTGCTACCTTGTTGGCTTCCTCCCACGTTTCAAACCTTACGAAGGAAAATCTACTTCTTCTATGGCAGGATCTACCCGATAGAAACACATCTCTCACTCTACCAAAAGCTTTGAAAAAACCCCACAAAACCTTCGAATCCAACTCCGGCTTCAAGTTATCGATGAAGATAGAATACAAACCATCTCGGAAATCCTTTCTCGAAGCCCTACCCTTTGGTTGCAATCTGACTCCCTTCATGGCCAAGAGAGTCAGTTTTTCTTTCTCTAAAACTCTCTCTCTCTCTCTCCATTTTTAATTACTTGACATTATTATTAAGAGGATTGAATTATTTGATGCTGGATGCCGGTTGTTGTCACCTATTTTGTTCACACATCTTGTCCAAAATAGAAAAACCTTTTGTTTTCATCTCATACAAGTCTGCTACTCACCACAATACCAATCTTATTGTATCTTCAACTTATATAGTATTCCAGTATAATTTTTACTCTTGCATAAATACAAATTATGAATTAATTCTATATTATATCCATGCTCTAGGTTTGTATATTACATTATGTATATGTGTTATTAATTTAGGACGCATGAATTTATAGTTCTTCTTTATAATGAATTATTTGTTCATTGAGTTTTCACTATATAAAAGATGATATATATATATATTCATTTTCTCTTCAGTGTATACTGATATAAATATCATCAGTGTATTGTATGTAAGTAATAGATTATGGATAAATACTGACAAGTGCATACAGACCGGATCAAAACAATTAAATTGAATAGTTTACATGCAACGCACTGTTAAATATTTATTAGTGCACACTGAGGTGAAAATTTTCATATATATATATATATATATATATATATATATGCAGGCAGAAATCTGATAGGGCAACTTGATTTTGTGTGGTAGGGCAGCTTGAACAAATGATTTTGCAAAATAAATTTGATGCAAGTATCGAAGATTGCATCTCCAATTATTCAGAAGTTGCATAGAAGCATGGTGTGATGAGAATGACAACCCTAAAGTGTTTTCTGGTTTTTTCTATTATATATATATATAATATGCATGGCTCGGCTTAATCAACTTTTATGCACATGCTGTACACACATGTATTTAAATTTTAAGAAAAACTTACATGGGATAATTTCATTGACATGGCAATAAGACCAGAATGAAAGTGGGTTACTTACATTAGAAGTATAAAAATATTTTTTTTTAAAATTACAACGTGGAACACTTTCATTGAATGGTCCTATTGCCACGTCAATAAGAGTTATTAGACCTCTCTTAAATCCCAAGTCTCAAACCAACCGGTTAAGTCCAAATTGGTGATGTGTCATTTGGCCTCTTAATAAGTGACTGACTGATCGATTTTATAAGTCTATCAACTAGAAGAGCTGATGATATATTAAGACTTGACAATCACACATGTCACTTTCCACTGGCTTGCAAAGATTGACGTGTGTACTGCTAAAGAATGATGGACAATGGACTTGAGGCAAGAAAGAAGTCAGGTCTTAGCTAAGTTCTGGAGGATTCTGCGATTAGAGGAGCAAGATTGGAGGCAGAAATTTAGGGTGAAATGGCTTTTAGAAGGAGATAGGAATTTTAAATTTTTTCACTGTGTGGCAAGTGGGAGAAGTCGTAACAATTTCCTTGACGGTATTTCCATTAATGGTGTGAAAAAGTATAACCCATAAGATGTTAAAGAGGGGGTGGCAGACTTTTTCGAAAGTCATTACAAGAATGTGAGTTGGAGGCATCCAACTATAGGATGGTTTCCCCTGAAGAAGCTCACAGATGCTGAAAAAGTGTCATTGGAGGTATAGTTTTCTAAGGAGGAAGTGTGGAAGGCTTTATCAAGCTGTGATGCTAACAAAGCACTAGGTCCAGATGGCTTTAACATGAACTTCATCAAAACTAGTTGGGATGTGATAGAGGAAGATTTTATCAAGTTTTTAGATGATTTTCATATAGGATGGTTTGGTTGTTTAAGAACTTAATAAGACGTTTCTAGCCATTATCCCTAAGTGTGTCAAGCCGGATTCTATGAAGGACTTTCGCCAGATAAGTTTGGTAGGGAGTATATACACAATTCTTGCGAAAATTTTGGCGAATCGTATGAGGAAGGTCATTGGGTCGATAATTGGCGACACGCAAATGGCCTTTGTTAGGTCTAGGCAAATTTTGAATAGCTTTGTGATTGCGGAGGAAATTATTCATCATTGGAGAAGGTCTAAGAAGGGGGGGGGGGGGGGGGGGGGTTAGTGTTGAAACTAGATTTTGAAAAAGCATATGACAGTGTAGATCATTCTTTCCTGGATTTTATGTTGAACGAGATGGGTTTTGGCTTCAAGTGGCGGCAATGGAATAAGGCAATGCATTTCCTCTCCAATTTTATCAGTGCTAGTTAACATAAGTCCGACAAGGCAATTCGGAATTGAGAGGGGCCTACGTCAAGGGGATCCGCTTTCTCCCTTCCTTTTTAATGTGGCTGTGGAAGGGTTGAGTGCCTTGTTTCAAAAAGCTGAAGATTTGGAGTGTTAGGATTATGCTCAATAGCAAGAGTGTAATAATGTATTTGACAATCTTTTCATATTGATAAAGTGACTTCTAGTTTAACAAATCTTATAGCATTTATAGTTTAATTATTATAATTGTCAAAAGTAAATAATCATAAGGTCAAAAGACTATGAGAAACGAAGAATTGTTCTTACATCTGGATATGTATGAGGTAGACACAATTTTTTAGTTAGTCTTGAATAATATTCACAACTTAAGATAAAGGTTGGGCGTATTTATCTTGTTAAAGTTGTAGATTCTTTTGCTAGCATTTGAGTTGGATCAAATGTGTTTTGATGAGTCTAAACTCATCAAAGTGTGGTGTCTTTGGGCAAAAGAATCTAGTGCACTGGGTGCACTGAAGAGGATCATAGTGAAATACTTTATCCAGAACCGTCAATGGATAAAAGTTTTCACTTGAAGACAATCGGAGAGTCTATCTCAATCCTGAGATAAATGATGGACTTATGGTTGCAAGTGTTAGCATTTGAGCTATCAATGAGTACGATTATATAGCATAGTCTATCCTCGATAGTTTGGTGGTATTCATTTATTAATCGATAGAGGACATCATTTATAGATATGGACATTGTGGCTCCATTTATTAAATGAGAGTAGAATATCATCATATGGATGTTTTGAGGTATTGTATATTAAATCTTAACGTTAAGTTTTCAATAGTGTCTATTGAAATATGGCTTCTGGACAAGTCAAAATATCCAAGTTCAAAATGTAGTCATATGGGTAAATATGGTAACTTGGAGAGCTATAGCCAGTCTATGAGCTCTTAGCGATTACTGGTATTCTTTACGAGGATGCACTATCTCCATTAAGATTGTCTAGGGTATGAATGAGCAATATTAACTTATTCTATCTTTATTTAAGAGTTCAATTTTAGTTCTTTAGTGGAATGAACTAAAATTAATAGATCGAACCTAAGTGAATCATTTGTTGATTGTGATTAGGTTATGTCTATTGGAGCTTAAATTTAGATAGCCTGCCAAGATCCCCAATTCACACGAACTTGAATAGATCACTTGATATATTTTACGAGACCAGTTTATGGGTCCATCTAGAATTGTATTAAGGCATGCGAAGTTGTTTCTTTTAGTAAGAATGGGTCTAGTTCACATGTGGACTTTTTATTAAGGTCCAATGGATTTAATAAAATAGAAAAAACAATATTTGCCCTTATATATTGGCTTGGGCGGCAAGGGACTATTTATTAGTCTTATATATTGTTTTTATTTTATTATTTAATTAAATGGAAATTAATTAATTTATTAAATAATTAATTATTTAATTAAAAGTCAAAATCCTTTTCCTAGTAGGGGATGGTCTCCTAGAGTCATATTATTGTTGGTAATATGATAAGTATCAAATACTATATTTGATAAGTAGATAAATTATAGGAATTTATTTATCTAGTCAACTTAGGAAGTATTTGATTTCTATTAGGAAGTTTTTGATTTAGTCACAATTTAATTATATTCAATAATTGGTTATTGAATAAATACACTATTTGAGTTGGATTAGGAGTCTTTGTGTGAAAAAGAAATCTTTTTTGAAAAAGGATTCCTTGTCACCAAGTAAATCCACCTAGAGATAGGATTCTTGACAACCAAGTAAATCCTCTTTAGGAAAGGATTTGTATACCTATATATACACCAATTAATTTCGGCCAAGCATATAATTTTTTGGTTGAAAATTTCGGCCAAGCTAGAAAATTTTGAGAGAAAAAAAAAATTAATTAGTTTTTTTTTGCTCTAGAAAAAATTCAGCCAACTCATAGATATTGTGTATTGAATTCGGCCAGAGAGAAGAGAAAAGGGGAACGTTTTTATTTTCGATAGTAAACTCGTATCCTTTACATCAAAAAGATTTTGTGTACAAAATCGAATCGGGTTCATGCGAGTTTCAATCAAATAGATTGATAATTCACAAGTGACCGAACGTTCTTGGGTTTTCTCTTGGAGGATTATTGTGACTAACAAAGAAGAAGATTTTGTTTGCTCCATCCTTAGGTATACAACTAAAGAAAGTGAGCCCACACTCCTAGGTGTTTCACGTTCGTGATTGGATTGGAAGATCTTGCGGTTTCAATTCGATGCTAGTTCAATCTTCACTGAGAAAAAGGTATGATACTTTTAATTATATGTCAATTAATCTAGGGTTAAGGTTCTTTCTTTTAAAGGAAATTTTTTTAAAATATACCACCCAATTTTTCGCTTCCGACGCATTTTGAATAGTTTATTTCCCTACATGGAGTTCGTTAAAGGGGCTACTTTTGGTGAAGAAGGTTTACGCATCTCTCTTCTCCAATTTACAGATGATACAATCTTATTTATTCAACCGCAAGTGGAATTCCTCATGAACGCTAGGAGAATCTTGAGATGTTTTGAGTTGGCATTAGGGCTGAGACTAAACTTTCATAAATCATGTGTGGTGGAGGTGGGTAAAGTTGGGGGTAATGGGGAAAATTGGACTGCCAAAATCAAATGTCTCAAAGCCTCGCTGCCAATATCATACCTTGGACTTCCTTTGGGAGGTCGTCCGACGGTAAAAATATTTTGGGCAGAATTGGTCCGTCGGATCGAGGGACGGCTAGCTCCTTGGAAAAAGAGTTTCCTAAATAAAGGAGGTTGTTTGGTTTTAATCAAGTCAGTTATGGCAAGTATCCATGTCTACTATATATCAGTATTCAAGATGCCAGCAGGTGTTGCTCAGAGGATAGAAAAACTCTAGAGGAATTTCTTTTGGGGAGATGGGGGTGATATTAAAAAAATTCATCCTGTAAAATGGGATATCCTGTGTAAGAGTAAGCCTAATGGAGGCTTAGGCATATGTTCGATTCTCTTCAAAAACAAAGGCCTTTTAGCTAAGTGGATATAGAGATTTGGGGCGAAGGATTCATCTATGTGGAAGAAAGTGATTTGTGCTAAATATAGGGTTTTGAAAGATCTATTACGATGGGATTGGAAGTGTTGTGTTAATAATTTTGTGTTTACAAAATCTGTTGGCAGTCTGCTAGAGCATGGTTCCCTATCTGTGAAGGTTATTGTCGAAGGTTTTAGGGTGATTGTTGGAAGGGGTGATAAGCAAGATTATGGACAGTTATATGGGTGAAAGAAATCCCGTTGAAGGAGGCGTTCCCAAGAATCTATTCACACGCTCTCAACAAAGTTGGGTGCATTAGAGACTACTTTAACTTGGATGGGGTGGTTGGCAAATGTGAGGTAATCTTGAAGAGACCAATTTTTGATTGGGAGGTTGAGCAATGGGATTGCTGCAGAGCTTGTTTAGATAGTGTTGTTTTAAGAGAGGATATGCAGGATACAAGTGGGTGGTCGCATGATGATAAAGGAATCTTTTCCGTAAAGTCTTTCTTGAGCTGTCTGGAAGCTGATCGAAAGAAGGGGATGTGGGATTTCTTGGGTGTGTGCCCTCTAAAGATCGAGATATTCATCTGGCAACTCCTTCACGGTAGAATCCTGGTTAGATTAGTGCTCAAGAAGTTTGGTTTCCAACCGAGTACAAGCCTTATGTGTCCTCTATGTAACATTGAAGAAGAATCTATAGACCATTTGTTCCTTTTGTGCAACTGGTTAAGAAGGTTGTGGCAAAGCTGCATGCTCTGGTGGGGTGAGCACTCGTGCTCGTCAAGATCGCTGGTAGGTTGGTGACAGGGATGGCCAGGTCTATGCTTCAAGAAGAAGTAGGAGAGAGCTTGGAGATCTCTTTTTTTACGGTAGTGTGGACTATTTGGGAAACTAGGAACAATAAAATCTTTAAAGGTGTCGTGGAGTCTTTAGATCAAGCTGAGGACTTGGTGAGGCTCAGAGTTGCTTAGTGGTTTAAATATTTTTGTATGGGATCTATAGACCCAATTATGCATATGTTGCTAAACATGGAGGAGTGCTGCTCGGAGTCCAGGAGGTCGGGTTTCCCAAAAATTGGGGAATGGATCCCTCCGCAAGTAGATGCGTTAAAGTTTAATGTAGATGGCTCGGATAAGGGTTCTCCAGGTCAGCCTGGAATTGGAGGGGTACTTCAGAATCATGAGGGCAGTCTGTGTAACTTTTCAGCCTATGTTGGCATTGAAGATGCTATTACTGCAGAAATTCTTGCTATTGCAAGAGCATGTGAATTATGTGAAGCTAGGCCAGAGATTGTGGACAAGTTGGTGGTTATTTTTAGCCACTCTAAGGTGGCGGTCACGTGGATTAACAATGATGGTTTTGGGAGTATTAAGCATGCTCAGATTATTCATGACACCCGCTCCTTCTTGAGTAGCTCCGATATGGTTTCAATTTTATTCTGTCCTAGGAGTTTCAACTATATAGCAGATCAGCTGGCAAAAAAAGGGGCAAGGATTAGCGGGGAGGAGTTAAATTGGTGGGATTCTTAGCCTGGCTGTGGAGGTGGTGTGTTGGTATGTTCGGGATCTCTCCTTTTTCCTGGTTGTTTGTGGTTTTTCTTTATGCTCTGTTGGTGTCTGTTTCTTTTTGGGTGGGGCTGTTGTTATTTGGTTGGGCTTGTGGGTTCATTTTGTTTTTTGCCTTGCCTTGTTGTCTTTTGTATTTGGCGTCGCTTGTGTTTATGGGTTGGTTGTTCTTTCTCCCCTTTCCGGCTTCCGGCCGATGAATAAATTTCAGTTGTTCAAAAAAAAATTAGTAAGTTGTAATTACTGCGTAATTGGCATAAAACATCTAAAACTACACTGTGAATAAAATTTCATGTTAATCTTGATATAAATTATATATATAATTTTTTAAATTATTTATGACATGTTTTGAAAGTATATTGCATAGATAAAGGCCGTTATCAAAAATATGGACTGATACGGATAAGGTAATCACTGTTAGAAGAGGAATCTGCCTGTCAAAATTGTTTAACAAATCAGACAATCATATCCGAACAAAGCTTAATAATTTGCTTCGTCGGTTTCGCTTCTCATAATCGTTGCTACTGTTGGACATTGTTTGCCTCATATCACTAAGCCTACAAAACTAAAAAAAAGTAGTCCGCAATCAATTTAAATAATGTGGCAAGTGATTTGTCTTTGGGTCCCGATATTGTTACATATAAAAATGATTTACACACCCATATTGTATTAAAAAACTTATTTATAAAAATATCCCAATACAAATTGATCAATAAGGATAAATTATTTTAATTAAAAACTGAATTTAATATTATGTACACCCATTATTTATACCCAATTACATCTTCAACTACAATAAATTTATTTTTTTTAATAAAAAAGAAATGGATAATTACTTTGGTGGCCATCGATTTGGATCAACACTATTAAAATGGCCATTAGATGGGGAATTTATTTCAAAATGGTCATTTTTCACGAACACTGTTACACTAACGGTCATTTCGTTATAACACCGTTAAGTTTTTCTAGAACTACGCTAGTTGTCATCGATTTATTTACTTGTTATCAAAATGGCCATTATAATCAATTTTTTTCAGAATTAAACTTTTAAAAAGGTCACTGAATATGTCAAATAAATGAATTATAAAAGCTTATGATAAATCATAATTTTTTTACGCAAAAGAAACAAGAACATGTGTTGCAATAACAAGGAAAAAATGTCAGGAATCGAGATTGATTGAAAGCAAGCAACTGCTTAACTAATTTGAGGCAAATTCACTTCCAAAATAACAGAATGCTAGAAGCTCCAACCGATTTTATCATAAGCCTTCTCCAAATCAGTCTTGATGCCATATGCGCACTTCTCTCTCTTCGTTTTTGTACAGAAACTTCTCCCTTTGATGGCCATCTGTGCACTTCTCCTTTTTTTTTGACAGAAATGTCTCCCTTTTTTTCTTTCTGTATATGGGGCTCATCTAACATTCAAACATCCAAAAAAATCATAAATATAAAGAAACATTTGTAAACAACTAATAAATAAGATTGTTTGTCAAAACTAAATAGATTCAATTCCTCCAATCATTAAGCTTTTTTTAAAAAAAGAAATTGGGTGCGTTAATTAATCTAAGAGGGTTTATAAATAAATGTATTAAAATGAATATATTCATTTTAGTAAGGGTACTATTGATATTATGATGAGCGCTTATAGTAATAGTTTAATTTTAAATTTTAGACATGGGTGTACTTTAAAAATATGGGTGTGTAAATCAAATTTATGGGTGGCAATATCAGCACCTTTTGTCTTTATTATGTCATTCACCACATCATTTATGATTTATATGGTAAGTACAAGTAATTTGCCACATCATTTGTATTGGATGTCCTCATTATTAGAATGTTATGTTTTTTTTTTCTCATATATACATTCCATTAGAATTTTTTTTTCCTTAGAAACGTTACTAGATCATTTTTTTTTCTTTTTAAATGTTTCCCACAAACACACCTCAAAATGCATTCTAATTCACACACAACAAAAAAATTAGGGTGCTTCTAGTAGAGCTTTTCATTTGCTAATTTTTGAAAAAAATATTGAAAACAAAAACTTTATTTTCGATTTTAGTTTTCGAAATCTGAAAACGCGTATGAAAGCAGTACTATGAAAATAAAAACGGTAAAAACATGTTTAGTATAATAACTGAAAATATCAACAAAAAAATGAAAACTATAAAATGAAGATAGCATTTGGTTTGACTTATACGTTATAACCTAAAACAGAAAATGGGTGGAAATAACACTCTTTACTACACTGTTTTTGGAATTAGCACCAACTTAATAACTTAAATTTTAATAACACCAAAGTATGGTTTGAGACAAAAATGTCATCACTTAATTTTTTCTTTGTTATTTTTTGTTATTTTTTGTTTTTACAAATTAAAGACTTACTGGGCAAATTAAAGACTTATTAGGCAAATTCGAGACTTATTAGGCTAAATTTGAGACTTATCGAGAAAAAATTGAGACTGATGGGAGAATATTAAAAATTTGATACTTACTAGGGAAAAAAGAATTTTTTTTATTATATTTTTGTAGGTCATCTTTGTCATAGCAATGGAGGTCTGTTCTTTCTCCATCAATGGTGAAACCAAGGAGCTGTCTCCTATGCCAGTTGACTTCGGTGATAGTCGAATCTAGAAGATAGGACAACGCTAAGTCCACTAGCACGATCAGTTTTATTGGATTCGCGACGGATCGTCGCGGATGACGATGAAGGTTTGACGAAGGCTAGAGAAGCTCAGCCAGGTAGATGAAATCGGTATGTGATATTTGGAGGTCTTTTCGACCTCCATCAATGGAGGTTTTCGATAAAAAAAAAAGGACTAGTAAGAGATAGTTATAGAAAAGTGGTGGTATTTTTGTCCCAAATCAATCTACAGTGATATTCCACTGCTTTTGTTATCCCTCTTCGCTTTACTTGACATCAAACTTGATAGTGAAAAAGCCATGTTTGCGTAAAATGACGTAGCTTCATATGGACTCTTTAAATACCACTCTTATGTTTCTTGTTCACCAAGAACTTGACATTTGTCATTTATGAAATATACAAACACAGTTAAATTGCCAAAAGCTAACCTAGAAGAGGGGGGCGGGAGGGGGGGTTGAATAGCTTTTCAAACCTCTTTTCAATCCCTTTAAAACAAACAAAGGTTTATCCCTCTAGATAGCTTGAATCACAACGCATATGAAAGCACATATAGACTATTGAAAAGCATATTCAATTAGGCATGCCAATTAAAGTCTAAAATTTGCAAGTGAAGAGATCAAACTAAAACATAAAACAACTAACACTTGTATTTATATATATGACAAATAAACAAAAGAACAAATGAATGAATGACAATGTACAAATAAGTCAATTTACAAAGATAAATGATATATACAACTTTGATCAATAGAACGTTTGCAACTCTTTCTTTACAAAGATATTGTTTACAACAATATGAAGAAATTATGATCTAAACAAGATACAATCAATCACATATACAAATAAAAAAGAGAAAGAGATAGAGACATTTGACACGTTATTTTTTACGTGGTAAAACCTCTAAAGAGGAAACATCCACGTGTTGAATCCACAACCACTGGCAACACCACCTTTCACTAGTTGGATAAAAGTACACCCTCAAAAGTGACCAATCCTCCTGGTTCTCTACTTCTTATTGGATATCCCTTTTACCCTACCCGTCAGCCTTTTACTAATGAAAGACTTGCCACTTTCTATCCAAGACACTTAACATGTCTCTAGAAAGTTTCCTTGCTCAACTCACTCTGACCTCTTTTCCACTTAATGCTCTTTTCGTGTCCTTGGTTGTATCAACAACATAGGCCGTCTTGGCGCTGCTGTTTCGCTTCGTGAAGTTGTTGCAGTGCAATTAATGCACTCATTGTTCTCTTGAGTTGGGAGGTCTGGGCTTCCACGCTCCATTTCGCGATTGTTGGTCACTACTCCAACCTTGATTTGATTGCTGGCCAACCTGAAAATTTTCTTTCCTTCCACAAACACAACTCAAACAACATTACACACATATGCTCTAAACAAAAAGAGAAATAATAAACAAACACATACAACCAACAAAAGAAAACTAACAAAATATTTACATTACTACATTATTTGCTAAAACTAGAATGAAAGGACAACTCCCCGGCAGCGGCGCCATTTTGAACGCGTTTTTTGTGTCGTCGGCAAATTGTAAATTTAAAGTAAATTTAGAATAAGTCATATCAATGTGCTATAATATTTTCAAAATAGGTACATTGACAAGCGAGGGTATCTTCCACCGGGAGGTGTCATCCATCAATAATCTCACTGTTTTAGTGATTATTATAGCAATGAAAATTAGAAAGTGGAAGTGGTAATAGTAGTGTGTGAGAAGAAAGAGCATGAAAATAAAGATAAAAAAACAAGAGAATATGGAAGGGTGAGAATGGTGATTAAAATGATAAATGTAACTGGGTGGATATGAGAGATGCAAGAAAATGAACACAAAAGGTACTTATGACTACCAAAACATTCGCACCACCCATAATAACTAATCGTATTGACACTCTGAGCATGGGTTCAACCAAGCCTCTAGTACGACATATGGATATGGAAATGGGGAGAGTCGTCTAGTCCTCTAAAGCTACTCACCGAGAGTGTATAGCATGAGCAACTACTAAAGACCACTTTTTAGCATATAAATTAAAGATTTAGAATTAGGATCGACCATCGATCACTGCATACCTATCATGTGTAAGAAACTACCAATGGAAGCATTAACCATGAAAGGGGACCCCAGACCACTACTCACTGAGAGTGTATCGTGTGAGCAATGACTAAGAGTTGCAACCCTCGATTGCTACTCACTAAGAGCGTATCACATGAGCAATGCCCAAGGGTTGCATAAAGCAATGAGGTTTATAGAACTGAAACCCACAAAGGCATGGTGTGTGCTTTTCATGAATTCCACCCAAACAACCAAAAATACTCAAATCCATAACATGCATTCCAGATAATCCATCAACATATGAGAAATCATGGGATGTTTAATTAATCTACTCCTAAATTACGTTAATCTACTCCTAATCACAATCATGAACACACACCAATTTCTACCCTACATGAACATGAATGTAAAGACAAGACATATCCTTGAACATGCGTAAGAGTTGGTGTACCTACTTAATGCAAGTCAAGTGTAAAATTATAAAGCAATTGAATGGGACATAACTTGAAGAAATCAAATACATGTCAATCAAATAAATGTAACTAGTGTTAGGTTTACATATTTCCCAATTGGAGAAACACATCAAAGAAGAAAATAACAAAAAGAAGAGTAAAAAGAGGAAACCCGAGGAAACCCAATTGTCATCTCGAGTCTCCATCCTCCATTGAAGCTCCTCATCCTTAGAGACAAGGTAGGATGCTCTTTCCTCTTGAATCTCCTCCAAAGATAGTTGGGTGAAGGTTAAAAGTGGTGGTGGAGAGGCAATCCATGGAGGAAAACCTCCATGGATGCCTTTTTAAGCTCCTCTCTATCTCTTTTGATTCGGTGAAGAAGATGTTTGGAGAGGGTTTTTTTATTGAATGGATAATAATCTCTGGTCTTGTGGCAAAGTGATGTATTTATAGGTTTGAGAGGCTAGGGCACGAATTTGGCTAGAAAAGACACATTTGCCCCTCTAAAAATGGCTGAAATTCATCCCTTAGTTTGATCCCATCAGATTCATGACTCGCAGTGACCTGGTAAGTGCACTGGTATGGACCTGCGCACTTCCTGCCTATCAATTACTAAAATAGGCATAACTCCCTCTAGAATTATAGAAATTGCAATCCGTAAAAACAGCTGGAAACTAAACTTCCGGGGCTTTCCGAAATATGGGGATCGAAATGTGGTTCGATATGAGGAAGGAGATATGACCCTTTGAAGTTGGATGTTCTGTAAGAGCTTTTTACGATTTCAGCCCTTTTTGCCTCCAAATCTCCTTTTTGCCTGAAAATGCTTGCATTAACTAGAATAGAGTCATTAGACACCAAAATACGCTCGAAAACAAGCTAAAAGATATAGAATTGAGGGCCAAAATATAGCACAATTTTGGCATGATCAACAACCCATAGCTGCTCATCCGAGAAGCTTTATCTCAAAGGTAACACATCCCCCTCATCAATAGTCCCTTGAGTCAATCTGCTTAGGTGATCAGCTACTACGTTCTCACATCCCTTTTTGTTCCAGATTTGAAGATCACATTCTTGCAAAAGAAGTATCCACTTGATTAGCCTAGGTTTTTCATAATTTTTCCATAATAGGTATCAGATGGTTGCGTGATTTGTGTACACAACGACCTTTGCCCCTACCAAGTACTGCCTAAACTTCTATAGTATTAATACCACTGCCAGAAGTTCCTTCCGTGTTGTGTGAGTGATCGCTCAACAAATGTTCACATTTAGAGCTTCATTTTCCTACCGTTTGTTCTCATATTCGAGCGTTTTTGTGTTTATAATATGTGTTTTAGCCAGATACAGGTAAATGATCCCCAAAGAAGGTGTTTGTACCTAAAATGATGGAAAAAGGGTAAAACAAGGTCAATTATACAACAGAAGGCCACCGCGGGTTCCCATCATGGGAAAGAAGCAGCAGAATGAAGCCGTGGCCCAATATCAGAGATTCCCGCAAGTTTCAACAATCAGATCCGTGGGAATGAACCTGCGGCTAGAAGCCATGCTCCAATTCCAAAGCTTTGCACGAGTTGGTGACTGCTAGAAGGAATCTATGAAGCAAGGGATAAGAAGCTGCACCAAAAGACTAGTATTCTATACAAGAACAAACCTTCTGGTCCGCTGGAAAGAAGTCACGGCCAAACTCAGCTAGTTCAAGTCATTCTGGTCCGCTAGCAAATGCTGGCGATTGAAGTCGTGGAGCATCTGGCTACTTTGTTCTGCTAGCTAGCAAATGCTCGTGGCATGAAGTTGAGGAACCTTTGGCTACTTCATTCTGCTAGCAAATTCCCATGGACTGAGGTAGTCAGGCCCCGTCAGATCTGAAATCATGAGATTTTTAAGGGTTTTTCAGTCTTTTCACACCCCAATTGTACCCTAACCTTGCCAACCTATAAATACCCCATTTTTCCTCTTCCCTCTGAGTGAAGAACACAATCCTAGATCTAAGAAACCCCTTCTTAGATTCCATCACAACCAAAGAGAGAGAGAGAGAGAGAGAGAGAGAGAGAGAGAGAGGCCTTCAAGCTTGCATGGAGGTTTCTCCTCCATGGAAAGCTAACAACCATCACTTTGACACATATTACCCCCATCTTAGAGTAGAATGCTAGAGAAAAGGAGGGCTCTTGAGCCAAGATCCTCACCATGGAACTTCAATGGAAGTTGTGAGCTTTGTAGGAGTTGTTCTTCATAGGTGACCTCTTATTACTCTTCTCTTGCTTTTCTTGTTATCTTTGATGTATTATCCCCACTTGGAATTATTTATAAACCTAACACTTGAGCTATATATGTATGAGTTGTTCTTAGATTTGATTTGAGTATTGATTTATTCTTTAACTTGTGTATGATTAATCTTGTATTGTGATAAGCATATGTATGGAGGATTATAAATTGATGTGTATGTGTGGACGAGATTAGGAGTAGATTAACCTAATGATGTAGGAGTAGTTGTAATCAAATATCTCATTTGTGTATGTATGTTTGTGATGGTTTAACTTGCCATATTTGAAATGATTTGAGTGAATGAGAGTTGGGATTGTGGTTGGATAACTTTTCGGGCATAGTATTGAGTCTATTGACTACTTAGCTCTATTGAATGGATGAAGCTTATGCATGATCTTGCTAGGATAACTTTGGTTCTATGTTCTTGTGCTTAATGGGTCTTTGACCAAAGACACAATTGCTCTTCCATAACTTTGGTTGAGTAATGAATTGATTTTGGTAATTCCCTAATCAAGAAAACGAACCCTTTACTTAAGTTAAATGGTGTTCTACAATGTACATGAATTGCATCGCGTGTTTGGTAAACTTATTTCCCTTGTTTGATCATATCTTGCATCTTACCAAGCCACCATTATTTTCATAGCTATAGTGTATTGCCTTTAGGAATAGAATAACTTAGTAAGAGTAGACTAACTTAGAAAGGTAAACACCCGGTTACATTTCTATCTTAGTTTCATGCCTTTAGTTTTAGGTTCATTTCACTCACCTCTCTCACACTGAACGCGCTATTTGTGTCATCGGAAAATTTCAATTGGAAAAGATATTTATAAGAAGTCTTACATAATGTGTTCTAAAGTTTGAAAACTAGTAAAATGGCAAGCGAGGGTATCATCCATATAGAGCTGTCATCCGTCGATCGTTTCATGTTTTAGTTATTATTGAAAGCAATGTAAATAAGATTATGGCAAGGGTGAGAGTGGTGTATGTGAAGTGTAACATGTTCTGTATGTGTGTGTGTGTGTGGGTGTGTGTGTGTGTGTGTGGGTGTGTGTGTGTGTGTGTGTGTGTGTGTGTGTGTGTGATAAGAGCATAAAAATAAAGATAAGAACAATAAGAGAAACTGGAGGGATGAGAATGGTGGTTAAATGAGATAAATGTAAAAATAGGGTGGATAGGAGAGATGCAAGAAAATGAACACAAAAGGTACTCATGACCACCACAACATTCACACCACTCATAATAACTAACGGCACCGACGATTCGAGCATTGGTTCAACCTAGCCTAAAGTACGACCTTTAGATATGGAAATGTAGAGAGTCGTCTAGTGCTTTAAAGCTATTCACCGAGAGTGTATCGCATAAGCAACTACTAAAGACCACGTTAAGCACAATTATTAGAAAGATACAATTAGGATCAACCATCAACTACTGCTCACATGTCACGTGTAAGCAACTACCAATGGAAGCATTAAGCATGAAAGGGGACCCCCGACCACTACTCACTGAGAGTGTATCATGTGAGTAATAACTAAGAGTCGCAACCCTCGATTGCTACTCACCGAGAGCGTATCACATAAGCAATGCCCAAGGATCGCATAAAGCGTGTAGGTTTATAGAACTGAAACCCACAAATGCATGGTGTGTGCTCTTCATAAATTTCACCCAAACAACCAAAAATACTCAAATCAATCCGTAACATGCATTTTGGATAATCCATCAACATACGAGCAGTCATGGGATATTTAATTAATCTACTCCTAAATTACGTTAATCTACTCCTAATCCCAATCATGAACACATACCAATTTCTGCCCTACATGAACATGAATGTAAAGACAAAAGCTATCCTTGAACATGCATATAGAGTTAGTGTATCTATTTCATACAAGTCAAGTGTTGCATTTTTAGCATTTGAATGGGACATTACTAAAAGAAATCAAATACAATTCAATCAAATAAATGTAACTAGTGTTAGGTTTACATATTTCCCTAATGAGGATACACATCAAACAAGAAAATAACAAAAAGAAGAGTAAAAGGGGAAACCCAATTGTCATCTAAAGTCTCCATTATCCATTGAAGCTCCTCTTCCTCCTCTTGGACAAGGTAGGGTGCTCTTTCCTCTTGAATCTCCTCCAAAGATGGCTAGGTGAAAGTAGAATGTGGTGGTGGAGAGGCAATCCATGGAAGAAAAACCTCCATGGATGCCTTTTAAAGCTCATCTCTCTCTTGATTTGGTGAAGAAGATGAAGTGTGGAGAGTTGTGGATCTAGGTTAAGGTGGATGATGAGTTCATGGGTCTTGTGAAGAAAATGGTGTATTTATAGGCTTGGAAGGCAAGGGCATGATGGTCTAGGCATGAAAGGACAACATTGCCCCAATAAAAATTACCTAAAAACCATCCTTAGGCTATTCTCGAAAGACCACGACTTGTAGTTCGCGGGTAGGTTCGCGGGTTGGTTCGCGGGTAGGACCTGCGTAGTGACCGGTGCACTGCCCGTGCATCAGTCACTAAAATATGCATAACTCCCTCTAGAAGACTCGTAATTGCAATACATAAAAACCGCTGTAAACTAGAGTTCCGGGTCTTTCAAAATATATACATATCAAAATGTAGTTCGATCTGAGAAAGGAGATATGCCCCTTCGAAGTTGGATGTTCTGCATGAGCTTTTTACAATTTCAACCCTTTTGCCTCCAAATCTTCTTTTTGCCTGAAATTGCCCGCATTGACTAGAATAGAGCCATTAGACACCAAAATATGCTCAAAAACAAGTTAAAGGATATGGAATTGAGGGCCAAAACATATAACAATTTGGCACGATCGCACACTACATTATGCTTACACTTCACACACACCATTCTAACCATTTTTGCATTCTATTTGCATTGCTTTTATATAAACTATAGAGCTAGACATAGTTGATGTATTCCACCTCTTTGTGGGAACGACTCTTGCTTACTCGCTATAGTAGTCATTTGACTCATGCATTTGCGAGGTAATTAGAATAGATAAATATTTTTGATGACTTAACGGGTAGGGAAGTGCACCATGCCACCTCAGTAGCCCATGGAGGTGCATGGCCTCCACGGGGGCAGAGGGGTGCCTTTCCCGTGGAAGCCATCATACTAGGAGTTATAGCTTAGCCTATAAATTGTTAGGTTTTAGATTTGTGGGCTTGATTCCATAACAAAACACTCTTTGTTTGTATTGCTTAGTTGCTTAGATGGTTCATGATTGGATCGAGCTTCAAAGAAGGAAAGCAACTTCGTATGCAAAGTTCATCTTCAAGAGGATAGGTGCTTACTTGGATGCTAAGGTATCAAGATTCTTCTTCCTCTTCCAAGGCGTAGGCGCACACACATACACACATTGCATTCATATGTGTCCCTGCATCCTTATGCCAAATTAGTATAACATATTCACACACACTTATTGAAGTATGCACATGCATTAGATTTAATTTGACCACTTTTGTAAAATTGCATGTTCTAGGACTATCTCTACGAAATGGCATACTTGTGTGTTCTTGTGTTTATTTGTTTATGTTTATGTGATATCAAACTTGAATTTTTTTCTCATATTATTCTTTATTGAGTTCCAGTCATTTTGGTTTCTCATTCATTAGTTTTCAAGTTCCGAGTTGGAAGTTATGAAACTTTTCGTGTCTTTATCGTGCATGGTTTTCGTCTTTGTTTATCAAGTCGATTTCCATATATTTTGTGAAATTTTTGTTAACGTCCATGTTAGTAAGGGAGTCCCGGTTTGTAATCCAAAAAGGGATTTGAAATTGGAGTTAGGAGGCCAAAATACGGTCTAAGAATGCAGGTGGTGCTCGAGGGAAGAGAGATGGCAAAAGTGCCATTTGCACCTCTTCCCCATTGAGGTGTGTGGGCCCCAAGGGAAAGGGATGCCCTCTACCCCCATGGAGGCCACGTGCCTCCATGGGAGGCTGAGGTGACATGCCTTCATTGGTTGTTAGAGTCCATCTCCTCTCCAACTCATTTCCCTCCATTTATATTCAAGTTTCGTGCAGAAATTTTGAAGAACTTTTGCATTTTTGTTTTGGTGATATCTCTCTCAAATCAACTCTGATTTTAGAGTTTCAAAAGCCTAAATTTGTAGTCTTGAAGAGCGAAAAAAGTACCAAGTATTTTCAGAGTCAAATGAAGTCCAAAATTTTCGTACTGATCTGATCTTCATTCGTGTGTTCATCTTTTATAAGCGAATCATCTTCTCTTCGTTTTTCTTTTATGATCAACTTGATGGATCTTCTTATTTGATTGAATTAAAATATTTAGAATGATTTTGATTCAACTTTTGGACTTGTTTTGTTTGAGTGATTTTCGAAATTAGCTCTTGTGATTTTGATTGAACATTGTTTTAACTAATTTTGGAGAACATGAACTTGAATCTAGAATCTCTTTGTGATTTGATCTTGATTGTTGATTTCTAGGTTTTAGTCACTTGTTCTAGAACTAGGATATTTTTACTATGATCTCTATCATCTAAATCTAGTTCTTGTTTTGTTGAATATGTTGAGGATTTCAAGTGTTAACTTGTTCACTTGATTTCAAAGCTAGTTTTGTGATTTTTATTGATAACTTGTTGTTCTAGCTTTGATTGACATGTTTAGGTTTCTAGATATTTTTGTGAATTGTTTTGATTGCCTAATCTAGATCTCTAATCACATATTCATAAGAATTAGTTACATTTGCTTGTGAGCCTGATTTGTGTAAATCTAATTCTTCATAGAGTTTGTTTGATCTACTTGCTCTATTTTCTTGTGATTGCGTCATGATTGCATGTTTGCATTTCACTTAGATCATTGCCTTGCAAAAGGTAGGAAGTCTCATTTGGAGTGTGAAGCTTCAATTTGAGCAAGGAAGTCTCTTGTTAAGGTGTGAAGCTTTAACTTGAGCAAGGACGTCTCATTTGGAGTGTGAAGCTTCAAGTTGAGCAAGGAAGTCTTGGCTAGGATTGTGAAGATCTAGATAGTCAAGCAAGGAAATCTTCCTAGAGGCATGTGAAGTGTCTTAGATAGGGATTTGCTTTCTAGTGGCATGTGAAGTGCTATGGTTAGGGAGTAGGCAATGCTTTCATGAGGGTAGGTTAGAATGGGACGATCCAATAGGGTGGATCATGTGTATTTATTGCTTGAGGGTGTACATTCTACCATCTAGTGAAAGATAGTGTTGCTGGTGGTTGCGGTATCAACCCGTGGATGTTTCCTCATTTTAAGGTTTCACCACGTAAATATCTCTTGTGTTGATTTTTGCATTTAGTTTCTTTACTTACATTAACTTGTATTGTTTTAACATTTGCTTGATTGAATTTACTTTGACTTGTTAAAGCAATTTACTTCTTAAAGGCTCTAAGTGTACTTAATTTGGTTATGTGAAAAAGAAGTGTAAGAAATTGAGCATATACACATTCACCCCCCCTAGGTATATTTTACAATATAAGTGGTTAAGGGAATTTCAATTGGTATCAGAGAGGGTGTCTTGAAGTAATTAGATAGATCCATATTATAGTGTTTGTGTTTTGTTTTTTTGTGAAAAAAAAATCATGATTGATACTATGGGTGATTCGATGCCAGAAATTGCTTCTAGTACTAGGCCTCAATTCTTTAATTAGATCCATGAGTTAGGTAGAAGACAAAGAGGAGTCCTCAGATGATTGTGAATATACTAGCAATTGCATTGCTCACTCGACTATATATGAAGGAAGATTTGAGGATAGTAGTGAAGACTCCTCAAGTAACGAGGAAAGTGAATACTCTTACAGTAGTGAAGATAGTGAAGTCTCCTCCAATTATGAAGAGATAAAAGCTTCCTCAAATCATGATGAAACGAGCTTCAATGACAAGATCCTTCAACTAACTAGTGAAAATGTTAAGAAGAATGATGAGAACAACAAGTTGAAGTTGATCAATGCCAATTTAGTGGTGACAATTAAAGTTCTTGACAATGAAAAGAAGATGTCTTTAAAGAAGATGAGCAAGCAAAGTGAAGTCATCAAGGAGCATGTAAAGACCATTGAAAAATATTTTTCAAAGGTGGAGGAAAGTGTTCAAGAGCTAGATGATTTGAAAGAAGACTTTACTATGAAGTTGTTTGCTATGGAGGGAGAGATTAAGTGAAAAGAGAACACTTTGACTATCTTGAAGACAAAAGGTGTGTGAGCTTAAAGATGAAGTCAAAGCTCTCAAAGAGTCTATTAATGGCATGAAAATTTGAGCCATTAAGCTTGATTAAGTAATAAAACTTGGAAAGCACCATGGAGATATGAGTGGCTTGGGTTTTGTAGAAGAAGTTAAGAAGACTTCTACGACCAAGAACAAGTCAAGAAAGTCCAAGAAGAAGAAAGACTCAACTACTATCCTTCCAAAATCAAAGACAAAGACAAGAAGAGCTATGGAACTTCTCAACCAACTTCTTAACCAAAGCATGCGCACCTAAAAGGTAATTTTTCTAGATTCATTCCGGTTTGTGATTATTGTAATGTGGTTGGTCACATTAGGCCTAGATGTTATGTATATATTAGGCAATGCAAACTAGGAAATATGAAACATGTCAAAGATGTGGAAAAGTTACCTAATTATTCTCCTAAACATGTGTTTAAGTCTAGAGCTAGACATAACATCTCTAGTTTTTCCCGGTTTGTCATTTTTGCAATGTTGTAAGGCATATCAAACCTAAATGCTACAAGTATATTAGACAATGCAAACTAGGGAATGAGATGCATGCTAGTGAGATGAAAAGACTTCATTTCGTTGTTTCTAAACATGTTAAGGCGTTAGAGACTACGCATGATGAACATGTTAATAAAAAGAAATCAATAAGGAAGGTTTGGGTTAAGAAGAACAATATGCATGCTAGTGAGTTGAACAAATCTTGTTTGAAAGATTCTAAACATGATAATAGTTTTGATGCTTTGAAAAATGTGCATATTGATCATGGTCATGTAAAGAAACTTACTAGGAAAGTTTGGATTAAGAAGCATGATGTGAAAAAGATTCCTAGTCATTCTTATAAACATGTTGATATTGATAAATCTTTGAATGTTGTGCATAATAATGATAAACATGTGAAGAAGAATGTCAAGAAGATTTGTATGGATGAGAATGTGGAAAAGCATGATGGTCATATACCTTGTCTTGATGAAATATTTGTGCGTGGCAATAATGATGAGTTTAATATGAGTGATATTTTCATGAAGAAGATAGTTGATGATTTATCTTCTAGATTTCATATTGCCATGTATAATAATGATCGTGATGTTGTAGTGATGGTTCACCTAAGACCAATATGGTCAAAGGTGAGTGCTCTTATGCATGATTGAGTAGCACATATGAAAATATTTTTTTTGTTCTTGTTCGATAAGAGTTCTAAGTTTGATGCTTGACTAAGCTATTTGTAATATGCTAGGTCTAGTATTCAAACTTGGTGTCTCTAGTCAATACATGAACTTAATATTCTCATACTTTTGCTATGATAGTCGAAATTTGTTGTTTAACTCTAATGAAGTCCATTTTTGGAATCTACATGGTGTTGATTATTTATTAAGACTTTTTGAGAAAGTCATTTTTTTGTGTTTAAGTTGAAATGTTAAGTTTTATATTCTTGGGATGACACACCAACAAGTTGTTGTCATGAGGAAAAAAAAGCCAAGAGAGCTCATAAAAGGGTGAAGACTTTGCATTTGATGAAAAATGATTGCCAAGGTATTTCTATATCCTAATGCTTGCATTCCTGGTTTTTCATCTCTCAACTCATTATTTGCACTACATCATGAAGCATGTAATTTTACAGAAGTAAGTATAGTGTTCATATGGTTCTCATTGATATTTGCTTTCTAAAGATCTTTTGGTGATGTTGTTCACAAAGGTCTTGAACATGATGAGTGAATTTTTTGTTTGAATGATGAGTGGCATATTTTTGAAAAATATGAGCTTCATATTCTTTAAAAGCTACTCTCTTGAGAAGTAATGATCTTAAGCAAGTCTCTTTGTATTGCGTTTAGGTCATGCACTTTTAAGACTTAAAACTTGGTTTTCAAAAGTGCACACTTTGCTTCTCTCATATGTTTAGTTTGAGTAATTTGAGTTTGAAGATATGTGAGTTATGAATGCAACTTGAAGTCTTTTGACAAGTACATTAACTGATGACCTATGGTTAGTTTCCATTTTGCTTCAACTACTACATAGAACTCAACGAGTACCTTAATGAAAAGGACTACATTATGAAGCTTGTAATTTTAGAGAAGTAAGTACAGTGTTCATATGATTCTCATTGACATTTGCTGTTTAAAGATCTTTTGGTGATGTTTTTCACAAAGGTCTTGAACATGATGTGTGAATTGTTTGTTTAAATGATGAGTGGCATATTTTTGAAAAATATGAGCTTCATATTCTTTGAAAGCTACTCTCTTGAGAAATAATGATCTTAAGCAAGTCTCTTTGTATTGCTTTTAGATCATGCGCTTTTAAGCCTTAAAACTTGGTTTTCAAAAGTGCACACTTTGCTTCTCTCATATGTTTAGTTTGAGTAAGTTGATTTTGAAGATATGTGAGTTATGGATGCACCTTGAAGTCTTTTGACTAGTACATTAAAGATGACCTATGATTAGTTTCCATTTTGCTTCAACAACTGCATAGAACTCAACGAGCACCTTCATGAAAAGGAGTACATCATGAAGCTTGTAATTTTAGAGAAGTAAGTATAGTGTTCATATGATTCTCTTTGACATTTGCTTTCTAAAGATCTTTTGGTGATGTTGTTCACAAAGGTCTTGAACATGATGTGTGAATTGTTTGTTTAAATGATGAGTGGCATATTTTTGAAAAATATGAGCTTCATATACTTTGAAAGCTACTCTCTTGAAAAGTAATGATCTTAAGCAAGTCTCTTTGTATTGCTTTTAGATCATGCGCTTTTAAGCCTTAAAACTTGGTTTTCAAAAGTGCACACTTTGCTTCTCTCATATGTTTAGTTTGAGTAAGTTGATTTTGAAGATATGTGAGTTATGGATGCACCTTGAAGTCTTTTGACTAGTACATTAAAGATGACCTATGATTAGTTTCCATTTTGCTTCAACAACTACATAGAACTCAACAAACATCTTCATGAAAAGGACTACATCATAAAGCTTGTATTTTAGAGAAGTAAGTATAGTGTTCATATGATTTTCATTGACATTTGCTTTCTAAAGATCTTTTGGTGATGTTGTTCACAAAGGTCTTGAACATGATGTGTGAATTGTTTGTTTAAATGATGAGTGGCATATTTTTGAAAAATATGAGCTTCATATTCTTTGAAAACTACTCTCTTGAGAAGTAATGATCTTAAGCAAGTCTCTTTGTATTGCTTTTAGATCATGCGCTTTTAAGCCTTAAAACTTGGTTTTCAAAAGTGCACACTTTGCTTCTCTCATATGTTAAGTTTGAGTAAGTTGATTTTGAAGATATGTGAGTTATGGATGCACCTTGAAGTCTTTTGACTAGTACATTAAAGATGACCTATGATTAGTTTCCATTTTGCTTCAGCAACTACATAGAACTCAACGAGCACCGTCATGAAAAGGGTGCACATTTTGGTTATGCAGTCACACAATGTAGGAAAGGGCTACACCATTATGATGAGTGAAAGCCATCATGAAGTGTATATGTTTATGTTAAAAGAAAATAAGGAAGTGTTGAAAAGAATCAATAAAAAAAAATCTTTGATTCAAAGCCTAAAAAAAAGGCTAAAATGAGTATAGTTGAAAATTATGATTGCTCGGGTTGAAAAATAGAATTGGGATGACAAGCCATATGCACACACATGCTCATATGTTGAAATCTATTCTCTTAAAAGCAAAAATTCCTTATGATAATCGGTTTGACCTTTTATGGAAAAGCTTAAGATGAATAGATGTTGATATGGTTTGCATGTTGATGATCCAATTACTCCTTTCTATATGTTTGAAGCAAATCCACACACTATTTTGCTTTCAAGTGATTTTGATATGCTAGCAATTTTAAAAGTATTATGAGAGAGATTTAAAAGCTTGGTGTATCTCTGATAGTTTGTGGAGCTTATATTGTTGAATTTCTTTAAAATTGCTGAATTGTGTGATTGTGTGGATATCATTGTGAACAATATCCTATCTTGATCTTAGATAGAGCACTTATCAATGGGGAGCATTGTATGATAGACATTGTTCTCTTTTATGATATGTTCACATGATTTTATTTTGATAAAAAACATGACATAATTGAACATTGAAAATGTATGTTACTTATCCCCTATATTTGTCTCTTTTCCTTTGATTATCCCTTGTTCGTTTCTTTGACTATTCCTTGACAAAAAGGGGGAGAAATGTATACCTTACCATGTGTGAGAGAAATGTACCTCATGTGGGAGAATGTACCTCTTTGTGGATTATTGACCTTCTTTTATTAAGGGGTAGAATTCTTTTCTTAAGAGGGAGTAAAGAATTCTTGTGTGTTGAGGTTAAGAAACTAAATGAGTGCTTTAAAGTGAACTTTTATATGAGAGAGGGGGAGTCTTGTTTGTTTTTATGGATATATCTCACCAATCTTCTTTGAAGAAGATTTCTTGTTTGTTTGGTTGTGTTTTTTTTTTTTCATAGGTGCCTTGATGATTACAGAGGAGAATCTTGAAGACTCATGAAAACTTGAAGATATTGTAGCTTATGGTTCTCTTTGTAATGTGAGGATGTGAGAATGCAATCAACTATGATTCAGTTTGAGTGATCATTGTATGGTGAGGTTGAGGTTTTGTCATTGAATAGCCAAAGGGGAAGATTGTAAGGTTTTAGATTTGTGTTTGCTTGATTTCATAACAAAACACTCTTTGTTTTTATTGCTTAGTTGCTTAAGTGGTTCGTGATTGGATCGAGCTTCAAAGAAGGAAAGCAACTTTGCATGCAAAGTTTGTCTTCAAGAGGATATGCGCTTACTGGGATGAGAAGGTATCAAGATTCTTCTTCCTCTTACAAGGCGTAGGCGCGCACACACACACACATTGCATTCATATGTGTCAATGCATCATTGTGCCAAATCAGTATAACACATTCATACACAGTTATTGAAGTATGCACATGCAGACAAGTTGGAAGGATCATAACGCATTGCCGGACCAGCAGGATATGGATCCTACTACATTGCTTGGCCAGGAACAAACATTCTGCCATGACTTTCCAACGTTCAGTATCTGAAGATATACTACCCATAAAATGGCTTTATCTCATTTAAAGATTACTTTAAATTCGCTATTTTTCTAAGTTTTTAGCCTTTGATAGCATTGTTTAAATTCATGATTCTCATTAATAAAATAACCTCTACGAAGTTGATGCCTATCTTTTGTTTATAACTAAGTGTTTCGGTACGAAAAAGCCCTCGAGAAGGCAATGTAGAAAAAAGAATCGCTGATCTGATTTTCTCAGCAAATTACCAGAAGGAAAAGATAACCTTGTAGCGCTAAAACCGTTTCATTACAGAGAAAGTGTTCGAGAGGTGTTAATCATTGGATTTAAACCAGCAGAAAACGTCTGCCGAACTGACTAGTGTAAGGCACTTTCAGTAATCCGATCACCTCACAGTGCAAGAGCCGTTTCACTAGGAAGAAAGCAATGGAGTTAGCGTTAAAATTCGAACACTATAAAAAACATTGCTAACTTGATTAGGTGCAACACACTATAATAAATTCGGCCACCTTGCAGTGCAAGGGCCGGTTCACTTCGAAGAAAGCACCTGAGATAAAGTTAAAAGTTGGAGCTTGGTACAATAGAAGATGCTACTATCCTGATTTGTGTAGCAAACATTATCAGTAATCTGGCCAACCCTTGCAGCGGTAAGAACCCAAGAGACGTCTCTGGTAGCTTGCTTAGGAACACTCGGTGTAGGGTCTTGATACGTCTTGACTAATACTAAGTATAATACATGTCAAATCAAGCTAAGTTTGTCAGCCTAAGTACCCGGAAGCTTGCATGCTTCAGCGAGAAAAAGGATCTAAAAACTAAGAGATAGGGTTCGAGATGTCTTGCAAGGCAATCAGATAAGATAAGCTGAAGACTAGCAAACAATTATACAAGTATGAAAATGAAAATGGCATGGAAAAGTACAATATTCATTGATTCATAAAATAGCTATAGATGAATGATCGCTCTACCAATGTTGACATTTAGAGCTCTATTTTCCTATCGGTTGTTGTCGTTTTAGAGCGTTTTTGTGTATATAAAGTGTGTGTTAGCCATGTGGAGGTAAATGACCCCTAAAAAAGGTGTCTGTACCTAAAGTGATGAAAAGAGGGCAAAATAGAGCAAATATATGTTAAAGAAGACACCGTGTGAATGAACCCGTGGGCAGAAGCCATGCTCAACTCCAGTACTTAGCGCAAGTTGGTTACCATGGGAAGGAACCCGCGAAGTAGAAGACAAGAAGCTGCGAAAAAAGACCAGTAGTCTATGTGAGAACAAGCTTTATGGTCTTCTAGAGGGGAGTAAAGAATTCTTATGTGTTGAGGATAAGATGAAATTCCTTAATATTATAGTGTCAAATATACTTGGGGGGGGGGGGGGGGGGGGGGTGAATAGGTATAGTCACAAAACCCTTGAAATTTCTTTTTATTCACAAGCTAGACAATTTCACAAGGAAGCTTTAAAAAGTATATTGATTCAACAAAACAATATGAATACAATTAAGCAATGGATGAATCAATACAAATTCAAAGTAAGTCAAGATAATAAAACAAAAATCAGCACAACGGGTTTTTAGTGGTAAAACCTCAAAAATGAGGAAACATCCATGGGTTGATACCATCACCACCGGCAAAAAGCAAATCACTATGTCAAATAGGTGATACACACTCAAGAAGCAATCAACACAAGATTCACTCTCCAAGCTATCTACACCTATTTTACCCTTGGGCCTAGTGAACTTACTATGCCAGCTTCCTATCCAAGACCTCACGTCTCTAGGAAGATACCTTGCTAGTCTATCCAAGTCCTCCCGACTTTAGACAAGAATTCCACACTTAGTTATCCTGATCACCCCGATCCTAACCAAGATTTCACACTTAGCTATCCAAATCACCCAGATCCTAGCCAAGACTTCCAATGCACAACTTGAAGAATCACTCTCTAAATGTGACTTCCAATGCCCAAATCGAAGAATCACTCTCCAATATGAGGCAACCACCCTCTTCACAAGTCAAATGATCTAAGTGAATGCAAATGATGCAAACACAATGCAAATAGAGCATATAGATCAAACACACTCTATGAAGAATTAGTTTTTGCATATATCAAGCTCATAAGCAAATGTAACTAATTCTTATGAACATTGATCGAGCAAAAAATGTCATACATTTTGGACCTTATATCCTTTCTCTTTCTATCGTTCTTAGGTGTTTTTATGTGTATTTATGGCTCTTTTTGTTGGTATTACAGGCATTAGGTGAAAAATCAAGAGGCGGGACAAAAAGGACAATTGGTGCAAAGATTGGTGAAGAAGGCCATTGTTCACGGGTAGCAAGGGTAGCATACCCGTGCACTACCCATACACTACCCATACACCGGAAGAGGAATGCTATGGAAACCAAAGTGCATGGGTATTACCCATGCACAACCCATGTAATCCACAAAGACCAAGGAGCAGATCCTCGGGCAAGAGTCAACTGCACGGGTAACCTACCCGTGTACAACCCGTGCATATTGCACAAAACATGAAGAAAAATGAAGAGTGCAGGGGTACTGCACAGGTACCTTACCTGTGCTATACCCGTGCTATACGTGCATCAGGTGCAGCCACGTCATCCATTGCAGACCTACTTTTGGAAGCCCTTTATATACATCTTGTTGTCATTACGAAAAGCTGCTCTTCTTTTTCCCATTTTCTCTCTCTTCTACTCTCTAATCTCTCTTACATCACTAACCCTAGATTGAGGAATCATTCCTCACCAAGTCTAACCATCATCCTCATCATCTATTCAAGGACACTTAGAGATTAGATTCAAGCTTGAAGGAAGGAGAATGTCTACATGAGTCTTCTCCTTCTCTCTTCTCCTATTTATTTGTTTGTATTTATCATGAGTAGCTAGATATCCCAGTAAGGGATTGATGTGAACACTTATGGATGTTGGGCTTTGTAATGAACTTTATTTTCTCTAAAAATCTATCAATTATGTTTCAGTCACTGTTTTAATTGCTTTCCTTAATTAGTTGTCTTTGATTGTACACACCCCTCTTTGATAATTGATTGAGGGAATTAATTGAGTAGGTCACTAGGTATACACTCTATTTGGTCTTCGTAAGCTCACTTGAATGGAAGGGTCAAACGAGAGTACACTCCATGAGTTATACCTGGACTTAACAATCTCAATCATTATCTAATCTCGAATGGGTAATTGATTCTATACACTCTAGGTCGGTTGCTTGTAAGAGGTTAAGCACCAATACTATACACTCTAGGTTAGTGGTTTTATAAAGAGGTTGGTCCCTTAATTTGATAGATGTGCATTCATGGAAAATCCTAAGTGAGTGGTCAATGCTATACACTCTAGGTTGACCGTTTTGTAGGGAAAAATCGATATAAAACGCAGCGGAAGAAACGAAAAATAGATTTCGTATGGTTTTAAAATTTTTCTTAAAGTTGAACCTTAACCTTTTAATTAATTAAACTCAAATATATACGATTAGAGTTAAATACCTCCTGACGCGTGATCCGATTGACTTACGTCGATTGGTAATCCGCAAAATCTTTTCCAATGCCCGTGAACAGTACCCACGTGAACAGTGATCGTGAACAGTACCCGCCGTGAACAGTGATTGTGAACAGTACCCCCGCCGTGAACAGTGATCATGAACAGTACCGCGAGATCTTCCAATCCGAACACGTACGTGAATCACCTAGGAGTGTGGTCTCCCTTTTTCTTTGAATTGCAAACCTGAGAATGGATGAACAAAGTTTTCTTTTTCTTTTGTTAGTCACAAAACAATCAAAAGAAGACAAAAATTATTCCGGTCACTTTTGAGTTCTCAATCTTATGATCGAAACTCGCGTGAACCTAATTCGATGTTGTACACACAAGCTTATTGATGAACTAGCAATCAGTGTACTATCAAAGAATAATCTCTTCTCTCTTTTATGTTTAGTAGAATAAAAATTATCCTTTTCTATGAATTGAGAAGAAGAAGAAAAATTGAATCATTCAATCAACTATGGTGGCCGAATTCTATACGTGGTATTATATAGGTGGCCAAAATTTTGCTTTCTCTTCTATTTAGGATTGCCGAAATCTTCCTCTAAATGGACTAGGGTTGCCGCAAATCACATACCAAAAAGAGTTTGTGTTGCACCCTAATTTCGATCAACCTTTAGACTTCAAAACCTAATCCAACCCATAGATATTTTTATTCTTTTATTGACTAAATAAAAAGACTTCTTATTTGATTAAATAAATAAAATTAATTATTTATTTTCTTATCAAACAAGTCTTTTACTTTTAATATACTACTACCAATAGTATAACTTTAGGAAATATATTTCCTGATCAGAAAAAGATTTGTTTCTTAATTAAACAATTAATTAATAAATTAACTAATTCTTATTTAATTAAAACAATGAAACAAAATAATATATTAGGTTAATATATACACCTTGCCGTCCCACTTATATAAATGGGCCATATATTATTTTCTTATTTCATTTAATCCATTGGACTTTAAATAAAAGCCCACATGTGAACCAGACCCATTCTTACTAAAAGAAACAAGCCCACATGTCTCCTTTTAATATATTAATATAATAGTGCAGCCCATTAATTAAATAATAGACATATTATATTCTTGATATATTGAAAACAATTCTAGATGGACCCTTAAATCGGCCCGGTAAAATATATCAAGTGATCTATGCAAATACGTGTGGATTGGGGATCTTGGCGGGCTATCTAAATTTAAGCTTCAATAGACACAACCTAATCACAATCAACAAATGATTCACTTAGGTCCAATCTATTAATTTTAACTCATTCCACTAAAGAGCTAAAATTGAACTTTTAAATAAAGATAGAATAAGAAGATGTTTCTCATTCATACCCTAGACAATCTTATAGGAGATGGTGTATCCTCGTGAATAATATCAGTAATTGCCAAGAGCTCATAGACCGCCTATAGCTCTCCAAGTTACCATATTTCCTCATATGACCACATTTCGAACTTGGATACTTTGACTTGTTCAGAAGCCATGTTTTCAATAATCATTATTGAAAACTCAACGTTGAGATTTAATATCCAATACCTCAAAACATCCATATGATGATATTATACTCTCATTTAATAAATGGAGCCACGATGTCCATATCTATAAATGAAGTCCTCTATCGATTAACAAATGTATACCACCAAACTATCGAGGATAGACTATGCTATATAATCGTACTCATTGATAGCTCTAATGATAACACTTGCAACCATAAGTCCATCATTTATCTCAGGATTAAGATAGACTCTCCGATTGTCCTCTTTAATGAAAAGACTTATATCTAGTGACGGCTCTAGATAAAGTATTTCATTGTGATCCAGTTCAATGCACCTAGTGCACTAGATTCTTTTACTCGAAAACCTTTCGATGATTTTAGACTCATCATATTCATTTGATCCCACTCAAATGCTAGTAAAAGAATTCTACAACTTTAACAAGATAGAGGTGCCCAACCTTTAACTTAAGTTGTGAACGTTATTCAAGACTAACTAAAGAATTGTGTCTACCTCATACATATCCGGATGTATGAACAATTCTTCATGTCTCATAGTCTTTTGACCTTATGATTATTTACCTTGACAATTATAATAATAAATGCTATAAGTAATTGTAAGAATCAGAATTCACTTTATTAATATGAGAAGATTGTCAATTACAATATTACACTCTTGCTATTGAGCATAATCCTAACAATCTCCCACTTGCTCTATAGCAAGTGTGTCATATCTCTCATTCCCATGTTCTCTAGATGTCCATCAAAGCTCTTCTAAGGTAGAGCCATTGTGAAAGGATCCGCTAGATTTTCTGCTGACGCAATTTTGGTGATCGTCACGTCTCCCCTATGAACAATTTCCCTCAAAAGTGATACTTCCTTTCAATCTGTTTACCTCTCTTATGACTTCTTGGTTCTTTTGAATTAGCCACTACACCACTGTTGTCACAGTGTATAGTGATCTGCTTATTCGCACTAGGAACCACTTCTAAGTCAATCAAGAATTGGCGGAGCCAAACAGCCTCTTTGGCAGCTTCGCATGCAGCAACATACTCAGCTTCCATGGTGGAATCAGCAATACAAGATTGCTTGATACTCCTCCATATGACTGCTCCTCCTCCAATGGTAAACACAGATCCTGATGTGGATTTTCTGGAGTCAGAATCCGACTTGAAATCAGAATCTGTATACCCAATGGGAATTAAATCCCCTCCAGAGTATACAAGCATATAATCTCTAGTTCTCTTGAGACACTTGAAAATATGCTTGACTGCCATCCAATGATCAGGACCAGGTTTCGATTGAAACCTGCTAACTATGCCAACAGCAAAACAAATATCTGGTCTAGTATAGAGCATTGCATACATGAGACTTCCAACTGCCGAGGCATATGGAACTCTACTCATGAATTGCTCTTCATGCACATTCTTAGGTGCTTGACCCTTAGAAAGTTTGATTCCATGTCTAAAAGGTAACATACCTTTCTTGGAATCTTGCATGGTGAATCTAGACAAGATTTTATCAATGTATGAAGCTTGGGATAATGCAATCGTTCTATTCTTTCTATCTCTTATTACTTGGATACCAAGAATATAACTTGCTTCTCCTAAGTCCTTCATATCAAATTGTTTTGCTAACCATTCTTTCACTGATGTCAATACACCTACATCATTTCCAATGAGTAGTATATCATCAACATAAAGAATGAGGAAAACCAACTTGTCGCCTTTGATCCTCTTGTATACACAAGGTTCGTCAGGGCTTTGAATAAATCCAAAACCCTTTACAGCTTGATCGAACCTTATGTTCCAGGACTGGATGCTTGCTTTAGTCCATATATGGACTTTTGCAACTTGCTTACTCTTTCTTCTTGGCCTTTTTCAATGAATCCCTCTGGTTGTATCATGTAGATGCTCTCGTCAAGACTTCCATTAAGGAAAGCTGTCTTGACGTCCATTTGCCAAATCTCTAGGTCTACAGATGCTGCAATGGATAAGAGTATCCTAATGGATTTAAGCATGGCCACAGGTGAGAAGGTTTCCTCGTAATCGATACCTTCTTTCTGTGTATAACCTTTAGCTACTAGTCTAGCTTTAAAGGTTTCCACCTTACCATCCATACCTCTTTTCCTCTTGTATACCCACTTGCACCCAATGGGTTTTATCCCTTTAGGCAAGTCTACAAGGGACCAGACTTTGTTATTGAACATCGATTCAATCTCGGATTGCATTGCCTTTTGCCAATGACGATAATCAACATCCTCCATAGCTTCCTTGTACGTGTAGGGATCATCGTCATCCAGGAGATTCTCAACAGATTCTCCTAGACCGATATATCTTTCGGGTTGTGTTCTAACCCTCCCACTACGACGAGGAATGGTAGGTTGTTGATCTTGTGCTGGAGTGGAACTTACAATTGGGCTGGGTTGTGAAACCTCTTGTGGAATTGTATCTCCTGACATCTCATTCAGTACAATTCTACTTTTGGGCACAAAATTATTCATATAGTCCTTTTCTAGAAATGAAGCATTTGTTGAAACAAATACTTTTAGATCAGAAGGACTATAGAAATAATATCCTTTAGTTCCTTTTGGATACCCCACAAATATACATGTTTCCGAACGGGACTCCATCTTTTCTGTCTTTCCTTTCAACACATGTGCAGGACAACCAAATATCCTCATGTGTTGTAAACTAGGCTTTCGCCCAGTCCATAATTCATGGTGGGTTTTAGGGACAGATTTAGATGGTACATCGTTTAGAATATATATTGCTGTTTGTAGAGCATATCCCCAAAAAGAAATAGGAAGTGTTGAATAACTCAACATTGATCTAACCATCTCTAAAAGAGTCCTATTTCTCCTTTCTGCTACCCCATTTTGTTGAGGTGTACCTGGTGCAGAAAGCTGAGAAACTATCCCATTATCAATAAGATATTGCTGAAACTCTCCAGATAGATATTCTCCACCACGATCAGATCTCAAGATTTTTATATGTTTCTCAAGCTGATTTTCTACTTCAGCTTTGAATGCTTTGAACATATCAAATGCATCCGACTTATGTCTCATGAGATACACATAACCAAATCTTGAGTAATCATCTGTGAAGGTGATGAAGTACTCATATCCACCTCTAGCTTGAATGCTCATAGGACCACATACATCAGTGTGTACTAGTCCTAAACATTCAATGGCTCTTGCACCTTTGGTATTGAATGGCCTTTTGGTCATTTTACCTTCCAAACAAGATTCACAAGTTGGTAGATCATCAACCTTTAAGTCACTTAAAGGTCCGTCACATACCAATCTTTTAATCCTATTAAGGTTAATGTGACCTAGGCGTAAATGCCAAAGATAGGTTTCATCTTTTGATAATTTTACTCTTTTATGATTAGGTTCCGTTATTTCCGTGTCTAACGAGTGAGAGATATTTCTATGCAAAAAGAATAAACCGTTTTCCAATGTACCTTTGCAAACAACTTTGTCATTCTTACTAATAATAAAAGTTTTATTAAAAGTAACCGAATATCCAAACTTATTTAAACAAGAAACTGTAATTAAATTCCTCTTGAATTGAGGTACATAATAAACGTCTATTAAATCTAAATGCCTACTAGAATCTAAAATAACTCTAATATCTCCCACTGCACTTGCAGACACTAACGTTCCGTTGCCCAATCGCAAATTAACTTCATCTTCATTCAACCTTCTCTTTTCCTGAAACCCCTGCAAGGAATAACAAACATGATTAGTGGCTCCAGAGACTATGATCCAAGAATCAGTAGAATCTGCCATAAAACATGTTTCTAGATAATTAACATTACCTTCTTCCTTCTTTTTTTGGGACTTTGGGCAATCTCTTTTCCAATGTCCCTTTTCACCATAAAGGAAGCATTTCCCTTTGATCTTGGTTACTTTCTTGGTTTCCTTCTTGGTAGGCCCAAGTTGCTTTTTCTTCTGTTGTTTCTTGACCTTCTTACGGGTCTTAACAGTAGCAACTTTACCAACCAAATGAATCTCTTGACCTTTGTTTTTCACAAGGATCTTTTCAGCGCTTTGAACATCTTGCATCAGGCCGTGCAAGGTGTATTCCTTTTTGTTCAAGGTGTAGTCCAACTTGAACTGATCAAAGGAATCTGACAGTGAGTTAACTACCATATAAATTTTGGTCTCACCATCAATCTCAGCACCATTTAGTTCAGCAATATTGAGATGTGCTATGACTTTCATCATGTGATCTTTCACAGATTGTCCAGGTTTCATCCTAAGATTCATAAAAGCAGTCACTGCCTCTCTCTTAGTCATCCTAGACCTCATAGCAAACATTTCGTCTAGAAACATCAATATTTCAGCAGTGGACTCCATTCCTTCATGTTGCTGTTGCAACACGTCCGAGATAGTGGCCATAATGTAACATTTTGCCATATCATCAGAAGTCTTTCACTGCTCATACTCATCTCTTTGCATCACATTAGATTCATTATTAGGAAGGGGTGGTTTAGGAGAGGTCAGAACAAACTTATGTTTTTCACTTTGCAGCAACAACCCAATTTTCCTTTTCCATGTTACGTAGTTATCTCCAGTTAAGGTGTTATCTTTCAGGATGTTCATAAGTGATGGGGTCATGATTTCTGATTAAAACAAAAACATATATAAGTAAATAATCATGATAATAGCACTTTCAAAAATTTATCTTGAATTAAAATAAATAATTCAATCATAAAAATTCAACGGTGATCCAACACCCATAAATATTACGCCTCCTTTGGGAGTTCGCACTATTTACTAGTTAGACTAGGTCCCACCTAATTGTTAACATAACAACCATCGTTTTTAATTTTAGCCTTGTAATTTTTATTAACAAGAACTCTTGGGAGGATATTAATAAAATTACATTGAGTGTGTTACCAAGATATCGACCCTCAATTTTCTCTCACGAAAATCCCTCCTTGGGGAGTAGATTTCGTTTAAGTCAATTGTCTAGTCTATCCTTGTAAGGAAGTATATTGTTAAATTCCATTTATGGACGCCCCTCGAGGGGATTACCAAAAATAATAAAACTCAACTAATCTTGGAGGCCATAGGCGTTCTTGCACACCTTCTCCCACTCAATTATTTAAGGCCTGTGATTAAATCCCAAAGAATGATTTTTACCAAGTTATCTAGATGCCAATTAGATACCTAAATCATTCAATGCATGTTTATACCAAAAGAGATATATGAGTGGCACTCCTATTCTAAAATGTCATGTTATCATACAACAACAAATATTGTAATATTTAAGCAAAAATTAAATAGCAACAATTTTGGCCCATCCTAGAAAAGCAAGTAAATTACAATTGTTAGGAATACAAGATCTTCAGGTGGCCATCAACCATACGCTCATCCCTCGGCCTCCTCCCATGGACGTGCACAGCCCACAACCCCATAAAGGGGCTGCCTTGCGCAGCCCATAAGGCCACACAAGGCTGCCGTGCGCAGCCCACCAAGGATTGGGCTTGCCATGCGCAGCCCAATCTAGTCCTAGGGTGCGCACGATGCTCGTTCTCGGTTCTGGTTGCTTCGTTTTTCTTCGTGTCTTCGAATTTTCAATACCCGAATACATTACATCATATTACGAATAAATTACTGCAGCAATTTTTTTTTTATTTTATTGCAGTAAGATTTACAAAAAAAATACTGCACTTGATTAAAAAAAAAATACTGCACTTATTTTACATACAAAAAAATAAAATAAAACCCTAGCAACTACCAAGAAGGAATTATGGCGATAATAGACCACCCTTCTTGTTACAAATCCGAAACAAAAATTACATTGAAATTCTAGGACCAAAATCGAGCAATAACAATTCACTTTATAAAACATATATAAATCCATACATTCAACATGTAATTATATATGCGAATACCTAGAGTGCCATCTCTTTCTAAAACATGTATAATCACAATAAAAAAGAAATAGATTCACGTATATATACGTTAATTAATTAAAAGGTACAACCAAGGCTCTGATACCAATTGTAGGGAAAAATCGATATAAAACGCAGCGGAAGAAACGAAAAATAGATTTTGTATGGTTTTAAAATTTTTCTCAAAGTTGAACCTTAACCTTTTAATTAATTAAACTCAAATATATACGGTTAGAGTTAAATACCTCTTGATGCGTGATCCGATTGACTTACGTCGATTGGTAATCCGCAAAATCTTTTCCGATGCCCGTGAACAGTACCCGCGTGAACAGTGATTGTGAACAGTACCCCCCGTGAACAGTGATCGTGAACAGTACCGTGAGATCTTCCAATCCGAACACGTACGTGAATCACCTAGGAGCGTGGTCTCCCTTTTTCTTTGAATTGCAAACCTGAGAATGGATGAACAAAGTTTTCTTTTTCTTTTGTTAGTCACAAAACAATCAAAAGAAGACAAAAATTATTCCGGTCACTTTTGAGTTCTCAATCTAATGATCGAAACTCGCGTGAACCTAATTCGATGTTGTACACACAAGCTTATTGATGAACAAGCAATCAGTGTACTATCAAAGAATAATCTCTTCTCTCTTTTATTTTTAGTAGAACAAAAATTATCCTTTTCTATGAATTGAGAAGAAGAAGAAAAATTGAATCATTCAATCAACTATGGTGGTCGAATTCTATATGTGGTAATATATAGGTGGCCGAAATTTTGCTTTCTCTTATATTTAGGATTGCCGAAATCTTCCTCTAAATGGACTAGGGTTGCCGCAAATCACATACCAAAAAGAGTTTGTGTTGCACCCTAATTTCCATCAACCTTTAGACTTCAAAACCTAATCCAACTCATAGATATTTTTATTCTTTTATTGACTCAATAAAAAGACTTCTTATTTGATTAAATAAATAAAATTAATTATTTATTTTCTTATCAAACAAGTCTTTTACTTTTAACATATTACTACCAATAGTATAACTTTAGGAAATATATTTCCTGATCAGAAAAAGATTTGTTTCTTAATTAAACAATTAATTAATAAATTAACTAATTCTTATTTAATTAAAACAATGAAACAAAATAATATATTAGGTTAATATATACACCTTGCCGCCCCACTTATATAAATGGGCCATATATTATTTTCTTATTTCATTTAATCCATTGGACTTTAAATAAAAGCCCACATGTGAACCAGACCCATTCTTACTAAAAGAAACAAGCACACATGTCTCCTTTTAATATATTAATATAATAGTGCAGCCCATTAATTAAATAATAGACATATTATATTCTTGATATATTAAAAACAATTCTAGATGGACCCTTAAATCAGCCCGGTAGAATATATCAAGTGATCCATGCAAATACGTGTGGATTGGGGATCTTGGCGGGCTATCTAAATTTAAGCTTCAATAGACACAACCTAATCACAATCAACAAATGATTCACTTAGGTCCAATCTATTAATTTTAACTCATTCCACTAAAGAGCTAAAATTGAACTTTTAAATAAAGATAGAATAAGGAGATGTTTCTCATTAATACCCTAGACAATCTTATAGGAGATGGTGTATCCTCGTGAATAATATCAGTAATCGCCAAGAGCTCATAGACCGCCTATAGCTCTCCAAGTTACCATATTTCCTCATATGACCACATTTCGAACTTGGATACTTTGACTTGTCCAGAAGCCATGTTTTCAATAATCATTATTGAAAACTCAACGTTGAGATTTAATATCCAATACCTCAAAACATCCATATGATGATATTATACTCTCATTTAATAAATGGAGCCACGATGTCCATATCTATAAATGAAGTCCTCTATGGATTAACAAATGTATACCACCAAACTATCGAGGATAGACTATGCTATATAATCGTACTCATTGATAGCTCTAATGATAACACTTGCAACCATAAGTCCATCATTTATCTCAGGATTAAGATAGACTCTCCGATTGTCCTCTTTAATGAAAAGACTTATATCTAGTGACGGTTCTAGATAAAGTATTTCATTGTGATCCAGTTCAATGCACCTAGTGCACTAGATTCTTTTACTCGAAAACCTTTCGATGATTTTAGACTCATCATATTCATTTGATCCCACTCAAATGCTAGTAAAAGAATTCTACAACTTTAACAAGATAGAGGTGCCCAACCTTTAACTTAAGTTGTGAACGTTATTCAAGACTAACTAAAGAATTGTGTCTACCTCATACATATCTGGATGTATGAACAATTCTTCATGTCTCATAGTCTTTTGACCTTATGATTATTTACCTTGACAATTATAATAATAAATGCTATAAGTAATTGTAAGAATCAGAATTCACTTTATTAATATGAGAAGATTGTCAATTACAATATTACACTCTTGCCATTGAGCATAATCCTAACTCATTTATGAAGGATAGTCTCAAGTGAGTGGCTAATACTATACACTCTAGGTTGGTCATTCAAGAGGGATAAATAATCAATACTGTACACTCTAGGTTGATTACATCAGATCAATGTACAATCATGGAAGTTCATGATTTGCCCACTATTCATTTTTTGGATCCATCAATACCTTAGTTCTCACTAATATCACTCTAACCTAATTGCATTTAGTCTAATTTAACTTAATTGTATCTTAGTAGTTAACTTTTCCAAACAACCCATGACATTTTACTTTTATGCATCTTAGTATTATTAATCCTAATATTATCATCACTATCCCTAATCCCTGTGGACGATACCCTCGCTTGTCTCTGTACTTGTTTTGAAAACATAAGAGCATATTGTTAGGACTTATTATAAATTTCTTTTGAGTTCGCGATTTGCTGACGACACAAAAAGCACATTCAAAATGGTGCCGCTACCAAGAACGACGCTAATTAGGTGGCTAATCTTAGTTATTTTTTTTCTCTCTTTTGTTCTTTTTACTTCTTTTGGTAGTTTTTTGTTTTCTTTTGTTTCAGGTTTCATGGACTATTTCTGGCCAGATTCAAGGCCAAGCTATAGGATGTTTTACCACCCATATGATCAAGAGTGGAGAAATTAACCGGAACTTCTAGGGAACAATTATGAGACCGGGGCCATTTTGCTTATAAATCAAGTGAGGAATCTTATAGAATTTAACAATCGAATCGGTGAACAGCTTTTAGCATCTAGTCAGAGCACTAAGCAAAGGCAAGCACCGCTACAAGCCAATAGGATAGATGTTTCCCTTCAAAATATTGAAAAGCATATAGGGCAGCTGGAGGAGATTTTGAAAGAAAGGTAAAGAACACAAGAGCAAGACAAGGATAAATATCCAAGTTCGAATGATCATGCCAAGGTATTAGAAGTAGCATAGGGAGAGAATGCAGAGTTGGTTAAGAAAGGAGTTACACCAAATTCAAAGGATGTACCAAATAGCCGAAAGCGGAAAGGCAAAGTATGTGAGTTAGTAAAGCTTATTGAGTTAGCCTCAGAGATGAAAGAAGGTGTGCAAGATAGCATTGAAGAAAAAGAAGCCTTGAAAATGGAAGAAGTAATTTTTGATGAGAAAATGCTTGAAGAAATAACTAAAGTGTTAACGGAAATTTTGCTCGGGATGAGAAATCTCAGTTGACGCCCTCAAGACCACTACCACGTAGGTGATGGCCAAAATTTATTGTATATGTAACAGTGATTTATAAATTGACAAGTAAGCAAGAATGTTTTTATTGAACATGCATGGTATACAAATACAGAGGTTCTTCTCTCTTTTCTCTCAATCCTTTCTAGGGAATGGTCGATTGTTAGTTGTATGCCTGTCGAATAGTAGTCTCATTTTTTCATTTCTTTTCTTTTCTATTTATACATAGTTTGTAGGTCAACAGATTGATTCTCCCTTGATTTTCTCAGTCTCCTCCTTATTGGGCGGGATTTCTTGCTTTAATGTCATTGACTTTTGGATTGACGTCCGAATTGAGAGTATCGTGGTGGAGATCAGTTTGTTTCCTTTTTGGATTTTATTACTTGTTTTGCATGTAGGTAACGTTTCCAGATATGATTCAATGCATTCCTCGTATCCTTTCAGTATGATCCTTTATGGAGGTCGTTGGATATGACGATATGGTGTGGTGCATCAACCAGGGAGGTTGATTAGTATTTCGACCTTGATATCTGAGAAGTTTCATCCAGCTTGGAGCCAAATCTGGCTTCCCTTGACCTTTTCGAAGCTAGGTGTGGTCTCGACTGACCTTTTGAAGCTAGATGTGGCTTCGACTGACCTCGCGGCCTTTTAGGGACATTCTTCTGTGTCAATCGAGGTACAGACGAGTCTCTGGAGCACTTGCGAGATGACCTCGACTTCGGGGAGCTTCTAGTTTTGGTGATGCAGGCTAGATCTGATCGTTCCGGGCTTTATCCCGGATGTTTCCGGAGCCCGTCCTTGTTCCTAGGGTGGTATCGCAGTTCGGCTCTAGATAGAGAGGTCTCCTGGTGGAAGCTCTCTGGTACGGGCTCTACCCCGGATGTTTCCGGAGCCCGCCCTTGTTTCTGGGATGGTATAATAGCTCGGCTCTGGATTGAGAGGTCTCCTGGTGAAACTCTCGGGTATGGAACCAGGTCTGAGAGGTGGAAAATTTCCCTTTGGTCCTTAGCCAATTTTGGCTATTAACATAAAGATTATGAGCAAGAAAAAGAGAACAAGTTAGAAGAAGAAAACAAAAAGCTTCGTCAAGAGATCGAACATCTCAAGGAAGAGAATGAGACTTTGAAGAAGAAGGTACAAGAGTTCTCCACCCTAAAAAAAAAGATCGACAAGCAAATTGAGAAGGTTGAGGATGAAAAGAAGGCGATTTCACAAGACCTAGTCGAGCTTGCTAAACTCTCAGAAGAGTTCGAATAAGAATACGCAAGGAAAACTATGAGGCTATTGATGAAGCATGAGAAGAAATCAAGTGCATTGGGAGAAGTGAAAGAAGTGCTCAAAAAGAAGGAAGAGGCCTTGAAGATTGCAAAAGTAAGGGAGTGTGATTACATAGTCCAACTAGACAAGGTAGAAAAGGAGGTCAAGTCAATCCAAGTGAAGCACTCAAGAGGACCTCAAAGCTTCAATCAAAGAGGGAGTTTTCCTTATTCTCTTCTAATTTGTTATTTTTGTTCAAGGAAAGGGCATGTTCAAGCCTGTTGTTTTAAATTTCAAAGATTTAAAAAACAATATGAATAGGTCTAAGTACCCAACCAAAGTCAAGAAAATTTGGGTTAGGAAAGACCTATTAGATAAAGAGAAGACTAAGGGGAAGGGAATTTTAGAAGTGTCATTGGCACTCATATGGGTAATTAAGAAAAATTGACCTCCCTATCTGGTTAGACCACCTTCGGTTCACCCAAGCCTAGTTTTGAATGCATTACATTGAACATCTTTATGCATGTTTTGAGTTACACCCTTTATTTTATTTTTCTGCACTTTTATTTCATTTTAGTACTTCTTTTGCTTAAATAATTTTGGTGGGTATTTGTGGTTATTTTGGATGTTTGATATTGGTTGCTTGATATCTAGAGATTCTTGTGGAGCTTATTGATCATATCGTCTTATTTGTGATTGTTAATAGTCAAAATTGGCTAAGGACCAAAGGGAAATTTTCCACCTCCCAGACCTGGCTCCATACCTGAGAGTTTCCACCAGGAGACCATTCTATCCTGAGCCGAGCTATGATACCACCCCAGGAACAAGGACGGGCTCCGGAAACATCCGGGATAGAGCCCGGAACGATCAGATCTAGCCCGCATCACCAAAACTAGAAATTTCCCGAAATCGAGGTAACCTCACAATTGCTCCAGAGACTCACCTATACCTCGCTGACACAGGAGAATGTTCCTAGGAAGCCGCACCTAGCTTCGAAAAGGCCAAGGGAAGCCAGATCTGGCTCCTAGCTTGATGAAACTTCTCAGATATCAAGGTCGGAACACTGATCGACCTCACTAGTTGATGCACCACACCATATTCAACGACCTCTATAAAAGATCATGTTGTGAAGATACGAAGATACACTGGATCATATCAGGAAACGTTACCTACATGCAGAACAAGTAATAGAATCCAAAGAGGAAACAAACTGATCTCCACGAAGATATTCTCAATTCGGCTATTAACTCAAAGTCAATGACATTTAAACGAGAAATCCAGCCCGATAAGGAGGGGAGAGACTGAGAAAATCAAGGGGAGAATCAGTTGATTTAACCTACAAAACTATGTATAAATAGAAAGAAAGGAAAAGAAAAGAGGAGACTACTATTCGACAGGCATACGACAAATACTCGACCATACCCTAGAGAGAATTGAGAGCAAAAATAAAGAAATTTATATTTGTATACCATGCACGTTCAATAAAGAAAATATTCTTGCTTTCTTTTGGGTGATGAATTGTATCATTATTCCTTGTCATTTTATAAATCATTGCTACACATACGATCAATCTTGGCCACCACCTACGTGGTAGTGGTTTCGAGGGTCTTAACTGAGATTTCTCGTCCCGAGCAAAATTTCCGTTAACACTGATTGTTGGCATTTTGGTAGATGTAGTGCTCAACGAGGGTTTTCATCTCTTGCGAAGAACCACTAACAACTTGTGAGTCGAGGAAGACGAGCAAGCCAAGAGTGCTCATAAAAAGAGCAAAAGGCCTTATCTTCTAAGGGAGTTCCTACCATTTGCCCTTCATACTTAATTGTGCATATCTTTAGTGAATGATTAAAATTTTGATGTGAAGCACTTATTTGTGAATATCTCTTGTGAATGGGTTGTGATGATTTTACTTGTGCAAATGGATCACACTCATTGAGTTGAATTTGGATTTTATTGATTTATCATTTTTTATTGAAGTGATGAGCTAAAGGCTATTTTGAATATAGGTGTGAGTGTACAGGTGCTTGAATTGCAATATGTTACCCCATTTGGTTTGGGGGTAATACATTTATATATACTTATATAGGTTTTAAGCTTATAGTAAAAAACGGTTTGGGGATCGTTATGTTTCCATTCCAACAATTTTGAGTGTGAATGCTTGATGTGGTTAGGACTTTGTACTTAATTGCCATACTCATCTATAATGTCGTATTTTATGATAAGCCATTTGTTAACAGATTTTTCTGGCAAGGGACCAAGGGAGAATTTTCCAATAGGGACCTACCCAGGAAGACTCATCCAGATACTCCAGGAAGCCAGCGAGATCGGTACCACCACCTAGATGGGACCGATATCCAATAAGGTTGGAACCTCGACTATACGTCTATCTAGATAGGACATCGGCTCCGAAAGCTTGTACCTCGCCATACTAAAAGCTCCTAATACCAGCTCGAGACCAGTACGATGATAACTTGCATCCCGCAAGGATCTCGACATCAATCAAGGCGCCTGGTACCTTGATACCTACCTCGATACCACCTTGGTACTACCCCGATATTTGCCTTGGTGTCACCCCGACTCCCACCTGGTACTTAGTATGCTTATCAGGAGCTCTTCCAAGGCAGGTATCCTACCTTCCAGGCAATACGATAGGAAGCATGAAGACATAAGCACCCTTCCAGTAGGACGCAGAACAAGATCATTAAAATGAGGTACCAGCATTATACTCCATCGCCACCAAGCTCCAACGAAGAAGGAAAGTTGACTCCATCGCCAAAATAAAGCGCCATTAATGACCCACTAGTCAACCGAATCAGAATTTTAATTCACCATTGATTAACGGGATCAAATCCCGTGCCTTCAGCTCCACTCAAATGCCTTTCAACGCCTAAAATATGATTCTCAATGATCTTCATTATGACGACCGGATTTCAAGAGGATTTTGGGAGAATACTACATATACGGTATTGAAAGACAAAGGAGGAGAGGCTGGAAGGATTCTTGATCACCATAAACAAGAGAGACTCCGGGAGAATTATTTAGAGAAATTCCCCGAAGCCAGTGAGAGTCCATTGACAATCACTGGAGGAAAATATCTACTTATAGACACGAACGCTATCTCCATCTCCATCCTGTGTAAAATAGTAAAAATAGAGAGAAGATTGTGTGTATACTGATTGTAATCCTCTTATAGTGATTTATTAAATAAAACAGTGTTCTTTTACATTCTCCGGTCCCTAGTTATCTTTTTCCATCACTTGATTTCTTACTCCTGATTATAGAAAGGGACCCCAGTACCGAAGGTACCTACCCCGCTACTTCTACCAGTAGTGGGCGAGGGTGTTAACTGATGTTTTCATCCCCTGTGAATTTTTCTGTTAACACTTTTTGGCGCCGTCTGTGGGAAACACTACACCTTCAAAAGAAAGCATGTGTGTCTCGTTTTCTTGCTAGATTATCAGAATGAATCTCCGATCCTCTAAGGGTCATCCTGGCCCGTCAGGACATCAGTCAAACGCTTCAACCTGAAAGGGTCAGAAGCCCAAGAAAGGGGGAAAGGGTCGCAAACCCGCCTCAAAGCAGTTAGCTACCGCACAGATTACCCCCCAGGTACCTGCTACCCTTGCATCTGGACCAGCCAATCTAGACCAACAAGTCGCGGCCTTTATAGAGATCATTTGCCTCTGAATGGTCGCCGAAGGAAATACCAGTCAGCCTGCAATACCAGATTCCAAGGGAGATACCAATAGGCAAGGTACCAAGGTACCTCCCTTCGACAGGTTGGGACCACCACCTCCTGAACCTGTCCATGATAGACTCGGGCCCACGCCCCCAGTACCATCGGTCCATGAAAGACTTGGGCCCATGCCCACGTTTCTGGGGAATCTTACAGGTTATCAACCTCGACGCGCTAGATCCGCCATCGATCTCCCGCCTAGGGAGCGCCGCCATCTGGTTCAACCAGGAGATTCCTCTAGACAGGCTCAACAGGAGGAGACTAGGAGGCGCCCTTGTTCAGTGGCAGGAGGTAGCAAAATGGGCGATAGAGAAGACCCTCCCCATGGAGAGAAGGAGGATGAAACTTCTACGACAATGGAGAGGTCTGACAACAAAGATTCTGAGGTGCAATCAAAAAATGATGATAACAAACGTATCCGGGATCAGGTCTCCAGAATGGCAAAGGAGATCTAGGAGCTGAAGAAGGGTAAACATCGGGAAAACCGGAAAGATCCCTTGGGAGAGATGAATGCTCCCTTCTCTAGGAGGATCAAGGAGGAAGAACTACCTCCCAAATTCAAGATGCCAACCGATAAATTTTCTGGGACCGAGGATCCCCTGAGCCATCTAGAAAGCTTTGTTCACTAGATGGAGGTCCAGAATACTACCAGGGCCACCATGTACAGAATATTCCCTACCACTCTGACTGGCCATGCCAAAACATAGTTCAGGAATCTACCAGCAGGGAGCGTTGATTTATTCACCAGGTTAACTACTGACTTCTGTGTTCAGTTTCAGGGCATCAGGCCTTGCCCCAGGGATCCTATTCACCTCCAATATGTGATCCAGGAACGGGGTGAAACGCTCAGAGCTTATATAGAGAGATTCCACAAAGAAGTGATCGAGATGGGGGTCTTCACGGAAAAAGAGACCTTGGCCAATTTCAGAAGGAACCTATGGCAGGCAGGCTGCTCATATCTTTCGCCAAGCATCCCCTGGAGACTTACTAGGAAGCCTACAACAGAGCTCTAGAGCAGGTTGAAATAGACGAACAGCTCCGAGTCAAAATGGAGCATGATGATATGAGAATTGCTAAGCGCCAGAAGAGGGAGGTGCTCAAGCCGGCACCAGTTAAGAAAAGTCAAAACATACCTCCCAACAAATCTACATATCGGTCGCCGCACTACCAGCCCCCGCTGAACTGGTACCCTGTCAGGCGGACTCCGCCCAGAGCCACACCTCCACCAAAGGAAGTAGCCCGGGTCGATAGAGATGAAAGAGAGTACTCCTACTATACCCCCTTGAATGCATCTCGCTAGACTATTTACCTTGCCATCCGCGACAAGGGATTGCTCAGGAAGCCAAGTCCTATAAAGGTACCAGCTGATCAGCGGAACCACTACAAGTATTGTGACTTCCATGAGGATGTAGGCCATAATACCTCGGAGTGCTATAGTCTGCGGAACCAAATTGAAGCCTTGGTCAGGGAGGCTGCTTGGAGGAATTCCTCCAACAAGTGCACGACAACATACGCAATGAAAATGAGGTGCAGGCAGATATCAAAGCGTATGAAGAAGGAAGGAAAGCAAAAGGGAAGGATCTGATGGAGCAGATCCACATTGCCAATACTATCAGTGGAGGTCCCACCTTGGCAGGAACTTCGAACAATGCTCGAAAGAACCACGCTAGGAAAGCTCCTAGAATAGAAGCAGGCCAGAGTGTCTTTAAAGTTACTAGAGGGTCACCTTAGTCTCCTCCTACTACACAAATCGTCTTCACAGAAGAGGATGTATTCAACATCGTCCAGCCTCACGATGATCCCATGGTCATCACTGTTCAAATAGCCAATAACTTGGTCCATCGTGTCTTGATTGACACAGGTAGAAGCGTTGATATCCTCTTCAAAAGTGCTTTGGAGCAATTCAATCTGAAGAGACCTTGCTACAACAGCTGCACTACCCTATTGTATGGGTTCACAGGGGACTCGTTGATTCCCACCGGGTCTATGATCCTACCAGTGACAGTGGGAACAACGACACTCCAGCAGAACCTAATGACAGACTTCGTTGTGGTAGATACCCCATCCACCTTCAACGCTATACTAGGAAGGCCCTACTTGTCTGCCCTCAAAGGGGTCCTATCAATATACCATAACGTCCTAAAATTCCCAGTGGGAGACAAAGTGGGCGAAATACGGAGGGATCGGCTGGCTGCTCATAACTGCTACACAGTGTCAACCAACCCAGCAGTGTTGGCCAAGCAATGTATGCAAATAACCATTAATCAAGATCACTAGTTCTCATAAGAAGATTTGGAAGGCGAAACGGACTCCGTTGAAACGGCATCCATGCCAGAACTCTCCGACGTAGAAATCAGGGGAGAAGAAGAGAAGGGATGGGCCAGTGGCCATCATGTAGAAAAGTTAGAAGAGGTACCTATCAGGGAGGGCGATCCTTCCAAGGTTGTCAGGATAGGTTCAACATTGAAGACAGAGGTAAATGAAGCTCTGATAAAGCTCCTACGAGAATTTAATGACATCTTTCAATGGAGTCATGACGAGATGCCAAGGATACCTGCTACCTTAGCAACACACAGGTTAGCGGTGGATCCCACCTTCAAGCCAGTCAAGCATAAGAGAAGGCATTTCAACCAAGCGAGAAATGCTGCCGTGCAAGAGGAGGTAAACAAACTACTAAAGGCAGAATTAATTAGGGAATCTCGGTACCCCGAGTGGATTGTCGACGTAGTCATGGTAACCAAAGCAAATGGGAAGTGGCGCATGTGCGATGACTACACAGATCTCAACCGCGCCTGCCCGAAAGGTAGCTTCCCGCTACCAAAAATTAACAACCTGGTAGATTCAACCGCAAGCAACAAACTCCTAAGCTTTATGGATGCCTTCTCAGGATACAACCAGATCATGATGCACCCAGCTGACCAGGATAAAACCAGTTTCATATCTGGGCAAGGCATGTACTGCTACAGAGTCATGTCCTTTAGCCTCAAAAACGCTGGGGCTACCTACCAATGCCTGGTCAATCGCTTATTCAAGGGATTGATAGGAAAGTCAACGGAGGTATACATTGAGGATATGATCACGAAGTCTCAAGTAGCTGAACATCACGAAGACCACCTCCGCCAGACTTTCCAGATTGTCAGAGAGAATCAGATGTGCTTGAATCCTGCTAAATGCGCCTTCGGAGTTACAGTTGGGAAATTTCTCAGATTTATGGTCCACGAGAGAGGGATCAAAGCTAATCCCGAAAAGATCATAGCCATCCTAGATCTTGAATCTCCCATCTCACTCAGACAAGTGCAGGGTTTGACTGGGTGAATCGCAGCCCTGAATCGTTTCATATCACGGTCCACTGACAAGTGTACCCCGTTCTTCAAGGCAATCAAACAAGGGAAGAACATGAAATGGGATCAAAGCAGTGAGCTAGCTTTCCAGTCATTAAAAAGGTACCTCGCTAGCCCACCCCTGCTAGCTAGCCTGGTACCAGGAGAAGAATTACAGTTATACCTAGCAGTGTCTAAAACCGCCGTCAGTGGAGCATTGGTGAAAGAGTGCGGAGATGGAGCCCAACACCCTGTCTACTATGTGAGTCGCGCTCTAACAAAATCAGAAAAGAACTACATTCTGCTGGAGAAGCTCGCCTTTGCATTGGTGGTAGCAATCAGGAAGCTCCGCCCTTATTTCCTTGCTCACACAATCCTGGTAGTCACTGATCAACCTCTGTGACAATTTCTTCAAAGGCCAGATGTATCTGGAAGACTCGTGCTGTAGGCTCTTTAGCTTACCCAGTTCGACATCAAATACAAAGCAAGGACTACCATTAAGGCCCAGGCTTTGGTAGATTTCGTGGTAGAATTCAGTGCGATTCCCGATCAAGATGCTACTCCGAGCCTGAATCAAGCTCCTCCGAAGGAACGAGAGCCTGCAGATTGGCCTACCGATCAAAACATCTTGATCTTGTATACCGATGGATCATCTTAACCGGTAGGGAGAAAGTGGGGGTGGGATCATCTTAACCGACCCAGAGAAAGTCGAATGCTGCCACTATTTCAGATTCGGGTTTAACACCATCAATAACGAGGCTGAGTATGAGGCCTTGTTAGCAAGAATGAGAACAGCAGCAGAGCTAGGAGCTGATTACCTCCTTGCCAAATGTGATTCGCAACTGGTAGTTAACCAAGTAACTGGTCTATACCAGGCAAAAAGGGATAACATGGCAGCCTACCTTGAAAAAGTGCAAGACTTGTTACCCCGCTTCAAGGGATTCAGGATCGAGCAGGTACCTAGGCAGCAGAATCATCGAGCTGACGTCCTAGCCAATATAGCTACAAACGGAGGACAAGTGCTGTCGAAAGGAGTTCCGCTCCAGATAATCACTGCGTCAAGCATCTCTAAAGGAAAGGAAGTCAACCCCGTGGAACAGCTTCCTTGATGGATGGACCCTATCGCGGATTACCTACAGTCAGAGAAGCTCCCTGAAAACTCTGATTAAGCTCGCAAGATCAAGAGAACCTCAGTCAGATACTGCTTGGTAAAGGGGCACCTTTACCGCAGCGGTAGGTCACTCCCCTTGCTTAGGTGCCTGCATCTTGAGGATGGAAATTGGGCATTGAGGGAAGTGCACTCAGGAGACTGCGGAAATCATATCGGAGGAGAAGCATTGGCCTACCAAGTGCTACGCATGGGATATTTCTGGCCGACCTTGCACCATGATACGAGGCAGTTCGTACAGTCAAGTGAACCATGCCAAAAAATGGCCAACCTGCATCACCTACCTCTAGAACGGTTATCAACCATCAGCTCCCTGTATCCATTTGCATTCTGGGGAATAGATCTAATTGGACCTCTCCCAACCGCACCGGGTGAGTAAAAACAGGCGATCGTGGCTATTGACTACTTCACCAGGTGGGTGGAAGCAGAACCCCTCTCCAGAATTACTAAAGTAAATACAACGGAGTTCATCAAGAAAAATGTGGTTTGTCGGTTTGGGACTCCGATGGTCATCATCACAGATCTGGGTAAGCAGTTCGATAACGCCAGATTCCAGGAATTCTACGGGAGTATGAGGATTGAACTTCGCTTTGCATCCGTAGCACACCCCCAGACTAATGGCCTGGTAGAGGCAACAAATAAAACTATCAAGGGGCTCCTGAAGAAAAAGCTTCAGTAGAAGAAAGAAAGATGGGCTGATGAACTCCCGGACGTGCTATGGGCTTACCGTACCACCGAAAGGACCGCTACTGGAGAAACCTCTTACTCACTAGCTTTTACGGTAGAAGCTGTCCTTCCTATAAAACATAAGCCCGTCTCTTTCCGGGTACATCATTTTGACCCCGTTGGAAATGAAGACAAATTGAAGGCCAGCCTGGACCTCCTAGAGGAGAAGTAAGACAAGATAGCAGAAAGAGTAGCAGTCTACCAGAACCGGATTGCTCGTTACTTCAACAAGAAAGTGAGAATCCGAAGCTTCAAAGAAGGGGATCTGGTGCTGAGAAAGGTTACTCAAAATACTCGAAAAAGGTTAGACGGAGTACTGTCACCTAATTGGGAAGGTTCTTACCTAATCAAAACGGTGATCTAGGTGGGGTCTACAAGTTGGATGACATGGACGGACATCCAGTAGACCACACTTGGAATGCCGACCATCTCAAGAGGTTCTACCTATAAGTCATGCAATGGAAACCGGCCAGGATTACCCCGAAACGAATGTTAGAGGATGTTAATAATCATGAGTACTTGTATTCATTTTTCTTTGGTCATCAATAAAGAAGATTTCGTTCTCCATCTGTCCTTGCCTACATTTTTTACATCCATCTGCTCTATGTCGCCAATTGAATCCGCCATGATTGTTGCTTTCTAATCAGGAGAGCTACATAGCACTCCTGATACCCTTGACCGGGTAGATCCCTCTAGGAGGCTCTCTATGAATCCAGGAAAGCTGCATAGCAATCCTAATGCCCTGGACCAGGTAGATCCCTCCAGAAGGCTCGCCATGAATCCAGGAAAGCTACAGAGCAATCCTGATGCCCTAGACCGGGTAGATCCCTCCAGGAGGCTCGCCATGAATCCAGGAAAGCTACGCAGCACTTTTGATGCCCTAGATCAGATTAATCCATCTAGGAGGATCTCTTCGAGACCGGGAAAAGCCACACGGCCTTCCTGCTGCCCTGGCCAGGCACCACCCCCAGCTAGGAAGGATCCAGTATGTAAGAGCATAGTTGCCCGATGGATCAGACCTTGGCAGGGCACCACCCCCCGCTAAGAAGGATCTGGATAGTAAGAGCATAGTTGCCAGCCAGATCAAGGCCTTGGCCGGTACCACCCGCCGCTAAGAAAGACATGTGCTAAAGTGGCCTTAGTCGCCTACCTAGATCTTACTGCCAGTGTTATTTCGCCATTGTTTTTCGCTAGAGTACCAAGATTCCTGCAAACAAGAATGTGAGGTACCCAAGTATGATCGCCTCAAGACCAGAAAGGACCGTACGGCCTTCCTGCTGCCTTGGCCGGGTACCACTCCCTACTAAGAAAGACCAGGTGCTAAAGTGGCCTTAATCGCCTACCTGAATCTTGCTACCAATATATACTCGCCATTATTATCGCCAGGGTACCAAGATTCCTATGGCAGGAAGGCGAGGTACCGAGATTCTTCAAATTTGTTCGCCAAGGCACCAAAGCTCCTACAAACGAAGGTGCGAGGTGCCCAGTTTCGCCAGAATACTCACTCGAAGACCTAGGTTCCATGAAACAGGAAAGCTAGGTACTCAATCATTCAACAAGGATTCTAGTTTTGCCAGACTACTCGACATATTGCTGAGGATCCTAGAATGGGAATACGAGGTACCTAGAGTGCGAGAGTGTCCACCGGTATGCTCACCATCATCAAGGAACAAAGATTCCTGGAACAGAAAGTATGAGGATCTCCAGTACCCAGATTACTTTCGAATAAATTTCTGCGAGGCTATCAAAGGGCCCCAAGGTTCTTTAATGAGGTACCATGGTACCGATCACCCGCAGTTTCTCTATATACTTCTTTTGTTTTATCAGGTTCCTTGCATTACCAAGTATTGAATAAGTCAGGTTTATGATGGGGACTGGTGCTCGAAGTGATGCTACAATGAGAAAATGTGCAACAGAATTCAGTCAGCAAATGTGGATGAGAATGGATTTTTCCTTTCATTAATTAAATCAGGATCAAATGAAGGATGGATCGCCGAATCTATACCTAGTTATCAGGATTCATCCGAGGACGAGCATCTATGAAATCAAAATCGCATTGGGGATCTCATTTCAGATTAAGGTGAGGTTTGATCAAGAGTTTAAGTTGCACATATATGAAGCTAAGGGAAAAACCAGAAGGTTCTCATTTCTAAAACTAGAGAGCCCATTCCTTGATCACGGGCTATAAAAAAAATTAAATAAATAAATAAAATAAAATAAAAATAAGACTGGAAGGGTACTACTGAATGAGGGATCAAGCTGGATCATGCATCCTCCTTCTCCTGAGTGGCCATCTCCTCACCGGCTTCACCAGTTATGGATTTTTCTTATTCGATACTGGATGGAGCCCCGCTTGCCTCCTAGGTACCTCCCGCAACCGGAGGCTCCCCTGCGACTACCTAATCAGAATTTTCTCCGACTTCCTTAATCGAAGCTGCTTGACCTTCCACTACCTGGGCAGGATCAGAAGATGGGGTAGGCAGGGCAGATTCTCCACCATCAACATCAGACAGATCCTTTACAGCCTCGACGAGCTCTGACAGAGAAACAGAAGGGGCAGAAACCCCTCCTTCAGCTTGAGCCGCTCCAACTGTAGGGGCCATCAAACCGGGATCTCCTGCAACCTGTCTAGGGGGAGGAAGGGAGATAGAACTCTGGCCTTCACCTCCTGCCACTCCACTGGCTCCAGCAACCTGGGAAGTTTCAGCCACATCAGAAGGTGCTGCTCCCGAGAGTTCAGCAGGTTTCGCCATGATTTCCTCCCGGTTCCATCCTGAAATAACTCCTAAGTCAAACGGAGGAGGGAAAGCTAACGTAACTTGGTAGCCTGCGAAGAAGTAGCCGTCCCCAAAGGCAGTATCCACTTGAGCATCCAAATCGGCCACACGATCACGAAGGGACTGAACCTCTTTCTCTAGCTCCACTATTCTTTCCTTTGCAATCTCCCTCTCCTCCCTGCGGCGGATGGACCTGCGTCTCTCGATGTCGTAGTCAAATTGTATCTGCTCCCGATTGGCATTTGCTTCGTCTGCTTTTTTCTTCGAGCTGTTCAGAGACTCGTTTAAAGATACCATGCCTCTGGAAGCCTTATCGAGTTCCTCCTTAGTTTTCTCCAGCTAAGTGGTACCGCCTTCAGCTCGCTCCAAGAGGGAACCGACCTGCTGGCTTAACGCCACATTGAATTTGAAGGCCAGCTAAGAATTAAACACTTGTCAAGATATTTCCAACCAACTACCTAGATAGAAGATTAAAGTGAAACAGCTTACCTCAGCTAAAAGGGCAGATCCCCTTCTGATCAGATCCTCTTCTAATCAAAAGCTTACCTCAGACTCAACCATAATGGCCTTCAAGATTCTCTTTGACTCGACAGAGAGTCTGCTCTTCTCCAAAGCGGGCTTCCCACTAAAGCTAGTAGGAACCTTGAACTCGGTTCCTCCAATGTGTACTGAATTGCCCCATTCACCTCCGATGATGACCCATTCCTCCTTCCAGGAATTGTCTTTCTTTGTGGCCCCTGGCACCACAAACTGCAAATTATTTTTAGCACGAGCATAAAATTGCCCCTTCGAGCCTGGGGCATTGGCAGCAATCTGGAACACGTACCCGAGCTCGTCCGGCCCCCGGCTTCCGGTCGATTTTGTCCCTGTCGCATTGCTCTCTCCACAACACCAAAAAACCCACTAGGTGCCTCCAAAACCCTGGCGTCAGCTGAAGAGGGGCAAGTTGCAGAGCATACAATGCCATACGCAAGGTAGGATGGAGAGGTGGCCTGACCCCATTGTCAAAGGTCGCCGTATGAATTGGGAGCTCACCGGAATTGGGGGTATATACATCATACCCTTTTGAAGGTATAGCGATCGTGATATCCTTAGGGATTTTGAAATCCCTCCCCAAGCGCGCCACAGTGTCCAAGGTACTGGACGAATCAGGGATGCACCTATATTCGTAGGGGAGGGCAAGTACCCTTCCTGCGGTATCGGTAACTTCACCAGCCCGGTTCCTACCAATCCCAACACCACCTGCTTCTTCACTCGACTTTTGGTCAACATCAACCGGAGTCTCGGGATTGTTCACGAAGCCCATCCCGATTGCAATGTTCTGATTGGAATGACGACGTTAAATGGGAAAGTCGTCCCCGCTGTTGCTATTATCGCGTGCCCTTTTTCTAGGGGCGAGGCTCCCACTAGCCACAACGTCACCGTCAAACAATCGCTCGATAATATCGCCATAAGGTGAAGACATGATGACAGCCTCGAAATTTGATTTCTTAAAAAAGAAGGGGGAAGTTGAAGATTGAAGCTAGGGTTTCTTTTTCCTGGAAACTCTTAATCAGGAAGTTTTTGCTTGAATGAACCTAATGTGAAGCACCTGAGTTTATATAGAGATGGCTACTTGTAACGGGCAGAAAAGGTAATCAATGTCGCGCTAAAAACTGTGACTTGGAGGGAACGGTTTCGAGAAACGTGCGCCCCTAAAAATTCCTTTTTTTGAATTCGGCCTACCCTGGTCAGCCATGTGGAATTTTCAATTAAATTAGCGTGCAAAGATAAGATAAATATCTATCCTGACTCCAACCCTAACCTGATACTGGTGTTCAAGTCAGGGGGGACTTCTGTTAACAGATTTTTCTTGCAAGGGACTAAGGGAGAATTTTCCAACAGGGACCTACCTAGGAAGACTCATCCAGATACTCCAGGAAGCGAGCGAGATCGGTACCATATCGTAGATGGGACCGATATCCAACGAGGTTGGAACCTCGACTATACGTCTATCTAGATAGGACATCGGCTCCGAAAGCTTGTACCTCGCCCTACTAAAAGCTCCTAATACTAGCTCGAGACCAGTACGATGATAACTTGCATCCCGCAAGGATCTCGACATCAATCAAGGTGCTTGGTACCTCGATACTTACCTCCATACCACCTTGGTACTACCCCGATATTTGCCTTGGTGTCACCCCGACTCCCACCTGGTACTTAGTATGCCTATCCAGAGCTCTTCCAAGGCAGGTATCCTACCTTCCAGGCAATACGATAGGAAGCATGAAGACACAAGCACCCTTTCAGTAGGACACAGAACAAGATCATTAAAATGAGGTACCAGCATTATACTCCATCGCCACCAAGCTCCAACGAAGAAGAAAAGTTGACTCCATCGCCAAAATAAAGCTCCATTAATGACCCAATGGTCAACCGAATCAGAATTTTAATTCGCCATTGATTAACGGGATTAAATCCCGCACCTTCAGCTCCACTCAAATGCCTTTCAACGCCTAAAATAGGATTCTCAATGATCTTCATTATGACGACCAGATTTCAAGAGGATTTTGGGAGAATACTACATATATGGTCTTGAAAGACATAGGAGGAGAGGCTGGAAGGATTCTTGATCACCATAAAAAAGAGAGACTCCGATAGAATTATTTCAAGAAATTCCCCGAAGCCAGTGAGAGTCCATTGACAATCACACGAGGAAAATATCTACTTATCGACACGAACGCTATCTCCATCTCCATCCTGTGTAAAAGAGTGAAAATAGAGAGAAGATTGTGTGTATACTGATTGTAATCCTCTTACAGTGATTTATTAAATAAAAAAAATGTTCTTTTACATTCTCCGGTCCTACTTTTCTTTTTCCATCATTGATTTCTTGCTCCTGATTATAGAAAGGGACCCCGGTGCCGAAGGAACCTACCCCGCTACTACTACCGGTAGTGGGCAAGGGTGTTAACTGATATTTTAATCCCGTGTGAATTTTTCCGTTAACACCATTTTTGAGTCTTTTATTTTGTTGGGCATTGATTGTGCATGATTAATGCCTAGGTATGTTATGTTTTGAGTCTAGTTAGGTACGCGTCGCTAGGCCTGGCTCTCTTGTCTTCAACATTGAGAACAATGTTGGGCTTTAGTTTTGGGGTGCAGAAGCCTTATTGAGTCATCATTTTGTTTTTGAGTCGTTATTTTTCATTTTTGGTCCAAAATTTTTAAATTTATCGCATTGACAAAACATTTAGAGCTTTAACTAGCTTGGATGTTATGCCTTCAGCGTGTGCTTTTTGCGAGTGTATGAATGCATTTTGAGCTTGTGTAACTGGTAAAAGTTATTTTTGGTAGGGGTCCAAAGAAAATTTTTCCATCCGGCAGGTACCTGGTAGGACCTAGATCGGGACCGGTACCTAGATACCGGGGATGCTCTACACCATGAACCGGAAAGAAGTCAGTACCATGTCTCACAGTCTACCAGGTACCAAGCAAGGCTATACCACGATACTGTTAGGATTATGCTCAATGGAAAGAGTGTAATATTGTAATTGACAATCTTCTCATATTAATAAAGTGAATTCTGATTCTTACAATTACTTATAGCATTTATTATTATAATTGTCAAGGTAAATAATCATAAGGTCAAAAGACTATGAGACATGAAGAATTGTTCATACATCCGGATATGTATGAGGTAGACACAATTCTTTAGTTAGTCTTGAATAACGTTCACAACTTAAGTTAAAGGTTGGGCACCTCTATCTTGTTAAAGTTGTAGAATTCTTTTACTAGCATTTGAGTGGGATCAAATGAATATGATGAGTCTAAAATCATCGAAAGGTTTTCGAGTAAAAGAATCTAGTGCACTAGGTGCATTGAACTGGATCACAATGAAATACTTTATCTAGAACCGTCACTAGATATAAGTCTTTTCATTAAAGAGGACAATCGGAGAGTCTATCTTAATCCTGAGATAAATGATGGACTTATGGTTGCAAGTTTTATCATTAGAGCTATCAATGAGTACGATTATATAGCATAGTCTATCCTCGATAGTTTGGTGGTATACATTTGTTAATCGATAGAGGACTTCATTTATAGATATGGACATCGTGGCTCCATTTATTAAATTAGAGTATAATATCATCATATGGATGTTTTGAGGTATTGGATATTAAATCTCAACGTTGAGTTTTCAATAATGATTATTGAAAACATGGCTTCTGGACAAGTCAAAGTATCCAAGTTCGAAATGTGGTCATATGAGGAAATATGGTAACTTGGAGAGCTATTGGCGGTCTATGAGCTCTTGGCGATTACTGATATTATTCACGAGGATACACCATCTCCTATAAGATTGTCTAGGGTATGAATGAGAAACATCTCCTTATTCTATCTTTATTTAAGAGTTCAATTTTAGCTCTTTAGTGGAATGAGTTAAAATTAATAGATTGGACCTAAGTGAATCATTTGTTGATTGTGATTAGGTTGTGTCTATTGAAGCTTAAATTTAGATAGCCCGCCAAGATCCCCAATCCACACGTATTTGCATGGATCACTTGATATATTCTACCGGGCCGATTTAAGGGTCCATCTAGAATTGTTTTTAATATATCAAGAATATAATATGTCTATTATTTAATTAATGGGCTGCACTATTATATTAATATATTAAAAGGAGACATATGGGCTTGTTTCTTTTAGTAAGAATGGGTCTGGTTCACATGTGGGCTTTTATTTAAAGTCCAATGGATTAAATGAAATAAGAAAATAATATATGGCCCATTTATATAAGTGGGGCGGCAAGGTGTATAAATTAACCTAATATATTATTTTGTTTCATTGTTTTAATTAAATAAAAATTAGTTAATTTATTAATTAATTGTTTAATTAAGAAACAAATCGTTTTCTGATCATGAAATATATTTCCTAAAGTTATACTATTGGTAGTAGTATATTAAAAGTAAAAGACTTGTTTGATAAGAAAATAAATAATTAATTTTATTTATTTAATCAAATAAGAAGTCTTTTTATTTAGTCAATAAAAGAATAAAAATATCTATGAGTTGGATTAGGTTTTGAAGTCTAAAGATTGATGGAAATTAGGGTGCAACACAAACTCTTTTTGGTATGTGATTTGCGGCAACCCTAGTCTATTTAGAGGAAGATTTCGGCAATCTTAAATAGAAGAGGAAGCAAAATTTCGGCCACCTATATAATTCCACATATAGAATTCGGCCACCATAGTTGATTGAATGATTCAATTTTTCTTCTTCTTCTCAATTCATAGAAAATGATAATTTTTATTCTACTAAACAAAAAAGAGAGAAGAGATTATTCTTTGATAGTACACTGATTGCTTGTTCATCAATAAGCTTGTGTGTACAACATCGAATTAGGTTCACGCGAGTTTCGATCATTAGATTGAGAACTCAAAAGTGACCGGAATAATTTTTGTCTTCTTTTGATTGTTTAGTGACTAACAGAAGAAAAAGAAAACTTTGTTCATCCATTCTCAGGTTTACAATTCAAAGAAAAAGGGAGACCATGCTCCTAGGTGATTCACGTACGTGTTCGGATTGGAAGATCTCGCGGTACTGTTCAAGATCACTGTTCACGGTGGGGGTACTGTTCATGATCACTGTTCACGGGGGGTACTGTTCACGATCACTGTTCACACGGGTACTGTTCACGGGCATCGGAAAAGATTTTACGGATTACCAATTGACGTAAGTCAATCGGATCACGTGTCAAGAGGTATTTAACTCTAACCGTATATATTTGAGTTTAATTAATTAAAAGGTTATGGTTCAACTTTGAGAAAAAATTTTAAAACCATACGAAATCTATTTTTCGTTTCTTCCGCTGCGTTTTATATCGATTTTTCCCTACAGATACCTCCTACCTGGTTCCTAGATACCACGATACCTCCTACCTGGTACCTAGGTACCGCGACATCTACCTGGTACCCAAGTACCGCGATATCAGTCCAGGATCTAACCAGAAATGTGTATCCTACCCGCCAAGTAAGAAGAATGGAACCAGGAAGAGGTACCAACATGCTAGAACAAGCACCAAGCCAGTAAGCACTCCGGTACACAAGTGTACCATAACACCGGGATACAGAGTCAGAATTCTCCTTCAAGCAACATAAAAGGGAAAGTTGACCACTCTGGTAATTAGTGGAGATAATCAACGCCGTTAATGAAGGAATCAGTCAACTCTATTAATGGAGATAATCAGCCCATTAAAGAGGGAATCGGTCAACTCCATTAATGGCCATTCACTACGCCATTAATGAAGGAAGTAGTCAACTCCATCAATGAGAAGATATTCAACTCCATTAATGAGAAGATATTCAACTCTATCAATGAGAAGATATTCAACTCCATCAATGAGAAGATATTCAACTCTATCAATGAGAACATATTCAACTCCATCAACGAGAAGATATTCAACTCCATTAATGAGAAGATATTCAACTCATTAATATCGATAAACCAATGGAGTCGGCAACAAGGATAAACAGACATAAATATAACAAGTCACTCTCCAAGAAAAAAGGTCGATTCCTCAATATTTCTCCAGTCAGACATTTCTCCAACATGGGGTTCGAACAATAAACATAGTTCACCAGCTCTGTTTCTGACTTGGCCACCAGCTCTCTTGAATATCTCCATCTCAAGGGTTACGACATATTTCTCCAGTCCGATATTCTCTTCAACAGCTCTCCAACATCTCCATATCTCCATATCTCCAAGGCATCTTTGATCCCAGATTTTGCCCACTTCTCCGTTAGGAATATGAGTTCACCATCGCATGGAGTGTAAAAGGGATCCTGCCCGAATTCCCTCTACACCACCATTGTATCGACTGCTATGTATGTCAGTTTTCACCATGAATGTACTGGTACCAAATGGTACCCCTCTAACTGTGACCTACCAGGTCCCGGATTGTACTAATGTAAGCTCTCTGGAGCACCTCTCGAGATATATAAATATAGAGAAGGGTTTTTCTCCTTCCTACTGATACTGCCTGGGGTTTTTCAGCATGTGATCAATCGTGATGCTTTTTCCCCCTAGTTCAGTCCACCATTACTAAAAGAATTGTCATATCTCCCATCTATTTCCTTTATTACGGATGTATGTGAGCTAGGCACTGACCCCGTTGGTCCTAGCTCTCTAGTACCCCTCTTTACACGTCATCTAGGTCAGGGAATTCTGGAGGGCACCTAGAGAGGTGACCAGGTACCAGGACTAGATACCAAGTCCGGGTACCAGACTATTACACCAGATGTGCTGGATGATATTTCTCCTACCTACTGCAGTACCTCACCGTTTCACCTTACCAGAATCACGGAACAAAGTACCTACCCACCCGCTGTAACCTCCGGGGTAGCGGGTCGAGGGTGTTAATTGAAATTTCGCTCCTTGAGTGGATTTTTCCTTTAACACTTTTTTGCGCTGTCTGTGGGAAGCTCACAAACGTGGCTTTCATGTCTTTACATGAGCATCCTATGTCTCTACATGCAAGCTCAACTTTCTGCTGTTTATATGGTATGTGGGTCTACTGGCAGAACCGGTCTACTATGCTGCCCCTATGCAACAAATCTGCTCATACTTGCAGTACTCTTCTATAGCAGAGATGCACCTTTCTTGCTACCTTACAGAGGATTTGCTCCGCTATCAGTAGATCTCCTGTGCAGTAGATCGGCCACGATCTCCTACGCAGTAGATTCGGTCTGTTACATCTAGAACTGCTATGCAGTAGAGCTGCACCTCTCCTGCTACCTTACAGATGATTTGCTTCGCTATCATCAGATCTCCTATGCAGCAGATCCATTATGATCCATCAGATTTGCACCTATTCATGCAAATCCCCTCATGTCACTTGATCGACTCTTCAAAAGCTCCAAGGTATTAGGTCAACGCATGTACCCGAGAAGCTAACTCAACTGTATGATCATAGGAGCAGCGCGAACAGTAGAGGCTCAGTGGCTCCTCACTCCTTGCACCAGGCCGGTCAACGCCCAAGTAAGCCACTGTGTCCCGTTTAATTCCATGACGGTCCAAAGCCACATTTCAGTTGCTGGGGACTTCTAGGATCCCAAGCATGCCTCTGGACCAGTACCATTCCGGTGGCTCCCTACCTCTTGTATTGGGCCCCTCAAAGCCCTAGTGAGCCACCGATGTCCCGATCCGTTTAGGGAGATCCCAGAGGCTTCCCACATTGTTATGGCCTCCTACATGCCAAAGCAAGCCTCAAAAGTAGCAACCCAGCTGCAAAGCCCAGTGGCTCCTCACTTATTATACAGGGCCGGTCAACGCCCAAGTAAGCCACTATGTCCCGATTCATCCCAGGAGGGTCCAGAGCTACATTTCAGCTGCTGGGGACTTCTACGATCCCAAGCATGCCTCTGGACTAGTATCATGCTGGTGGCTCCCTACTTCCTATACCGGGCCCTTCAACACCCTAGTGAGCCATCTATATCCCGATCCGTTCGGGGAGAGCTCAAAGGCTTCCCGCTTTGTTGAGGCCTTCAATATAGCTTAGCAAGCCTCTAAAGCAACAGCCTAGCTGCATGGCCCAGTGGCTCCTCACTCCTAGTACCGGGCTAGTCATCGTCCAAGTGAGCCACTGTGTCCCGATCCATTCTAGGATGGCCCAGAGCCACACTTCAGTTATTGGGGACTTCTTGGATCCCAAGCATGCCTCTAGACCAGTATCATGCAGATGGCTCCCTACTTCTTGTACAGGGCCTTCCAACGTCCTAGTGAGCCACCTATGTCCCGATCCGTTTGGGTTGAGCTCAGAGGCTTCCCAAGATGCTGAGGCCTCCTACATGCCAAAGCAAGCCTCAGGAGCAGCAGCCCCGCTGCATGACCTAGTGGCTCCTCACACCTGGTACCGGGCTAGTCAACGCCCAAGTGATTCACTGTGTCCAGATTCATTCCAGGATGGTCCAGAGCTACATTTCAGCTGTTGGGGACTTCTAGGATCCCAAGCATGCCTCTGGACCAGTACCATTCCAGTGGCTCCCTACTTTTTGTACTAGGCCCCTCAACGCCCTAGTGAGCCACCGATGTCCCAATCTAATTGGGGAGATCCTAAAGGCTTCCCACATTGTTATAGCCTCCAACATGCCAAAGCAAGCCTCTGGAGTACCAGCCCAGCTGCATAGCCCAGTGGCTCCCCACTTATTATACCAGGTCGGTCAACGCCCAAGTAAGCCACTGTGTCCCGATTCATCCCAGGAGGGTCCAGAGCTACATTTCAGCTGTTAGGGACTTCTAGGATCCCAAGCATGCCTCTGGACCAGTATCATGTTGGTGGCTCCCTACTTCTTATACCAGGCCCTTCAACGCCCTAGTGAGCCATCTATATCTTGATCCGTTCGGGGAGAGCTCAGAGGCTTACCACTTTGTTGAGGCCTTCTATATACCATAGCAAGCCTCTAAAGCAGCAGCCTAGCTGTATGGCCCAATGGCTCCTCACTCCTGGTACCGGGCTAGTCATCGCCCAAGTGAGCCACTGTGTCCCGATCCATTCCAGGATGGTCCAGAGCCACACTTCAGTTGTTGGGGACTTCTAGGATCCCAAGCATGCTTCTAGACCAGTATCATGCAGATGGCTCCCTACTTCTTGTACCGGGCCCTTCAATGCCCTAGTGAGCCACCTATGTCCGGATCTGTTTGGGTAGAGCTCAGAGGCTTCCTAGAACGCTGAAGCCTCCTACATGCCAAAGCAAGCCCTTGGAGCAGCAGCCCTGCTGCATGACCCAGTGGCTCCTCGCCCCTAGTACCGTGCTAGTCAACACCCAAGTGATCCACTATGTCCAGATTCATTCCAGGATGGTCCAGAGCTATATTTCAGCTGCTGGGGACTTCTGGAATCCCAAGCATGCCTTTAGACCAGTATCATGAAGGTGGCTCCCTAATTCCTATACCGGGCCCTTCAACTCCCAAGTGAGCCACCTATGTTTCGATCCGTTCGGGTAGAGTACAGAGGCTTCCCAGATTGCTGAGGCCTCCTACATGCCAAAGCAAGCCTCTTGAGCAGCAGCCCTGTAGCATGGCCCAGTGGCTCTTCACTCTTAGTACCGGGCTGGACAACACCCAAGTGAGCCACTGTGTCCCGATTCGTTCCAACATAGTCTAGAGCCACATTTCAGTTGCTGGGGACTTCTAGGATACCAATCATGCTTCTAGACCAGTATCATGCAGGTGGCTCCCTACCTCATGTACTAGGCCCTTCAACGCCCTAGTGAGCCACCTATGTCCCGATCCGTTCAGATAGAGGTTAGAGGCTTCCCACATTGTTGAGGCCTCCTACATGCCTAAGCAAGCCTTTGGGGCAGCAGCCTAGCTGCATAGCCCAGTGGCTCCTCACTTCTTCTATCAGGCTGGACAACGCCCAAGTGAGCCATTGTGTCCCGATTCTTTTCAGGAGGATCCAGAGCTACATTTCAGTTGCTGGGGACTTCTAGGATCCCAAGCATGCCTCTGGACCAGTATCATGCATGTGACTTCCTACTTCTTGTATCGGGCCCTTCAACGCCCTAGTGAGCCACCTATGTCTCAATCCATTCGGGTAGAGCTTAGAGGCTTCCCATTTTACTGAGGCCTTCTACATACCTTGGCAAGCCTCTAGAGCAGCAGCCCCTCTGCATGGCCCAGTGGCTCCTAACTCTTGGTATCGGGCCAGTCAATGCCCAAGTGAGCCACCGTGTCCCGATTCTTTTCAGGATGGTCCAGAGCAACATTTCAGTTGATGGGGACTTCTAGGATCCCAAGCATGCCTTTGGACCAGTATCAAGCCCTATTTCCTGTACCGGGCCCTTCAACGCCCAAGTAAGCCACCTATGTCCCGATTCGTTCGGGTAGAGCTCAGAGGCTTCCCACACTGCTGAGGCCTCCTACATGCCAAAGCAAGCCGTTGGAGCAGCAGCCCCGCTGCATGGCCCAGTGGCTCTTCACTCCTGGTACCGGGCTGGACAACGCCCAAGTGAGCCACTGTGTCCCGATTCATTCCACCATGGTCCAGAGCCATATTTTAGTTGTTGGGGACTTTTAGGATCCCAAGCATGCTTCTGGACCAGTATCATGCAGGTGGCTCTCTACCTCTTGTACCGGGCCCTTCAACGCCCTAGTGAGCCATCTATGTCCCGATCCGTTCGGGTAGAGCTCAGAGGCTTTCCATATTGCTGAGGCCTCCTACATGCCTAAGCAAGCCTCTGGAACATTAGCCTAGCTGCATAGCCCAGTGGCTCCTCACTTCTTCTATCGGGCTGGACAACGCCCAAGTGAGTAACTGTGTCCCTCTTTATTCCAGGATGGTCCGGAGCCACATTTCAAATGCTGGGGACTTCTAGGATCTCAAGCATGCCTCTAGACCAGTATCATGCAGATGGCTCCCTACCTCTTGTACCGAGCCATTCAACGCCCTAGTGAGCCACATATGTCCTTATCCACTTGGGTAGAGCCTAAAGGATTCGCGCATTACTAAGGCCTCCTACATGCCTAAGTAAGCCTTTGGAGCTGCAGTACTACTGCATGATTAGTGGTTCCTCACTTATTTTATTGGACCCCTCACATCGCCCATGTGAGCTACCTAGATCACAATTGCAAGATTATAGGTTTCTGATCTTTTATACTAGGCTACCTAACGCCCCAGCGAGCTGCCGAGGTCCAGGTTTGTTCGAGCAGAGTCTCGAGTCCCATTATGATTTGTAAAGACTCCTATTTACTCCAAGCATGCTCCTAAACTGGTTACATCATTTGGGGACTAGGGGCTTATCATTCTTCCTAGTCCTCATATGAAATGGGTAGTGACCTTAGCATGAGAAAAGTTCTCCTAGTGACCAGTCAACAAAAAGAAGCACCATTGCAGTAGGTCGCTCTATTTACCTATACTGGGAACGCAGGTTACCCTAAAAGGTCTCACAAATGAAGCCTACGGGGTGAGCATTGACCAGTATCGCCTTGAGTATTATCGCCTTGGTAGTTCTCCTATTATCGCCTTGGTAGTTCTCCTACGATTGCCTTGGTAGTTCTCATTTGATCGTTTTTCGCCTAGATCGAGACCAGGACATCCACATGGCACTCCTGATGCTTTGGCTGGGTACCATCCCCCGCCAAGAAAAACCTGGTGCTAAAGTGGCCCTAGTTGCCTACCAGGACCATCACTTGAAGACTGGGATCCCTTGCACAAGAATGCATGATGCCCTAGATCTCTATATTCGCCATTATTTTTGCCAAAGTACCAAGATTCCTACAAACAGGAATGTGAGGTATCTGAATACGATCTCCTTATTTTCTCCAATGATCTCCTCAAGACTAGGAAAAGCCACATGGCATTCCTGCTGCCCTAGTCGGGCAACCCCCCCCCCCCCCCAAGGAAGGATCCGGTAGGTAAGAGCATATTTGCCCGACAGATCAAACCCCGACCGGGTACCACCCCCCGCTGAGAAGGGTCTGTATAGTAAGAGCATAGTTGCCAGCTAGATCAAGGCCTTGGCCGGGCACCACCCCTCGCTAAGAAAGACCTGGTGCTTGATCGTGCCTAAATTGTTGTATATTTCGGCCCTCATTCATATTTCTTTGTCTTGTTCTTGTGTGTATTTTCTATATATTTTATGTCTAATAGGCTCATTAGTGCTAATTGCAGGCAATAGATGTAATTTTGGGTTTGGAAGCATGTTGCGGTGATTCTGGCAGAGAAGGGGCAAAAGGAAAGACAAAGGATCATAAGCAGCTCTACAGTGTGGGTCAAGTGCGGGTCAAGTGCGGGTCGCAACCGCACTCCAACCACACTCATGATCATAGCCGGGACTTGATACAGGAGACGAGTTACAGTACGGGTCCAGTGAGGGTCATCCAACCGCACTCCACCCGTACTGTTGCCAGAACCAGAGAAACTGAGTTGCACCTGACGTTAAAGTACGGGTACAGTGGGGTCATCCAACCACACTCCACCCGTACTGTTGCCAAACCAGAGAAGCTGAAGTTGCACCTGACATTAGAGTACGGGTACAGTGCGGGTCATCCACCAGCACTCCACCCGCACTATTGCTCAAAACAGAGGAGGGATTTTGCACCTGACAGTAAAGTGCGACTCAAGTGCGACTCCGATACGGGTCAAGTGTGAGTCAAGTGCGGGTCATCCAACCGCATTCCACCTGCACTATTGCCTAGATCAGAGAACTGAAGATGAAGAAAACCTTTACAGTGCGGGTACAGTGCGGGTAATTCACCCGCACTCCACCCGCACTCTGCGCGTGACAGCTTTTGGTTTCAAGCTTAAGTGACCTATTTTTCCATTCTCTATAAATAGAAAAGGATGGGAACGAACCAAAAGATCACCATACCTCCCAACACTTGTATTTTTAGCTAGAAACACATCTCCTTATTATCCAAACCATCTCTACTCAATCAAAGGCAACTAGGAGACTTGGATTCAAGCTTCAAGGAAAGAGATCAATCTTCAAGGGTTATCTCTACTCTCTCTCTTAGTTTATTGGTTTGTAATAGAACATGAGTAGCTAAAATACCCCACTATGGGGTTGATGTTATTTGTATGATGGATATTTGGGCTTTGTAAATAAACTCTATGTGTTATATTTATTCTATCTCTATGTTTTATTCCATTGCTTTAATTGACTTCCATTATTGATTTGCTTGGATACACCCTCTTTGTATGATTGATTTGGATTACTTGAGTAGGCAATTAGGTTGTCTAATGCTCAATTGAATGGAAGGATTTCCAGAAATCCGACTCTAAAAACCATGCCCTTAATCTAATCTTTAATTAGTGGCTTTCACTATACATCCTAGGTTAGACACTTGTGAGAGAATTAGAAGCCTCCACTATACACCCTAGGTTGGCTACTTTAGTGATTCTACGAGAACTAACCTTCGAGTAGAATTCGGTTGATAACCTAAAGCCTCATCCAATCTCAAACGGGTGGCCTTCACTATACATCCTAGGTCGGCCACTTGTGAGGGAATTGGAAGCCATCACTATACATCCTAGGATGGCTACATTAGTAATAGGTTGAGCCATAGCTAGATAGATGAGCATTCATGGAACAAGTCCCAATTGAGTAACTAGCCACTGTTGGTTGCTTGGGAGAGATTAATCTTTAGTAGGAGGTCTTCGCTATACACCCTAGGTTGACCTCTTTCTATAGATATATACCAACACTATACACCCTAGGTTGGTTACATTTGTCAAAACGTGCTTAATTGAGAGTTTGTTGCAATTGCCCCAATATTCACTTACGAGTCCATCAACTCCGTAGTTCCATCATCATTCATTCATCACTCTATTGTCATCCCATTTTATTTGCTTTCATAGTTTAGTTTATATTGTATCTTCATTCACCATCACTTTACTTTTATGCATACTAGTTATATTAATCCTAATCTTATCACCGCTACCCTGATCTCAGTGGACGACACCCGTGCTTACAGCTTTACTTGTATTTCTACTTGTGAACGCATCGCATAGGATTTATAAATTGTTTTGACGGACGGTTTTCTGACGGCAAAAACCTTCTCATCAAATGGCGCCGCTGCCTGGGATCTGTGTGCGTAGTAGTGATTAGATTAGTTTTAATACTATTAGTTTATTAGTTGTTTTTAGTTTTGTTAGTTTCTTTTTATTGCTTTGGTAGTTTTTGTTTTTGTTTGTTTCAGGACTCTATGGATTCCTTTTGGCAAAATTCAGGGTCAAGCTATGAGCCTAACGAGAATACCTACATCTCATCATTCCAGTCAAATTCCGTTGAAGATCAACTACGAAATTTCATGAAGAATCATGTGCGGGAGACTGAGCAGATGATAGCTTCTCAACAAGAGACTCAAGCCTTCATAGAAGAGAAAACCACCCAAATGCTCAAATCCGCCCAGCAGTCCACCCCGGTAAATCAGAGTTGTTTCCAAGTTAAAGCAACCAAGCCAGTGGATTCCTCCAATTTCTCAAAAGAAGACATGTATAAGCTCCGAATAGAATTTGAAGTGGAGCGAAGCAGGAGAATGGACGAGATGGACAGGATGATCAAGATAAACCAAAAGCTTATGAGCGTGAGCACAGAGCTAGTGTTGGAAAGGGTGTGTTGAAGGAAGAGAATGAAGTACTTCAAGAGAGAGAAGCCTTGGGAATGAAAAAGGCGAGTAATCTCTAAGAGTTGAACAAGAAACTATTATTTGAAGTGAAGATGCTCAAGGTTGAGAATGGTACTCTCAAGAAGACAAATGGTGAAGTCTCCTACAAGAACAAAGAATTGGAGGAACGACTTGAGAGATTTGAAGCCGAGAAGAGTACCGCATCGAAGGATTTGGAGAACTTAGTGAGGCTATCAAAAGATTTTGAAGATGAGATAGCTCACAAGTTAATGAAGATGCAAATAGAGGTTGATCAAAAAGCCAATGCCTTAGAGGAAGCAAAGGTAGCACTAAGCAAAAAGGAGGAGGAGGTCAAGGCGTTACAAGTTAAACAAATCAAACATCCTCAAGCCCACGCATCAAAGGGGAGTTCCTCTAACTCTAATATCTTTTGCTATGCATGTTCTAGGATAGAGCATTTTAAGGCTAAAAATTACAAGCCAAATCAACATAAGAAAACTAGAGGTCCTAGAAATAGGTGGAGTCGACCTAGGGTTAAGCAAATATGGGTAAGGAAAGACCAAGTGCACTTATATAGAAACATGAAAAAGGAAAAGATAATGAAGTTACTTAAATTTATTTGGGTAGTGAAAAATAGAGAATTTCCTAACTTGGTCAAACCACCCTTAGAGGACCCTAGCCTCTCCATGAATGCATCCCATTGAATAATTTTGATGCATGTAGTTAGTTTTATGTTATATGTTGTTTAAATTCAATAAATTGTGATGTTGGGATAGTTTGGTTAGAATGTTATATTTTTGTGGATATTTGCACATTGAATTTATTGATTATATTTGTGAATGAAAGAGCCGGAGGCTCTTGTGCAAGTATGAATGCATGTGCTTTATATTGTTTAATTCGGTTTGGGGGTTGTTCATGCCCCATTCCGTCAATTTTGATAAAATGCATGATGTTAAGCTTGACTTGTTCTTCAATGATATATTGCATGAATTGCCTTTATTTTGTGAGCCTTGTTTGAGTCACTTTTATTTTGTTGGGGCTTTGATTATGGTTGATTAGTGCCTAGGTTTGTTTTGAGTCATGTTAGGTGCGTGCCACTAGGCCGGATTCTCTTGTCTTCAACATTGAGGACAATGTTGGGTTTTGGTTTGGGGGTGCAGACGCCTTTTTGAGTCGTCTTTTGTGTCTTGAGTCATTTTTGTGTCTTATTTTCGAACGACTCTTTTGTGTCTTGAGTCATTTTTGTGTCTTATTTTTGAAAAAGTTGCTACTTAGCCAGAATTTTGAGCTTATTTAGCTTGGTGAGATACCTGGAGCATAGTGTTTGTGGCGAATGTGTGTATGCTTTGTGTGCTTATTCAATAACTCTTAGTCACTTTAGGGGTCTCACTTGCACTTCATAGGCTAGTCTCATCTTCTAGTGTCCAAGTTTAGGGAGCTCGGTGCTCAAGCGCCTTGTTCTAATAGTGGAGATTTCCCTTATGAGATCACAAACACAAGCCAAAAGCGTGTATATTTGAGGGAAAATGTTTTTCAAATCTGTAAACACTATTCAAACATCATGCATAGTCTCACCACATCAAAAATCATCATTTGTCATTGAACATGCATCATATATGTGGACTGCTTGATGGAAACTTTTATTCCCTTGGTAGATTGATCCTTTGAAGTGATATTAGGCAATGTGTGTTTTAGCCACTCAAAAAGAAAGCCTAAATACTTCCCATTCCCATAATATGTGTGCTCCCAAGCAAATTTTGAAGCCAAACACATATAGAATTTTCCATTCTACACCCACGTTATCCATAACCCAAGCAACCTAAACACTTAGCCAACCCTCTCTTAATTGATCTTGTTGAGGCTTAGGAATGTAAAGTTGTGATTTAATTTGATAAATGGCGTGTACCTAGGCAAGAGTAATGAGTTGTGAAAATGTGCATAGTAAAAAGGCATGAAAAGAAAAGAAAAGAAAAGAAGCAAAAAGTAACAAAAGAAAAATATGCTTCAAATGCCTTGTGTAAATTGTAAATGCTACTCGAATGGGTAACATGAGTAGTTAAAGATTGCATGTAGAGTCTAATTGTATGCATGGACGCCATATTGTATTTGGAAATGGAGTTGCACGAGAAATTAAATGCTTAAGTGTAGAATGTATTGTCTTAACTTGGTTGATTAGTGCTTGTGCCTAAATTTCTCATTCTTCTAATCACCATTCACCATGGCCACGTTACAACCAAATGGAAAAGACCTAGTTGATCTTAGGGGATGTCTAGATTGGGAATATTAGTTAATGAATGCTCTTTCCATGTTCATGACACGTGATTCTTTCATGAGACTCACTCACTGAAAACAACATTTATTCTACACTAAATGTATGCAACTAAGTTGATTCAGTTACATAAATTCATTGGCATACATGTTGCATGAGTGTGAACCTAGGTTCTGAGAGGAAAGATAAGAGAAAATCCATGTGAGAACCTAACGTCGAAGTGAATTATGCTCGAGGTGTGAGAGTGAGTAGTTTCTGAGGAGAGGGCATTTTAAGTGTGGGATTCGTGTTGTGCCAGTTTCCCTTGGGGTGCCTTCGAGTTGTTTAGAACATTTCACATATGCTTATTCCTCACTCCATTTTGCTTTTGCGTATCTCTCTGCTAGTTGGTTCTACAGTAAGTTTTTCTTTGTGTCTAGGAAATTTTTTAGTTCGAGTCACTTTTAATTTGTGTCTTATTTGTTTCATTTTATGTTTGCTCGAGGACGAGTAAAGGTTTGGTTTGGGGGTGTTTGATCGTGCCTAAATTGTTGTATATTTCGGCCCTCATTCCTATTCCTTTGTCTTGTTCTTGTGTGTATTTTCTATATATTTTATGTCTAATAGGCTCATTAGTGCTAATTGCAGGCAATAGATGTAATTCTGGGTTTGGAAGCATGTTGCGGTGATTCTGGCAGAAAAGGGGCAAAAGGAAAGACAAAGGATCATAAGCAGCTCTACAGTGCGGGTCAAGTGCGGGTTGCAACCGCACTCCCACCACACTCATGATCATAGCCGGGACTTGATACAGGAGAAGAGTTACAGTGCGGGTCCAGTGCGGGTCATCCAACCGCACTCCACCCGCACTGTTTCCAGAACCAGAGAAGCTGAGTTGCACCTGACGTTAAAGTGCGGGTACAGTGCGGGTCATCCACCAGCACTCCACCCGCACTATTGCTCAAAATAGAGGAGGGATTTTGCACCTGACAGTAATGTGCGACTCAAGTGCGACTCCGATGCTGGTCAAGTGTGAGTCAAGTGCGGGTCATCCAACCGCACTCCACCAGCACTATTGCCCAGATCAGAGAACTGAAGATGAAGAAAACCTTTACAGTGCGGGTACAGTACGGGTAATTTACCCGCACTCTGCGCGCGACAGCTTCTGGTATCATGCTTAAGTGACCTATTTTTCCATCCTCTATAAATAGAAAAGGATGAGAACGAACCAAAAGATCACCATACCTCCCAACACTTGTATTTTTAGCTAGAAACACATCGCCCTATCATCCAAACCATCTCTACTCAATCAAAGGCAACTAGGAGACTTGGATTCAAGCTTCAAGGAAAGAGATCAATCTTCAAGGGTTATCTCTACTCTCTCTCTTAGTTTATTGGTTTGTAATAGAACATGAGTAGCTAAAATACCCCACTATGGGGTTGATGTTATTTGTATGATGGATATTTGGGCTTTGTAAATAAACTCTATGTGTTATATTTATTCTATCTCTATGTTTTATTCCATTGCTTTAATTGACTTCCATTATTGATTTGCTTGGATACACCCTCTTTGTATGATTGATTTGGATTACTTGAGTAGGCAATTAGGTTGTCTAATGCTCAATTGAATGGAAGGATTTCCGAAAATCCGGCTCTAAAACCATGCCCTTAATCTAATCTTTAATTAGTGGCTTTCACTATACATCCTAGGTTAGCCACTTGTGAGAGAATTAGAAGCCTCCACTATACACCATAGGTTGGCTACTTTAGTGATTCTACGAGAACTAACCTTCGAGTAGAATTCGGTTGATAACCTAAAGCCTCATCCAATCTCAAACGGGTGACCTTCACTATACATCCTAGGTCGGCCACTTGTGAGGGAATTGGAAGCCATCACTATACATCCTAGGATGGCTACATTAGTAATAGGTTGAGCCATAGCTAGATAGATGAGCATTCATGCAACAAGTCCCAATTAAGTAACTAGCCACTGTTGGTTGCTTGGGAGGGATTAATCTCTAGTAGGAGGTCTTCGCTATACCCCCTAGGTTGACCTCTTGCTATAGATATATACCAGCACTATACACCCTAGGTTGGTTACATTTTTTAAAACGTGCTTAACTGAGAGTTTGTTGCAATTGCCCCAATATTCACTTACAAGTCCATCAACTCCGTAGTTCCATCATCATTCATTCATCACTCCATTGTCATCCCATTTTATTTGCTTTCATAGTTTAGTTTATATTGTATCTTCATTCACCATCACTTTACTTTTATGCATACTAGTTATATTAATCCTAATCTTATCACCGCTACCCCGATCTCAGTGGACGACACTCGTGCTTACCGCTTTACTTGTATTTCTACTTGTGAACGCATTGCATAGGATTTATAAATTGTTTTGACGGGCGGTTTTCTGACGGCAAAAACCTTCTCATCAGTGATAAAGTGGCATTAGTTGCCTACCAGGATCTTGTTGCCAGAATGTTCGCCATGTGTTCACCAAGGTACCAAGATTCCTAGAACAGGAATGAGAGGTACCCAGTTTCTCCAAAATGTTCGCCATATGTTCGCCAAGGTACCAAGATTCCTAGAACAGGAATGCGAGGTACCCAGTTTCTCCAGAATGTTTGTCATATGTTCGCCAAGGTACCAAGATTCCTAAAACAGGAATGCGAGGTACCAAGATTCGCCAATATGTTCACCTAGGTGTTTTCACCTCAAGATTAGGACAACCAAATGTCCCTCTTGCTACCTTGGCCGGGCATCACCCCTCGCCTGGAAGGATCTTAATGGCATAGTTGCCTACTAGGATCGTTTTCTCCTATGTACCCAGATTCCTGAAAAATGGAAGGCTAGGTACCTTGATTCGCCATTATTAGGATCCCCTGAATAGGAATGCCATGTACCTAGATTCGCCAAAGCCAAGAGTGCTGGGAGCGTTTTCTCTTTTCAAGTAATAGCTACAAGTAAGAAACGACGAGAAAAATTCTTCAAGCAGTATAAGATCCTGACTCCAACCCCAACTTAATAGCGGTGTTCAAGTCAGGGGGGACTTCTGTTAACTGTTATTTTTGGCAGGGGTCCAAAAAAGAATTTTCCATCCGGTAGGTACCTGGTAGGACCTAGATTGGGATCGGTACCTAGATACCGGGTATGCTCTACACCATGAACCGGAAAGAAGTCAGTACCACGTCTCACAGTGTACCAGGTACCAAGCAAGGCTGTACCATGATACCTCCTACCTGGTTCCTAGGTACCACGATACGTCCTACCTAGTACGTAGGTACCGCGACATCTACCCGGTACCCAAGTACCACGATATCAGTCCAGGATCTAACCGGAAATGTGTATCCTACCCGCCAATTAAGAAGAATGGAACCAGGAAGAGGTACCAGCATGCTAGAACAAGCACCACGCCACTAAGCACTCCGATACACAAGTGTACCATAACACCGGGATACAGAGTCAGAATTCTCCTTCAAGCAACATAAAAGGGAAAGTTGACCACTCTGGTAATTAATGGAGATAATCAACGCCGTTAATGAAGGAATCAATCAACTCTATTAATGGAGATAATCAGCCCTATTAATGAGGGAATCAGTCAACTCCATTAATGGCCATTCACTACGCCATTAATGAAGGAAGCAGTCAACTCCATCAATGAGAAGATATTCAACTCCATTAATGAGAAGATATTCAACTCCATAAAATAGAAGATATTCAACTCCATTAATGAGAAGATATTCAACTCATTAATATCGATAAACCAATGGAGTGGGCAACAAGGATTAATAGACATAAATATAACAAGTCACTCTCCAAGAAAAAGGGTCGATTCCTCAATATTTCTCCGGTCAGACATTTCTCCAACACGGGGTTCGAACAATAAACATAGTTCACCAGCTCTGTTTCTGACTTGGCCACCAGCTCTCTCGAATATCTCCATCTCAAGGGTTACGACATATTTCTCTAGTCCGATATTCCCTCCAACAGCTCTCCAACATCTCCATATCTCCAAGGCGTCTTCGATCCCAGATTTCGCCCACTTCTCCGCTAGGAATATGAGTTCACCATCGCATGGAGTGTAAAAATGACCCTGCCCAAATTCCCTCTACACCACCATTGTATCGACTGCTATATATGTCAGTTTTCACCATGAATGTACCAGTACCAAATGGTACCCCTCTAACTGTGACCTACTAGGTCCCGGATTGTAATAATGTAAGCTCTCCGAAGCACCTCTCGAGATATATAAATATAGAGAAGGGTTTTTCTCCTTCCTACGGATACTGCCTGGGGGTTTTTCAGCATGTGATCAATCGTGATGCTTTTTCCCCCTAGGTCAGTCCACCACTGCTAAAAGAATTGTCATATCTCCCATCTATTTCCTTTATTATGGATGTATGTGAGCTAGTCACCGACCCCGCTGGTCCTAGCTCTCTAGTACCCATCCTTGCATGTCATCTAGGTCGGGGAATTATGGAGGGCACCTAGAGAGGTGACCAGGTACCAGGACCAGGTACCAGAACCAGATACCAAGTCCGGGTACCAGACTATTACACCAGATAGGCGGGATGATATTTCTCCTACCTACTATAGTACCTTACCGTTTCACCTTACCAGAATCACGGTATGAAGTACCTACCCACCCGTTGTGACCTCCAGGGTAGCAGGTCGAGGGTGTTAATTGAAATTTTGCTCCTTGAGTGGATTTTTCCATTAATAGTAACAAATAGTTGTCACTCTTGGGTTTTACTTGCTTGTTATGGGTTAGTCATATCCTTTAAGTGCTTAATTTGAGGGGACTTGGTGCTCTTGCGCCTTGTGCTAATAGTGGAGACCACCCGTGAGTTCACAAACACAAGCCTTTAAAAAAAAACGCATTGAGTGTACAATTTTTCTATTCTTTAAACACTCTTCTTGTCATACATATCACATGCCATAGGACATACATTTCATACATATAATGGATTGCTTGATGGATTCATTCATTCCTTTAATAGACTAGTTGTGGAAATGATTTTAGGCAATGTGTGCATTGAACCACTAGATTAGCCTAACCACCGTCCTAAATCCCTTATGTGTGCTTCATAGCCAATTTTGAGGCCAAACACTTACCTTGTCTTTTGGAACCACAATGAACCATATAGCCATAAGCCAAACACAAACCAACCTTTTAATTGCCAATCATATGGGTTGTGTGTGTGTATGTGTGGTTGAAAGGTGTAAGCTCTAAGGTTGAAATAACATGTATTTAGGCAATTATGTAAATTGTGCAAGGAATGGCTCAAAATGTCAAAATGCTAAATTTGCACCTAGAGCCAAATTGTCAAATGTATATGTGCAAAGGCAAAAGTTAGAAGAAAAGAAATAGAAAAGCAAAAAAAATAAAAAATAGCAAGAGAAAGAAAAAGAAAAAAATAGCAAAGAAAAGAATAAAAGTTAAAGAGCCTTGTGATGAAATGTAAGTACTCACAATGTGGAGTACAAATTTGTAGCACAAATGTGTATGTAAGTTAATACCTAGTTGCTAGAATGTCATTGGTGTTTAATAGAGCTTTGTAAGGGGTGTGTGAGTAAGTGTAAACATGATTGGTGATTTTTGAACTCATATTTTCCCATTTCTTTGTTCACCACATTAAACCCCATGGCCCCAATACAACCAAAGGGAAAGTCCTATTTGATCTATGTTATGTCTTGATGGGGAATGTTTGTTGAAGCATGATCTTCCACGTTCATGGCATAAGGGAATCCTTCCTAGGCTATTTCATAGATATTATCAGTCTTTCAATTTACTTGTATGCAATGCATTAGAATTTTAAGTATAAATTCAATCTTTGCATACCTTGGTTGAGTGTGAACTGAGGACTCTGAGCGGTAAGAAAAGAGGGACTCCACGCAAGGATTAGAGTCAACGTGAATTATGCTCGAGGTGTGAGAGTGAGTAGTTCTTGATATGAGAGCGCTCTTAGATGTGAGATTCGTGATATTATGAGTTTCCCTCTAGTGCCTTCGAGTTGTTTTAGAACTTTTTGCATATGTCTACTTCTCTCTATCACACATCCTTGCATCTCATCATCATTTGGACATGCGACATTTTGAATTGTTTATTTTTGAGTCTAGGAAAGTTTTTAGATATAGTCATGTTGTTATGATGTTGTGTCTTTGTTATTTGTCTTGAGTTTGCTCGAGGACGAGAAAATGTTTGGTTTAGGGGTATTTGATCGAGCTAAAAATGTCATACATTTTGGCCCTCATGTCATTTCTCTTTGTCTCGTTCTTGGGTGTTTTTATGTGTATTTATGGCTCTTTTTGTTGATATTGCAGGCATTAGGTGAAAAATCAAGAGGCAGGACAAAAAGGACAATTGGTGCAAAGATTGGCGAAGAAGGCCATTGTGCACGGGTAGCACGGGTAGCATACCCATTCACTACCCATGCACTGAACGTGCATTTTGTCGTGAATGCAATCCACACAAATTTAAAGATCCCAAGATGCACTAAACACAATTAAAGAGAGTATATGGCAAATAGAGGTATCGTTCCACAAAGATCGTGAAATAGTTATGATTAGACTACTACTTTAATAAGAAAAATGCAAGGAAAGTAAGTTGGTTTGGATTTTGAGGAGAAACTAAACTAAGATTAAACTAACAAAATTGTACGAATTAAAATGATAGAAATGGATGATATGTGAATTGAGAAATTGATGGATTCAATTAGCAACTATGGGCAAAGAATGAACTCACATTAACGAACATAAAATACTGTGTTAACAGTAATTTTTGGCAGGGGTCCAAAGAAGAATTTTCCATCCGGCAGGTACCTGGTAGGACCTAGATCGGGACCGGTAACTAGATAACGGGGATGCTCTACCGGAAAGAAGTCAGTACCACGTCTCATAGTCTACCAAGTACCAAGCAAGGCTATACCACGATACCTCCTACCTGGCTCCTAGGTACCATGATACCTCCTACCTGGTACCCAGGTACCGTGACATCTATCCGGTAGCCAAGTACCGCGATATTAGTTCAGGATCTAACCAGAATGTATATCTTACCCGCTAAGTAAGAAGAATGGAACCAGGAAGAGGTACCAACATACTAGAACAAACGCCACACCAGCGAGCACTCTGGTACACCAGCGTACTATACCACCGAGATACAGAGTTAGAATTCTCCTTCAAGCAACGTAAAAGAGAAAGTTGACTGATCTTCTCATTAATGGGGCTTTGAATGACCATTATTGGAGTTGACTGATTTCGCACCAAAAAGTGTTAACAGAAAATACACCCAGGGTGAAAATCTCAATTAACACCCTCGACCAGCTACCCCGGAGGTCGCATCGGGTGTGGTAGGTACTTCGTACCGTGGTTCTGGTAAGGTGAAAACGAGATAGATGCCATGGTAGGAGAATAGTCATCCCTCCCATCTGGTGCAGTAGGTTGGTACCCGTTCTTGGTATCTGATCCTAGTACCTAGTCACCTCTTTAGGTGCCTTCAATATTCCCCCGACCTAGATAATGAGCCAGGAGAGGTACATGAGAGCTAGGACAAGCATGGTCGGTGCCTAGCACGCATATATGCATTCATAAAAAGGAGATAGATGGGAGAATGATAGCTCTTTTAGTATTGGTGGACTGACCTAGGGGGAAAAAGCATCACGATTGATCACATGTTGAAAAACCCCCAGGTAGTATCCATTGGAAGGGAGAAAGACCCTTCTTTATATTTATGTATCTCGAGAGGTGCTCCGGAGAGCTTACATTAATACAAACTGAGTCCTAGTAGGTCACAGTTAGAGGGGTACCATTTGGTACCAGTACATTCATGGCAAAAATTGACATACATAGTAGTCGATACAATGGTGGTATAGAGGGAATTTAGGTAGGGTCCCTTTGACACTCCAGGCGATAGCGAACTTGTGCTTGGAGATATGGAGATACTGGAGGATGTTGGAGAGCTGTTGGAGATACTGGAGGGCTGTTGGACTGTGTCTATTGTTCTAACCCATGTTGGAGAAATGTCATACTGGAGAAATATTGGGGAATCGACCTTTCTCTTGGAGAGTGACTTGTTATATTTATGTCTATTCATCCTTGTTGCCCACTCCATTGGTTTATCAACATTAATGAGTTGAATATCTTCTCATTGATGGAGTTGAATAACTTCTCATTGATGGAGTTGAATATCTTCTCATTAATGGAGTCTGATTATCTTTATTAATGAAGTTGACTCCCTCATTAATGGCGTTGTGAATGGCAATTAAAGAGTTGACTTATCTTCTCATTAATGGGGCTTTGAATGGCCATTAATGGAGTTGACTGATTCCCTCATTAATGGTGTTGATTATCTCCATTAATTACTAGAGAGGTCAACTTTCTCTTCTACGTTGCTTGAAGGAGAATTCTGACTCTGTATCCCAGTGGTATGGTACGCTGGTGTACCGGAGTGCTCGCTGGGGTGGCGCTTGTTCTAGCATGCTGGGGTGGCGCTTGTTATCTAGGTCAGGGAATTATGGAGGGCACCTGGAGAGGTAACCAGGTACCTGGATCAGATACCTAGACCAGTACCAGCCTACTACACCAGATGGGCGGGATGAGGGTTCTCCTACCTACCTCACCCTCACCCTCACCTTACCTCTATCAGCTATACAAGAACCACGGAACCTTGAGGTACCTACCACACCTTGCTGTATCACTTTGTCAGAACCACGGTACGAAGTACCTACCCCCCGCTGCGACCTCCGGGGTAGTGGGTTGAGGGTGTTAATTGAGATTTTTACCCCGAGTGAATTTTTCCGTTAACATATTGTAACCACCCTAGGATGTATAGGATTGATTATCTACCACTCATGTGTGTCCAACCCAACATGTATAGTATGGGCCACCCACAAGTGGTTGTAGAATGAATGAACATCTACCTAATAAAGGACTAATCTCCTTGTTAAAATTCACCAACCTAGGATGTATAGTGTTGATGCTTAACCCATTACAAGCAACCAATTCTATCATGTATAGTTTTAGTTACCCGTTAAGGATTAGATATGTATGATATTAATCAGTCCGGATTTTACATGAGCCACATACTCTTGTAAAATCCTTCTACTCAAGGGAGCTAAAGAGAACTAAGCATCATGTATACCAATTCTCTACACTTATAATTTCTTAAACAACCTGTAAAGAGAGTCATGTACAATCAAATACAAATCGCCCTTGAAATCAATTAAGACCAATGAATAGAACAAATAAGATAGAATTACTTAAGAAATTGAGTTCATAACAAATACCCATATTTACTTGTGAATCACATCAATTGCTTAATGGGATTTAGCTAATCATGACAACTGAAATAAAAATACAAGAAAGAGAGAGATAGAAGAAACTCATGTAGAACCTTCTTTCTTCAAGAATGATTCCACCTCCAATGTCCTCTTGAGTAGCAAATTGGTGAATTAAATGGAAGGGTTTTGATGGGTTTTTGGGAGAGAATGGGTTTTGAGATTTAGAGAGAAAATATGAATGAAATGGGTGCGTGGATGTTTTTGAAAAATCAGATATGATGCCTTATATAGTTCCTCCAAAAATAGGTCAGAATACTGATGTGGATGTGTCCGATGCACGTATAGCTCGGGTAAGGTACCCGTGCAGTACTGGTGCAATCTTCATTTTCCTTTCTGATTTGTGCAATGTGCACGGGTTGTGCATGGGTAAGTGACCCGTACAGTACCCGTGCAGTTTGTTCTTGCCCGAGGCTCTGCTCTTGGTTGGTGGATTGCACGGGTAGTGCAGGAGTAATACCCGTGGAGTTACCCATGCTCCAATTTCATTTTCCTGTGCATGGGTTGATGCATGGTACATGAGTGTGCTACCCATGCACTATGGCCTACTTCGCCACATTTTTGCACCATTTGTCCTTTTTGTCCCTCTTCATGCCTTTTCACCTAACCCCTGCAATAACAACCAAAAGAGCCATAAATACACATAAAAATACCCAACAACGAGACAAAGAGAAAGGATATGAGGGCCAAAATATATGACATTTTTGGCTCAATCATGCATCAAAAGAGGAATGCGAAGGAAACCAAAGTGCACGAGTAATTGCATGGGTATTACCCGTGCAAACCCATGCAATCCACCAAGACCAGGGAGCAGATCCTTGTGCAAGAGTCAACTGCACAGTTACTGCATGGGTAACCTACCCGTGCACAACCCGTGCACATCGCACAAAACATGAAGAAAAATGAAGAGTGCATGGGTACTGCACAGGTACCTTACCAGTGCTATACGTGCATTAGGTGTAGCCACGTCATCCATTTCAGACCTACTTTTGGAAGCCTAATATATACATCTTGTTGTCATTAAGAAAAGCTACTATTCTTTTGCCCAATTTCTCTCTCTTCTACTCTCTAATCTCTCTTACATCACTAACCCTAGATTGATGAATCATTCCTCACCAAGTGTAACCATCATCCTCATCATCTACTCAAGGACACTTGGAGATTGGATTCAAGCTTGAAGGAGGAGAATGTCTACATGAGTCTTCTCTATCTCTCTTCTCCTATTTATTTGTTTGTATTTGTCACGATTAGCTAGATATCCCATTAAGGGATTGATGGGAACACTTGTGGATGTTGGGCTTTGTAATGAACTTTATTTTCTGTATAATTCTATCAATTATGTTTCATTCATTGTTTTAATTGCTTTTCTTAATTAGTTATCTTTGATTGTACACTACTCTATTTGATAATTGATTGAGGGAATTAATTTAGTAGTTGACTAGGTATATACTTTATTTGTTCTTCTTAAGCTCACTTGAATGGAAGGGTCAAATGAAAGTACACTCCTTGAGTGAGACCCGGACTTAACAATCATAATCATTATCTAATCTCGAATGGGTAGTTGATTTTATACACTCTAGGTCGGTTGCTTGTAAGAGGTTAAGCACCAATACTATACACTCTGGGTTGGTGATTTTATAAAGTGGTTGGTCCCTTAATTTGATAGATGTGAATTTATGGAAAATCCTAAGTGAGTGGTCAATGCTATACATACACTCTAGGTTGACCGTTTATGAAGGATAGTCTCAAGTGAGTGGCGAATACTATACACTCTATGTTGGTCATTCATGGGGGATAAATAATCAACACTATACACTCTAGGTTGATTACATCAGATCAATGTACATTCATGGAAGTTCATGATTTTCCCACTATTCACTTGTTGGATCCATCAATACCTTAGTTCTCACTAATATCATTCTAACCTAATTGCATTTAGTCTAACTTAACTTGATTGCATCTTAGTAGTTAACTTTTCCAAACAACCCATGACATTTTACTTTTATGCATCTTAGTATTATTAATCCTAATCTAATCATCACTATCCCTAATTTATGTAGACGATACCCTCGCTTGTCGTTGTACTTGTTTTGAAAACATTAGAGCACATTGCTAGGACTTATTATAAATTTATTTTGAGTTTGCGATTTGCCGACGACACAAAAAGCGTGTTCAAACATGTGATAGGAAATCTAGACTAATCATTCAAACTCATTCACAAAAATATCTAGAAATCTAGACTAATCATTCAAACTCATTCACAAAAATATCTAGAAACCTAAACATGTCAATCAAAGCTAGTATAACAAGTTTTCAATGAAAATCACACAACTAACTTTGAAATCAAGTAAACAAGTTAACACTGAATTATTCAACATATTCAAGAAACAAAAACAAAAATAAGAACTAGGTTTTGAAAAAATAAAATCACAATCAAGAAGTTATAGTTCTAAAACATGTGATCAAATCTAGAAATCATCAATCAAGATCAAATACACAAAGTGATTCTAGATTTAAATTCATATTCTTCAAAATAGCAAAAATGATATTCAATCAAAACACATGAACTAATCTTGAAAGTTAATCATACAAGTCATAATATTGGAATCAAAATCATTCTAAATATTGTTTCTCAAATCATATAGAAATATTCATTAAGTATATCATAAAAGAAAAATGAAAGAAAATTGATTTACTTACAAACAATGACTCATGAGTATAAATCAGACCATCACGAAAACTATGAGAATTGTTTGACTCTGAAAAAGTTTGGGACTTGTTCCTCTCTTGAAGACCAACACTTTCGGATTTTTAAAATCTAAAATCGGAGTTGATTTGAGAGAGTTACGGTGTTTGGAAGTTGAGAAAATTAGAGAGAAAATTTCTGCTCAAGTTTTCAACACCAACAACTTGTGTGAAAAAGAAAGGGAAAATGGTATTTAAAGGTGAGGGAAACAAAAGAAATTTGAAGGACCAATAGGGGGAAGCCACCTCTGCTTCCTATGGGGGTGCGTGGCCTCCACGGGGGAAGAAGGGAGCCCTTCTCGTGGAGGCCACGCGCCTTCAAGGGGAGAGTTGAATGGCTTCCCTTTTTTGCCTTCTTCAACTCCCCTTGTGCACTCTTGTGTTTTTTGACTGTTCTCCGCCCTCTGAACTCTGAATTCGAATCCATTTTCAGATTACGAACTGGAACTTCCTAATGCACAAGAACATCAAGAAAACTTCCATAAGAAACTATAGAATTCAACTTGAAAATCAAGGATAAAAACCATGTACGATAAAAACACGGAAAGTTTCTTAACTTCCTATTTTGAACTCGAAACTTAAAGAATGAGTAACTGAAACAACCGGAACTCAATGAGGAATTATATAAGCACAAATTTGAATTCAATATCACAAAACACAAACAAATAAACACAAGAGCACACAAAGTATGATATTTCCTAGAAATAGTCTTAGAACATGAAATTTTACAAAGATTGTCAAATTAAGTCTAATGCATGTGCATACAACAATGTGTGTGTGAATTTGGTATACAAATTTGGCACAACGATGCATGGACACAAATGTTATGCAATGTGTGTGTGTGCACTTAAGCCTTGCAAGAGGAAGAAAAGTCTCAATACCTTAGTATTCAAGTAAGCACTTTTCCTCTTGAAGACGAGCTTTGTATGCAAAGTTGTTTTTCTTCTTTGAAGCTTGATCCAATCACGAACCACCTAAGAACTAAACATTACAAAGTAAGAGAGTTTTGTTATGAAATCAAGCCAACAGAAATCTAAAACCTAACAATCTCCCCCTTTGGCTATTCCATGACAAAACCTCAACCTCACAATATGAAAATACAACTACAATGTGTGTCTAATTAACCTAGAGGGGGGGATGGGGGGGGGGGGGGGGGAGGGAGGGTGAATAAGTCTTAACTAAATTAATTACCAACTTTTCTGTTAATCAAAATTAATCACTCAACCCCTAAGTACCATGTAACTAACCATTGTCATAATAAATGCAAAAAAATAAAATAAGTACACAATGATTTGTTTTACGTGAGAAAACCACAATACGGTAAAACACTCACGGGCTTCAAAGCCACTAGAACCCTCAAATCCACTATTGGCAAATACAATTGTAACCTAGGTTGACCACATCACACCTAATCGATTACTAATCCGTCTTTGCTACCCGCAGGCCTTTAATAGTGATTTTAAGTTCTTGCTTGTACACTACCAATGGTATATACAAGACTCAACTCTCAATAGAAGAGAAATGCAACCTATGGTGAATATGAAAATATTCTAAGTGGACAAATGCTAGGTCAACACATTTGATGCTTATATAAGAATTATAGATGACATTTAAAACATTCCTAGATATCATATTGCTATATGGCATGCATGATCGGACTATTTTATACATAGTTTAGGTCCCCGATTTCCTATTGTTTGTTCTCATTTTCGAGCATATTTTTGTATATTATGTGTTTGTTGAGCCATGTGTCGGTAACATATTCCCTATTTCCTGGTTTTGACCGTAAAGATTAGATTGGGAGGCAAAAGGAGCCAAAAACGAGAATAAATGGAAGTATTCAGAGTGCCGTGCCTCACCGTTGATACAGACCGCGACGTGATCTAAGCCCAATCATGGCTAAGAAAATCTAGATGTTTCCATGGTTGATCCGTCATCAAGTAAGAATGCAACACTGAAACTGCGTGCATGGACCCCTCTGATTTTTCGACAGCTTATGGGTTGAAATTGTATGGGCCTGTGCAGAACATCCGACTTGTGGGTACATAACTCCCTCTTGAGACTGAATCACATTGGGAACTTTATATATTCGGAAAGGTACGGAAGTCTATTTTTCAAAACTTTTTACAGATTGCAATTTTGACCTTTCTAAAGGAAGTTATGCCTATTTGAGTAACTGGTGCACAGAGCAGAAATGGCATTCGGCGAGCAAAACAGCGGGCAACCAAACCGCCGTTCTGACCGCCGAATTAGGACAGTAGGTTTCTTCACCAATTCGGTGGGCAAAACTACTGGCACCATGGCCGCCATTTTGACCGCCAAACGGCACCTGGAGGTCGTGTTTTTACCTGAAATTGAGGGGCATTTTGGTCCCTTCACTACCAATTCATACCCTAACCTCCCAACACTATAAATTCACCTCTTCTCCTCTTCTCGTTAGAGTTTTACAGCCCAAACTTCATCTTCTTCATTCTTCTTCACCAATTAAGATAGAGAGAGAGAGCTTTCAAGAGCATCCATGGAGGTTTTCCTCCATGGATGTCTCTCCCACACCATTTCTACCCATCACCCACCACATTTGAGAGTTGATTGCAAGGAGATAGGAGTGGTCTATGACCAATTTCGTGCTAGGGATTTGTGGAGCACTTGGAGGGATTTCTTCAAGGGTTGTCTCCTTTAAACTCATTCTCTATGTATTTCATGTTTTCTTGATTGTTTAAACCCCCACTTGGGAATTCGGCTATTTCTTGCGCTAGGGGCTCTAGGCAAGTTATGGTTGGAGTAAAAATTACTCTTTCCACATTCATTAGACTTAACGTTGCCGTTTTACATTACCATGTTAGTATTAAGGCTCAATCTAGCATTGGTTTGTTGGATTGGTTCACATATGTTGGTTGCGGTTTCGTGTTTGAGAGGCTCTCGACACACTCTTCAACCGTTAGCTCTATGAATGGGTTTAAATAGGATTGAGGCAAGAACGAACCCTTAACTTAAATTGGATGAACTTAATTTCTAATAACCCACTTGTGTGCACTTATGTATGGTGAACTTGTAAGCCCTTTTGTGACCACTTTCATGCATCTCTCCTATCCACCATTTTATTATTTCTCATTTAATCACCATTCTCACCCTCCATATTCTCTTTTTTTTATATTACTTTTCTTTACATTTTCTACACACACACACAACACCACTTCACACACCATTCTCACCCTTTCCGCATTCTATTTACATGCTTTCCCTAAACTCTAAAACTTGAAACGGTTAACAAACACATCCCTGCGGAACGATACCCTTGCTTGCAAGTTGTACTAGTTTTATTTCTATATATGTCTTTTGACTCGTGCCTTATAGCAAGGTTGATTTTATTATAAATGTTTGACGATGCTTTCAATGACAAAAAAACCATTCGTCAAATGGCTCCACTGCCGGGGATGGGTATTCGTTAATTGTTTCTTGTTTTAGCTTAGGTTCTGTAAATGTTAGATTTAATTGCTTTGTGGATATTTATGTATGCTGTTAGATTTTTCTTTTTCTTATTTTCTTTTATTTATGGCATATGCATTTGATTGTTTTTAGTTGTGCTTGTGCTTGTGCTAGGAAAGAACAATTTCAGGTTTTATGGACCACACAACTCTTGAGAACAAAGTGTGCGCTTATCGCACCACAACAATTCCATCAAGTGAAACAGTAGCGCCACAACAGACGCGTGGTTGCCGACACATGAGGTAATTCCTCTGCTTAATTTAAGTGTATGTGGATTAGTTGTCGACTTGGGCGGAAACCGTCCATGGGCTTAATGATAGGAATGCTATGTTTGTTGTGTTTGTAATTTTTAGTTTTGTTTAGATCTAAGAGTGGATTTGTATTGTGCTTAGATCTTAGGATTTGATGTGTTCTTGTTTTTAGTCTTTGGTGATGTTTATGTTCTATCTCCCAAATCTTGCTAAACATTGTCCATATTTTATGATTTGAGCAACATTGAGGACAATGTTGAGTTTAGGTTTGGGGGTGTGGACACTTTTGTGCTTTATATGTGTTTTGTTGTTTATATGTGTTTTTTTACGATTAGAAAATTTTCAAATCTCTGTAAACCGGTCATTTTTGAAATTTGTTTGTAATAGTTTCGGTTTTGTTGAGTTGTTTTTCTTTGTGTAACGGTTGAGACATATCATGTATGCTTTTAGCTCCGTGCATCACTTTAAGCCTTCAAATTCTTCAAATGTAAAGTTACTCTAAATATTTTAGTACAAACGTAGCACAAAATGTGAAATGTAAAGGTTTATAGCCTAGACGCTTGAATTGTAATGTAAAGTGTAATAGAACTTAATTATGTTGTATTGAAATGCAATGTGTAAACACCTTGGCATGATTTATTACTTTATCTTCCCATTCTTACCATATCCTCCATCTCATACACTACCAAATCACCTTGGCCACAATATAAATTAGGGAAGTCCAATTGATCTCTTAGGAAGTCTATCTTAGGAATGTGAGTTGATGCATGCTCTTTCCACGTTCATAGCATTTGTTAATAGCCAAAATTGGCTAAGGACCAAAGGAAAATTTTCCACCACCCATACCTGGTTCCATACCCGAGAGTTTCCACCAGGAGACCTCTCTATCCAGAGCCGAACTACGATACCACCCGTGGAACAAGGACGGGCTCCGGAAACATCCGGGATAGAGCCCGGAACGATCAGATCTAGCCCGCACCACCAAAACTAGAAGCTCCCCGAAGTCGAGGTCACCTCTCAAATGCTCCAGAGACTCTCCTGTACCTCGATTGACACAGAAGAATGTCCCTAGAAGGCCACACCTAGCTTCGAAAGGTTAGGGGAAGCCACACCTAGCTTCGAAAGGGTCAAGGGAAGCCAGATCTGGCTACAAGCTGGATGAAGGAAGGCCGCACCTAGCTTCGAAAGGTCAGGGAAAGCCACACCTAGCTTCGAAAGGTCAGGGGAAGCCACACCTAGCTTTGAAAGGGTCAAGGGAAGCCAGATCTAGCTCCAAGCCGGATGAAGGAAGGCCGTACCTAGCTTCGAAAGGTCAGGGAAAGCCATACCTAGCTTCGAAAGGTCAGGGGAAGCCACACCTAGCTTCAAAAGGGTCAAGGGAAGCCATATCTGGCTCCAAGCTGGATGAAACTTCTCAGATATCAAGGTCAGAACACTAATCAACCTCACTGGTTGGTGCACCACACCATGCCATTCAACGACCTCTATAAAGGATCATGCTGAAAGGATACGAGGGATACACTGAATCACATCTGGAAACGTTACCTATATGCAGAACAAGTAATAGAATCCAAAAAGGAAACAAACTGATCTCCACCATGATACTCTCAATTCGGCAAAGTCAATGACATTAAAACGAGAAATCCCGCCCGATAAGGAGGGGAGAGACTGAGAAAATAAAGGGGAGAATCAGTCGGTGTGACCTACAAACTATGTATAAATAGAAAAGAAAGGAAATGAAAAAGACGAGACTACTATTCGACAGGCATACGACAAACACTCAACTATACCCTAGAGAGAAATTTGTATATCATACACGTTCAATAAAGAAAATATTATTATTCTCTTTTGGATGTTAAATTGTATCATTGTTCTTTCATTGTTCTTTATCATTTCGAAACACATTGTTGACATATACGATCAATCTTGGCCACCACCTACATGGTAGTGGTCTTGACGGTGTTAACTGAGATTTCTCACCTTGAGCAAAATTTCCGTTAACACTTTCTGGCGCCGTCTGTGGGGAATTACCCTACACCCAATTAACCAATTATTTGCATTTACATTTTCATTGTTTTACAGGAACTATGAAGCTCCGCTCCTCCCAATGCCAACATAGAGTCCCAGAGCAACCTCTGGCGAGGCTAATAAGAAAAGCCCCAAGAAAGGGGAGAAAGTCTGGATATAGTAGTCAAGCTTCGATCCAGACAACCAATACGCGGGCTACTGGCCATCCTATAGTGAGCCAGGCAGCGCTCGACCAACAAGCGGCGGCCTTCGTAGAATCCATCCGTGTCCGCCTCCGTGCTGAAGGTATCATGATCCAGCCAACCAACCTGAATGATCAGGGAGAGTCGAGCAGGCTCGGAGCTAGGCCACCTGCTTTCGATTGCCTAGGACCTCCTCTTCCAGAGCCGGCTCGAGATAGATCAGGGCCCCAACGTTCGATCCGGGATAGGTTGGGACCCATGCCCCCAGCTCCGAAAAGACTTTCACAATATCAACCCAGGCTGGTTAAGTCTGCCGCGAATGCTTTTACCCGGAAGCCATGAAGGCTATCTCATCCAACTACATCTAGGAGAACTACAAGGGCCCTAGAGGAAGAAAGTAGACAAACTCCCCGAGTGGATCATGTCCAGGAGGAGGACCGGATAGAAATTGCCAGTTCATTAGAAAGATTCGACAGTGAGGAATCTGAGGTTAACTCGAAGAGACCTGGGAACAAGCGACTGAGGGATCAGCAGGCAAAGCTATAAAAAGAGGTCCAGCAGATAAGGAAGGGAAAGAATAAGGAGGACAAAAAGGATCCCCTTAGCGAGATGAACGCTCCCTTCACTAGGAGGATCCGGGAAGCAGAGCTCCCCCCAAAATTCAAAATGCCAGCAGATAAGTTCTCTGAAACGGAAGATCCTCTAAGCCACCTAGAGAGCTTCATTCAATAGATGGAGGTCTAGAACACTACCAGAGCAGTTATGTACAGAATGTTTCCAACGACCTTGACCGATTAGGTGAAAACCTGGTTCAGGAAACTGGCCGTTGGTAGCGTGGATTCTTTCATGAAATTATCAACAGATTTTTGCTCACAATTCCAAGGAGTCAAACCTCGCCCAAAAGATCCCATACACCTCCAATATGTGATCCAGGAACAGAGTGAAACTCTTCGATCGTACGTGGAGCGATTTCACAAGGAGGTCATACTAATGGGAGTTTTCACTGAAAAAGAAACCCTCGCCAACTTCAGGCGAAACCTATGGGCAGGAGAGCTTTTCGGTTCCTTCGCCAAGAGACCTCCCGAGACTTACCATGAGGCCTACGACCGGGCTCTTGAGCAGGTCGAGATCGACGAACAACTCAAGGTCAAGATGGAACACGACGACATGAGAACGGTGAAGCGTCTGAAGAAAGAAGCCCCCAAATTTGAGCCAGTACAGAAAACTCAGAATAAACCTCCCAACAGGTCGACCTATCACCTCTCTGCTCCTCTGCATAGGCCATAAAGATATCCAGCAAAATGAACCCCTCCCCGGGCTTCGCCGCCTCCCAGAACCGTGGCTCCAGTAACGTAAGGGGAAAAAGGGTATGACTACTGTAAGTTCCTCATATTTTGATTGGCTTATTTCGTTGACAAACCACATTGGGGATTATTCGTTGTAAGGTTAATTTAGGCCTCTTGAGTGTGATCAAGCTTCAAGGACATCATCTCTCTTAAAGAGCACTTCAAAGGTATCTCATTAGTTTAACTTTCTTTGAAGAGATCTAGTTGCACACACTCACTTGCATGCATTATTGTTCTTATCTTCATGTTATTGAATGATGTATTGTATGCCTCTTTTCACACTCCACACTTGCACATTTTGCACATCACTTAGTGTGTTGAGTTTGCCTAGAAAAGAGAATTTCTTCTCTTAGCGCGGCTTAGACCGCTTGGCAAGACATGCTTGCACCGCGGCATACAGAGCGGTATACCTCAGCAGGGTCATGCTCCCTGTACCGCTTCCTGTACACTTGCACGCAAAGCGACCCAAGTCGTGGTGTTGTCCAGTAGGCCTCTGTTGCCCATACCGCGGCCTGTGCACCTGCATGCACAGCGCCCTGCACCGCGTTATTGTCCAGACGGTGCACTGCTGTGTGTACCGCGGTCTGGACACTTGCCTGCGACGCGGTCCATCTAGCGGTATTGAAGGGATTTTGTGCCCTAAGTTCAAAACGACGCTGTTTTAACTAGGGCTCCCTTATATATACTCTATCTTCTTCCTTGCTCGTTTTTATGAGTTCAAGAAGCCATTTTTGATAGGCCAAGCTTCCCTTAGAGAGAGAAACTCCTAAGAACTCATCTTTACTCAACCAAACACAAATCCATGTGCATCTAACCTTCAAGCATCATCTCATCATGGATTCTTCTTGCTTTCATTGACTAGGTAACTTGAACATGCCCTTAATCTCATTGTATTTATTTATGTTCTTGTTTGCCTAGGGTTAGCTCTTTTATGTGATTTTATTGCATATCTTTATGTTTATTGGCATTTATAACATGATTGAGTTGTTGTTTATTGGTTGAGAGCCTTGTTCATTAATAGCTAGCCTTTAGGACGATTTTACCCTTCTAGCTAAATCTTCATGCATTTGCATTTAGATATTGATATCTAGGATTTGCATTTATTGACATCTTTAAATCCTTAGATAAGCATTTATTGTTGCCTAGCATTAATTGTATGTTTGAATATCCTTTACATATTCACATAGGTTGTTTAACCTCTTCATTGATTGTTAAGCTTTGTGACTAAGTGGGTTAGTGCACAAGCTTGTGGTCAAGAATCACTATTAAAGGCCCGTTGGGTAGAGTGAAAGGGTTAGTGACCAAGTAGGTGTGACTTGAGGTCAACCTAGGTTGTAAACTTTCGTTCAAATAGTGGATTTGAGGACCGTATGTGGCTAGAAGGATAGCCCGTGAGTTTTACCCAGTTGGAGGGTTTCTCACGTAAATCAATCCTTGTGTTTTTATTGTTTTCCGCATATTTATATTGGATTGATTGATTGCTAATATGGGGTAGGATTATTAAAATTGATTAAGTCGAAAAGTTGGTAATAAATCAACTAAAACCTATTCACCCCCCCCCCCTAGGTTGTATTAGACACACTTTGTGTATTTTCAATTGGTATCAGAGGGGGTTCCTAGATACACTTAGGTGATCCTTGCTCGTTGTGTGTCTTGCATTTTTTTTGTGTTTGTTGCATCATAAACATTCATCTCATTCATACCCAAACACTATGAGTGGGAACGGAAGTGGTAATGAGGGAGCCTCTAGCACAAGACCCCCTTTGCTCACCGGAATAAACTATGCCTCTTGGAAAGGCAAGATGGAGTCTTACATTTGCCAAATAAATGACCGAGCATGGATGGCAATTGAAGATGGCTACACTCTTCTAGAAAAGACTCTTGAAGACGAAAATGTAGTTCCCAAGCCAAAGTCGGAATGGTCAACTCAAGAGTTTGAAGCATCCAAGTGGAACAACAAGGCTATGCATGCTATTCTTTGTGCAATGGATGACAATCAGTACAAATTGATCCAAACAACAAGAATTGCAAAAGAGGCATGGGAGATTCTAGAAACGGCCCATGAGGGAACCGAGGTGGTCAAGGACTCCAAGCTTCAAGTCCTCCAAACACAATTCGAGCAAATTAGGATGGAGAAGGATGAGTGCTTCAACGACTTTCAAGTGAAGTTGATGGACATAGTCAATCAGAGCCATCAACTTGGTGATCCCTATTCGGATAGGAGGATCAAGCAAAAAATTATGAGGTCACTTCTAGCAAGATTTGAGTCAAAAGTGACGGCTCTTGAGGAGATTAGTTACTATAAGAATATGAAGCCAAGTGAAGTTATTGGAAGGCTTCTAGCATATGAGTCTAGATGGACTCCCACACCTACACCTCAAAAGAAGCAAAAGAGTATTGCTCTGAAGACTTCTAAGGTTGAGAAGGAGGAAGAAGACTCAGATGAAGAAATGGCCCTCATGGTGAAAAGATTCAAGAAGTTCATCAATTTTGAGAAGAGGGGATTTAGATCCAAAGGAAAGGAAATAAAGAAGAAGACTCATTTCAAGAAGTTTGAGTCAAGTGAAGACAAGCCCACAAGAAAAGGGATTCAATGCTTCGAATGTGGAGGTTTCGGACACATCTCCACAGATTGTGGAAATTTGAAAAATAAGAAGAAAGGAAAGGCCATGGCCTCCACGTGGAGCGATGGTGATGACGTGGAAGAAGAAGGAGAACCCTCGGATGATGAGGATCATGTGGCAAACTTTATTGCCTTCGCATCTTCTCTCAAGAGTAAGGAAGCAATAGATGATGAAGAGGTAGAGAAACAAAGTGAAGATGACTCTAGCGATGGTGACTCTTCATCCCATTCAACAAATATGGATGTAGGAGGAATGGATCTTGAAGGCTTCATTGAGCATTTTCAAAGCTCAAGATTGAAGATGAAGAAAGAGATTCAAAGGCTAAAAGGAGAGAATCTCAAGCTATCTACCGAAGCTACTCACTTAAATAAAGAAGTGAAGATAGCCAAAAGGAATGAGGAATTGATGGAAAAGGAGCTTGAAGAAGCTAGAGAGATCATTGCTAAGATGACTTCAAGCACGAATAAACTTGACCACATGTTGGGAGTTGGCAAGAGGCCAAGTGATAAGAAAGGTCTTGGCTATAAGATGACAAGGAGACCTCATCCTCAAGCAAGATTGTGTTTGTCAAGAGTTTGAATAACAAAGAGCCTCCACCCTCACAACATCCTAGGAAGAAGATCGAACTAGGAGAGTGCTCTAAAGATTCTCAAGTCAAGGTAGCACAAGGGAAACAAGCTCAAGCTCAATGAATAAGATTGCATCAAGCAAGTTTCCCTCAACCCAAATACCATCAAGACAAGAAGCAATTCATGCAAGGTCAATCAAGGAAGCAATTCATTCCAACTCAACAACAAAGAAGGAGAGAACCAATCCAACACCAAAGACAAGCTCAAATGCGTGGGAAAGCCCCTTTATACTCACAAGGGCATGGTATGTCTTCTTATTTTATTCCCACTTGTCACTTTTGTGGTGTTGATGGTCACATTAGACCAAATTGCTTCAAATACATTGAAATGTGTAGAATCAAGAGCATGATTGAAAGAAATAGAGCTAGAGCTAAAATGCAAGTTCCTAGGAAATCTAGAGCAAATTTGCATGATCCTAGGAAATCTAGAGCCAATGTGACTAATACCACTAGGAATGAGAACATTTCACCTAGGTGGATTAGAAGGGATAACTATTCTTGCTATGTGGCTCAAATTGCCTTGAAGGCAAATGCCTCTAACACTTGGTATTTGGATAGTAGGTGTTCTAGGCATATGACAGGGAACAAGAGCTTCTTTAAATCCCTTGTCTTGGAGGATGGAGGATTTGTCACCTTTGGTGATGGATCTAGAAAGAAAGTCATAGGGAAAGGAACCATTTCCATTCCCGACTTACCCTCTTTGTCCAATGCTTTACTTGTTGATGGCTTGCAGGCCAATCTTATAAGCATTTCTCATCTTAATGATGATGGACTCTCCGTCTTGTTTAACAAAAATGATTGCTATATTTTAATGCCAAATGGACAAACCTTGCTAAAAGGAAAAAGATCTAGTGACAATTGCTATTGTCTTGAAGCTAGTGCTATCTCTTGCAATATGTCCAAATGTGAGGAAGTTGAGTTATGGCATCAAAGACTTGGCCACATGAACTATCGAGATTTGAGGATCTTAGATAAGTTCAAGGTTGTGCGTGGTCTGCCTAAGCTTGGGAAGAAAGTCGATGGCGTTTGTAGACCTTGCCAACAAGGGAAACAAACCAAAAGTATGCACAAGAAAGGCAAGTATCTCGCCACCAAGGAGCCATTAGAGCTTCTACATATGGATCTTATGTGCCCCATGCAAACCGAGAGTCTCGGTGGCAAGAGATACATTTTTGTTTGTGTTGATGATTTTTCTAGATTTACATGGACATATTTTCTTAGAGAAAAATCTGAAACATTTGAAAATTTTAAAATGCTTTGCACTAAAATTCAAAATGAAAAGAACTCACACATTAAAAGCATTAAAAGAATTAGGAGTGACCATGGGAGGGAATTTGAAAATGCCTGTTTTGAAAGCTATTGCAATAGCTTAGGCATTTCCCATGAGTTTTCGGCTCCTAGAACTCCTCAACAAAATAGGGTTGTTGAGAGGAAGAATAGGGTCCTTAAGAGATGGGCCGTGTGATGTTGCTTAGCAACAATGTCCCTAGGAACCTTTGGGCCGAGGCTGTCAATACGGCTTGCTACATAGGAAATAGAGTCTTCCTAAGGCCCGGTACTAGGCAAACCTCCTATGAATTATGAAAGGGTAGGAAGCCAAATGTTAGCTACTTCCACTCATTTGGGAGCAAAAGCTATATTCTAAATGACCGAGATCAACTTGGCAAGTTTGATGCCAAGAGTGATGAGGGGATTTTTATTGGCTATGCCCTTAATAGTAAGGCCTATAGAGTTTTCAATTTAGAAACTCGGAGTGTCATGGAATCATCTAATGTCGTCATAGATGATTATAGGCCTAAGACTAGAGACCATGATGAGGAGGTCATTGTGCTTGATGATCCTTTCTTGGAGAAGAATGGTGAGACTTCAATTGATGTGAAGTCAAGTCTTGATGAAGAGGTCATCCAACCTCTTGATAGAGATCCATCTTTGGACTCTAAAGAACCCGCTCCATGGGTTAGACATCTCCACAATAAGAATGACATTCTTGGAGATATGAATGAGGGTGTTAGGACTAGGCGTCAAATAGCTAATCAAATTAGCTATACTTGTTACACCTCTCAAATTGAACCCAAAAAGGTTGATGAAGCCTTGAATGATGAATTTTGGGTTCTTGCCATGCAAGAAGAGCTAAACCAATTTGAAAGAAATGAGGTTTGGACTCTTGTTCCTAGACCCAAGGATACTAATGTCATAGGCACCAAATGGGTATATAGGAACAAGTCGGATGAAAATGGCAACATTGTGCGCAACAAGGCTAGACTTGTAGCACAAGGATACTCTCAAATTGAGGGTATTGACTTTGAGGAGACTTTTGCTCCGGTTGCCCGTCTTGAGTCCATAAGGCTTCTTTTGTCCATATCATGTGTGCACAAGTTCAAATTGCATCAAATGGATGTTAAGAGTGCATTCCTCAATGGTTTCTTGCATGAGGAGGTGTTTGTTGAGCAACCCAAGGGGTTTGTGGATCCACACCACCCCAATCGTGTCTATAGCCTCAAGAAGGCTTTATATGGGTTGAAACAAGCACCTAGGGCTTGGTATGAGCGCCTTACTCAATTTCTTGTTGACAATGACTACACTAGAGGTAGTGTTGACAAAACTTTATTCATCAAGAGGAACAAAGATGAGCTTTTCATAGCTCAAATTTATGTTGATGATATTGTTTTTGGCTCCACCAACAAATCCAAAGTCCAAAAATTTGTTGATGTCATGTCTCATGAGTTTGAGATGAGTCTTGTTGGGGAGCTCAATTACTTCCTAGGTTTGCAAATCAAGCAATTGCATGATGGGATTTTCATATCCCAAGCTAAGTATGCTAAGAACCTAGTGAAGAAGTTTGGCCTTGAGAATGCCAAACATTGTGATACACCCATGAGTACCACCTTGAAACTAAGCAAGGATGCTAGTGGCAAGAGTGTGGAACAAAGTATTTATCGTGGCATGATTGGTAGCTTGCTTTACTTGACCGCAAGTAGGCCTGATATAGCCTTTAGTGTGGGTGTGTGTGCTAGGTACCAAGAGAATCCCAAGGAATCCCATCTCTCCTCCGTGAAGAGAATCATTCGATATGTGAATGGGACATCCAACTATGGGATATGGTACTCTTTTGACACTAATGCTAGCTTAGTTGGCTTTAGTGATGCAGATTGGGCAGGAAATTGTGATGATAGGAAGAGTACATCGGGCGGTTGCTTCTTCCTAGGCAACAACTTGGTCTCATGGTTTTGCAAGAAGCAAAATTCCATCTCTCTATCCACAGCTGAAGCGGAATACATAGCCACCGGGAGTGCTTGCACACAACTCCTTTGGATGAAACAAATGCTTATGGATTACGGCTTTGATCAAGGTATTCTTACCCTTTATTGTGATAACATGAGTGCAATTAACATTTCAAAGAATCCTGTTCAGCACTCTAGGACAAAGCATATAGACATTAGGCATCATTTCATTAGAGAACTAGTTGAAAACAAATGCATTGCACTTGAGCATGTGGGCACTAATGATCAACTAGCGGATTTATTTACAAAGCCCTTAGACTCAACTAGGTTCAAGTCACTTAGTAGGTCTATTGGGATTTGTCATCTGCCTTGATGTGTTTTGATGTTTGACCCCTTATAGGGAACTCAAGCAAAGAGAGCAACCTTGCATGTTGGAATAAGCAAAAACTTGATCAACTTTATGCTTCTTTATTAATTGCTTGAGTATTCTTGGGTGTGCTTATATATATTCTTATATGGCTTTTTATTTAATAAGTGTGCCTTGCTTGATTTGTAATCCATGTCACCTCTATGTTCAAAAATGCATTTTTGGACTAGGAGATTTTGATTGGGATAGTACACTTGAATGACCCATAATTTAACTCCATGACATGAGAACTTTTAATGACATGCTTAAAATAATATGCATGAAATGCTTTTGATTGCTCTAGTGCAAAATATGTGTGAAAGCAAATGAGAAGACTAAACCCAATAAGGATCTAGTATCCATGCAATAAATAAGGATGTCTCATCCAAATTTAGTCTTCTCTCTCTCTTTATTAGTTGAACAAGACTACTATCATACAGGTATCCCACCCGGAAAAATCAAAACTGGTGCAAAAGTCACTCATGTCTTGTTTTGCTTATAAAGTTTGATATAGTTGCTCTTTAAATTGAAATTCATTTTGATAAACTATATCTTGTTTGCTTATAACAAAAGGGTATAAATTGGTTTGAATTCTTTTGGAAACCCTTTTGATGTTTGCTTTGCCAAATACCATTTGCTTGAACCATGATGCTACATGTCTTACATCCAGAGCAACTAAGTCACACATTTTCTTCTAAACAATAAAACCCTCAACTGATTCTCTCTCAATTAATTGAGTTGCATAAAGTTGTTGTATATGATTATGCACTTATCTTGCAAATAGCTCTCTTTGCTAAAGTGACCCGGTTGGGGAATACTCCTTTGCCTATCTCATGACAAAAAGGGGGAGTAATGTGGTTTTATTTAAAGGGATTGCATATTTGGAGAGATTGTCCCGTTGAGGGGGAGTAACCTATATAGGGGGAGCATTTGCATGTTGCATGTTGTAGTTTTCTTTTATTATGAAAATTGCTCTTATTTATTTATCTCTCTTGATCACCTCACATACACTTGTCTTGGAAAGTGTAGTCTTATTGTTTTGTAGGGATGGCTATTCTACAAGAGCTTGAAGATTTAAAGACCTAGTATCTAGGTATCTTTTTGTAATGTAGAATTTCTTTTTGTTGACCTTTAGTTTTTACTTTTTGTGAGGATGATTTGTGAGTGGTGGTTTTGTCACGAAATAGCCAAAGGGGGAGATTGTAAGTTCCTCATATTTTGATTGGCTTATTTCGTTGACAAACCACATTGGGGATTATTCGTTGTAAGGGTAATTTAGGCCTCTTGAGTGTGATCAAGCTTCAAGGACATCCTCTCTCTCAAAGAGCACTTCAAAGGTATCTCACTAGTTTAACTTTCTTTGAAGAGATCTAGTTGCACACACTCACTTGCATGCATTATTGTTCTTATCTTATGTTATTGAATGATGTATTGTATGCCTCTTTTCACACTCCACACTTGCACATTTTGCACATCACTTAGTGTGTTGAGTTTGCCTAGAAAAGAGAATTTCTTCTCTTAGCGTGGCTTAGACCGCTTGGCAAGACATGCTTGCACCGCGGCATACAGAGCGGTATACCTCAGCAGGGTCATGCTCCCTGTACCGCTTCCTGTACACTTGCACGTAAAGCGACCCAAGTCGCGGTGTTGTCCCATACCGCGGCCTGTGCACCTGCATGCACAGCGCCCTGCACCGCTTTGTTGTCCAGATGGTGCACTGTTGTGTGTACCGCAGTATGGACACTTGCCTGCGATGCGGTCCATCTAGCGGTATTGACGGGATTTTGTGCCCTAAGTTCAAAACGACGCTGTTTTAACTAGGGCTCCCTTATATATACTCTATCTTCTTCCTTGCTCGTTTTTATGAGTTCAAGAAGCCATTTTTGATAGGCCAAGCTTCCCTTAGAGAGAGAAACTCCCAAGAACTCATCTTTACTCAACCAAACACAAATCCATGTGCATCTAACATCTTCAAGCATCATCTCATCATGGATTCTTCTTGCTTTCATTGACTAGGTAACTTGAACATGCCCTAAATCTCATTGTATTTATTTATGTTCTTGTTTGCCTAGGGTTAGCTCTTTTATGTGATTTTAGTGCATATCTTTATGTTTATTGGCATTTATAACATGATTGAGTTGTTGTTTGTTGGTTGAGAGCCTCGTTCATTAATAGCTAGCATTTAGGACGATTTTACCCTTCTAGCTAAATCTTCATGCATTTGCATTTAGATATTGATATCTAGGATTTGCATTTATTGACATCTTTAAATCCTTAGATAAGCATTTATTGTTGCTTAGCATTAATTGCATGTTTGAATATCCTTTACATATTCACATAGGTTGTTTAACCTCTTCATTGATTGTTAAGCTTTGTGACTAAGTGGGTTAGTGCACAAGCTTGTGGTCAAGAATCACTATTAAAGGCCCGTTGGGTAGAGTGAAAGGGTTAGAGACCAAGTAGGTGTGACTTGTGGTCAACCTAGGTTGTAAACGTTTGTTCAAATAATGGATTTGAGGACTGTATGTGGCTAGAAGGATAGCCCGTGAGTTTTGTCCAGTTGGAGGGTTTCTCACGTATATCAATCCTTGTGTTTTTATTGTTTTCCGCATATTTATATTGGATTGATTGATTGCTAATATGGAGTAGGATTATTAAAATTGATTAAGTCGAAAAGTTGGTAATAAATCAACTAAAACCTATTCACCCCCCCCCCCCCCCTCCTCTAGGTTGTATTAGACACACTTTGTGTATTTTCAACCACTTTGAATGCTTACAGGGAAACAGTCTACCTTGCCATACGAGATAAAGGTTTGCTCCAAAAACCTGCTCCCATGAAGGCCCCAGCTGACAGGAGAAACCGGTACAAGTACTGCGACTTCTACGAAGACATGGGCCACAACACCTCAGAATGCTATAACTTGCGCAACCAGATTGAGGCCCTGATAAGGGGAGGGTGCCTGATTGAGTTTTTACAACAGGTCAGAGATAATATTAGGACTGGAAGGGAGGTACAAGCTAAAATCCGTGAGGATGCAGAAAAGAGGAAAGGGGAGCAGGCTGACTTAATGCAACAGATCCAGGTGATACACACTATCAGCGGAGGTCCTACACTGGCTGGCGTGTCCAATAACTCCCAGAAAAACCACACAAGAAAGGTTCCCCACATCGGAGAAAGCCGAGGGATCTTCAAAGTCAGCCAGAGCCCGACAGAGCCCTCCCAATCAGTACAGATCGTATTCACTGAAGCAGATGTCTTCAACACTATGCAACCTCATGATGATCCTATGGTAGTCACGATACAGATCGCCAACTGTCTGGTCCATCGCGTGCTCTTGGATACAGGTAGCAGTGTAGATATCCTCTTCAAGGATACCCTGGAAAAATTGAACCTGAAGCAACGTTGTTACAACAGTTGTACCACTCCGCTTTACGATTTCACTAGGGACTCGATCATACCAGTGGGGTCAATGATCCTCCCAGTAATCATCGGGATCACCCCGCTCCAACAGAATGTTATGACTGATTTTGTTGTGGTGGACAACCCATCGGCCTACAACGCCATCCTAGGGAGACCTTTCTTGTCCTCCTTGAAGGGAGTCTTGTCCATATACCACAACTTCTTGAAATTCCCGGTTGGAACCAAAGTAGGAGAGGTACGCGGAGACCAGCAGGCGGCCAGGAAATGCTACGCAGTATCTGCCAATCCTACAGCCCTAGCGAAACAGTGTGTATAGGTGACATTAGTCCAGGAAGACAGGGATACATCCCGGATAATCCAGGAGGAGAAGGAGCCTACGGAACATCCAGGACTTCCGGAGAGCGAACCTATTATGCCCTACGAGGAAGAACGGAGTAAGGAATGGGCCAGCGGGTAGCCCGTAGAGAAACTAGAAGAAATATCCGTCAGGAATGGCGATCCCTCCAAGGTCGTCAAGGTCGGAGCCACCCTTGACCCAGAAGTAAAAAGAGGACTGATTGATCTTCTCAGGGAATTCAGTGACATCTTCGCCTGGAACCATGATGAAATGCCTGGAATTCCGGCATCGTTGGCCACCCACCGGCTAGCAGTAGATCCAACGGTCAAGCCCGTCAAGTAGAAGAGGCGTCACTTCAACGCTAATAGGAACGCGGCGGTGTAGGGAGAGGTTGATAAATTGATCAAAGCGGTGTTCGTCAGAGAGGTACATTACCCCAAATAGATCGCCAACGTGGTCATGGTCACGAAAGGCGAGTGGGAAATGGCGTATGTGTGTCGACTACACCGACCTCAACCGGGCTTGTCCGAAAGACAGTTTTCCTTTACCAAAGATCGACCAGCTAGTTGACTCCACATCCGGAAATAAACTTTTGAGTTTTATGGATGCATTCTCAGGATACAACCAAATTAAAATGCACCCGGCTGACCAAGATAAGACCAGTTTCATTACTGAGCAGGGCTTATATTGCTACAAGGTGATGCCGTTTGGCTTGAAGAATGCAGGGGCCACATACCAGCGGCTGGTTAACAAACTGTTCAAGCCCGAGATAGGAAGGACAATGGAAGTATATGTCGACGACATGATCATGAAATCCCCAACCACAAAGGGACATCAGGAAGACCTTCACAAAACCTTCCTCATACTGAAGGAAAACCAGATGCGTTTGAACCCCTCCAAATGTGCCTTTGGGGTAACGGCAGGGAAGTTTCTGGGCTTCATGGTTCATGAGAGAGGTATAGAAGCCAACCCTGAAAAAATCAAAGCTATCTTGGACCTGGAATCCCCGACCTCGCTCAAGCAAGTACAGATTCTGACTGGACGGGTGGCGGCACTCAACAGGTTTATATCTCGCTCCACCGATAAATGTCTCCCTTTCTTCAAGGCCATCAAACAAGGAAAGAACATGAAATGGAGCCAGGAAAGCTAGCAGGCATTTCAAGCTTTGAAAGAGTACCTTAACAAGCCCCCCTTTGTTAGTCAAGCCGGTTCTCGGAGATGAGTTACAGATTTACCTGGCTGTATCAGAAACTGCAGTAAGCGGGGCTTTGGCCAAGGATTGTAGCGACGGTTTTCAAAGGCCCATATACTATGTGAGTCATGCCTTGACCAAATCAGAAAGGAACTACATTCTCTTGGAGAAGCTCGCTTATGCTCTGGTGATTTCAGCGAGGAAACTCCGTCCCTATTTTCAAGCTCACACAATAGCAGTTGTGACAGACCAACCCCTCCGTCAATTCTTGCAAAGACCATACGTGTCAGGAAGGCTAGTTTTATGGGCACTAGAGCTCACTCAGTTTGACCTAAAGTATAAGCCCCGGACTACGATTAAAACACAGGCTTTGGCCGACTTCGTGGCAGAATTCTCAGCGATCCCAGATCCAGATGATCCCTCAGTATCAGACGAGGTCCCTGAGAAGATATCCGAGGTCGAAAATTGGCCGGAAGGCTGCAAGCCATGGATCCTCTTTTCAGACGGAGCATCTGGACGAGCTGGGGGAGGAGCTGGCATAGTTTTGATAGATCCGGAGGGGACTGAATTCTGTCACTATTTCAGATTCGAGTTTAAAGCTACCAACAATGAAGCGGAATATAAAGCCCTCCTAGCCGGGATGAAGGTAGCAATCGAACTAAAGGCCGACTACCTGCAGATCAAGAGCGATTCGTTGCTTGTTGTAAACCAGGTGACTGGGGTCTACCAGGCAAAGGGAGATAATATGGTCGCCTACCTAAATCTAGCTCGGCTGCTGAAAAGCAAATTTAAGGGACTCAAGATCGATCAGGTGCCTCGACACCAAAACCATCGCGCAGATGTTCTGGCTAAAATAGCAGCGAACGGAGGCCAATCCCTACCAAGGGGAATTCCTTTCCAAGTAATCACCCAGCCAAGCATAGCCACAAATGGATAAATTTGTTCCCTGGATCCCCTACCTTGCTGGATGTACCCAATTGCCACCTACCTCCTTGAAGGAGAGCTTCCTGAAGAGCCCGACCAAGCCCGAAGAGTTAAGAGACTCTCAGTTCGATATTGTATGGTGGACGGATACCTCTATAGGAGGGGCAGATCCCTCCCCTTACTTAGGTGCTTGCATCCCGATGATGCTAAGTGGGCATTGAGAGAAGTCCACTCTAGGGACTGTGGGAACACATAGGTGGGGAAGCTCTAGCCTATCAAGTACTTCATATGGGGTACTATTGGCCAACTATATATCAAGATGCAAAGAGTTTTGTGCAATCCTGTGAACCTTGTCAAATAACCTTAAACTTGAACCACCAGCCACCCGAGCGACTGTTGTCCCTCAGTTCACCTTACCCCTTTGCCATGTGGGGAATCGACCTAATTGGGCCACTTCCTACCGCTCCTGGACAAATGAAACATGCTATCGTGGCTATCGACTACTTCACAAGATGGGTCGAGGCCGGACCTCTTTCTAGAATATTAGAAAAGAATACAACCAAGTTCATCAAGACTAACATGGTATGCAGGTTCGGGACCCCTCTCATCATTATAGCCGACCTAGGAAAGCAATTCGACAACGCCCGATTCAAAGACTTCTGCAAAAGATTGGGGATTGACCTCAGGCTCGCTTCAGTGGCTCATCCCAGACTAACGGGCTGGTAGAATCCACCAACAAGACAATCAAGAAACTCCTGAAAAAGAAACTTCAGCAGAAGAAAGGTAAATGGGCCGAAAAGCTACCAGAAGTCCTTTGGGCATACCGGACTACAAAAAGAACAGCTACCGGAGAGACACCTTACTCCCTGGCTTTCGGGGTTGAAGCAGTCCTCCCCATCGAGCATAAATTAACCTCGTTCAGGGTACAACACTTTGAGCCCGAAAGTAACGAAGTCAAGCTCCGGGCTAGTCTAGATCTCTTAGAAGAAAAGCAAGACCGGGTAGCAGAGAAAGTAGCGATCTACCAGAGCAAGATCGCTAGATACTTCAACCAAAAGGTTAGAACCCAAAAATTCAAGGAAGGGGATCTGGTACTTAGGAAAGTGACCCTGAATACTCGGAAAAGGTCGGATGGAGTCTTAAGTCCAAATTGCGAAGGGCCATATTTGATAAAGCTAGTTGTTCGCAATGGAGCTTATAAACTCTAAGACATGGACGAATGATCCATCAACCACACTTGGAATGCAAATCTTTTGAAGAAATTCTACCCTTGAACAGAGTTCTCAAGCAGACTACCCCCACTTAGTTTTCATTACAGGTCCTAATAAAGATGTACTACATCTCAATCATCAATAAAGTCATTTTCCTTTTCTCTTCCATCGTTGTCTCCAACTATGTTCAACGTTAGTGACTATACCCTTGTATGGGAATTCGACATAAACCTCTCGAGACCAGGAGATAGCTCGATAGCCCTCTTGATGCCTTGGTCGGGCTACCACCCCTAAGAAGGATCTGAGTGTAAGAGCATAGTTGCCCTCAAGATCTCGAGACACGGAAATAGCTCGATAGCCCTCCTGATGCCTTGGTCCGGCTACCACCCCCAAGAAGGATTTGAGTGTAAGAGCATAGTTGCCCTCAAGATCTCGAGACCAAGAAATAGCCCGATAGCCCTCCTGATGCCTTAGTCGGGCTACCACCCCCAAGAAGGATCTGAGTGTAAGAGCATAGTTGCCCTCCAGATCTTGAGACCAGGAAATAGCTCGATAGCCCTCCTGATGCCTTGGTCGGGCTACCACCCCTAAGAAGGATCTGAGTGTAAGAGCATAGTTGCCCTCCAGATCTCGAGACCAGGAAATAGCTCGATAGCCTTCCTGATGCCTTGGTCGGGCTACCACCCCAAGAAGGATCTGAGTGTAAGAGCATAGTTGCCCTCCAGATCTCGAGACCAGGAAATAGCTCGATAGCCCTCCTGATGCCTTGGTCGGGCTACCACCCCTAAGAAGGATCTAAGTGTAAGAGCATAGTTGCCCTCCAGATCTCCAAGACTAGGAAATAGCTAAATAACCCTCCTAATGTCTTGGTTGGGTTATCACCCCATAAAAGAAAATTATATATACATAAACAGATATATATATATATATATATATAATGTTTGTTTTCGTGTGCAGGATCAAAATCACCATAATTCCCTACACGAATCTTAATTGCTGCTACAGATGTTACTCTGGATACCATTCAAGACCAGAAACAGAATAAAAGTTCTCAAAAAAGCGCTTCGATTTATCATTAAGGGCAAGGGGAGCCTATCCCCCGATGAGGCTACATCCAATTGAGGAGCCCAACCCCCGAACTCGGGCTACAAAAAGAAGAAGAAAAATGAAAAATTGATAATGGCAAAACAGGGTGCCCACCCCCTTTTCCGGGCAATAAAAAACAAGTCATGCGCTTCAAGCTTTAGGACTCTCATGGCTCCCCTCCGCTGGCCCTCCTCCTTCCTGCTGATCCTCGGCATCAACCCCCTCTATAGGTAGTTATCCATCTAGGTTACCCTCGCCGACCGCTCTTCCATCTAGAGGCTCTATCGGATGATCAGCTGGATCTTCCTCCAAAACTTCATTAATTACGTCCATAACCTCAGAAGGGACAGCCGCGTCAAGAAGGGCAGCTAAGGACCCCATCTGGCTCCTGTCGACCTCCATCTCTGTTAAAGGGGGATACTCAGATAGGCTCCTAACCTCTTCACCGGCTCCCGATTGGTCCTCCTCGGATCAAGAAGACATCACTTTGTTGGAAGACTCCCCAGGACCCGAGGTGATAAAGGAAGGAAGATGGAATGAGGGATCTGACTGAGCGGGCTGCTTCCCAGTTCCAGCTGGGCTAGAAGAGACCACCTTTTCGCCCTCAGGGCGAGATAACTCGGCAGCTTTGAGCATTATTTCCTGTCTGTCCCAGCCCGCAATAGACGATAAATCAAAGGAAGGAGGAAGAGCTTCCACGGCCTGAAAGGAAGCATAAAAATACCCGTCACTGAAGGAAATCTCCGCGTCAGCTTGCAGCTTGGCCACCTGAGTAATCAGAGACCGGTTCTCGAGGTCCATCTTCTTAGCCTCAGATCTCCTAGAATCCCGATGCCTAGCCCGCCGGAGAGATTGAAGACGCTCCTGATCGAAAGATTGCTTCATCCTCTCATGATCGCAGTGAAGCTCAGCCATCTCGAGCTCGATTTTTCCCTGGCTGGAAGTCACCTCTTCCACTAAAGACTGAGCCTGCTTGAGCAATTCCCTGGCATTCTCAGCTTCAGTCTCGGCTTTTACAGCCCGATCACGAAGGAGGGCTACCTGCTGGCCCACTGCGACATTAACCTTAAAGGCCTACAAAATACAGAACTCGAGTTAGAAACTGAACGAATTAACAAAAGTAGTATGAAGGAAATGCAATTACCTCAGCTAAGATAGCAGATCCCTTGGTTATAAGGGCTTCCACGGGCATAAAAGCCATATTGGAGATCCCGCCACCCGGACAGGACGCTATGAACTGCTCCAGGACCTTATCCCGCTCTGTCGAGCTTGGGTGGGGTCGGGAGCGACTGGAAGGAACATTCGCGACACCTTTCCCAGAAACCTCCGAGGCTTTGGTTGTTGGAAGCGCAGTGGTATCAGGTGTTTGAGTCGAAGGGGTCGTAACTTTAGCGGCCACGGCCGATGGGGCAGAAGCAGCCGGGCCAACAACCTGGGGGGCTTTACCCAAAGCCCGGAAAGCCCGCGAAGCAAGAGTTGCCATCTTAGACCCAGTCGGAGAGATAAATGAAGCCATGGCAGGTTCGACCCCAGAGGAGGGAAGAGAAGCTCCACCTTGAGGAGAGCGTGAGACGTGACAGGTGGTCGGCTCCACGACAAAAACTGTAAATAAACAGATTAAAAAAGTAAATGTTAGAACCAAGCTAAGTAATAAGGCGAAGCAACAGAAGGATACTTACGAGGAATAGCGTCTGAAATCTGAAAATACTTGTTCACCCTACAAGGGTCAAAAGCTTCAGCAGTAGGGAACTTCGGATTCAGATAATTCTGGGCTAGAATAGCCTTTAAGACGGCTTCGGACTCGGAAGGCAGGGAGTCCCGGTCTCAGGAGGGCTTGTCACTGAAAGCCGTAGGAACCTTGAATTCATACCCTCCGATGAAAATCGAGTTCCACCAGTTATCCCCCGCCAGGATTATTCTTCTTTCCACACGGGATCCTTCTTCGAGGCACCAGGAACGATGAAATTAAGCTTATTCTTTGCCTTGGCATAGAACTGACCTCGAGGAGCCCCAGACAAGCTCCCAATCTAGAAGAGATAAGCCAGCTCCTCTGCACTTGGCTCCCTCGTCACTTTACTCATCTGGCATTGTTCCCTCCACAAGACAAGGAAACCAATCAGATGCATCCAAAAGTCAGGGTTGAGAGCTGGATGGTGTTGAGAGCCCGCCGAAGGGTTGGATGGAGGGGAAGCCTGACCCCGTTCTCAAGAGCGGCCATATGAATCGGAAGCACGCCTTTAGGGGGGTTGAAAAACTCATAATTTTTGGGAGGTACCGAGATGGACACACTGTCGGGGATGCCAAACTTTGACCTCAAGCGATCAATCGACACCGGGTCAACTGTGGAATCGAGGACAACCCAGAAATCGTAGGGAGGGAGACTCTCCCCAAAGGGACCAGGAGCCGAGACCCGACGCTTCGGCACAGCGCCACCGATCGCTTCTTTGTCAGAGTCATCATCGATGATATCTAAAGGGTGGTCGGGATGGTTGGAGAACCCAATCCCGATAGATACATTCCTACTTGATGGCTGATGTTGTGAGGTGGGCGGAGAATCGTGCACCGTCAGAACTCCTCCTAGCCCGCTTCCCCTGAATAAGACGGACGACCTCCTCGCCGTCGAATATGGAATCAGTTGACTCACGACTGTTTTTCGACATTATAGAAGACGAAGAATGAAGAAAGAAGCAAGAAGCAAGCTCGGAGGAAAAGCTATGGAAATATTTCTCAGCAAAAAGTTTTTAGCTAGAAGAGATGTGAGGAAGATGAGGAGGAAAACAAACATATATATAGGCAGAAGGGCAACAGCACCGAGATACTCGTCTGGTAACGGAAAAAAAATCGATTACAGTAACGTAACCGGATTAAACTCGAAAGCAGGCTAATCATCTCATGCCACATCACTTACGCAGTTAAGAGGATGATCTCCCCAAGATTCTGGTAACGGTAAAAAATCTCGGGGACTGTAGTAACGCAATCAGATTAATTCGAAGATAAATTAGTCGGTTCGCAACAAGTTTTCAAATGAAGAAATTTCCCCAATATTTCGGTAACGGTAAAAAGAGGAAGATTTCCCAAATAAAGTGAGAATCTGACCTCAACCCCGAGCTCGACGTCTGGTGTTCAAGTCAGAGGGGACTTCTGTTAATAGCCAAAATTGGCTAAGGACCAAAGGGAAATTTTCCACCTCCCAGACCTAATTCCATACCCGAGAGTTTCACCAGGAGACCTCTCAATCCAGAGCCGAGATACTATACCATCCCAGAAATAAGGGCGGGCTCCGAAAACATCCGGGATAGAGCCCGAACCCGAGAGCTTCCACCAGGAGACCTCTCTGTCCAGAGCCAAACTGTGATACCACCCCAGGAACAAGGATGGGCTCTGGAAACATTCGGGATAAAGCTCAGAACGATCAGATTTATCCCGCATCACCAAAACTAGAAGCTCCCCGAAGTCGAGGTCATCTGGCAAGTGCTCCAAAGACTCGTCTGTACCTCGATTGACACAGAAGAATGTCCCTAAAAGGCCGCGAGGTTAGTCGAAGCCACACCTAGCTTCAAAAGGTCAGTAAAGGCCATACCTAGCTTTGAAAAGGTCAAGGGAAGCCAGATTTGGCTCCAAGCTGGATGAAGCTTCTCAAATATCAAGGTCGAAATACTAATCAACCTCCCTGGTTGATGCACCACACCATATAATCATATCGAATGACCTCCATTAAGGATCATACTGAAAGGATACAAGGAATGCATTGAACCATATCTGGAAACGTTACCTACATGCAGAACAAGTAATAAAATCCAAAAAGGAAACAAATTGATCTCCACCACGATACTCTCAATTCGGACGTCAATCCAAAAGTCAATGATATTAAAGTAAGAAATCCCGCCCGATAAGGAGGAGACTGAGAAAATCAAGGGTGAATCAATCTGTTGACCTACAAACTATGTATAAATAGAAATGAAAAGAAATGAAAAAGAGGAGACTACTATTCGACAGGCATACGACTAACAATCGACCATTCCCTAGAGAGAGTTGAGAGAAAAGAGAAAAGAACCTTTGTATTTGTATACCATGCATGTTCAATAAAAATATTCTTGCTTACTTGTCACTTTATAAATCACTGTTACATATACAATGAATTTTGGCCACCACCTACGTGGTAGTGGTCTCGAGGGCGTTAACTGAGATTTCTCATCCCGAGCAAAATTTTCGTTAACAATATTCTTAATATATTAAATGCAATTCGAGATGGACCCATAAATTGGTCCGGTAGAATATATCAAGTGATCCATGCAAGTACGTGTGGATTGTGGATCTTGGCGGGCTATCTAAATTTAAGCTTCAATAGACATAACCTAATCACAATCAACAAATGATTCACTTAGGTCCGATCTATTAATTTTAACTCATTCCACTAAAGAGCTAAAATTGAACTCTTAAATAAAGATAGAATAAGGAGATGTTTCTCATTCATACCCTAGACAATCTTATAGGAGATGGTGTATCCTCGTGAATAACATCAGCAATCGCCAAGAGCTCATAGACCATCTATAGCTCTCCAAGTTACCATATTTCCTCATATGACCACATTTTGAACTTGGATATTTTGACTTGTCTAGAAGCCATGTCTTCAATAATCATTATTGAAAACTCAACGTTGAGATTTAATATCCAATACCTCAAAACATCCATATGATGATATTATACTCTCATTTAATAAATGGAGCCACGATGTCCATATCTATAAATGAAGTCCTCTATCGATTAACAAATGAATACCACCAAACTATCGAGGATAGACTATGCTATATAATCGTACTCATTGATAGCTCAAATGATAACACTTGCAACCATAAGTCCATCATTTATCTCAGGATTTAGATAGACTCTCCGATTGTCCTGATAATGAAAAGACTTATATCTACTGACGGTTCTAGATAAAGTATTTCATTGTGATCCAGTTCAATGCACCTAGTGCACTAGATTCTCTTACTCAAAAACCTTTCGATGATTTTAGACTCATCATAACTCATTTGATCCCACTCAAATGCTAGTAAAAGAATTCTACAACTTTATCAAGATAGAGGTGCCCAACCTTTAACTAAAGTTGTGAACGTTATTCAAGACTAACTAAAGAATTGTGTCTACCTCATACATATCCGGATGTACAAACAATTCTTCATATCTCATAGTCTTTTGACCTTATGATTATTTACCTTGACAATTGTATTTATAAATGCTATAAGATTTTGCAGAATCAGAAATCACTTTATTTATATGAAAAGATTGTTAATTACAATATTACACTCTTGCTATTGAGCATAATCCTAACAATCTCCCACTTGCGCTATAGCAAATGTGTCATATCTCTCATTCCCATGTTCTCTAGGTGCCCATCAAAACTCTTATGAGGTAGAGCCATTGTGAAGGGATCTGCTAGATTTTCTGCCGACGCGATTTTTTTAATCGTCACGTCTCCCCTATGAACAATCTCCCTTAAAAGATGATACTTTCTTTCAATGTGTTTTCCTCTCTTATGACTTCTTGATTCTTTCGAATTAGCCACTGCTCCACTGTTGTCACAGTAGATAGTGATCTGCTTATTCGCACTAGGAACTACTTCTAAGTCAATCAAGAATTGGCGAAGCCAAACAACCTCCTTTGCAGCTTCGAATGTAGCTACATACTCTGCTTCCATGGCGGAGTCAGCAATACAAGATTGCTTGATACTCCTCCAAATGATTGCTCCTCCTCCAAGAGTAAACACAGATCCTGATGTGGATTTTCTAGAGTTAGAATCCGATTGGAAATCAGAATCTGTATACCCAATGGGGATTAAATCCCCTCCAGAGTATACAAGCATATTATCTTTCGTTCTCCTAAGATAGTTGAAAATATGCTTGACTGCCGTCCAGTGATCAGGACCAGGTTTCGATTGAAACCTGCTAACTATGCCAACAGCAAAACAAGTATCTGGTCTAGTATAGAGCATTGCATACATGAGACTTCCAACTGCCGAGGCATATGGAATTCTACTCATGAATTGCTTTTCATGCTCATTCTTAGGAACTTGTTCCTTAGAAAGTTTGATTCCATGCCTAAAAGGTAACATACCTTTCTTGGAATCTTGCATGGAAAACCTAGACAAGATTTTGTCTATGTATGAAGCTTGGGATAGTGCAATCGTTTTATTCTTTCTATCCCTTATTACTTGGATACCTAGAATAAAACTTGCTTCTCCTAAGTCCTTCATATCAAATTGTTTTGCTAACCATTCTTTTACTGATGTCAATACTCCCACATCGTTTCCAATGAGTAATATATCATATATGTAAAGAATAAGGAAAACCAACTTGTCACCTTTGATCCTTTTGTATACATAAGGTTCTTCAAGGTTCTGTAAAAATCCAAAACCTTTTACAGCTTGGTCGAACCTTATGTTCCAGGATCTGGATGCTTGCTTTAATCCATAAATTGATTTCTGCAACTTGCATACCTTTTCCATTTGGCCCATTTCAAGGAATCCTTCTGGTTGCATCATATAGATGCTTTCGTCAAGACTTCCATTAAGGAAAGCTGTCTTGACGTCCATTTGCCAAATCTCTAAATCTAAAGATGCTGCAATGGATAAGAGTATCCTAATGGATTTAAGCATAGCCACAGGAGAGAAGGTTTCCTCGTAATCGATACCTTCTTTCTGTGTGTAACCTTTAGCTACCAATCTAGCTTTAAAAGTTTCCACCTTTCCATCCATACCTCTTTTCCTCTTGTATACCCACTTGCACCCAATGGGTTTTATCCCTTTAGGCAAGTCTACAAAGGACCAGACTTTGTTATCGAACATGGATTCAATCTCAGATTGCATTGCCTTTTTCCAATGGTGACAATCAACATCCTCCATTGCTTCCTTGTACGTGTAGGGATCATCGTCGTCAGGGAGATTCTCAACAGATTCTCCTAGACCGATGTATCTTTTAGGTTGGGTTCTAACCCTCCCACTACGACGAGGAATGATAGGTTGTTGATTTTGTGTTGGAGTGGAAATTACAATTGGGTTAGGTTGTGAAACCTCTTGTGGAATTGTATCTCCTGACATATCATTCAGGACAATTCTACTTTTGGGAACAAAATCATTCATATAGTCCTTTTCCAGAAATGTAGCATTTGTTGAAACAAACACTTTTAGATCTGAAGGAATATAGAAATAATATCCTTTAGTTCCTTTTGGATACCCCACAAATATGCATGTTTCCGAACGGGACTCCATCTTTTCTGTCTTTCCTTTTAACACATGTGCAGGACAACCAAATATCCTTATGTGTTGTAAACTAGGCTTTCGCCCAGTCCACAACTCATATGGTGTTTCAGGAACCGACTTCGATGGTACCACATTTAGAATATATATTGCAGTTTGTAGAGCATATCCCCAAAAAGAAATAGAAACTGTTGAATAACTCAACATAGACCTAACCATGTTCAAAAGAGTTCTATTTCTCCTTTCTGCTACCCCATTTTGTTGAGGTGTACCTGGTGAAGAAAACTGAGAAACTATCCCATTATCAATAAGATATTGCTGAAACTCACCAGATAGATATTCTCCACCACGATCAGATCTCAAGATTTTTATGCGTTTCTCAAGCTAGTTTTCTACTTCAGCTTCGAATGCTTTGAACATGTCAAAAGTATCCGACTTATGTCTCATGAGATACACATAACCAAATCTTGAGTAATCATCTGTGAAGGTGATGAAGTACTCATATCCACCTTTAGCTTGAATGCTCATAGGACCACATACATCAGTGTGTATTAGTCCTAAACATTCAGTGGCTCTTGCACCTTTGGTATTGAATGGCCTTTTGGTCATTTTACCTTCCAAACAAGATTCACAAGTTGGTAGATCATCAACCTTTAAGTCACTTAAAGGTCCGTCACATACCAATCTTTTAATCCTATTAAGGTTAATGTGACCTAGGCGTAAATGCCAAAGGTAGATTTCATCTTTTGATAATTTTACTCTTTTATGATTAAGTTCTGTTATTTCTGTGTCTAACGAGTGAGAGATATTTCTATGCAAAAAGAATAGACCGTTTTCCAATGTACCTTTGCATACAATTTTGTCATTCTTACTAATAATAAAAGCTTTATTAAAAGTAACCGAATATCCAAATTTATTTAAACAAGAAACTGAAATTAAATTCCTCTTGAATTGAGGTACATAATAAACGTCTATTAAATCTAAATGCCTACTAGAATCTATAATAACTCTAATATCTCCCACTGCACTTGCAGACACTAACGATCCGTTGCCCAAGCGTAAATTGATTTCGTTCTTATTCAGCCTTCTCCTTTCTTGGAACCCCTGCAAGGAATAACAAACATGATTAGTGGGTCCAGAGTCTATGATCCAAGAATCCGTAGAATCTGCCAGAAAACATGTTTCAAGATAATTAATATTACCTTCTTCCTTCTTGTTCTGGGACTTTGGGCAATTTCTTTTCCAATGTCCCTTTTCACCACAAAGGAAATATTTCCCTTTGATCTTGGTTACTTTCTTGGTCTCCTTCTTGGTAGGCCTAAGTTTCTTTTTCTTATGTTGTTTCTTGACCTTCTGACGGGTCTTAACAGTAGCAACTTTATCAACCATATGAATCTCTTGACCTTTGCTTTTCACAAGGATCTTTTCAACGCTTTGAACATCTTGCATCAGGCTCTGCAAGGTGTATTCCTTTTTGTTCAAGGTGTAGTCCAACTTGAACTGATCAAAGGAATCTGATAGTGAGTTGACAACCGTGTCAATTTTGGTCTCACCATCTATCTCAGCGCCATTTAATTCTGTAATATTTAGATATGCTATGACTTTCATCATGTGATCTTTCACAGCCTGTCCAAGTTTCATCCTAAGATTCATAAAAGCAGTCACTGCCTCTCTCTTAGTCGTCGTAGACCTTATAGCAAACATCTCTTCCAGAGACATCATAATATCAGCAGCAGACCCCATTCCTTCATGCTGCTGTTGCAACACGTCGGAGATAGTAGCCATAATGTAACATTTGGCCATATCATCTGAGGTCTTCCAGTGCTCATACTCATCTCTTTGCAAAATACTTGATTCATTATTAGGAGCAGGTGGTTTAGGAGTAGTTAGAACAAACTTATGTTTTTCACTTTGCAGCAACAACCCAATTTTCCTTTTCCATGTGACATAATTATCTCCAGTTAAAGTGTTATCTTTCAGAATGTTCATAAGTGATGGGGTCATGATTTCTGAATAAAACAAAAAACATATATAAGTAAATAATCATGAAAAAGCACTTTCGAATATTTATCTTGAATTAATTAAATAACTCAATAGTGAAAAATTCAACGGTGATCCAACACCCATAAATGTTACGCCTCCTTCAGGAGTTCTCACCATTTACTAGTTGGACTAGGTCCCACCTAATTGTTAACATAACAACCAGCGTTTTCAATTTTAGCCTTGCAATTTTATTAACAAGAACTCTCGGGAGGATATTAATAAAATTACATTGAGTGTGTTACCAAGATATCGACCCTCAATTTTCTCTCACGAAAATCCCTCCTCTAGGAGTAGATCTCGTTTGAGTCAATTGTCTAGTCTATCCTTGTAAGGAAGTATTTTGCTAAATTCCATTTATGGACACCCCTCGGGGGGATTACCAATAAATAATAAAGCTCAACTAACCTTGGAGGCCATAGGTGTTCTAACACACCTTCTCCCACTCAATTATTTAAGGCATGTGATTAAATTCCAAAGAATGATTTTACCAAGTTATCTAGATGCCAATTAGATACCTAAATCATTCAATGCATGTTCATACCAAAAGAGATATATGAGTGGCACTCCTATTCTATAAGACATGTTATCATACAATAACAAATATTGTAATATTTATACATAAAAATAAATAGCCACAAGTTTGGTCCATCCTAGAAAAGCATGTAAATTACAATTGAACGGAATACAAAAAAAAAAAACTCCTTTCTTGGCGAACAAGACTTCAAGCGACCATCTCGCGCATGTAACTCACGCGCCCGAAGATCACCAAGCAGCCCATGCGCACGCCAGCCCATTCAAGCTTCAAGGAATGAGATCAATCTTCAAGGGTTCTCTCTACACTCTCTCTTAGTTTATTTGTTTGTAATAGAACATGAGTAGCTAAAATACCCCACTATGGGGTTGATGTTATTTGTTTGATGGATATTTGGGCTTTGTAAATAAACCCTATGTGTTATATTTATTCTATCTCTATGTTTTATTCCATTGCTTGAATTGATTTCCATTATTGATTTGCTTGGATACACCCTCTTTGCATGATTGATTTGGATTACTTGAGTAGGCAATTAGATTTTCTAATGCTCAATTGAATGGAAGGATTTCCAGAAATCCGGCTCTACAACCATGCCCTTAATCTAATCTTGAATTAGTGGCTTTCACTATACATCCTAGGTTAGCCACTTGTGAGAGAATTAGAAGCCTCCACTATACACCCTAGGTTGGCTACTTTAGTGATTCTACGAGAACTAACCTTCGAGTAGAATTTGGTTGATAACCTAAAGCCCCATCCAATCTCAAACGGGTGGCCTTCACTATACATCCTAGGTCGGCCACTTGTGAGGGAATTGGAAGCCATCACTATACATCCTAGGATGGCTACATTAGTAATAGGTTGAGCCATAGCTAGATAGATGAGCATTCATGGAACAAGTTCCGATTGAGTAACTAGCCACTGTTGGTTGCTTAGGAGGGATTAATCCCTAGTAGGAGGTCTTCGCTATACACCCTAGGTTGACCTCTTGCTATAGATATATACCAACACTATACACCCTAGGTTGGTTACATTTGTCAAAACGTGCTTAATTTAGAGTTTGTTGCAACTGCCCCAATATTCACTTACGAGTCCATCAACTTCGTAGTTCCATCATCATTCATTCATCACTCCATTGTCATCCCATTTTATTTGCTTTCATAGATTAGTTTATATTGTATCTTCATTCACCATCACTTTACTTTTATGCATACTAGTTATATTAATCTTAATCTTATCACTGATACCCCGATCTCAGTGGACGACACCTGTGCTTACCGCTTTACTTGTATTACTACTTGTGAACGCATCGCATAGGTTTTATAAATTGTTTTGATGGACGGTTTTCTGACGGCAAAAACCTTCTCATCAAATGGCGCCGCTGCAGGGGATCAGTGTGCGTAGTAGTGATTAGATTAGTTTTAATACTATTAGTTTTTTAGTTATTTAGTTATTTTTAGTTTTGTTAGTTTCTTTTTATTGCTTTGGTAGTTTTTGTTTTTGTTTGTTTCAGGACTCTATGGATTCGTTTTGGCAAAATTCAGGGTCAAGCTACGAGCCTAACGAGAATTCCTACATCTCATCATTCCAATCAAATTCCATTGAAGATAACCTACGAAATTTCATGAAGAATCATGTGCGGGAGACTGAGCAGATGATAGCTTCTCAACAAGAGACTCAAGCCTTCATAGAAGAGAAAATCACCCAAATGCTCGAATCCGCCCAACAGTCCACCCCGGTAAATCAGAGTTGTTTCCATGTTAAAGCAACCAAGCCGGTGGATTCCTCCAATTTCTCAAAAGAAGACATGTATAAGCTCCGAATAGAATTTGAAGTGGAGCGAAGCAAGAGAATGGACGAGATGGATAGGATGATCAAGATGAACCAAGATCTTATAAGCGTGAGCAACGAGCTAGTGTTGGAAAGGGGTGTGTTGAAGGAAGAGAACGAAGCACTTCAAGAGAGAGAAGCCTTGGGAATGGAAAAGGTGAGTAATCTCCAAGACTTGAACAAGAAACTATTATCTGAAGTGAAGATTCTCCGGGTTGAGAATGGTACTCTTAGGAAGATCAATGGCGAAGTCTCCAACAAGAACAAAGAATTAGAAGAACAAATTGAGAGATTTGAAGCCGAAAAGAGTACCGCATTGAAGGCTTTGGAGAACTTAGTGGGGCTATCAAAAGATTTTGAAGATGAGATAGCTCACAAGTCAATGAAGATGCAAATGGAGGTTGATCAAACAGCCAATGCCTTAGAGGATGCAAAGGTAGCACTAAGCAAAAAGGAGGCGGAGGTCAAAGCGTTACAAGTGAGACAAATCAAACGTCCTCAAGACCACGCATCAAAGGGGAGTCCCTCTAACTCCAATATCTTTTGCTATGCATGTTCTAAGATAGAGCATTTTAAGGCTAAAAGTTACAAGCCAAATCAACATAGGAAAACTAGAGGTCCTAGGAATAGATGGAGTCCACCTAGGGTCAAGCAAATATGGGTAAGATAAGACCAAGTGCACTTATATAGAAACATGTTAAAGGAAAAGATAATGAAGTAACCTAAATTTATTTGGGTAGTGAAAAATAGGGAATTTCCTAACTTGGTCAAACCACCCTTAGAGGACCCTAGCCTCTCCATGAATGCATCCCATTGAATGATTTTGATGCATGTAGTTAGTTTTATGTTTTATGTTGTTTAAATTCAATAAATTGTGATGTTGGGATAGTTTGGTTAGAATGTTATATTTTGTGGATATTTGCACATTGAATTTATTGATTATATTTGTGGATGAAAGAGCCGGCGGCTCTTGTGCAAGTACGAATGCATGTGCTTTATATTGTTTAATTCGGTTTGGGGGTTGTTCATGCCCCATTCCGTCAATGTTGATAAAATGCATGATGTTAAGCTTGACTTGTACTTCAATGATATATTGCATGAATTGCCTTTATTTTGTGAGCCTTGTTTGAGTCATTTTTATTTTGTTGGGGCATTGATTGTGTTTGATTAGTGCCTAGGTTTGTTTGAGTCATGTTAGGTGCGTGCCGCTAGGCCGGATTCTCTTGTCTTCAACATTGAGGACAATGTTGGGTTTTGGTTTAGGGGTGCAGACGCCTTTTTGAGTCGTCTTTTATGTCTTGAGTCATTTTTGTGTCTTATTTTCGAAATTGTTGCTGCTTAGCCAGGATTTTGAGCTTATTTAGCTTGGTGAGATATCTGGAGCATAGTGTTTATGGCGAATGTGTGAATGCTTTGTGTGCTTATTCAATAACTCTTAGTCACTTTAGGGGTCTCACTTGCACTTCATGAGCTAGTCTCATCTTGTAGTGTCCAAGTTTAGGGAACTCGGTGCTTAAGTGCCTTGTTCTAATAGTGGAGATTTCCCTTGTGAGATCACAAACACAAGCCAAAAGCATGTATATTTGAGGGAATATGTTTATCAAATCTGTAAACACTATTCAAACACCATGCATAGTCTCACTACATCAAAAAACCATCATTTGTCATTGAACATGCATCATATTTGTGGACTGCTTGACGGAAACTTTTATTCCCTTGGTAGATTGATCCTTTGAAGTGATATTAGGCAATTTGTGTTTTAGTCACTCAAAAAGAAAGCCTAAATACTTCCCATTCCCGTAATTTGTGTGCTCCCAAGCCAATTTTGAAGCCAAACACATATAGACTTTTTCATTCTACACCCACGTTATCCATAACCCAAGCAACCTAAACACTTAGCCAACCCTCTCTTAATTGATCTTGTTGAGGCTTAGGAATGTAAAGTTGTGCTTTAATTTGATAAATGGCGTGTACCTAGGCAAGAGTAATGAGTTGTGAAAATGTGCATAGTAAAATGGCATGAAAAGAAAAGAAAAGAAGCAAAAAGTAACAAAAGAAAAATATGCTTCAAATGCCTTGTGTAAATTGTAAATGCTACTCATATCGGTAACATGAGTAGTTAAAGATTGCACGTAGAGTCTAATTGTATGCCTGGATGCCATATTGTATTTAGAAGTGGAGTTGCACGAGAAATTAAATGCTTAAGTGTAGAATGTATTGCCTTAACTTGGTTGATTAGTGCTTGTGCCTAAATTTCTCATTCTTCTAATCACCATTCACCGTGGCCACGTTACAACCAAAAGAAAAAGACCTAGTTGATCTTAGGGGAGGTCTAGATTGGGAATATTAGTTAATGAATGCTCTTTCCACGTTCATGACACGTGATTCTTTCATGAGACTCACTCACTGAAAACAGCATTTATTCTACACTAAATGTATGCAACTAAGTTGATTCAGTTACATAAATTCATTGGCATACATGTTGCATGAGTGTGAACCTAGGTTTTGAGAGGAAAGATAAGAGAGAATCCATGTGAGAACCTAGCGTCGAAGCGAATTATGCTCAAGGTGTGAGAGTGAGTAGTTTCTGAGGCGAGGGCATTTAAGTGTGGGATTCGTCTTGTGCCAGTTTCCCTTGGGGTGCCTTCGAGTTGTTTAGAACATTTTGCATATGCTCAGTCCTCACTCCTATTTGCTTTGGCTTATCTCTCTACCATTTGGTTCTGCAGCAAGTTTTTCTTTGTGTCTAGGAAAGTTCTTAGTTCGAGTCATTTTTAGTGTGTGTCTTATTTGTTTTATATTATGTTTGCTCGAGGACGAGCAAAGGTTTGGTTTGGAGGTGTTTGATCGTGCCTAAATTGTTGTATATTTCGACCCTCATTCCTATTCCTTTGTCTCGTTCTTGTGTGTATTTTCTATATATTTTAAGTCTAATAGACTCGTTTGTTCTAATTGCAGGCAATAGATGTAATTCTGGTGTTAGAAGCTAATTGCAGTGGTTCCGGCAGAAAAGGGGCAAAAGGAAAGACAAAGGATCATATACAGCTCTACAGTGCGGGTCAAGTGCGGGTCGCAACCGCACTCCAACCGCACTCCTTCCCACAGCCGGACCTGAATCATGAAGAAAGATAAAGTGCGGGTAAAGTGCGGGTCATCAAACCGCACTTCACCCGCACTATTGCTCAAGACAGAGGAGCTGATTCGTACCTGACATATAAAGTGTGGGTCAAGTGCGGGTCAAGTGCGGGTCAAGACAGAGTTGGATTCATTAAAGTGCGGGTCATTCACCCGCACTCCACCCGCACTACACCCGCATTACACCCTTACTCCACCTGCACTATTGCTCAAAACAGCTCCACCTGACACTGAAGTGCGGGTAAAATACGGGTAATCCAACCACACTCCACCCGCACTGTTTCTAAAGACATAGGAGTGGATTTACACCTGACACCAGAGTGCGAGTACAGTGCGAGTAAAGTGCGGGTAAAGTGCAGCTAATCCAACCGCACTCCAGCCGCACTGTTGCCCAGATCGAGAACTGAAGATGAAGAAAACCTTTACAGTGCGGGTACAGTGCGGGTAATTCACCCGCAATCTCCGCGCGACAGTTTCTGGTTTCAAGCTTAAGTGACCTATTTTTCCATCCCCTATAAATAGAAAAGGATGGGGAACGAACCAAAACATCACCATACCTCCCAACACTTGTATTCTAAGCTAGTAACACATCTCCCTATCATCCAAACCATCTCTACTCAATCAAAGGCAACTAGGAGACTTGGATTCAAGCTTCAAGGAAGGAGATCAATCTTCAAAGGTTCTCTCTACACTCTCTCTTAGTTTATTTGTTTGTAATAGAACATGAGTAGCTAAAATACCCCACTATGGGGTTGATGTTATTTGTTTAATGGATATTTGGGCTTTGTAAATAAACCCTATGTGTTATATTTATTCTATCTCTATGTTTTAATCCATTGCTTGAATTGATTTCCATTATGGATTTGCTTGGATACACCCTCTTTGCATGATTGATTTGGATTACTTGAGTAGGCAATTAGATTTTCTAATGCTCAATTGAATGGAAGGATTTCCAGAAATCCGTCTCTACAACCATGCCCTTAATCTAATCTTGAATTAGTGGCTTTCACTATACATCCTAGGTTAGCCACTTGTGAGAGAATTAGAAGCCTCCACTATACACCCTAGGTTGGCTACTTTAGTGATTCTACTGAGAACTAACCTTCGAGTAGAATTCGGTTGATAACCTAAAGCCTCATCCAATCTCAAACGGGTGGCCTTCACTATACATCCTAGGTCGGCCACTTGTGAGGGAATTGGAAGCCATCACTATACATCCTAGGATGGCTACATTAGTAATAGGTTGAGCCATAGCTAGATAAATGAGCATTCATGGAACAGGTCCCAATTGAGTAACTAGCCACTGTTGGTTGCTTAGGAGGGATTAATCTCTAGTAGGAGGTCTTCTCTATACACCCTAGGTTGACCTCTTGCTATAGATACATACCAACACTATACACCCTAGGTTGGTTACATTTGTCAAAACGTATTAATTGAGAGTTTGTTGCAATTGCCCCAATATTCACTTACGAGTCCATCAACTTCGTAGTTCCATCATCATTCATTCATCACTCCATTGTCATCCCATTTTATTTGCTTTCATAGTTTAGTTTATATTATATCTTCATTCACCATCATTTTACTTTTATGCATACTAGTTATATTAATCCTAATCTTATCACCGCTACCTCGATCTCAGTGGACGACACCCGTGCTTACCGCTTTACTTGTATTTCTACTTGTGAACGCATCGCATAGGTTTTATAAATTGTTTTGACGGACTGGTTTTCTGACGGCAAAAACCTTCTCATCAGATATCGTCGATGATGACTCCGACAAAGAAGCGGACGGTGGCGCTACGGGGGAGCGTCGGGTCTCGGCTTCTGGTCCCCTTGGGGAGAGGCTCCCTCTCTACTGATTTCCGGGTTGTCCCAGATTCCACTGTTGACCCGGTGTCGATTGATCGCTTGAGGTCAAAGTTTGGCATCCCTGATAGCGTATCCATCTCGGTGCCTCCCAAAAATTACAAGTTTTTCATCCCCCCTAAAGGTGTGCTTCCGATTCATGCGGCCGCTCTTGAGAACGGGGTCAGGCTTCCCCTCCATCCAACCCTTCGGCGGGCTCTCAACGCCATCTAGCTCGCTCCCCTCCAGTTGACGCCTGGGTTCTGGAGGCATCTGATTGGTTTCCTTGTATTATGGAGGGAACAATGCCAGATGAGTAAAGTGACGAGGGAGCCAGGTGCAGAGGAGCTGGCTTATCTCTTCCAGATTGGGAGCTTGTCTGGGGCTCTTCGAGGCCAGTTCTATGCCAAGGCCAAGAATAAGCTCAACTCCATCGTTCCTGGTGCCTCGAAGAAGGACCCCGCGTGGAAAGAGGAATGGATCCTGGCAGGGGATGACTGGGGGAGCTCGATTTTCATCGGAGGGCATGAATTCGAGGTTCCTACGGCTTTCAGTGACAAGCCCTCCTGGGACCGGGTACTCCCTGCCTTCTGAGTCTGAAGCCATCTTAAAGGCTATTCTAGCCCGGAATTATCTAAATCCGAAGTTTCCTACTGCTGAAGCTTTTGATCCTCGTAGGGTGAACAAGTATTTACGGATTTCAGACGCTATTCCTCGTAAGTGTCATTGAGTTGCTTCTCCTTTTTACTTGGCTTGGTTCTAACATTTTTTTTTTACAGTTTTTGTCCTGGAGCCGGCCACCTGTCACATCTCACGCTCTCCTTAAGATGGAGCTTCTCTTCCCTCCTTTGGGGTCGAACCTGCCCTGGCTTCGTCTATCTCTCCGGCTGGGTCTAAGATGGCCACTCTTGCCTCGCAGGCTTTCCGGGCTTTGGGTAAAGCTCCCAAGGTGGTTGGCCCGGCTGCTTCTGCCCCTTCGGCTGTGGCCGCTAAAGTCGCTACCCCTTCGACTCAAACACCAGATTCTGATGTGCTTCCAACAACCAAAGCCTCGGAGGTTTCTGGGAAAGGTGTTGCTTCTGGGAAAGGTATCGTGAAGAATCCTCTCAGTCGCTCCCGGCCTCAGTCGAGCTCGACAGGGCGGGATGAGGTCCTGGAGCAGTTCATAGCGTCCTGTCCGAGTGGTGGGATCTCCAAGATGGCTTCTATGCCTGTGGACGTCCTTATAACCAAGGGGTCTGCTATTTTAGCTGAGGTAATTGTATTTCCTTCACGCTACTTTTTTTAATTCGTTCAGTTTCTAACTCAGGTTTCGTATTTTGTAGGCCTTTAAGGTTAATGTCGCGATGGGCCAGCAGGTAGCCCTCCTCCGTGATAGGGCTGCAAAAGCCGAGGCTGAAGCCAAGAAAACTAGGGAACTGCTCAAGCAGGCTCGGTCTTTAGTGGAAGAGGTGACTTCCAGCCAGGGAAAAATCGAGCTCGAGATGGCTGAACTTCGCTACGATCATGAGAGGATGAAGCAATCTTTTGATCAGGAGCGTCTTCAATCTCTCTGGAGGGCTAGGCAGCGGGATTCCTGGAGATCTGAGGCTAAGAAGCTGGACCTCGAGAACCAGTCTCTGATTACTCAAGTAACTAAGCTGCAAGCTGATACGGAGACCTCCTTCAGTGACGGGTATTTTTATGCTTCCTTTCAGGCCGCGGAAGCTCTTCCTCCTCCCTTTGATTTATCGTCTATTGCGGGTTGGGACAGACAGGAAATAATGCTCAAAGCTACCGAGTTATCTCGCCTTAAAGGCGACAAGGTGGTCCCTTCTAGCCTAGCAGGAACTGGTAAGCAGCTCACTCAGTCAGATCCCTCATTCCATCTTCCTTCCTTTATAACCTCAGGTCCTGGGAGTCTTCCAGCAAAGTGATGTCCTCTCGATCCGAGGAGGACCAATTGGGAGCTGGTGAAGAGGTTAGGAGCCCATCTGAGGATCCCCCTTTAACAGAGATGGAGGTTGACAGGAGCCAGATGGGGTCCTTGGCTGCCTTTCTTGACGCGGCTATCCCTCCTGAGGTTATGGACGTAATTAATGAAGTTTTGGAGGAAGATCCAGTTGATCATCCGATGGAGCCTCTAAATGTAGGAGCGGTCAGCGAGGATAACCCAGATGGACAGCTACCTATAGAGGGGGTTGATGCCGAGGATCAGCAGGAAGGAGGAGGGCCAGCGGAGGGGAGCCATGAGAGTCCCAAAGCTTGAAGCAGATGACTTGTTTTTGATTACCCGGAAAAGAGGGTGGGCACCCTGTTTTGCCATTATTAGTTTTTCATTTTTCTTCTTCTTTTTGTAGCCCGAGTTCGGGGGTTGGGCTTTTCATTTGGATGTAGCCTTATCGGGGAATAGGCTCCCCTAGTCCTTAATGATAAATCGAAGCGCTCTTTTGAGAACTTTTATTATGTTTCTTGTCTTGCATGGGATCCAGAGTAGCATCTGTAGCAACAATTAAGATTCGTGTAGGGAATTATGATGATTTTGATCCTGCACACGAAAGTAAACATTATCTATATATATATATATGTATATATATATATATTTAAGGGGTGATAACCCAACCAAGACTTTAGGAGGGCTACTTAGCTTTTTCCTAGTCTTTGAGATCTGGTGGGCAACTATGCTCTTATACTCAGATCCTTCTTGGGGGTGGTAGCCCGACCAAGGCATCAGGAGGGCTATCGAGCTATTTCCTGGTCTCGAGATCTGGAGGGCAACTATGCTCTTACACCCATATCCTTCTTGGGGGTGATAGCCCGACCAAGGCATCAGCAGGGCTATCGAGCTATTTCCTGGTCTCGAGATCTGGAGGGCAACTACGCTCTTACACCCAGATCCTTTTTGGGGGTGGTAGCCTGACCAAGGCACCAGGAGGGCTATCGAGCTATTTCCTGGTCTCGAGATCTAGAGGGCAACTATGCTCTTACACTCAGATCCTTCTTGGGGGTGGTAGCCCGACCAAGGCATCAGGAGGGCTATCGAGCTATTTCCTGGTCTCGAGATCTGGAGGGCAAATATGCTCTTACACTCAGATCCTTCTTGGGGGTGGTAGCCCGACCAAGGCATCAAGAGGGCTATCGAGCTATTTCCTGGTCTCGAGATCTGGAGGGCAACTATGCTCTTACACTCAGGTCCTTCTTGGGGGTGGTAGCCTGACCAAGGCATCAGGAGGGCTATCGGGCTATTTCCTGGTCTCGAGAGGTTTATGTCGAATTCTCATACAAGGGTATAGTCACTAATGTTGAACATAGTTGGAGACAAAGATGGAAGAGAAAAGGAAAATGACTTTATTGATGATTGAGATGTAGTACATCTTTATTAGGACCTGTAATGAAAACTAAGTGGGGATAGTCTGCTTGAGAACTCCTTTCAAGGGTAGAATTTCTTCAAATGATCTGCATTCCAAGTGTGGTTGATGGATTGTCCAGTCCATGTCTTCGAGTTTATAAGCTCCATTGCGAATAACTAGCTTTATCAAATATGGCCCTTCACAATTTGGACTTAAGACTCCATCCGACCTTTTCCAAGTGTTCAGTGTCACTTTCCTAAGTACGAGATCCCCTTCCTTGAATTTCCAGGCTCTAACCTTTTGGTTGAAGTATCTAGCGATCTTGCTCTGGTAGATCGCTACTTTCTCTGCTACTCGGTCTTGCTTTTCTTCTAAGAGGTCCAGACTATCCCGGAGCTTGACTTCGTTACTTTCGGGCTTAAAGTGCTGTATACTGAACGAGGTTAATTTATGCTTGATGGGGAGGACTGCTTCAACCCCGAAAGCCAGGGAGTAAGGTGTCTCTCCGGTAGATGTTCTTTTTGTAGTCCGGTATGCTCAGAGGACTTCTGGTAGCTCTTCGGCCCATTTACCTTTCTTCTGCTGAAGCTTCTTTTTCAGAAGTTTCTTGATTGTCTTGTTGGTGGATTCTACCAGCCCGTTAGTCTGGGGATGAGCCACTGAAGCGAGCCTGAGGTCGATCCCCAATCCCTTGTAGAAGTCTTTGAATCGGGCGTTGTCGAATTGCTTTCCTAGGTCGGCTATAATGATGAGAGGGGTCCCGAACTTGCATACCACGTTAGTCTTGATGAACTTAGTTGTATTCTTTTCTGATATTCGAGAAAGAGGTCCTGCCTCGACCCATCTTGTGAAGTAGTCAATAGCCACGATAGTGTGTTTCATCTGTCCAGGAGCGGCAGGAAGTGGCCCAATTAAGTCGATTCCCCACATGGCAAAGGGATAAGGTGTACTGAGGGACGATAGTCGCTCGGGTGGCTGGTGGTTCAATTTTGAGGTTCTTTGACAAGGTTCGCAGGATTGCACAAAACTCTTTGCATCTTGATAGATGGTCGGCCAATAGTACCCCATACGAAGCACCTGATAGGCTAGAGCTTCCCCACCTATGTGGTTCCCACAGTCCCTAGAGTGGACTTCTCTCAATGTCCACTTAGCATCATCGGGATGCAAGCATCTAAGTAAAGAGAGGGATCTGCCCCTCCTGTAGAGGTATCCGTCCACCATACAGTATCGAACTGAGATTCTCTTAATTCTTCGGGCTTGGTCGGGCTCTTCAGGAAGCTCTCCTTCAAGGAGGTAGGCGACAATTGGGTCCATCCAGCAAGGTAGGCCATCCAGGGAACAAATTTCTCCATTTGTGGCTATGCTTGGCTAGGTGATTACTTGGAAAGGAATTCCCCATGGTAGGGATTGGCCTCCGTTCGCCGCTAATTTAGCCAGAGCATCTGCGCGATGGTTTTGGTGTCGAGGCACCTGATCGATCTTGAGTCCCTTAAATTTGCTTTTCAGCAGCCGAGCTAGATTTAGGTAGGCAACCATATTATCTCCCTTTGCCTGGTAGACCCCAGTCACCTGGTTTACAACAAGCAACGAATCGCTATTGATCTGCAGGTAGTCGGCCTTTAGTTCGATGGCTACCTTCATCCCGGCTATGAGGGCTTCATATTCCGCTTCGTTGTTGGCAGCTTTAAACTCGAATCTGAAACAGTGACAGAATTCAGTCCCCTTCGGATTTATCAAAACTATGCCAGCTTCTCCCCCAGCTCTTCCGGATGCTCCATCTGAAAAGAGGATCCATGGCTTGCAGCCTTTCGGCCAATTTTCGACCTCGGATACCTTCTCAGGGACCTCGTTTGATACTGAGGTATCATCTGGATCTGGGATCGCTGAGAATTCTGCCACGAAGTCGGCCAAAGCCTGTGCCTTAATCGTAGTCTGGGGCTTATACTTTAGGTCGAACTGAGTGAGCTCTAGTGTCCATAAAACTAGCCTTCCTGACACATCTGGTCTTTGCAAGAATTGACGGAGGGGTTGGTCTGTCACCACTGCTATTGTGTGAGCTTGAAAATAGGGACGGAGTTTCCTTGCTGAGATCACCAGAGCATAAGCGAGCTTCTCTAGAAGAATGTAGTTCCTTTCTGATTTTGTCAAGGCATGACTCACATAGTATATGGGTCTTTGAAAACCGTCGCTACAATCCTTGGCCAAAGCCCCGCTTACTGCATTTTCTCCGAGAACCGGCTTGACTAACAAAGGGGGGATTGTTAGGTACTCTTTCAAAGCTTGAAACGCCTGCTCGCTTTTCTGGTTCTATTTCATGTTTTTCCCTTGTTTGATGGCCTTGAAGAAAGGGAGACACTTATCGGTGGAGCGAGAGATAAACCTGTTGAGTGCCGCCACCCGTCCAGTCAGAATATGTACTTGCTTGAGCGAGGTCGGGATTCCAGGTCCAAGATAGCTTTGATTTTTTCTGGGTTGGCTTCTATACCTCTCTCATGAACCATGAAGCCCAGAAACTTCCCTGCCGTTACCCCAAAGGAACATTTGGAGGAGTTCAAACGCATCTGGTTTTCCCTCAATATGAGGAAGGTTTTGCGAAGGTCTTCCTGATGTCCCTTCGTGGTTGGGGATTTTGTGATCATGTCGTCGATATACACTTCCATCGTCCTTCCTATCTCGGGCTTGAACATCTTGTTAACCAGCCACTGGTATGTGGCCCCTGCATTCTTCAAACCAAACGGCATCACCTTGTAGCAGTATAAGCCCTGCCCCGTAATGAAACTGGTCTTATCTTGGTCAGCCGGGTGCATTTTAATTTGGTTGTATCTTGAGAATGCGTCCATAAAACTCAAAAGTTTGTTTCCGCACGTGGAGTCAACCAACTGGTTGATCTTTGGTAAAGGAAAACTAGTCTTTCGGACAAGCCCGGTTAAGGTCGGTGTAGTCGACACACATACGCCATTTCCCATTCGCCTTCGTGACCATGACCACGTTGGCGATCCAATCAGGGTAACGTACCTCTCTAACGAACCCCGCTTTGATCAATTTATCAACCTCTTCCTGCACCGCCGCGTTCCTATTAGCGTTGAAGTGACGCCTCTTCTGCTTGACGGGCTTGACTGTTGGATCGACTGCTAGCCAGGTGGGTGGTCAACGATGCCGGGATTCCAGGCATTTCATCATGGTTCCAGGCTGAAGATGTCGCTAAATTCCCTGAGAAGATCAATCAGTCCTCTTTTTACTTCTGGATCAAGGGTGGCTCCGACCTTGACGATCTTGGAGGGATCGTCATTCCTGACGGATATCTTTTCTAGTTTGTCCACGGGCTGCCCGCTGGCCCATTCCTTACTCCGTTCTTCCTCGTAAGGCATGATAGGTTCATCCTCCGGATGCCAGGATGTTCCGCAGGCTCCTTCTCCTCATGGATTATCCGGGATGTATCCATGTCTTTCTGGATTAATGTCACCTATACACACTGCTTCACTAAGGCTGTAGGATTGGCAGATATTACGTAGCATTTCCTGGCTGCCTGCTGGTCTACGCGTACCTCTCCTACTTTGGTTCCAACCGGGAATTTCAAGACGTTGTGGTATATGGACAAGACTCCCTTCAAGGAGGACAGGAAAGGTCTCCCTAGGATGGCGTTGTAGGCCGATGAGGTGTCCACCACAACAAAGTCGGTCATTACATTCTGTTGGAGCGGGGTGACCCCGATGATTATTGGGAGGATCATTGACCCCACTGGTATGATTGAGTCCCCAGTGAAACCGTAAAGCGGAGTGGTACAGCTGTTGTAACAATGTTGCTTTAGGTTCAATTTTTCCAGGGTATCCTTGAAGAGGATATCTACACTGCTACCTGTATCCACGAGCACGCGATGGACCAGACAGTTGGCGATCTGTATCGTGATGACCATAGGATCATCATGAGGTTGCACAGTGTTGAAGACATCTGCTTCGGTAAATACGATCTGACCTGACTAGGAGGGCTCTGTCGGGCTCTGGCTGACTGCCAAGATCCCTCGGCTCTCTCCGAGGCGGGGAACCTTTCTTGTGTGGTTTTACCAGGAGTTATTGGAAACGCTGGCCAATGTAGGACCTCCGCTGATAGTGTGTATCACCTGGATCTGTTGCATTAAGTCAGCCTGCTCCCCTTTCCTCTTTTCTGCATCCTCGCGGATTTCAGCTTGTACCTCCCTTCCAATCCTGATATTATCTCTGACCTGTTGTACGAACTCAATCAGGCATCCTCCCCTTATCAGGGCCTCAATCTGGTTGCGCAAGTTATAGCACTCCGAAGTGTTGTGGCCCACGTCTTCATGAAAGTCGCAGTACTTGTACCGGTTTCTCCTGTCAGCTGGGGCCTTCATGGGAGCAGGATTTTGGAGCAACCCTTTATCTCGTATGGCAAGGTAGACTGTTTCCCTGGAAGCATTCAAAGGGGTGTAGTAGTCATACCCTTTTTCCCCTTGCATTACTGGAGCCACGGTCCTGGGAGGCGGCGAAGCCCGGGGAGGGGTTCGTTTTGCTGGATATCTTTCTTGCCTATGCGGACGAACAGGGAGGCAATAGGTCGACCTATTGGGAGGTTTATTCTGAACTTTCTGCACTGGCTCAAATTTGAGGGCTTCTTTCTTCAGACGCTTTGCCGTTCTCATATCGTCATGTTCTATCTTGACCTTGAGTTGTTCGTCGATCTCGACCTGCTCAAGAGCCCGGTCATAGGCCTCCTGGTGAGTCTCGGGAGGTCTCTTGGCAAAAGAACGGAAAAGCTTTCCTGCCCAGAGGTTTTGCCTGAAGTTGGCGAGGGTTTCTTTTTCAGTGAAAACTCCCATTTGTATGACCTCCTTGTGAAATCGCTCCACGTACGATCGAAGAGTTTCACTCCGTCCCTGGATCACATATTGGAGGTGTATGGGATCTTTCGGGCAAGGTTTAACTCATTGGAACTGTGAGCAAAAATTGGTTGATAATTTTGTGAAAGAATCCACGCTTCCAACGGGTAGTTTCCTGAACCAGGTTTTCCCGTAGTCGGTCAAGGTCGTTGGGAACATTCTGCACATAGCTGCTCTGGTAGTGTTCTGGACCTCCATCTATTGAACGAAGCTCTCTAGGTGGCTTAGAGGATCTTCTGTTCCACAGAACTTATCTGCTATCATTTTGAATTTTGGGGGGAGCTCTGCTTCCCGAATCCTCCTAGTGAAGGGAGCGTTCATCTCGCTCAGGGGATTCTTTTTGTCCTCCTTACTCTTTCCCTTCCTTATCAGCTGGACCTCTTTTTGTAGCTTTGCCAGCTGATCCCTCAGTCGCTTGTTCCCAGGTCTCTTCGAGTTAACCTCAGATTCCTCACTGTCGAATCTTTCTGATGAACTGGCAATTTCTATCCGGTCCTCCTCCTGGACATGATCCACTCGGGGAGTTTGTCTACTTTCCTTTTCTAGGGCCCGGGTAGTTCTCCTAGATGTAGTTGGATGAGATAGCCCTCGCGGCTTCCGGGTAAAAGCATCCGCGGCAGACTTAACTAGCCGGGGTTGATATTGTGAAAGTCTTTTCGGAGCTGGGGGCATGGGTCCCAGCCTATCCCGGATCGAACGTTGGGGCCCTGATCTATCTCGAGCCGGCTCTGGAGGAGGAGGTCCTAAGCGATCGAAAGCAGGTGGCCTAGCTCTGAATCCGCTCGGCTCTCCCTGATCATTCAGGTTGGTTGGCTGGATTGTGATGCCTTCAGCGAGGAGGCGGACGCGGACGGATTCTACGAAGGCCGCCGCTTGTTGGTCGAGCGCTGCCTGGCTCACTATGGGGTGGCTAGTAGCCCGCGTATTGGTTTTCTGGATCGGAGCTTGACTACTATATCCAGACTTTCTCCCCCTTGTTGGGGCATTTTGGGTTGGCCTCGCCGGAGATTGCTCCGGGACTCTGTGTTAGCCTTAGGAGGAGCGGAGCCTCATAGTTCCTGTAAAACAATGAAAATATAAATGCAAACGATTGGTTAATTGGGTGTAGGATCTTTCCCACAGACGGCGCCAGAAAGTGTTAACGGAAATTTTGCTCGGGATGAGAAATCTCAGTTAACGCCCTCGAGACCACTACCACGTAGGTGGTGGCCAAGATTTATTGTATATGTAACAGTAATTTATAAAATGACAAGTAAGCAAGAATGTTTGTATTGAACGTGCATGGTGTACAGATACAGAGATTCTTTTCTCTTTGCTCTCAACTCTCTCTAGAGAATGGTTGATTATTTGTCGTATGCCTGTCGAATAGTCGTCTCCTTTTTCATTTCTTTTCTTTTCTAGTTATACATAGTTTGTAGGTTAACAGACTAATTCTCCCTTGATTTTCTCAGTCTCCTCTTTATCGGGCGGGATTTCTTGCTTTAATGTCATTGACTTTTGGAATAACGTCCGAATTGAGAGTATCGTGGTGGAGATCAGTTTGTTTCCTTTTTGGATTTTATTACTTGTTCTGCATGTTGGTAACATTTCCAGATATGATTCAATGCATTCCTCGTATCCTTTCAGTATGATCCTTTATAGAGGTCGTTGGATATGACGATATGGTGTGGTGCATCAACCAGAGAGGTTGATTAGTATTTCGACCTTGATATCTGAAAAGTTTCATCCAGCTTGGAGCTAGATCTGGCTTCCCTTGACCTTTTCGAAGCTAAGTGTGGCCTCGACTGACCTTTTGAAGCTAGGTGTGGCTTCGACTGACCTCGCGGCCTTTTAGGGACATTCTTCTGTGTCAATCGAGGTACAGACGAGTCTCTGGAGCATTTGCGAGATGACCTCGACTTCGGGGACTTCCAGTTTTGGTGATGCGGGCTAGATCTGATCGTTCCGGGCTCTATCCCAGATGTTTCCGGAGCCCGTCCTTGTTCTTGGGGTGGTATCGCAGTTCGCTCTGGATAGAGAGGTCTCCTGGTGGAAGCTCTCGGGTCCGGGCTCTATCCCGGATGTTTCCGGAGCCCGCCCTTGTTTCTGGGATGGTATCGTAGTTCGGCTATGGATTGAGAGGTCTCCTGGTGAAACTCTCAGGTATGGAACCAGGTCTGGGAGGTGGAAAATTTCCCTTCGGTCCTTAGCCAATTTTGGCTATTAACAGAGAGATACACCAAGATTTTCAATCTCTCTTATAATTCTTCTCAAATTGCTAGAATACCAAAATAGTTATAAACAAAAGTGTGTGTGTGAGATTTCCTTCAAACATATGTAGAGGAGTAATTTGATAATCAACATGCAAATCACATCAACATCTATTCATCTTAAGCTTTTCCGTAAAAGGTCAAACCTATTATCATCCGGAACTTTTTGCTTTAAAGAGAATAGATTTCAACATATGAGCGTGTGTGTGCATGTGGCTCGTCATCCCATTTCTATTTGACAACCCGAGCAATCATGATTTTCAACTATACTCCTTTAAGCCGTTTTCTTTTATTTATTTAGGCTTTGAATCAAAGATAATTTTATTGATTCTTTTCAACACTTCTTTGATTTTTCTAACGTAAAAATATACTTTTCATGACGAATTTCACTTATCACAATGGTGTAGCCATTTCCTACATTGGGCTGCTGCACAACCAAAGTGTGTAGCCCTTTCCATGAAGGTGCTTGTTGAATATTGTGTAGTTGCCAAAGCAAAATGGATACTAAGCATATGTCATCTTAAATGTACTAGTCATAAGACTTCAAGGTGTATCCACAACCTACATATTTTCAAATTCAACTTACTACAACAAAACATACAAGAGAAGCAAAGTGCATTTTTGAAAACAAAAAGTTTATGGCTTACAAGCACATGATCTAAAAGCAATATAAAGAGATTTACTTAAGATCATTACCTCTCAAGAGAGTAGTTTTCAAAGAATATGAAGCTCATATTTTTCAAAACATATCCCACTCATCATTCAAACGAATATTTCACACATCATATATAAGATCTTTTTGAACAACATCACTATAAGATCTTTAGAGAGCAAATGTCAATAAGAACCATAAGTATATTACACTAAGTTCTCTAAAAGTGACATGCTACATGATGTAGTGCAAACAATGAGTTGAGAGATGAAAATCAAAGTATGCAAGCATTAGGATATAGAAATACCTTAGCAAACATTTTTCATCAAATGCTAAGTCTTGCCCTTTTGATGAGCTCTCTTGGCTTGTTTGTCCTCATGACAACAAGTTATTGGTGCGTCATCTCAAGAGAATAAAACTAAGCACTTTCAACTCAAACAAGCATATAAAAATGACTTTCTCTAAAAGTCCTAACAAGCAATCAACACCATATAGATTTTAAAAATGAACTTCTCGAAAAGTTTACCAATAGATTTCGACTATCATAACAATTATGTGAGATAACTAAGTTCATTTCAAGTTATAGAGAAAGAAAGCTAGCTAGCTTGATTTCTTAAAAACTTGTTATTAATCTTAAAGCTAACTCACATGTGCAACTTACTCTAATGGTAAGAGCACTCACCCTTGACCCGTTTGGTCTTGGGTACACAAACACATAAACCATCATGATCATTTCTCATGGCAATATTATATCTAGAAGATAAATCATCAACAATCTTCTCTATAAAGATATTACTCATGTTAAACACATTATTATTACCATCAACAAAGATATCATCAAGACTATGCATATGATCATGTGAAACACTCTTTTTCGCCCAAATCTTCTTGACATTCTTCTTCATATGACTATCACTATCATATATAACACTCAAAGTGTTATCATTAGAAACATGTTAACAAGAATGACTACGAACCTTTTTCACATCATACATTTTAATCCAAGATTTCCTAGTATGTTTCTTTACATGATAATTGACAATATGTTGATTATACAGAGCCTCAAAGCAATTAACATGTTTAGAAACATTCAAAGAAGACTTTCTCATCTCATTAGCATGCATCTCATTCTCTAGTTTGCATTAACTAATATAATCATGGCATCTAGTTTTAATATGCCCTATAACATTGCAAAAATGGAAAACCGAGATAAGTTCGAAGATGTTATTTAGGTTAGAGTGTACCAACGTTGAATGCTCCTGTCTCTTCTTGATTTTGCTCTTGACCTTGGAAGGATTGGTTTTTGAAATCTTCTTGTTCCTTAGTGACTTGATTTTAGTTGCAGGAGACTCCACTGGCTCATCTACAAAGCCTAAGTCACTTGAATCTTCATGAAGTATACCTCGCTCTTTGGCATTCATGATTTTAAATTCCTCTTCCTTGCCTTTGATTGTTTCCTTCAAGAAAAACTAATAATTACCAAAATCATTTATTAAATTTTCTAACACATGAGCATCTTCAACCATCTTGTTTTCTTAACATTTGATCACTTCACTTTTCACTTCAACTTCCTTCAAAGCGGCATCTGTTTCCTTCTTAAGAGTTTTAACTCTTGCCATCAAGTATAAGTTGTTGGTCTTTGATTCACAATTCTTATCATTGAGTTGCAAAGACAAGTGATCATGTCTAGCTTGATTGCATCAGGAAATCCTCTTCTTCTTTAATTTCTTCATGTTGCGAAGTCGTGTCATATAGATAGTTACCTACATAAACATTATCTTGCAAGCAATCTAGTTTCTCCTCATCTTCGCTTTTGTCTCTAATATTCTCTTTAAACTTATCAACAAAACTGTTAGTAGACAAATAACAAGAAGAAAATAAATAGCCACATTCATGGATAGCTTGAAGAATATCCCATGCCTTTTTTGTTTTATCAACAAGAGGTGGAAAATCAACACAAACATTATAAGACTCAAGGTTGTTATCCATAATTAGTAAATAACCTTGTAGATCCCGAATCACACTAATTACCTTAAGTGACCCGCTCTGATACCAATTGAAATTCCTACAAGGTTATGAACTAAACAACCTAGAGGGGGGTTGAATAGGTTGACTCTCTATTTTTAAAAACTCTTTCGAGACTTTTATCAAAACCTTGGTGAGCATACAAATTAACCTTTAACATGATTGTTATGAGAAAACTGTTAATACATGTATGCTCAATACACCACCCTTAGTCTACAAACATACATTCGCAAATATGAAAGTATGTAATATACTTAACACATGTAGAAAATAAGAAACAATATATCTTATATACAAGTATATTCAATGCAAAGGAAATTCCACAAGTTGTACTTTGAATATTGCAATGTAAATTCACTAAGTAGAATCTTACAACTTGATATAGAATTTCACAATATACAATATTCAAACACTAAAAAGATACAAGAGACAAATATAGAATCAACAAAGTGTTTTCTATTCAAACTAGTCAAGAATCTTGTTTACAAATATATTCATTATATATACAACAAGATACAATCAATCACATATACAAATATAAAAGAGTTTGAGTTAGAGAAATTTGACACATTGTTTTTACGTGGTAAAACTTCCTAAGAGGAAACATCCATGGGTTGATACTACAACAACCGGAAAACACCTTTCACTAGTAAGATAAAAAGATACAATCTCTCAAGTTACCACTTCACCTCGAAATCTACCCTTCTACCCTTCACAATGAAAGAGATGCCTACTTGCTCAACTATCTGGATCACCCTAATCCTAGTCGAGACTTCTATGCACAAGTTGAAGATCCCTCTCCAAACATGTGACTTCCACTGTTTAGCTATCCGGATCACCCTGATCCTAGTCAAGTCTTGCAATGCTCAACTATCCAAGTCACTCTGACTCTAGTCGAGACTTCCGCTTGCATAAGTTGAAGATCCCCTCTCTAAACATATGACTTCCGCTGCTTAACTATCCATATCACCCCAATCCTAGCTAAGTCTTACAATGCTCACTTCAAAGATTCACTCTAAGAAATAAGACTTCCGACCTTTTGCAAGGTAAATGATCTAAGTGAGTGTGAATGATGCAAACTCACACAACATAGTATATATGATCAATATATCCTATGGAAACTAGAACTGAATCAATATGCACATATCATATGTATTCTAATTTATAATCCTAAAAACAATGCAATCACACTCAATGATGCATGTACATATGGAATGTGTGGATTAGACACAAAACATAAAGAACTATATATTTATCATCAAAAGCTCAAAACAAATTTATCTAAAACTTATAACATGAACAATTAGTCTAGAGTATGTGAAACACCAAACACACACAAAGATCTAGATTATGTTCAATTCACATAAAGATGCTAAAATCAATTTGATAAAATCAAAATTGAATATCAAGGAAAACAATAGAACTTAGATTCTTAAGATAATCAATTAAATCCAATCAAGTCCTAAATCATCAATCAAATATGCTATTTCAATAAATCTTTAATTAAAATGACCTAGCATATGAAAAGACTATCAATCAACAAAATCATGTCAATATACACACAAGATAGTCATAGATTTAAAGCTAGCACAATACAACATGTCAAACATGTGAAAACATAGATTTAGAAAAACCTAACTCAACATGTTAGTCAATTGAAGCTCAAACTAGCTTTATTAGAGATCATTTCTCTAATCAATGACAACATAACAAACATACATATATTGAAGAAGAAAACCCAAGGTAATTGAATACTTTTAAGAACAAAACACAAGAGAAAATTCAATACCTCAAGAAAACTGTGCAGTAATGGTTTTTAGTGTTGAGCCACCTAAAAACTTGATCAAATGACCTCAAACCTTCTTGGAGTTGATAGAAAATTGATAGAAGAACAATCTCCAATTTGAATCACTTGAATCAGAGTTCAAATGAGCAAGTCATGGTGTTTGGAAGATGAGAAAGTTTGAGAGAAAAAAACTGCACAATATTTTCTTCTCCGATTTTTGAATTCTCGGTGAGAGAGGGAATATAAAGAGAGAGAGAGAGTTATCCGGTGTGGTAAGCTCACACAAGGAAACTCTCATATGACCATTAGGAAAACATGCCTAGACACCACATTGTTTTGATAGGCCATGCACACCAAACATTATGTTTACGCAATACATGTAAGAAAATCCTATCAAAGATGAAATGTGAAATTAGCAAGCAGCTCATGTGAACAGAAGAGTGTATTCGGCATGGAACCCATGCGCCTACATGGCCAAAGAGGCAAATGGCAATTTGCCATCTTTTTTCCCTTTTGCTCCCTTTCGCACACCTCTAGTGTTCTTCGACCGTTCTTCGGCCTCCGAACTCCGAACCCCAAATTCAAATCCGTTTTCAGATTATGAACCGAGACTCCCTCATGCACAAAAGACATCAAGAAAACTTTCACAAAAAGTATGGAATTCAACTTGAAAATCAAGGACGAAAACCATGTACGATAAAATCATGGAAAGTTTCTTAACCTCCTATTTTGAACTCGAAACTTAATAAATGAGTAACCGAAATAACCGGAACTCAATGAGGAATTATATAAGCTCAAATTCTAATTGAAAATAACATAAACAAAAAAAATAAACACAAGAACACACAAGTATGCCATTTCCTAGAGATAATCCTAGAACATGCAATTTATGAAAATTATCAACTTTAAATCTAATGCATGTGCATACATTTATAAGTGTGTGTATTGTGTTATACCAAATTTTACACAATGATGCAGAGACACATATGAATGCAATATATGTGTGTGCCTAGGCCTTGCAAGAGGAAAGATATCTCAATATACCTTTTGCTAATCAATTTAGCTTTGTTCCTCTTGTAGCCACCATTTTGCTTGAATGTTGTCCAATCTTCCTTGAAGCTTGATTATCCACAAATCCTAGACAACTAATCAATACAAAGCAAATGTCGTTTCGATATAGAATTATGCCAATACAAAACTCAAAGACCTAACAACATGGATGAGTTTGTTGAGACCTCACATAGATTTATGTGTGAGAAGAATGAGATCATGAAGAGATATAGAGGCTGAGAGACTTGTCTTTAAGCATAAGGAGATTATTTCTAAGATAAAGGGTAGAGAGCAAGAATATATTGAAGAGGTTGACACTGCTAAGCAAGATATCAAAGACTTAGTCAATGGTTCGATCAACATGAAGAGTAGCATGAATCTTGCTCAACCACAAGAAGAACCTAGCATCATGAAAGGGAAGGAAAAGCTTGTGATAGCCTCACCTCCTTCAAAGAAGGCTAAGGTCAAGAAGTCTCCCAAAAATGATCCTCCCAAAGCTAAAGGTAAAAAGAAAGATATGGTATCTCTATAAACTCTCATCGCTTCTTCAAATCCACAAGGTACAATCTCATCTTTTATTCCTATTTGTCATTTTTGTAATACCGTTGGTCACATCAAACCAAGGTGTTATAAGTAGATTGAATTTTACAAAATAGGAAATGGATCTAGAGATAAAGAGGTTGAACTTAAATTGAAGCATGCTAGGACTTTAGATGTTGAAAGGCATGATGTTCCAAAGATGCATGTTAGAAAGAATTGGATGAAGAAATGTGATAGTTATGTGAATCTTGACAATGCATGTATTGCTAATAATGTTGAGAAGATTAGTATCAATGATATTCTTATGAATCAAATTGTTGAAAGTCTTCACTCTAGGTTCAACATTAAAGTCATGAATGATGGTGATTTTTGTGTAGGTTCACCCAAGACCAAATGGGTCAAGGGTGAGTGCTCTTACCATTTGTGTAAGGAGCACATGTGAGTTAGCCTCAAGATTAGTGTCAAGTTATTGAGAAATTTAGCTAGATAGCTTTGTCTCTTTATAACTTTACATGAACTTAGTTGTCTCACATATTTGTTATGATAGTCGAAATCTATTTGTTAACTTTATGAGAAGTTCATTTTTAAAATCTGTATGGTGTTAATTGTTGTTAAGACTTTTAGAGAAAGTCATTTTTTTTTTATGACTGTATGAGTTGAAAATGCTTAGTTTTATTCTCTTGGGATGACAAACCAATAACTTGTTGTCATGAGGACAAACAAGCCAAGAGAGCTCATAAAAAGGACAAAGCTTAGCATTTGATGGAAAATTGCTTGCTAAGGTATTCCTTTATCCTAAAGCTTGCATTCTTGAATTTGTTAGGATTATGCTCAATAGCAAGAGTGTAATATTGTAATTGACAATCTTTTCATATTAATAAAGTGTTTTCTGATTCTTACAAATACTTATAGCATTTATTATTATAATTGTCAAGGTAAATAATCATAAGGTCAAAAGACTGTGAGAAATGAAGAATTGTTCATACATCCGGATATGTGTGAGGTAGACACAATTCTTTAGTTAGTCTTGAATAACATTCACAACTTAAGTTAAAGGTTGGGCACCTCTATCTTGATAAAGTTGTAGAATTCTTTTACTAGCATTTGAGTGGGATCAAATGAGTTATGATGAGTCTAAAATCATTGAAAGGTTTTTGAGTAAAAGAATCTAGTGCACTGGGTGCATTGAACATGATCAAAATGAAATACTTTATCTAGAACCATCACTAGATATAAGTCTTTTCATTATTAGGATAATCGGAGTGTCGATCTTAATCCTGAGATAAATGATGGACTTATGGTTGCAAGTGTTATCATTTGAGCTATCAATGAGTACGATTATATAGCATAGTCTATCCTCGATAGTTTGGTGGTATTCATTTGTTAATCGATAGAGGACTTCATTTATAGATATGAACATCGTGGCTCCATTTATTAAATGAGAGTATAATATCATCATATGGATGTTTTGAGGTATTGGATATTAAATCTCAACGTTGAGTTTTCAATAATGATTATTGAAGACATGGCTTATGGATAAGTCAAAATATCCAAGTTCAAAATGTGGTCATATGAGGAAATATGGTAACTTGGAGAGCTATAGGCTGTCTATGAGCTCTTGGCGATTACTGATATTATTCACGAGGATACACTATCTCCTATAAGATTGTCTAGGGTATGAATGAGAAACATCTTCTTATTCTATCTTTATTTAAGAGTTCAATTTTAGCTCTTTAGTGGAATGAGTTAAAATTAATAGATCGGACATAAGTGAATCATTTGTTGATTGTGATTAGGTTATGTCTATTGAAGCTTAAATTTAGATAGCCCGCCAAGATCCACAATCCACACGTGCTTGCATGGATCACTTGATATATTCTACCAGGCCAATTTATGGGTCCATCTAGAATTGCATTTAATATATTAAGAATATAATATGTCTATTATTTATTTAATGGGCTACTCTATTATATTAATATATTAAAAAAAGACATGTAGGCTTGTTTCTTTTAGTAAGAATAAGTCTAGTTCACATGTGGGCTTTTATTTAAAGTCTAATGGATTAAAAAAAATAAGAAAAATAATATTAGGCCCATGTATATGTGGTGTGGGCGGCAAGGATAATAAAATAGCCCAAGATATTATTTTATTTTATTGTTTTGATTAAATGGAAATTAATTAATTATTTAATGAATTAATAGTTTAAATCATAATCTTTTCCTGATCAGTAAATAAAATACTATGTGTTGGATTAGGGTTAGAATTCTTTTAAGTGATAGGAGTCCTAATGTGGTAAGGATTAAGTCCACATGCACTCCATACCACACAAAGAATTCGGCCACCCTAGTCCTATAAGGGTTAGGATTCTTAAATTGATAGGAATTAGGGAAAAGCACAATTCCTTTTCAAGTAAGGAAATTGGCCAACCCTAGATTTCCTACACAAAGAATTCGGCCAACCCTATTTTGAGAAGGAGAAATTTCGGTCACCTTATAAATATAAGGTGATAAATTTCGGCCACTTAGAAGCTTGAGTGAGAGAGATTTGTGTTTGCTTTGAAAAATAAAAATCTTACTCAATACACATAGAATTTCGGCCAAGAGAGAAAAAGAAAAATAAGTTCTCATTCGATAGTGCACTTGCAAGCCTTTAGGATCAAAAGGTTTTGTGCACACTTTCGATTTAGGGTTACGCGAGTTCCAATCATATCGATTGTGAATTCAAAAGTGACCGGAACTATTTTTCTAGGCTCTTGGTGTTTTGGGATTGAAGATCAGGATCATAAGTTCTATACATCCATTCTCAGGTAAGCAATTCAAAGAAAAATGGGAGACCACGCTCCTAGGTGATTCACGTACGTGCTAGGATTAAAGATCTTGCGGATTACCATCGATGTAAGTCAATCGGATCACGCGACAAGAGGTATTTAACTCTAACCGTATATTTGTGTTTAATTAATTAAAGGGTTAAGGTTCAAATCTTGAGAAAAATTTTAAACTACACGAAAATCTACTTTTCGCCTTCTGCTGCGGTTTTAGTTAATTTTTCCCTACAAAATTTTCATCTCTCAACTCAATGTTTGCACCACATGATGTTGCATGTCATTCTAGAGAACTTAGTATAATATATATATGGTTCTTATTGATATTTGCTCTCTAAAGATCTTATAGTGATGTTGTTCACAAAGATCTTATATATGATGTGTGAAATATTCGTTTGAATGATGAGTGGGATATGTTTTGAAAAATATGTGCTTCATATTCTTTGAAAACTACTCTCTTGAGAAGTAATGATCTTAAGTAAATCTCTTTATATTGCTTTTAGATCATGTGCTTGTAAGCCATAAAATTTTGGTTTTCAAAATGCACTTTGCTTCTCTTGTATGTTTTGTTGTAATAAGTTGAATTTGAAAATATGTAGATTGTGGATACATCTTGAATTCTTATGACTAGTACATTTAAGATGACCTATGGTTAGTATCCATTTTTCTTTGACAACTACATAGAATTCAACGAGCACCTTCATGGAAAGGGCTACACATTTTGGTTGTGAAGCCGCCCAATATAGGAAAGGGTTAACACCATTGTGGTGAGTGAAAGCCGTCATGAAGAGTATATGTTTATATTAGAAAAACCTAAGTAGTGATGAAGAGAATCAATAAAAAAAATCTTTGATTCGAAGCCCAAATAAAAAAAAAGGCTTAAAGGAGTATAGTAGAAAATCATGAATGCTCGGGTTGAAAATAGAAATGGGATGACGAGCCACAAGCACACACACGCTCATATGTTGAAATCTATTTTCTTTAAAGCAAAAATTCCGGATGATAATCGGTTTGACCTTTTATGGAAAAGCTTAAGATGAATATATGTTGATGTGATTTGCATGTTGATTATCAAATTACTCCTCTGCATATGCTTGGAGAAAATCTCACACACACAATTTTGTTTATATGTATTTTGATATTCTAGCAATTTTATAAGAATTATGAGAGAGATTGAAAATCTTGGTGTATCTCTCATATTTTGTGGAGCTTATCTTGTTGAATTTATTTTAAAATTGCTTGAATGTGTGATTGTGCGGATATCATTGTGAACAATATTCTATCTTGATCCTAGATAGAGAATTTATCAAGGGGGAGCATTGTATGTTAAACTTTTGTTCTCTCTTATGATATGTTCACATGATTTGCTTTGTTATATGTTGACATATTGATTGTTTAAAATAATTGAATGATTAGAATGCATGATATCTATCTTGAAATAATTGTATGAATGTGTTGGCAATTTATTCTTCCTAATTTGGGGTTGATAGTAGTTGATATTGCAATGAATTCCTTCATTCTTGAGGTTGATAGTAGTTGTAGTTACAACCAATTCCTCCTAGCTTGAGGTTGATTAAGTTCCTTCTTGCTTTGAATTGATAGTAGTTGTTATTATGACCAATTCCTTCATGATTTGAAGTTGATAGTAATTGTGATTGACACCAATTCCTTCATTTGTGGATGAATCTTGTTGTTAAATGCATTTGTTGAACTTGGTAAAATGTACCAATGTGCTTAAAAATAACATTTATGCATTTATTATTCATTATTTCATCATATGTCTTTGTTAGTTTATATTTGTAAACTAACACTCACTTGTGTTTCTTTTCCACTCATGTGTTTTGTTTTGTAGTGTTGACAACAAATCATGGGAAGAAACAAAGTTTCTAACTCTATCCATTCATCAAAACCCATAACCAAATCCAAATCTACTCCAACCACCTCTAGGAAATCCAAACACGACAAGTTGAAAGCTTTAAGAGTTATAGGAACCAAAAAGCTTATCCAAGATAGAGGTCTAGACTTGGTTGAGGGTTGTTATATTCATCATTTTATATGTGATAGGCATTGGAATTCATGGATTAATTCCATTGTGATTACTAATGAGAGTCTTATTAGAGAATTATACTTTGAGTATAAAGAGAGCTCAACCTTTGAAAATTCCTTGGTGAATATGAGAGGAAAACCTTTTAGAGTCTCCTCGGATAGTATCAATAAGTTCCTTGGGTTGTCAAATGAGATTGCTTCAGAATTTCTTGATACAGATAATATTGATCATCTAAATCTTATGGGGAGGACTTTATGTGAGGATGATGGATTTGAGTGAGGAAAGAGAGCTTATATTAGTCAAGGTGAGTTGACCAAGGTTAGTGTCTTTTGACATCTCTTTGTATGTGCCAATCTTGTCGGTTCAACTAATGCATCTAAGTTAAACAAAGAAAAGATCAAGATTGTGTATGCATTGGTTACAAACAAGCCTTTGAACCTTGGTGATCTCTTGATTGAACATATTGAGAGTGCGTCTACTTCGTCTAGATTGGATAAGAAGTTAGCATTTTCGAGGTTTCTTACTTGTTTTTGCATGAAGCAAGGAGTTTTCACACTTGATGATGATGTGCTTCTACCTCCCTTGGAGAAAGTTTGTGACAAGTGCTTGGTGTCCATGTCATAAAAAGATAATGGGAAGGTAAGTGACACTTTTAAGCTTTTTGGTATGCACCATGAGCCATGTGTTGTGACAAGCACTAATCCTTTACCGGAATGGGCCATACAATTTCAAGAGGGGCTTATGACTAAGATTGGAGAGCTTGATGCTAAAGTTGTGGAGCTAGGAGAAAAGGTGATTCAACAAGATGAGAAGATCAAGCATTTGGAAGACAATCTTGCCTCTAGCAATTCATCTACTACAAAGCATTATGTGAGATCAACAACTCAAAGAATTTTCTTTGGTGATGCTTGATCTTGAGGTATTGTGTTTCTTAACTTTTTGGCTTCATTTATGTCAAAAAGAGGGAGAAAGACAATGATAACTAAAACCTCTTTGTTCTTTACTATGCTCTTAATCTTAGGAATTGTTTAGTTTTTGGTATATTTTTTTAAGGTTTCATTTGGTATCTTGAATTCTCGGTTTGTAATATTTGGATATTGATAATATTTTGTTGATGGATAGTATGCATGTATTTAGGGGGGACATGTGTATCCATTTAAACTTCAAGTGATATGTATCTAAATATTATCTTGCCATATATATGTATGTTTCCCTTGTATATGCCTTGTGTTTCAAGATGATTTTAGGTGGTGACAAGAGAAGACTACATTGAAGAAGAATTCAAGACTTGATGTGGAATAATTTAAGGGAACTAACTCATTGTAATGTGTGGGTGTGATTAAGTGACCAATCTTCATTAAGTATGTTTTAGTATCTGTACAGGTGTTTTGACATAGAATTTGCCAAAGAGGGAGGTTGTTAGGTTCTTGAGTCTTGTGTTGGCATTATTCTATTACTAAACGACATTTGCTTTGTATTGATTAGTTGTTTAGGATTTGTAGATAATCAAGCTTCAAGAAGATTTGACAACTTTCAAGCAAAGTGCTGGCTTCAAGAGGGACAAAGCTAAATTGCTTAGCAAAAGGTATATCAAGATATCCTTCCTCTTACAAGGCTTAGGCACAAACATACATTGCATTCATATGTGTTCTTGCATAGTTGTGCATAATTTGCTTTAACACAATACACACATTTATTCTTGTTTGCACATGCATTAGACTTAATATTGACAATTTCATAAATTGATTGCTCTAAGACTAGTTCTAGGAAATATCATACTTGTGTGTTCTTACATTTTTGTGTTTTTGTTTATATGTTATTGAACTTTATTTTAAGCTTATATAATCCTTATTGAGTTCCAATTAATTTGGTTACTCATTCAATAAGTTTTGAGTTCAAATTAGGTAGTTAAGAAACTTTCCATGATTTTATCGTATATGGTTTTCATCCTTATTTTTCATGAAGAATTCTATATTTTTTGGAAAAGGTTCCTTGACATCTTTTGTGTGTAAGGGAGTCCCAGTTGATAATCCGAAAACGGATTTAAAATCAGAGTTCAGAGGCCAAAGATATGGGTAAAGAAAAAAGAGTGCGCAAGAGGGATGAGAGGTGTCAAGCACCTCCTTCCCGTGGAGGCGTGTGGCTTCCATGGGAAGGGAATGCTGCTAGTCCCATGGAGCCCACACACCTCCATGGGAAGCCGGCATGGCAGCCTCCCATTGGTTATTTTAATTCTTCTTGTTTCCCTGTTTTAAATACCCCATTTCCCTCTCACTTTCATTTCAAGAAAGAAAACTCAAAAACTTGAGCAGAATTTTTTCTCTCAAACTTTCTCATCTTCCAAACACAATAACTCACTCATATGAACTCCGTTTTGAGTGATTCAAGTTTGAGAATCTTTGTCTACCAGTACTCTATCATTTCCATAGGAGTTTGGAGTAATTTGATTGTATTTTCTGGTATCTATATTCACAATTTCGTGACAGCACAGTTTTTCTTCAAGGTATTGATTTCTATTTTGTTCTTGATCTTCAAGTCTTCAATTGCCTTGGGTTTTATTCTCATATATATGTATGTTTGATGTGTTATCATTGATTAGAGAAATGATCTCTAATAGATCTAGTTTGAGCTTCAATTGATTAACATGTTGAGTTAGGTTTTTTACAAATCTATGTTTTCACATGTTTAAGATGTTGTATTGTGCTAGCTTCAAATATAGGACTATTTTGTGTGCTTATTGACTTGATTTTGTTGATTGGTAGTCTTTTCATATGCTAGGTCTTTTTAATTGAAGATTAATTGAAATAGCATATATGATTGATGATTTAGAGCTTGTTTGAAGTTAATTGTTTATCTTGAGAATCTTAGCTCTAATATTTTACTAGAGATGTATATTTGATTTTATCAAATTGATTCTAGCATTTTTTTATGTTATTGAACATAATCTAGACTTTTGTGTGTGTAAGTTGTTTCACAAACTCTAGGTTGTTTGTTCATGATATAAGTTCTAGCTATAATTGATTTGTGCTTTTGATGATAAATATCTAGTTCTTCATGTTTTGTGTCTTATCCACACATTTAATATGTACATGCATCATTGAAAGTGATTGCATTGTGTTTAGGATTATAAACTAGAAAAACACATGGCATCTACTTAATTGTTTACTTCTAGTTTCCATAGGATATATTGATCATATATAATATGTTGTATGTGTTTACATCATTTGCATTCACATAGATCACATGCCTTGTGAAAAGGTTGGAAGTCAAATTTCATAGAGTGAATCTTTGATTTGTGCATGGAAGTCACATTTGGAGAGTGAATCTTCAAATTGTGCTTTGGAAGTCTCATGTCTTAGAGTGAATCTTTGACTTGAGCATCGAAAGTCACACTTGGAGAGTGAATCTTCATGTTGTGCATTGAAAGTCACATTTCTTAGAGTGAATCTTTGATTTGTGCATTGGAAGTCACACTTGGAGAGTGAATCTTCATGTTGTGCATTGGAAGTCACATTCCTTAGAGTGATTCTTTGGATTGTACATTGGCAGTCACATTTGAAGAGTGAATCTTCAATTTGTGCAAGGTGGCATCATATTCATTATGTAGGGTCAAAGGGTAGGTTTCTAGGTGAAGTGGTCACTTGAGAGATTGTTTCTTTTTATCTTACTAGTGGATTTGTTTGCCAGTGGTTGTGAAATCAATCCGTGGATGTTTCCTCTTAGGAGGTTTCACCACGTACAAATCATGTGTTGATTTTCTCTACCCTTTATCTTCTTATATTTGTGTATGTGTTGATATATATATATATATATATCTTATTTGATATTTTTGTAAGTGATAATCATATCATATCAACTTTGTTTGTGTTAGAGCTTTATGAATTAAAGCAAATTGATTATTTGTGTTTGTATCACATACAAGTTAATGTTTACATTGACCTTGTTTGAATAAGCATATCTTTATTTTGAATTGATATTGCTTGTGATTGTTTTGAAGTGCAATAGAAGCAACTTGGAGGGACAAGCTTTTGTTTGTTTCAAGGAAGTGAAAAGGGTGTACTAACCTAATCACCCCCCCCCCCCCCCCCCCTCTAGGTTAGCTTAAGGAAAACTAATCGTGTTTGTATTTTTCATTGTCCCGGTTCTTGATTTTTCACCTAATACTTGCAATATCAACAAAAAGAGCCATAAATACTCATAAAAACACCCAAGAATGAGACAAAGAGAAAGGATATGAAGACCAAAATGTATGACATTTTTGGCTCGATCAAATACCCCCAAGCAAAACATTTGCTCGTCCTCGAGCAAACTCAAGACAAATAACAAAAACTCACAACATACATCATGACTCTACCTAAAATTCTGTTAGACTTAACAACAAACAAATCAAAATGTCGCATGTCCAACCGGTGATGTGATGCAAAGATGTGTGATAGAGAGAAGTAGACATATGCAAAAAGTTCTAAAATAACTCAAAGGCACTAGAGGGCAACTCGCAATATCACGAATCCCACACCTAATAGTGCTCTCATATCGGGAACTACCCACTCTCACACCTCGAGCATAATTCGCTTTGACTATAAGCCTCTTGTGGAGTCTCTCTTTTCTTTCCACTCGGAGTCCTAAGTTCACACTCATGCAAGGTATGCAAAGATGGAATTTATGCATAGGAATATAATACATTGCATACATGTAGGTTGAAAAACCAATAATGTCTGTGAACAAGCCTAGGAAGGATTCACTATGCCATGAACATGGAAGATCAAGCTTCAGCAAACATTCCCAATCAAGACGCATTGTGGATCAAAAAGGACTTCCCTTTGGTTGAAATGGGGCCATGGGGTTTAATGCGGTGAACAAAAAAATAGGGAAATTTTGAGTTCAAAAATCACCAATCATGTTTACATTTACTCACACACCCCAGACAAAACTCTATTAAACAATCAATCACATTCTAGTGACTAGGCATTTAAACTTGCATAGCACAAATGCATACACATTTGTGCAACACAATTGTACTCAATTTGTGAGTACTTATATTTTATTACAAGGCTCTTTTCTTTTCTCTTTTGCATTGATATTTTTTTTCTTTTGCTTTCTTTTGCTTTTTTTTTCTCTTTTTTTTCACTTTTGCATTTGCACATGTACATTTGACAATTTGGCTCTAAGTGCAATTTTGGTACTTTTACATTTTGAGCCCATGCTTGCACCTTTTAAATAACCGCCTAATTTCATGCTATTTCAGTTTAGAGCTTACACCTTCCAACCATTTACACACACACAACCCACATGATCGACAATTACAAGGTTGGTTTGTTTTTGGCTTATGGTTATATGGTTTGTTGTGGTTCGAAATGAAAGGTACGTATTTGGTCTCAAAATTGGCTATGGAGCACACATAGGGGACATATGAATGTGTTTAGGCTTTTTAAAGTAGTTAAGTGCACACATTGCCTAAAATCATCTCCACAACTAGTCTATTAAGGTAATGAATGCATCCGACAAGCAATCCACTATATGTATGGTGAATGTATGCTCTATGGCATGTGACACATATGACAAGAAAAGTGTTTAATAATAGAATAATTTAACACTCAATGCACTTTTTAAAGGCTTGTGTTTGTGAACTCATGGGTGGTCTCCACTATTAGAACAAGGTGCAAGAGCACCGAGTCCCCTCAAATTAAACACACAAAGGGTGGAACCAACTCATGACAAGCAAGTAAGATCCACAAGTGACAGCGATTTGTTACACAAGCTCCAAATACATTCATAAACTTGCAAAAAGCACATGCTCAAGGCATCACATCCAAGCTAATTAAAGCTCGAAAAATTTGGCCATTGCGACAAATTGAAATTTTTTGAACCAAACAACTAAAAATGACACAAAACAACTAAAAAGACTGCTCAACAAAGGCTTCTACAGCCCCAAACCGAAACCCAACATTCTCCTCAATGTTGAAAACAAGAGAGTCCGACCTAGCAGCGCACACCTAACTTGACTCAAAACACAAACACCTAGGCACTAATCATGTGTAATCAATGCCCAAAAAAGTAAATGACTCAAAAACAGGCTCATCAATAAAATAAGGCATTAAAATGGAATATCGACATTTAAGCATAATCCAACTTCAAGCATTTTCTTTCAATCAACAATGATGAAGTGAGGACATGATGACCCCCAAACCGAGTATCACTATATGCACAAGACTTGGACAAAATGTGAGTAATCAAAACTAGCCCCAAACTGAATGGGGCTATATTTGTGCAATATGAACATGTACACTCTCATATGTATCCACAAAAGCCACCGGCTCATTCATATCTAAAATGCATAAATCAATAAATGAAAAATCAAATAATCCTCAATATGCTCCATATATATCATCCACTTATCAAAATATCTTCCAAGCCTTATCAAAAGTCACCAACTCCAAATCATCCTCCAAGAGTTATTGGTCAAAACAAAAGCAAACGAAAAGTAAGCTAAAGGTCCAAAAATAAAAAGTTCAAGAATTCAAATAGAGGTGGGATGTCTCCTTGCAAGCTTCTCCTATGAAGATGAGGTTTTTGCTCTTTTTATGAGCACTCTTGGCCTGCTTGTCCCTCCCAGATGCACAGGTGGTTGTTGTTTCCTACCAAGAGATAAAGAACCTTGCTTTATCGCACCAACTGTAAAAATGTCGCTTCCTTTAAAAACCTTAGCTTATATGTCACACGAAAACACATATCAGAAAGTTCATGCAAGCTAGATTTTTCTCAATACTTGCAATTGCCAAACCAAACTTGCAACACCGCTTTTTATTGAAATGAAACAAACTAAGAAAAATAAACAAATCCCACAATAAATTTTACCCCCAACCTAGTTCTTTCTCTCCTCTCAATTATCAATCACAAATTCACACATAAAAGGAGAGAGCAATAATAGATTAAAGGAGGAAAAATAGATGGTGTAATTCATGCATCAAAAATATTCAATGTGATGCTAAGGGTGACTTAACCAAGTTGGGAAACTCTTTCTTCTTAGGAATCCACACAAATTTTGGTAAGTTTCTCATTGTTTCAATTCCCATGATTTTTACTTGGTTAATCAAATCTTTCCTCACCCATATTTTCTTTACCCTGGCTGGACTCTTCCTATTCCTAGGTCTTTTTTTTTTCTCTTAAGTCTATCAAAATTGCAATTGTTAGCTCTTACATGCTCTTTTTTTTAACAAATATAGGAAATAGGGTTTAACTTAGAGGAACTCCCTTTTGATAAGTGACTTTGAGGTTGTTGGATTTACTTCACTTGTAACGCCTTGACCTCATTTTCTACCTTGTCTAGTTGAACGATGTAAGCTGTCTCATCTTCAAACTCCATTGTTGCCTTTGTGAAGTCTAGTAACTTCTCTAATGCTTTGCATTTTCCGGCCTCAAGTCTCTTGATTTGCTCTTCCAATTCTTTGTTCTTTTTAGAGACTTCACCATTCTTCTTCTTGAGTGTACTATTTTCCACTCTGAGCGATGTCACTTCAAGTATGCGCTCCTTGTTTAGATCTTGAAGCTTGTCTACCTTGGACACTTCTAAGGCTCCTTTACCTTCTAGCTCCTTTTTTCAGAATTTGCACTTTCTTCTCAAATTCTTCCCTAAGATCTTCTTTTTCTCGGGAGACTTCTTTCATTTTCACTTGAAGTGCATCATTCTCATTCTTCATCGACTCCATCGCCAACATTACATCTTTGATAAAGGCCAACATCTCCTTGTTCATATCTAACAACCTTTTGTTTTGTTCGTCCTCTTCTGAATTTTTTCGTTGATCTGTTCTCGAGAAATATGAGATGTCATTGGAGCCTTGATTTGTTGCTCGGATGGAGGTGTTGTAACTATCTTCAGGAATGGACTCTTGACTATATGAGTCGGCATCCGGCCAATAGCTCGCCCTCATATTTTGCATGAATATATCCATAGAGTCCTGAAATAAGGAAAAATAAAAATACTAAAAGAAGTAAAAAGAATAAAAGAAAACTAAAATCACTAAGAAACTAGATAACTAAGATTAGCCCCCTAATTAACGCCTTTCCACGGCAGCGGCGCCATGTTTGTCGAGAGTGTTTTTGTCGATAGAAAAGTTCCGTCAAAAAAAAATTTATAAAACCTCAAATGCCTCAAAATGTTTACAAAACAATTACAATGGCAAGTAAGGGTATCGTCCATAAGGAAAGGGAAACTAAATTTCTGAAACTAGTTAACTACTATTAAACCTAAACTAAGCATAAATAAAGTAAAAATCAATGACTGATTTTAAAAGTTAATAACTACAATGCAACTACAATTAGGCTAGTTAATCTAACATGCAATTAGTGTTAAAATATGATAGTGAGAACTACGGTATTGATGTAGGGAAAAAATTAACTAAAACCGCAGCGGAAGGCTAAAAGTAGATTTTCGTATAGTTTAAAATTTTTCTAAGGATTTGAACCTTAACCCTTTAATTAATTAAACATAAATATACGGTTAGAGTTAAATACCTCTTGTCGCGTGATCTGATTGACTTACGTCGATGGTAATCCGCAAGATCTTCAATCCTAGCACGTACGTGAATCACCTATGAGCGTGGTCTCCCTTTTTTCTTTGTATTGCTTACCTGAGAATGGATGTATGGAACTTCTGATCCTGATCTTCAATCCCAAAACACCAAGAGCCTAGAAAAATAGTTCCAGTCACTTTTGAATTCACAATCGATATGATTGGAACTCGCGTAACCCTAAATCGAAAGTGTGCACAAAACCTTTTGATGTTAAAGGCTTGCAAGTGCACTATCGAATGAGAACTTATTTTTCTTTTTCTCTCTTGGCCAAAATTCTATGTGTATTGAGTAAGATTTTTATTTTTCAAAGCAAACAAAAATCTCTCTCACTCAAGCTCCTTGGTGGCCGAAATTTATCACCTTATATTTATAAGATGACCGAAATTTCTCCTTCTCAAAATAGGGTTGGCCGAATTCTTTGTGTAGGAAATCTAGGGTTGGCCAATTTCCTTACTTGAAAAGGAATTGTGCTTTTCCCTAATTCCTATCAATTTAAGAATCCTAACCCTTATAGGACTAGGGTGGCCGAATTCTTTGTGTGGTATGGAGTGTATGTGGACTTAATCCTTACCACATTAGGACTCCTATCACTTAAAAGAATTCTAACCCTAATCCAACACATAGTATTTTATTTACTGATCAGGAAAAGATTTTGATTTAAACTATTAATTAATTAAATAATTAATTAATTTCCATTTAATCAAAACAATAAAATAAAATAATATCTTGGGCTATTTTATTAGCCTTGCCGCCCACACCACATATACATGGGCCTAATATTATTTTTCTTATTTTTTTAATCCATTAGACTTTAAATAAAAGCCCACATGTGAACCAGACTTATTCTTACTAAAAGAAACAAGCCCACATGTCTCCTTTTAATATATTAATATAATAGAGCAGCCCATTAAATAAATAATAGACATATTATATTCTTAATATATTAAATGCAATTCTAGATGGACCCATAAATTGGTCCGGTAGAATATATCAAGTGATCCATGCAAGTACGTGTGGATTGTGGATCTTGGCGGGCTATCTAAATTTAAGCTTCAATAGACATAACCTAATCACAATTAACAAATGATTCACTTAAGTCCGATCTATTAATTTTAACTCATTCCACTAAAGAGCTAAAATTGAACTCTTAAATAAAGATAGAATAAGGAGATGTTTCTCATTCATACCCTAGACAATCTTATAGGAGATGGTGTATCCTCGGGAATAATATCAGTAATCACCAAGAGCTCATAGACCGCCTATAGCTCTCCAAGTTACCATATTTCCTCATATGACCACATTTTGAACTTGGATATTTTGACTTGTCCAGAAGCCATGTCTTCAATAATCATAATTGAAAACTCAACGTTGAGATTTAATATCCAATACCTCAAAACATCCATATGATGATATTATACTCTCATTTAATAAATGGAGCCACGATGTCCATATCTATAAATGAAGTCCTCTATCGATTAACAAATGAATACCACCAAACTATCGAGGATAGACTATGCTATATAATCGTACTCATTGATAACTCAAATGATAACACTTGCAACCATAAGTCCATCATTTATCTCAGGATTAAGATCGACTCTTCGATTGTCCTAATAGTGAAAAGACTTATATCTAGTGACGGTTCTAGATAAAGTATTTCATTGTGATCCTGTTTAATGCATCCAGTGCACTAGATTCTTTTACTCGAAAACCTTTCGATGATTTTAGACTTATCATAACTCATTTGATCCCACTCAAATGCTAGTAAAAGAATTCTACAACTTTATCAAAATAGAGGTGCCCAACCTTTAACTTAAGTTGTGAACGTTATTCAAGACTAACTAAAGAATTGTGTCTACCTCACACATATCCGGATGTATGAACAATTCTTCATTTCTCATAGTCTTTTGACCTTATGATTATTTACCTTGACAATTATAATAATAAATGCTATAAGTATTTGTAAGAATCAGAAAACACTTTATTAATATAAAAAGATTGTCAATTACAATATTACACTCTTGCTATTGAGCATAATCCTAACAATTGATGGATCCAACAAGTGAATAATGGGCAATATAGGAACTTCTCATTAATGTGCTTAAATCTTGTGTAACCAACCTAGGATGTATAGGATTGGTTGTATACCAATTATGAGTGTCCAATCTATCATGTATAGTATTGGCCACCCACAAATGGTTGTGCAATGAATGAATATCTATCAAATAGGGGACTAATCTCTTTGTTAAATTCACCAACCTAGGATGTATAGTGTTGATGCTTAATCTATCACAATCAACCAATCCTAGGATGTATAGTTTTGGTTACCCATTAAAGATTAGATAGAGATGAGATTAATTATATCCGGATTAAGTAATGTACTCTTGTTCAATCCTCCAATTCAAAAGAGCTTAAGAGAATTGAGCATCATGTATACTCAATTCTCTACTGAAATAATTCCTAAAAACAACTTGCAAAGAGAGTCATGTACAATCTAAAACAAATCATTCTTGAAATCAATTAAAAACAATGAATAGAATATATTAGATAGATTGATAGAAAATATAAAGTTCATTACAAAGCCTAACATCCACAAATGTTTCACATCAATCCCTTAGTGGGATTTTTAACTACTCATGACAAATAAATGAAAATAAATAGGAGAAGAGAGATAGAGAAGACTCATGTAGACATTCTCCTTCCTTCAAGCTTGAATCCTATCTCCAAGTGTCATTTGTTGAGTAGTAAATGATGAAGATGATGTAAGATGGTTAGGATATTGTGGGGAATTATTCCTAGATCTAGGATTAGTAATTAGAAATTAAAAATGGAAGAAAATTCCTTTTTGGAAGAGGGTGGTAGTTTTGAAGTGTGGAAGAGAGAGTTTTCAATAAGAAAATGGTGTATTTATAGGCTTAGGAGGTTAGGACATAATCTGGGCATGAAAGGACATCATTCCCCTTCTAAAAATTGCTTAAAACCCATCATTTTTGGTGCTGGAAAGTGCAGTGCACGGGTAGGTTACTCGTGCAATTTCGTGGACAACCGCGCAACAGTTACTAAAATTGCCATAACTTCCTCTAGAAAACTCGGAATCGTAATCCGTAAAAACTGCTAGAAACAACACTTATGGAGCTTTTTGAATATATATAATTCAAAACATGGTTCAATCCGAGGAGGGAGATTCCATCTTCAGGTGCACGGGTTGTGCACGGGTATGCTACCCGTGCACTATGGCCTTCAAAACTCCATTTTTGCACCACTTGTCCTTTTTGTCCTGCTTCTTGACTTTTCACCTAATGCATGCAATATCAATAAAAACAGTCATAAATAAACATAAAAACACCCAAGAATGAGAAAAAGTGAAAGGATATGTGGACCAAAATGTATGACATTTTTGGGTCGATCAATGACTACTTAGAGAAGTTTACTAACTGAGAGAGATCTATTGAGCCAGAAAAAAAAGACAGGGAAGCAGAAAATTAGAACTTTACAATATGGACCTTGATGGACCTTCATCCCCATAGGAAACAGTTGACAACCAGGTACCATGGACAATAGTGATTGCAAGGTTAGCCAGTCTCTAAACCACAGTAAATCAGCTGAGCACAGATTTCACCAAGGAAATACGGGAGAGCGGAAAGGAAGTGCGAAAAGTAGTGGAAAATGTGGAAGATATATGAATAAATATCACAAAGATGCGTGAAGAGCTTCAGATCATGCCATACTCAAGGAAGAAGCAAGGAACTGAATCACCATCACCAATTTCGAAGGACAGGTAATTGATACTTATGGAGCCGAGTATCGGGCAGTATTGGAGAGGTCTACAAAAGAGTTTGAGGAAAGAGAATGAGCATAAGTGGATCATAAACAAAAGTGACCACCCATTAATGAAAGTGGAGAGTCGTCGGAGGATGAGTGACGTGCACCCCTTTTTGAACCATTACTTACCATGCCATTTAATCTATTTTAGTTTTTGCTTAGTTAAATTGTAAGATTGAACTATTTCCTTTTCTGCTATTTTATTTTTTTTCTTTAGAGTTATTTAGTTTGGATAATTGCAAATGATATTGGGTTGAAAAATATTTAGGTTGAGATATTTTATGTTATTGTTAACCTTTATGGTTAGAAATTGTGTTTTAATGTTAGGTTCTTTATCTCTTGGAGTTGACTCACTGCCACTTGCACGACTCTGAGGGACAAGCAAGCCAAGAGTGCTCATAAAACGGGCGAGAACATACTCAATTTGAGACCTCAAGATAGCAACCACCTTGGTTTAATCTTTTCATCTCAAACTCTTGCACTTTATTTCACCTTATCTATGTTTATAGACATTTGTGAATAATTGGTGAGTGTGGATATACATATTGCATATAATATTAGGTTGAATGTGTGGATATTTGTGAATGAACAAAATTTTGACTTCCAAATTTTGCATTTATTAATTCTTTCAATTTTGATTTGATGAGCCGAAGGCTCTTGTGCATATTGCACATGAATCTACATGTTTTCATTTCATATAGCCCAACTCGGTTTGGGGGTTTTGAATTCATGCATATACTTGTATAGAAATGAGCATATGGTATAAATGGCTTCGGGGGTCATTGACCTCATTCCAACAATTTTGTGAATATATGCTAGATGTGGTTGAACTATGAACTTTTGCCATATTTTCCTTAAATGCCATAATTTATGATGAGCCTATTTTTGAATCTTTTATTATGTTGGGCATTGATTGCGCGTGATTAGTGCCTAGATTTTTGTGTGTTTTGAGTATAGTTAGCTGCACGCCGCTAGGCTGGGCTCTCTTGTCTTTAATATTGAGGACAATGTTGGGTTTTGGTTTGGGGGTGTAGACACCTTCGTTGAGTCGTCTTTTAAGTTGTTTTTAGTCGTTTTTAGTTGTTTTGGTCAAAAAATTTCAGATTTGTCGCAATGGCCAAAATTTTGAGCTTTAACTAGCTTGGGTGTGATGCCTCGAGCATGTGCTTTTAGCAAGTTTATGAATGTATTTTATGCTTGTGTAACAAATCATTGACACTCTTAGTTCTTACTTGCTTGTCATGAGTTAGTCCCACCCTTTTTGTGTTTAATTTGAAGGGACTCGGTGTTCTTGCACTTTGTTCTAATAATGGAGCCTACCTGAGAGTTCACACACAAGCCTATTAAGAAGCATATTGAGTGTTAAATTTTTTCTATTTTTAAACACTTTTCTCGTCATATGTGTCACATGCCAGAGGACATTCATCAGACATATATTGTGGATTGCTAGTCGGATGCATTCACTCCCTTAAAAGACTAATTGTTGAAATGATTTTAGGCAATGTGTGCATTTAACTACTAAAAAGCCTAAACACATTCCTAACCCCTTATGTGTGCTCCATAGCCAATTTTAAGGCCAAACACTTACCCTTTTCTTTTGGAACCACATTAAACCATATAACCATAAGCCAAACACAAACCAACCCTTTAATTGCCAATCATGTGGGTTGTGTGTGTGAGTAAGGTGGTTGAAAGGTGTAAGCTCTTATATGAAATAACATGTACTTAGACAACAATGTAAATGTGCAGGAAATGGCTCTTAATGTAAAAGTGCTAAAAATTGCACTTAGAGCCGAATTGTCAAATGTGAGTGTGTAAAAAGAAAGAAAGAAAAAGAAAAAAAAATAAGAAAAGAAGCAAAAAGAAAAAACAAAAGATAAAAGAAAAGAAAAAAAATGTTGAGAAAATAGCCTTGTGAAATAATTGTTAAGTACTCAAAATGTGGAGTACAACCTTGTGAAGCACGAATGTGTACGCAAGTGAATGCCTAATTGCTAGTATGTGATTGATTGTTTAATAGAGCTTTGTATGGGGTGTGTGAGTAAGTGTAAACATGATTGGTGATCTTTGAACTCATATTTCCCTATTTCTTTGTTTCACCACATCTAACCTCATGGCCCCATTACAACCAAAGGGAAATACCTATTTGATCTATGATATATCTTGATTGGGAATGTTTGTTGATGCTCGATCTTCCATGTTCATGTCATTGTGAATCTTTCTTAGGCTAGTTCACCAACAAGTACTGGTCTTTCATTACAAATGTATGCAGTGCATTAGAGTCCTATGTATAAATTCTATCTTTGCATACCTTGCATGAGTGTGAACCTAGGACTCAAAGTGGCAAAACAAGAGTGAATCCAGGTGAGGGCTAGAGTTGAAGCGAATTAGGCTCAGGGTGTAGGAGTTAGTAGTACCCAATATGAGAGCACTCTTAGGTGTGGGATTCATGATAATGCAAATTTCTCTCTAGTGCCTTCGAGTTGTTTTAGAACGTTTTTCATATGTCTACTTCTCTCTATCATACATCCTTGCATCCCATCACTAGTTGGACATGCAACAGTTTGAATTATGTTAATAGCCAAAATTGGCTAAGGACCAAAGGGAAATTTTCCACCTTCCAGACCTGGCTCCTTGCCCGAGAGTTTCCACCAGGAGACCATTCTACCCAAAGACGAGCTACGATACCACCCCGCAAGAACAAGGACGGGCTCCAGAAACATCCAGAATAGAGCCCGAGACAATCAGATCTAGCCCGCATCACCAAACCTGAAAACAAGAAATTCCCCGAAGTCGAGGTCACCTCGTAATTTCTCCAGAAACTCACCTATACCTCGATGATACAGGGGGATGACCATAGAAAGCCAGACCTGGCTCCTAGCTGGACGAAACTTCTCAGATATCGAGGTCGGAACATTGATCGACCTCACTAGTCGATGCACCACACCATGATACATTCAACGACCCCTATGGGAATCATTCCAGATCCGAAGATACATAGTATCATATCTACAGACGTTACACACGTGCAGAACAGGCGATAGAGTCTGAATGGGAAACAAATTGATTTCCAAGATATCCTCAACGGAGCAATTAACTCAAAGTCAACTACATTTAAAGGTAAAAATCCTTTCCGATAAGAGGGGGATGAGAAAATCAAGGGGAAATCAATGAGTTTTAACCTATGAAGACACTGTATAAAGGAGGGATTTCCTCCTTCAGAAAGAGGAGACTACTATTCGACAGGCATACAACAAACACCCAACTATCACCTAGAAAAAAGTGAGAGCAATGCGAAAGAGAGATAAAGAAATGTATATCATATGTTATCAATAAAGAGAGATTTTTGTTTCTTTTGAATAACTGTAGAAATCACTATCTCCATGTCATTTCATTAGGCATTGTTTTATACACATATATGTTCTACCATTGGTCATCACCTACGTGGTAATGATCTTGAAGGTGCTAACTGAGATTTCTTGCCTCGAGCAAGATTTCTGTTAACACTTTCTGGCACCGTCTGTGGGAAAGGCCTTACACCCAATTGATCAATTACTTGCTTTTACATTTCCGTTGTTTTATAGGAACTATGAGGCTCCGCTCTTTCCAAGGCCAACATAGAGTTCCGGAGCAACCCCCGGTGAGGCTTACGCGAAAGGCCCCAAGAAAGGGGGGAAAATCTGGATATGGCAGTCAAGCTCTGGTCCAAACAACCAATGTGCGGGCTTCTGGCCACCCTATAGTAAGCCAGGCCGGGCTCGACCAACAAGCTGCAGCCTTTGTAGAAACCATCCGCGTCCGCCTGCTCACTGAAGGCATCACAATCCAGCCAACCAACCTGAATGATCAGGGGGAACCAAGCAGGCTCGGAGCTAGGCAACCTGCTTTCGATCGCCTGGGGCCTCCTCTTCCAGTGCCAGCTCGAGATAGGTCAGGGCCCCAATGTTAGATCCGGGATAGGCTGAGACCCATGCCCCCAGTTCCGAAAAGACCTACACAATATCAACCCAGGAGAGTTAAGTATGCTGCTGATGCTTTTACCCGGAAGCCACGAGATCTATCTCATCCAACTACGTCAAGGAGGACCACCCGGCCTTAGAGGAGGAAAGTAGACAAACTCCTCGAATGGATCCTATCCATGAAGGGGACCGGATAGAGATTGCCAGTTCATCGGAGAGACTCGACAGTGAAGAATCTGAGGTCAACCCAAAGAAACCTGGGAACAAGCGACCGAGGGATCAGCTGGCAAAGCTACAAAAGAAGGTCCAGTAGATAAGAAAAGGAAAGAACAAGGAGGACAAAAAGGATCCCCTGAGCGAGATGAACGCACCCTTCACTAGGAGGATCAGGGAAGCAGAGCTCCCACCAAAGTTCAAAATGCCAGCAGATAAGTTCTTCGGAACGGAAGATCCTCTAAGCCACCTAGAGAGCTTCGTTCAACAGATGGAGGTCCAGAACACTACCAGAGCAGCTATGTGCAGGATGTTTCCAAGGACCCTAACCGACTACGCGAAAACTTGGTTCAGAAAGCTGCCTGTTGGTAGCGTGGATTCTTTCACGAAATTATCAACAGATTTTTGCTCTCAATTCCAAGGGGTTAAACCTCATCCGAAAGATCCCATACACCTCCAATATGTGATTCAGGAATGGAGTGAGACTTTTCGGTGGTACGTGGAACGTTTTCACAAGGAGGTCATACAAATGGGAGTTTTCACCGAGAAAGAAACCCTCGCCAACTTCAGACGGAACCTATGGGCAGGAAAGCTTTTCCGTTCCTTCGCCAAGAGACCTCCCGAGACTTACCAGGAAGCCTACGACCGGGCTCTTGAGCAGGTCGAGATCGACGAACAACTCACAGTCAAGATGGAACACGACGATATGAGAACGGTAAAGGGTCTGAAAAAAGAAGCCCCCAAATTTGAGCTAGTTCAGAAAACTCAGAATAAACCTCCCAACAGATCGACCTATCGCATCCTTGTTCCTCAACATAGGCAAGAAAGATATCCTGCAAGACGAACCCCTCCCCGGGCTTCGCCACCTCCCAGGACCATGGCCCCCGTAATGCTAGGGGAAAAAGGATATGACTACTACACCCCTTTGAAAGTTTCTAGGGAAACGGTCTACCTTGCTATACGAGATAAAGGGCTGCTCCAAAAGCCTGCTCTCATGAAAGCCCCAGCTGACAGGAGAAACCGGTACAAGTACTGCGACTTCCACGAAGACGTGGGCCACAACACCTCAGAGTGCTATAATTTGCGCAACCAGATTAAAGCCCTGATAAGGAGGGATGCTTGATTGAATTCTTACAACAGGTCAGAGATAACATTCGGACTGGAAGGGAGGTACAAGCTGAAATCCGTGAAGACGTAGAAAAGAGGAAGGGGGAACAGGCTGACTTAATGCAACAGATCCAGGTGATACACACCATCAGCGGAGGTCCTACACTGGCTAGCATTTCCAATAACTCCTGAAAAAACCACGCAAGGAAGATTCCCTGCATCGAAGAAAGCCAGGGGATCTTCAAAGTCTGCCAGAGCCCGATAGAGCCCTCCCAGTCAGCGTAAATCGTTCTCACTGAAGCAGATGTCTTCAACACCGTGCAACCTCATGATGATCCCATGGTAATCACGATACAGATCGCCAACTGTCTGGTCCATCGCGTGCTCGTGGATACAGGTAGCAGCGTAGATATCCTCTTCAAGGATACCTTGGAAAAATTAAACCTAAAGCAACGTTGTTACAACAGCTGTACCACTCCACTTTACAGGTTCACTGGAGATTCGATCATACCAGTAGGGGTCGATGATCCTCCCAGTAATCATCGGAATCACCCCTCTCCAACAGAATATTATGACCGACTTTGTTGTGGTCGACACCCCATCGGCCTACAACGCCATCCTAAGGAGACCATTCCTCTCCTCCTTGAAGGGAGTCTTGTCCATATACCACAACGTCCTGAAATTCCAGGTTGGAACCAAGGTAGGAGAGGTATGGGACCAGCAGGTAGCCAGGAAATGCTACGCAGTGTCTGCCAATCCTACAGCCCTAGCAAAATAGTGTGTACATGTGGCATTAGTCCAGGAAGACATGGATACATCCCAGATAATCTAGGAGGAGAAGCAGCCCGCGGAACATCCTGGGCATCCGGAGAACGAACCTATTATGCCATACGAGGAGGAACGGAGTAAAGAGTGGGCCAGCGGGTAGCCCGTAGATAAACTAGAAGAGATACCCATCAAAAATGATGATCCCTCCAAGGTCGTCAAGGTCGGGGCCACCCTTGATCCAGAAGTGAAAAGAAGATTAATTTATCTTCTCAGGGAGTTCAGCGACATTTTCGCTTGGAACCATGATGAAATGCCTGGAATCCTGGCGTCATTGGCCGCCCATCGACTAGCGGTAGATCCAACAGTCAAGCCCGTCAAACAGAAGAGGCGTCACCTCAACGCTGATAGGAACGCTATGGTACAAGAAGAGGTAGATAAATTGATCAAGGCAGGGTTTATCAGAGAAGTACGCTATCCCGAATGGATCGTCAACGTGGTCATGGTTACGAAGGCAAATGGGAAATGGCGTATGTGAGTCGATTACACCGACCTCAACCGGGCTTGCCCAAAAGATAGTTTTCCTTTACCAAAGATCGACCAGCTGGTTGACTCCACGTCCAGAAATAAACTTTTGAGTTTTATGGACGCATTCTCAGGATACAACCAAATTAAAATGCACCCGGCTGACCAAGATAAAACTAGTTTCATTACTGGGCAGGGCTTGTACTGTTACAAGGTGATGCCATTTGGTTTGAAGAATGCGGGGGCTATATACCAGCGGCTGGTTAACAAACTTTTCATGCCCGAGATAGGAAGGACGATGGAGGTGTATATCAACGACATGATCATAATATCCCCAACCGCAAAAAGACATCAGAAAGACCTTCGCAAAACCTTCCTCATACTGAGAGAAAACTAGATGCGGTTGAACCCCTCCAAATGTTCCTTTAGGGTAACAGCGGGGAAGTTTCTGGGCTTCATGGTTTATGAGAGAGGCATAGAAGCCAACCCAGAAAAAATCAAAGCTATCTTGGACCTGGAATCCCCAACCTCACTCAAACAAGTACGGATTCTGACTGGACGTGTGGCGGCACTCAACAGGTTTATTTCTTGCTCCACCGATAAATGTCTCCCTTTCTTCAAAGCCATCAAACAAGGGAAAAACATGAAGTGGAGCCAGGAAAACGAACGAGCTTTCCAAGCTTTGAAAGAATACCTAACAAGCCCCCCGTTGTTAGTCAAGCCAGTTCTCAGAGATGAGTTGCAGATCTACCTGGCCGTATCAGAAACTGCAGTAAGCGGGGCTTTGGCCAAGGAGTGTAACGATGGTTTTCAAAGACCCATATATTATGTGAGTCATGCTTTGACCAAATCAGAAAGGAATTACATTCTCCTAGAAAAGCTCGCGTATGCTCTGGTGATCTCACCGAGGAAGCTCCGTCCCTATTTTCAAGCTCACACAATAGCAGTGGTGACGGACCAACCTCTCCGCCAATTCTTGCAAAGACTAGACCTGTCTAGAAGGCTAGTCTTATAGACCCTAGAGCTCACTCAGTTCGATTTAAAGTTTAATCCCCAGACCACGATTAAGGCACAGGCTTTGGCCGACTTCGTGGCAGAATTTTCAGCGATCCCAGATCAAGAGGATCCCTCTGTACCAAATGAGATCCCTGAAAAGATATCCGAGGTCGACAATTGGCCTGGAAGACTGCAAGACATGGACCCTCTTTACAGATGGAGCATCCGGGCAAGCTAGGGGAGGAGCTGGCATGGTTTTAATAGATCCGGAGGGGACTGAATTCTGTCACTGTTTCAGATTCGAGTTTAAAGCCACCAATAATGAAGCAGAGTATGAAGCCCTCCTTGCCGGGATAAAGGTAGCCATCGAACTAAAGGCCGATTACCTAAAAGTCAAGAGCGATTCATTGCTTGTTAATCAGGTGACTGAGATATACTAGGCAAAGGGAGATAATATGGTTGCTTATCTAAAGTTAGCCCAGTTGCTAAAAAATAAGTTTAAGGGGTTCAAAATCGATCGGGTACCTCGACACCAAAACCATCGCTCAGATGTTCTGGCTAAAATAGCGGCGAATGGAGGCCAATCCCTACCATGGGGAATTCCCCTCCAAGTGATCACCCAACCAAGCATAGCCACAAATGGAGAAATCTGCTCCCTGGATCGCCTGCCTTGCTAGATGGACCCAATTGTTGCCTACCTCCTTGAAGGAGAGCTTCCCGAAGAGCCCGACCAAGCCCGAAGAATTAAAAGACTCTTAGTCCGATACTGTATGGTAGACGGGTACCTCTACAGAAGGGGCAGATCCCTCCCCTTACTTAGGTGCTTGCACCCTGATGATGCTAAATGGGCATTGAGAGAGGTCCACTCTGGGGACTGTGGGAGCCACATAGGTGGGGAAGCTCTAGTCTATCAGGTGCTTCGTATGGGGTACTATTGGCCGACCATCCACCAAGATGCAAAGAGTTTTATGCAATCTTGCGAGCAATGTCAAAGAACTTCAAACTTGACCCACCAGCCACCAGAGCGACTGTCGTCTCTTAGTTCACCTTACCCCTTTGCCATGTGGGGAATCGACCTAATCAGACCACTTCCTACCGCTCCCTGACAGATGAAACATGCTATCGTGGCTATCGACTACTTCACAAGATGGGTCGAGGTAGGGCCTCTTTCTCGGATATCAGAAAAGAATACGACCAAGTTCATCAAAACCAACGTGGTATGCAGATTTGGAACCCCTCTCATCATTATAGTTGACCTAGGGAAGCAGTTCAACAATGCCAGATTTAAAGACTTCTGCAAGATATTAGGGATCGCCCTTAGGCTGGCTTCAGTGGCTCATCCCCGGACTAACGGGCTGGTAGAATCCACTAATAAGACTATCAAGAAACTTTTAAAGAAGAAGATACAGTAGAAGAAAGGCAAATGGACCGAAGAGCTACCAGAAGTCTTCTGGGCGTACCAGACTACAAAGAGAACATCTACCGGGGAGACACCTTACTCTCTGGCTTTCGGGGTTGAAGCAGTCCTCCCCATCGAGTATAAATTGACCTCATTCAGGGTACATCACTTTGAGCCCAAAAGTAACGAAGTCAAGCTCCGGGCTAATCTAGACCTCTTAGAAGAAAAACAAGACCAGCTAGCGGAGAAAGTCGCGATCTACCAGAGCAAGATCGCTAGATACTTCAACCAAAAGGACAGAGCCTGTAATTTCAAAGAAGGGGATCTGGTACTTAGGAAAGTGACTCTGAATACACGGAAAAGGTTGGATGGAGTCTTAAGTCCCAATTGGGAAGGGCCATATTTGATAAAGCTAGTTGTTCGCAATGGAGCTTAAAAACTCGAAGACATGGACGGACGATCCATCGACCACACTTGGAATGCATATCATTTGAGGAAATTCAGCTCTTAAGAAGGGAGTTCTCAAGCAGACTACCCCCATCTAGTTTTCATTACAGACCCTAATAAAAATGTACTACATCTCGATCATCAATAAAGTAATTTTTTTTCTCTTCCGTCTTTATCTCCAACTATGTTTAACATTAGTGACTACACCCTTGTATGGGAAACTCAACATGAACACTTCGAGACCAGGAAATAGCTGAATAGCCCTCATGATGCCTTGGTCAGGCTACCACCCCCAAGAAGGGTCTGAGTGTAAGAGCATAGTTGCATTCCAGATCTCGAGACTAGGAAATAGCTAAATAGCCCTCCTGATGCCTTGGTCGGGCTACGACCCCCAAGAAGGGTCTAAGTATAAGAGCATAGTTGCCATCCAGATCTCGAGACCAGGAAATAGTTGAATAGCCCTCTTGATGCCTTGGTCGGGCTACCACCCACAAGAAGGGTCTGAGTGTAAGAGCATAGTTGCCATCTAGATCTCGAGACTAGGAAATAGCTAAATAGCCCTTCTGATGCCTTAGTCGGGCTACCACCCCCAAGAAAGGTCTGAGTGTAAGAGCATAGTTGCCATCCAGATCTCGAGACCATGAAATAGCTGAATAGCCCTCCTGATGCCTTGGTCGGGCTACCACCCCCAAGAAGGGTCTGAGTGTAAGAGCATAGTTGCCATCCAAATCTCGCTCGAGACCAGGAAATAGCTAAATAGCCCTCCTGACGCCTTGGTCGGGCTACCACCCCCAAGAAGGATCTGAGTGTAAGAGCATATTTGCCATCCCAATCTCGAAACCAGGAAATAGCTAAGTAGCCCTCCTGATGCCTTGGTCGGGCTACCGCCCCCAATAATAAAAAAATAATAAAAATAATAAAATAAAATAAAATGTTTGTTTTCGTGTGCAGGATCAAGATCATCATAATCCCCTACCAAATTTTTAATGAAGTATGAACAAATTGTTGCTACGGATGCAACTCTGGACCAGAATGAAACAAGAGTTCTCAAAAACTATTCGATTTCTCATTAAAGATAAGGGAGCCTACCTCCCGGTAAGGCTACATCCATCCAACAGGGAGCCCAACCCCCGAGCTGGGGCTATAAAAAAAAAGGGAAACCTGAGCTAAATAAGAGTAAAACAAGGTGCCCACCCCTTTTTCCGGGCAATCAAAACGATCCATGAACAAACTGCTTCAAGCTTTAGGACTCTCTTGGTTCTCCTCCGCCGGTCGTCCTCCTTCATGCTGATCTTAGCCATCGACCCGCCCTTCAGGTAGTTGTCCACCTCGGTTATCCTCACCAATCGCCCCTCCATTTAGAGGCTCTACCTGTTGGTCAGCAGGATCTTCCTCCAAGACCTCATTAATCACTTCCATAACCTCAGGCAGGATAGCCTCATCAAGAAGGGCAGCCATAGACTCCGTCTGGCTCATGTCGACCTCCATCTCCATTATGGGGGGCTCCTCAGACGGGCTCCTAACCTCGTCCCCAGATCCCAACTGGTCCTCCTCGGATCGAGAAGAAAAAACTTTACTGGAAGATTCCCCGGGACCTGAGGAAGTAAAGGTAGGAGGAGGAAATGGAGGATCTGTCTGGGCGGGCTGTTTTCCAGCTCCTGCTCGGCTCGAAGGGACCACGGTGTTGCCTTCAGGGTGAGATAGCTCAGCAGCCTTAAGCATTATTTCCTGTCTATCCCAGCCGGCAATAGATGACAAGTCAAAGGGAAGAGGGAGAGCTTCTGCGGCCTGAAAGGACGCTTAAAAATATCCATCGCTGAAGGAGGTCTCCTCGTCTGCTTGCAGCTTGGTCACTTGAGTAATCAAAGACTGATTCTCGAAATCCAACTTTTTAGCCTCAGATCTCAAAGAATCCCTCTGTCTAGCCCGCCGGATAGATTGAAGACGCCTCCTGATCATAAGATTGCTTCATCCTCTCATGGTCACAGCGAAGCTCAGCCATCTCGACCTCAACCTTTCCCTGGTTGGAAGTCATCTCTTCCACTAAAGATTGAGCCTGTTTGAGCAATTCCCTGGCTTTCTAGGCTTCGGCTTCGACTTTTGCAGCTCGGTCGCGAAGGAGGGCTACCTGCTGACCCATCGCCATATTAAACTTGAAGGCCTACAAAATACAGAACCCGACTTAGAAACTGAACAAATTAGCAAGAGTAGTACTAAGGAAATGCAATTACCTCAGCTAAAATAGCAGACCCCTTGGTAATCAGGACGTCTACAGGCATGGAAGCCATCCTAGAGATCCCCCCGCCCGGACAAGACGCGATAAATTGTTCCAGGACTTCGTCTTGCCCTGTCGAGCTCGACTGAGGCCGGGAACGGCTAGAAGGAACCCTTGCGACACCCTTCCCAAAGACCTTCGAAGCCTGGGGGGTTGGAAGCGTAGCGGAATCAAGAGGCCGAATCGAGGGGGTATCAACCTTAGCGATCACAGCTAAATGGACAGAAGCAGGCGAACCAACATCCTGGGGAGCTTTACCCAAAGCCCGGAAAGCCCGCGAAGCGAGAGTGGCCATCTTAGACCCAGCTGGAGAGGTAGATGAAGCAAGAGCAGGTTCGACCTCAGCGAAAGGAAGAGAAACTCTACCTTGAGGAGATCGTGAGACGTGGCGGGTAGTCGGTTCAACGACAAAAACTGTGAATAAGTAAATTAAAAAGGAAAATGTTAGAACCAAGCTGAGTAACAAGGCAATGCAAGGCAACTCAATGACACTTACGAGGAGTAGCGTCTGAGATCCGCAAGTATTGGTTCACCCTATGAGGATCGAAGGCTTCAGCAGTAGGGAACTTCAGGTTCAAATAGTTTCGGGCTAAAATAGCCTTCAAGATGGCTTCGGACTCAGAAGGCAGGGAGTCTCGGTCCTACGAGGGTTTGTAACTAAAAGCCGTGGGAACCTCGAATTCATGCCCTCCAATGAAAATCAAGCTCCCCCAGTCATCCCCCGTAAGAATCCATTCTTCTTTCCAAGCGAGGTCCTTCTTCGAAGCACCAGGCATAACGAAGTTGAGCTTGTTCTTGGCCTTAGCATAGAACTGGCCTCGAGAAGCACCAGACAAGCTCCCAATCTAGAAAAGATAGGCCAGCTCCTCTGCTCCTGGCTCTCTCGTCACCTTACTCAACTGACATTGTTCCCTCCATAGTACATGGAAACTGACAAGGACGCTTTTCCCTTATGTCATTTTAAAAGATCAGTCCGTCAATAATATTTTAAGAAACCACACAAGCCTAAATCAGTTTACAAATATAAATATAGCGGCAAGTAGGTGTCGTCCACAGGGAGCGGAGTTAGCCAAATTAGTTGAAGCTAAAGCAATGGTATGTATATATATATATAATAGCAAAACATGAATTGGTGAAAATGTAGATTGTGAACCAAATCTCAATAACACTAAATTAAATAAGTAAATAAAATGAAAGGGGAATATGGAGTGAAGGATATATAGATGATGGAAACTAAGGAGTTAATGGATTCGAAAGCAAATACTGGGCAAAGTAACAAACTTGTCAATAGCACGGCTCTTCAAGGTAACCGACCTAGGATGTATAGAGTCGGTTATTTATCCCTAGAAGGTGGCCAACCTAGGATGTATAGTGCGGACCACCTATTAGGGATTAATCCTTGTAAACTACCAACCTAGGATGTATAGAGTTGATTGTTTACCGGATTCTAGAAATGAAGCTCGTCTACCTAACATTGACTCAACCGATTACAAATAGTCACCCTAGGATGTATAGTGATGACTTCTAACTCTTTCACAGATTCCGACCTAGGATATATAGTGCCGGAGATACGATCGAGGTTAGATTAAAACTACGGTTCAAGAGTCGGAATTCATGACTTTCCGTCTATTCTTTAGAGCATTAAACAACTAAATAGGATGTATATCTAGATGCAATACCCATTCATAATATAAAGACATCTTGCAAAGATCATGTATCTACACAAGAAATCAATGATAAACACTCACAACAAGAATAGATCAATGGAAGATAGACATGAATATCAATATAATATCAAGTTTATGTACAAGCCCAATATTAAACTAACTACTCCATCAACCCCTTAGAGGGGATTTAGCTACTCATTACAACTAGGACATCAGTAGAGAGGAGAAAGAAATAACCCTTGGAGAACATCTCCTTCCTTGAAGTGGCTCCAATCTCCTAACTTCCTTGAAGTTGAGTAGAGAATGTGTGGATGAGAGGTAGAGAGAGAAACTAGATCTAAGAATGCTTAATCTGTCTAAAACGGAGTTAAAAGCTCCTCAAAACGTTTCTATACTTTTATATTTATACTAAATACAAAAATAGGTCACTTAAGCTTTGAAAATCAGACTGGCGCGCTTCGGAGTGCTGGTGGAGTGCGGGTGGTTTACCCGCACTGTACCCGCACTGTATGGGTTACCTGCAACTTCAGTTCTCGGATCAGGACATTAGTGCGTGGAGTGGGGTTGAATTACCCGCACTTGGCCCGCACTTAGCCCGCACTTGGCATCGCACTGTGACCGCACTTCCTTCTCATGTACAAAATCTACCTACTGTCTTGAGCAACAGTGCGGGTAGAGTGCGGTTGGATGACCCGCACAGTACCCGCACTCTAATGTCAGGTGCAATTCTGCTCTTCTGTTCTTGATGCAAGTGCGGGTAGAGTGCGGTTCAATGACCCGCACAGTACCCGCACTCTAGTGTCAGGTGCGATTCTGTTCTTCTGTTCTTGGTGCAAGTGCGGGTGAAGTGCGGTTTGCTGACCCGCACAGAACCCGCACTCTAATGTCAGGTGACTGCGCAGCTTCTTTGGTTTGGCCATAGTGCGGGTGGAGTGCGGTTAGCTGACCCGCACTGTACCCGCACTTTATCTCTGTACTTATATTCTGCCCCGGCTATGCACATAAGTGCGGCTGGAGTGCGGCTGGAGTGCGGTTGCGACCCGCACTGGACCCGCACTGGACCCACACTATAGACCTGTTTGTGCTCCTTTTCTGCTGGAATCATCACAATGTGCTTCCAAACCTGTCTCTGCATCATTTCCTTAAAATAAGCACAAAACAACCCATAAGAGACACAAAAACGCACGAAAACAGAACATAAGGTAAGGATCTGAGGGCCTAAATATAGTACATATTTGGCCCGATCAGAAACCAATCAGATGCCTCCAAAAGCCCGGTGCCAACTGCAGGGGAGCGAGCTGGATGGCGTTAAGAGCCCGCCGAAGAGTCGGATGAAGGGGAAGCTTGACCCCGTTTTCGAGAGCTGCCACATGAATCGGAAGCACGCCTTTAGAGGGGTTGAAGAACTCGAAACCTTTGGGAGGCACAGAGATGGATACGCTATCAGGGATACCAAACTTCGACCTCAAGCGGTTAATCGAGACTTGATCGACGATGGAATCTGGGACAACCCAAAAATCATAAGGAGGGAGCCTCTCCAGGAGGGGGCCAGAAACCGGGACCTAACGTTCTACCGCGGCGTCACCGCCCTCTTACTTGTCGAAATCTTCATCGCCGATATCCAAAGGATGGTCAGGATGGTTGGAGAACCCAGTCCCAATGGACACGTTCCTATTTGACCGCCGACAGTTGCGGGTTGGGCGGGGAATCGTCGTCGTCTAAACTCCTCCTAGCCCGTTTCCCCAGAGCGAGACTAACGACCTCATCGCCGTCAACTATGGAATCAACTGAATCACGACTGGTCTTCTACTTAGTAAAGTCAATAAGGATGAAGAATGAAGAAAAAGGCAAGTTTGGAAGAAAGGCTATAAGAGAAAATATTTCTTAGCAAAAATTTTAGTTCGAAAGATGTGAGGAAAACGTGGAGATAAATAGATATATATGGGCAAGAGGGCAACAGCATGAGCGGCCGAGATCCTCGGTTGGTAACGGTAAAGAATCTCGGGGACTGCTGTAACGTAACCGGATTAACTCAAAAACAGGATAGTCAGCTCACGCCACGTCACTTACGCAGTTAAGGAGGAGATCTCCCCAAAATTCTGGTAACGGTAAAAAATCTCGGGGACTGCCGTAACGCAATCAGATTGATTCGGAGATAAATTAGTCAGTTCGCGCCACGTCGCTTACGCAGTTAATGAGGCGATTTCCCCAATATTCCGGTAACGGTAAAAAAGGGAAGATTTCCCAAATAAAGTAAAAATCTGACCCCAACCCCAAGCTCGACGTCTGGTGTTCAAGTCAGAGGGGACTTCTGTTAATAGCCAAAATTGGCTAAGGACCAAAGGGAAATTTTCCACCTTCCAGACCTGGCTCCTTGCCCGAGAGTTTCCACCAGAAGACCATTCTACCCAAAGACGAGCTACGATACCACCCCGCAGGAACAAGGACGGGCTCCAGAAACATATGGAATAGATCCCGGGACGATCAGATCTAGCCCGCATCACCAAACCTAAAAACAAGAAATTCCCCGAAGTCGAGGTCACCTCGCAATTTCTCCAGAAACTCACCTATACCTCGCTGATACAGGGGGATGACCATAGGAAGCCAGACCTGGCTCCTAGCTGGACGATACCTCGCTGATATAGGGGGATGTCTATAGGAAGCCGCACCTAGCTTCGAAAGATCAAGGGAAGCCAGACCTGGCTCCTAGATGGACGAAACTTCTCCGATATCGAGGTCGGAACATTGATCGACCTCACTAGTCGATGCACCACACCATGATACATTCAACGACCACTATGGGAATCATTCTAGATCCGAAGATACATAGTATCATATCTACAGACGTTACACACGTGCTGAACAAGCGATAGAGTCTGAATGGGAAACAAATTGATTTCCAAGATATCCTCAACGGAGTACTTAACTCAAAGTCAACTACATTTAAAGGTAAAAATCCCTTCCGATAAGAGGGGGATGAGAAAATCAAGGGGAAATCAATGAGTTTTAACCTATGAAGACACTGTATAAAGGAGGGATTTCCTCCTTCAGAAAGAGGAGACTACTATTCGACAGGCATACAACAAACACCCAACTATCACCCAGAAAAAAGTGAGAGCAATTCGAAAGAGAGATAGAGAAATGTATATCATATGTTATCAATAAAGAGAGATTTTTGTTTCTTTTGAATAACTGTAGAAATCACTATCTCCATGTCATTTCATTAGGCATTGTTTTATACACATATATGTTCTACCATTGGTCATCACCTACGTGGTAATGATCTTGAGGGTGCTAACTGAGATTTGTTGCCTCGAGCAAGATTTCTGTTAACAAATTGTTTGTTGTAGAGTCTAGGAAAATGTTAGATTGAGTCATTGTTGTTGTGATGTTTTTATTTTGTCTAGAGTTTGCTCGAGGACAAGCAAAGGTTTGGTTTAGGGGTATTTGATCGAGCCAAAAATGTTATATATTTTGGCCCTCATTCCTTGTGTTATTTACGAGCATGTTTTCGTGTCTTATGGGCTTTTTTTATTACATTTACATGCGTTAGTTGTCGTTACGGTCGTGGAGAAGAAAGTTAAGAATTCAGGCGCAAAGCGAGCAAATTGAAACATGAAGAAGGGACAAGTGCACTAGTGTGTGCGCGAGTACCCTTACCCGTGTAACACCCACACAGTCCGAGGATCAGACCTTTGTTAGTCACACCAGCGAACCAACCTATGAACTGGAGGTTGAAAATCTGCCTAAATTATCAAAATGCCTAGTACTCTGGTACTACTAGGGTAGGGACCAGCGAAGTGAAGATGGAAGCTGCTGGAGGGCATGTGTACAGGTCACTGCGCAGGTCCATACCCGCGCACATGTACCCGCTGACTACGTATAATCTAATGACCACATTAACATTCAGACCTATTTTTGGAAGATCTATATAAGGAATCACTTCTGAAAATTCAAGACATGCCCACACACCCATTGACATCATATTCTCTCTCTCTAAATCTAAAAATCACTTTTCTCCCAAATTATCCAAAAACCCATAATCATATTCATCAATTGCTACTCAAGAAGGACATTGGAGGTGGATTCAAGCTTGAATGAAGAAGGTCTCACATAGGTCCCTTCTATTTCTCTCATCTTTATTATTTTATTTCATTTGTCATGGGTAGCTAAACCCCCACTAAGGGGTTGATGTGATTCATTTGTGAACATGAGTATTGTAATGAACTCAAATCTTTTTAGTAAATCTATCAAATATGTTTTATTCAATTTCTTAATCGATTTCAAGAACAATTTATCTTGGATTGTACATGACACTCTTTGCGAGTTGTTTTAGAAATAATTTGAGTAGAGAATTGAATATACATGATGCTTGGCTCTCTTAAGCTCATTTAAATAGAATGATTGAACAAAAGTACATGACTTGAGTAAAATACGAACATATTAATCTTTTCTCTATCTAATCTCAAATGGGTAACCAAAACTATACATCATAGGATTAGTTGCTTGTGAGAGATTAAGCATCAACACTATACATCATAGGTTGGTGAATTTAACAAAGAGTCCAACCCCCTATTTGATAGATATTCATTCATTGCACAATCATTTGTGGGTAGCTAATACTATACATGACAGATTGGACACTCATAAGTGGTATACAACCAATACTATACATCCAAGGTTGGTTACATTCGGCTAATGATCATTATTGTGAGTTCATCCTTGCCTAGTGTTTGCTCTATGGATCCATCAACTCCTTAGTCCACATATCATCCATTTTCATCTACTAATTTAGTTGCATTTTAGTTAGTTTAAGTGTAGTTGCCTATTAGTTTAAATTCATGTCAACAACCATTTCAATTTACTTTTTCTGCATTTAAGTCTAGAGTCAAGGTCTAATAACAGCTATAGCTTGATCTTTGTGGAACGATACCCATACTTGCCGCATACTAGTTTTATACTTGTTTGAGTGCATCTTGGGATTCATAAATTTGTTTTGATAATGCATACCACTGTAAAATGTGTGCCAGAGACTCCACTTGCTCATCTACTAAGCCTAAGTCACTTGAATCTTCATGAAGTATACCAAGCTCTTTGGCCTTCATGATTTCCAATTCCTCTTCCTTGCCTTTGATTGTTTCCTTCAAGAAAAATGAATAATTAGCATAATCATTTATTAAATTTTCTAACAGATGAGTGTCTTCAACCATCTTCTTTTCTTGACATTTGAATACTTCACTCTTTCATTCAACTTCCTTCAAAGCGCCATCTCTTTCCTTCTCAAGAGTTTGAACACTTGCCATCAAGTTGAAGTTGTTGGTCTTTGATTCACAATTCTTATCATTGAGTTGCAAAGACAAGTGATCATGTCTAGCTTGATTGCATCAGGAAATCCTCTTCTTCTTTAATTTCTTCATGTTGCGAAGTCGTGTCATATAGGTAGTTACCTACATAAACATTATCTTGCAAGGAATCTAGTTTCTCCTCATCTTTGCTTTTGTCACTAATATTCTCTTTAAGCTTATCAAAAAATTGTTAGTGGACAAATACCAAGAAGAAAATAAATGACCACATTCACGGATATCTTGAAGAATATCCCATGCCTTTTTAGTTTCATCAACAAGATGTGGACAATCAACACAAACAATATAAGACTTAAGGTTGCTATCCATACACCGTGATTGTATCCCGGGGTCTCACTAAGTGCCGTCTAATGACCCGCTCTGATACCAAATGAAAAATACAAACACAGTTAATTTGCCTTAAGCTAACCTAGAAGGGGGGGGGGGGGGGGGGGTGTGTGAATAGGTTACTACACCTTTTTCATTCCCTTGAAACAAACAAAAGTTTGTCCCTTTAAGTAGCTTGTATCACACTTTAAAAGACAAGGACAAGCATTATCAATTACAAAGATATCAAATGAGATATGTATCAACACTAAGTAAGATATATATATATATATATATATACACATACACAAATATCAAGAGATAAGGATAGAGAAAATAAACACATGAATTTTACGTGGTAAAACCTCCGGAGAGGAAACATCCATGGGTTGATTCCACAACCACCGGCAAACACCTTTCACTAGTAAGATAAAAAGATACAATCTCTCAAGTGACCACTCCACCTAGAAATCTACCCTTCAACCCTACACAATGAAAGAGATGCCTCCTTGTTTAACTATCCGGATCACCCCGATCCTAGTCAAGACTTCCATGTACAAATCGAAGAATTACTCTCCAAAATGTGACTTCCATGCTTAAATCGAAGAATCACTCTTCAATATGATACTTCCACGCTTAGCTATCTAGATCACCCCGATCCTAGCCAAAACTTCCAATGCTTAGCTATCCAATACCTCATGTCTCTAGCCAAGACTTCCAATGCTTAGCTATCCAAGACCTCACATCTCTAGCCAAGACTTCCAATGCTGAAATCAAAGAATCACTGTAAGAAATGAGACTTCTAACCTCTTCACAGGGCATGTGATCTAAGTGAATGCAAATGATGCAAATACACACAACATAGTATATATGATCCATATATCCTATGGAAACTAGAAATGAATCAATATGCACATGTCACATGTATTCTAGTTTGCAATCCTAAAAATGATGCAATCACACTAATGATGCATGTACATATGATGAAATAAGTGGATTAGGCACAAAACATAAAGAACTAGAATTTTAGCAATAAATGCACAAATCAATTTTATTTAGAACTTATAATATGAACAAACAATCTAGAGTATGTGAAACACCTAACACACACATAAAGACTAGATCATGTTCAATGACATAAAAATGCTAGAATCAATCAACAAATTCACAGATGAATTTCTAGCAAAATATTGGAGCTTAGAATAACTAGATAATCACTTAACACTACAAAAAAAAATGCCTATTAGTGACGAACTATTTCCGACGGCGCTAATTGTCGTTAGTATTGGTACCTTTTCCAACGGCCATATTAGTGCCGTCAGAAATGAGCAAAAATATAATACCACATTTTCGACAGCCCAACAACCGTCAGAAATAGTCCTTATGCCGTCAGAAATGAGGAACATTCTGACGGCCTTATGGCCGTCGAAAATAGTCTGTATTTTCGACGGCATTTTTGGTGCCGTCGGAAATGATAAATTTTAATTCAATCTAATTTTAAGGGCAATTATGCTATCGAAAATGTAGTACTATTTCCTACATTATTTTTTATGGCTTTGTCATGGAAAAAATAATTAATTTAATATTATAATATTAATTAATAAATTATAATGGAATGTATGTGATAATTTATACACTACAAAAAAAATGTGACTTGTAGGTCAATATTTTAAATGTATCAATATATGTGTTATTTTTTTTATTTATCACTATATTTTTAGCAAAATCAGTCTATTAAATTTTTGCCAAATATTTTGATTTAATTTTGAATTTTTCAAATAATATGCCATATATAATGTGTAAAAACATAAAATTTATAGCGATCACTACAAGAAAATTAGACAATAGGAACCAGACTTTAGGGACAAAAAAATGGTACTAATAAGTAGTCTACTTTATGTGTACATCTGACTAAATTAAATAAATATAAAATATAACAAAATTATTAGTAATTACTAAAATAAGTTTAAATTATTAATTAATAAAAAATTATTAATTGTTTTAGTAAAATGTTGATTATAAAAAATAAAATGAACAAGGATATAATATACGTATCCTATTTCAAGATAAAGTAGCAGTAAAATGTAATTTCCTATCAAAAAAGGGAAATATTTTAATAAAATATTATTTTAAAAAACAATATCAATAGTTATATTTAAATATTATGCAAAAAAATATATTTAATTAGATAGTATGCAAACATATCAATAGCTTATATATAACTAGTATGCAAAAGATATCAGATATAAAGTTATAGCAAAATGGTAAGAGAAACCTTTACTATCAATCATTCAGGTCACGGGTTCGAGCCACCTCAATTGCATGGAATTTAGTGGGGTGATGAGGCGATGTGGCGCTATCAAGTCGAAGGCGTGTCATATATTTTTTTTCATTGAATCTTTTCCGACGGCCATTACCGTCGGAAATAAAGATAAGCCGTCAGAAATTCTAGTAATTTTGACCACCTTCAATTAATATTACCGTCGGCCTTGACCGTCGAAAATTGTAGTATTTGCGACAGCTCATCGGTAAATGGTTATTTGCGACAAGCGTATTTATGACGGCTTCCGATGGTTTTTTCCCATCCGGAAAGTGTACTTCCGATGGGAAAGCGTCTTTTCCGACGGCATTTAGCCGTCAGAAAAGACCATTTTTTTGTAGTGTAAATTCAATCAAGCTCTAAATCCACATACAAATATGCTATTTTCACAAATATTCAATTAAAGTGACCTAGCATATGAAAAGACTACCAATCATTAAAATCATGCCAATTAACACACAAGATAGTCCTAGATATCAAGCTAGCACAATACAACTCCACAAACATGTGAAAACATATATTTGAAAAATCTAGCTCAACATGTAAGTCAATTGAAGCTCAATCTAGCTTTATTAGAGTTCATTACTCTAATCAATGATTACACATCAAACATACATATATTGAAGAAGAAAAACCCAAGGTGATTGAAGACTTGAAGATCAAACTCTAGAGAAAAATCAATACCTTAAGTGAAAAACGTGCAGTCTCGTTTTTGTGAGTGAAGATACCAGAAAACTCAATATATTGCCTCCAAAATCTTTTGGAAATGATAGAGAACTGATAGACGAAGAATCTACAATTTGAATCACTCAATTCAGACTCCGAATGAGAAAGTTATGGTGTTAGGAAGATAAAAAAAACTGGAGAGAAAAATTCTGCACTAGTTTTTCAAGTTTTTTCTTCTTAGAATAGAATGAGAGGGAAAATGAGATATTTAAAGGAAAGAGAAGAGGGAAAATAACCCACCAATGGGAAGAGGCCACCTCTGCTTTCCCGTGGAGGCATGTGGCCTCCACGGGGGCAGAGGGCAGCCTTTCCCGTGAGGCCCACGCGCCTCCATAGGAAAGGTTGCACGGCTCCTTCCTTTCTCCTTTGAGTCCCCTTGCGTTCTTCAACCATTTCTCCAGCCTCCGAACTCCGATTTTGAATCCATTTTCGAATTACGAATAGAAACTCCCTCATACATAAGGATGTCTCAAAAAATTTCACTAAAGATATGGAATTCAACTTGACTTAATGGTGAAAACCAAGTACGATTAAGACAAAGAAAGTTTCGTAACTTCCTATTTTGAACTTGAAACTTAATGAATGAGTAACCGAAATGACCGGAACCCAATGAGAAATAATACAAGATCAAATTCAAGTTCAATATCACTTGAATATAAACATATAAACACAAGAATACAGGAGTATGCAATTTCCTAGAGATAGTCCTAGAAAATGCAATTTACAAAAACTGTCAACTTTAAATCTAATGCATGCGGATACATGTATAAGTGTGTGTATTGTGTTAAACCAAATTTTGCACAACAATATAGGGACATATATGAATACAATGTATGTGTGTGCCTAGGCCTTTCAAGAGGAAAGAGGTCTCGATATACCTTTTGCTAAGCAATTTAGCTTTATTCCTCTTGTAGCCACCACTTTGCTTGAATGTTGTCCAATCTTCTTAAAGATTAGTCATCCAAAAACCCTAGAAAACTAATAAATACAAAGAAAATGTCATTTTGATATAGAATTATGCCAATACTAATCTCAAAATCCCAACAAACTATTCCAGACTTAACCATAAAATGGCTTTTCTCCCAACTAAGTGTCAAATTAGTCTCTGTGCATCTTTTTAAAACAAGAGTTAAGTTATCAAGGCAATGGTCAAAAGAATTACCAAAAATAGAAAAATCTTCGATAAATACCTTAATAAACCTTTCTAACATGTCGGAGAAGATTGACATCATGCATCTCTGGAAAGTGGTAGGGGCGTTGCACAGCCCGAAAGGCATTCTTCGGTATGCAAAGGTGCTGAAGGGGCATGTTGACGTTGTCTTCTCTTGATCTTCTGGAGCAATGGCAATTTAATTATATCCTAAAAATCCATCAAGGAAGCAATAATAAGCATGTCCCGCCAAACGCTCGAGCATTTGATCAATGAATGGCAAAAGAAAGTGATCATTTTTGGTTTTCGTGTTGAGCTTACAGTAATCTATGCACACTCTCCATCCCATTGTCTTTCTTGTAGGAATCAACTCATTATTCTCATTAGCTGCTACAGTGATCCCTAAATTCTTTGGCATAACGTGGACCGGACTCACCCACTTACTATCAGATATCGAGTGTATAGTACCCACATTGAATAATTTCAGGACCTCTTCCTGTACAACTTCCTTCAAGTTTGGATTGAGCCTTTATTAAGTCTCTCTCAAGGCTTTGAATCTTTTTCTAACAGGATTTTGTGCATACAAATGGAAGGGCTTATTCCCTTAATATCCGCTATGTTCTTTCCATTTGCGGGTTTATGTTCCTTAAGCACCTTTAGTAGCTTCTCTTCTTTTTCTTCATCTATGTCAGAAGCTATAATCACTGGAAGTGTATCATTCTCCCCTAAGAAAGCATACTTGAGGTTAAAAGGTAGTTGTTTGAGCTCTAATGTAGGGGGAGAGCTCGTAGAAGGGATTAAAGACTTGTAGATTTCTTCTTCAATTTCAGCACTAATATCTTCAAGTGCCGATGTTTCTTCTATATCCTCAACTTGTTGAACTTCTTCATCATCCTCAAATACATCTTTTACCCAAGTAAGTAACTCGTCGAGGCTTTCATTTGCTAATTCTTCTTGGACTGCCGAATTAACCACCTCAATTGAACAACAATCGACTGAATAGCAGTCATCGGCCACCTCAGGTAATTTTAATGATTCAAAGATGTTGAACTCCACAGTCTTATCTAACATTGTCATCATTAGTTTCCCATTCTGTACATCGATAAATGTCTTTGTAGTCTCCATGACAGGTCTTTCCAATAGAATTGGTTTACTACCTCGTTCCTTGGCTCCTTCATCCATATCTAGTACCACAAAATCAGCGGGAATAATGAGATTGTCTACCTGGACCAATACATCATCAACATATCCTCTTGGGTATCTGACTGAACCATCCACCAATAATAGTGACATGGTTGTCTTCATTTGATCATTCAACTGTAATTGCTCATAGATGTCGTATGGCATCAAGTTGATGCTAGCTCCCATATCTAACATTGCTCTCTCCAAAGTGGTACCTCTAATAGTAATATTGATGCAAAAACTTTCGAGATCTTGGAGTTTTGGTGGCAAAGATTTTTAGAAGATAGCATTGGCACTTTCGGTTATAAACCGCTAATGATTCTCCAGAAACCTCGGCTTGTAGGTATGGAAGCTTTTAAAGAATTTTGTAAATGTTGGCATCTTCTGGATCATCTCCAATAGAGGCAAGTTGATATTGACCTTTGATGAGATGTCATATATGTCTTTGTATGAATTTTCCAACATGCTCTTTTGCAATCTTCCACGGAATAGAACCGGAGGAACATATGGATTCGGTGATTTATATAGGAGCTGGTGTCCTCTTGGATTTTTCCACTGCTATCTCTTCCTCTTTTTCTGGTTCCATGTTCTTCCCTGAAGGACCTGAAACATTAGTAGAATCATTAGAAAGTTCAGCAGATTTATCATTAATTAATATTTTACCATTCCGAAGAACTATCATCGCATTTGCTTGCTCAATATGGCTTAGGAATTTTCCCAATTCTCTTTGTTAAGTAGCTTCGGCCAATTGTCCAATTTGTAGTTCCATCTTCCTCATTGAAGCATTGATATTTTGTATTTGGCCATTTGTTTCCTTAAAATCTTGTTGAGTAGATTGCATGAAGCTATTCAGTGTATCTTCTAGTGATGGCTTCTTGGGTTGGTATTCATGATTCTGCTGGGTATCGGCATTATACTGTCTCTGGCCGTAATTGTTGTTATTGTTCCATTGGCTCCTGCCACTTTGATTGTTGGTCCAAGAGAAGTTGGGATGGTTCCTCCAACCCGGATTGTAAGTATTCGAGAATGGATCATTCTGTGGTCTTCGATTGCAGTTGTTCATAACCTGTGTTTCTTCCACATCATTAGGTCTAGGACCTCCCATTTAAAAATCTGCATCATACTCTAGTTGTTCACTTCCTCTACATATCACCTTACTCATTTGATTGGTATGTAAATAGATGAATTTTTGCATCTGTGCCATTTGCATTGAATTTCCAATGTTAGCCTCTACTTTATAGTTCCCCTTCCTTCTCCTAGAACTCTTCTGATGAGAATTATTGGAGAGTTTCTCAAAGATTAAGTACAACTCATCTGGAGTCTTGTCATTCATGGATCCTCCACATGCATTATTCACCAAGACCTTTGAAACGTCATTTAGGCCATCATAGAACCATTCACAAATTTGATGAGATTGATATCCATGCTAAGGGCAGTCAAAAAGAAGCATCTTGTAGCACTCCCAGGCTTCATAAAAAGTCTCTTGATCCCTCTGAAAGAAATTAGTAATCTTGGATCTGATGTAACTGATTTTCTATGGAGAATAGTACTAGTTAGTGAGCTTTTCTGCCACTTCATCCCATGTTTGCAATGATGCTAGAGGTAAAGTTAAGAGCCATGTCTTTGCCTTTTCTTTTAGAGCATGTGGAATACACCTCATACGCATCTGGTTTTCTATCACCTGATTCTTAGGAAAAGATTCTATAGTTACGTAGAACTCTCTGATGAATTTAAGCACATCTTCATTAGGTATACCATGGAAATTGGGCAACAAATTGTCGTAAAAACTCTTCAGCTCATAATTCTTTGCAACCTCATCTAACACAATGCACATGGGATGACTATCAATAATAGGTATATGTAGTCCTTCATAGTCTTCATAGGCTCCGCTGGTGCAACTAGTACCACTAGATTCTCATTGTCTGCCATTCTTGCTTGCCTGATGCGATCAATGTTTTCATTCAACGGTAGTAATTCTCCTTGAAGCGATCTTCTACCTTGCATTCACCATCAAGACCTGAAACAAAAGACAGACACACAGTAAACTATAAAAAGGTACATAAAATAAAAGAATAATAAACTAAAAATCTAAAAATTAATGACTCGACTACCTACACTAGACTAAATCTATTAAAAAAAACTAAAACTAGAATTAACCAATAAATTCAACTATTCTCCTGCAGTGGCGCCAAAAACTTGATGTGTTAAATTGTGTTATAAAAAAAACCCGCAAGTGCACTAATCGTGAAGATAAGTACAGCGGCAAGTAGAGTTCGTTCCCTCGTGGAAAAGTGATTTATTAATTAAAACTAATTCTAATTAAGGTTAAACTAAAAGTAACCGAGAGATTTGTTTGAAAATTTAATTAAACTGAAACTAAATTAATTTAAACTGAGAAAGCAATTAATAGAATTGGTGTTTGTGATCAAGAAATGGAAAACTAGGTAACCGATGCTCCCCATATGTAATACTCAATGTTCATCAATTAACTCCATTAACAAGATTCAATCCAAATTCAGGGTTCATTCTCATATTAATTATGGTATTACCGTTATTCCTACTCAGGTTTATCCACGTGCTTTCAACCACTACTCACCCTTTTCCAAGGTGTGAGCAATAACCAAAAACACATTCTGTGTAAGAATTTGTGAACCAAAATTATCTAGCATATTCCTGTGTCAAGAACAATTATACTTATTTAACTGAAAAGTAATTAAGACTACCTATATTCCAATAGCCCAATCTTAATTTATTAATTATCGAAACCCTAGACAAGTATTAATTAATTTCCATAGATCAATACAAGTCAAGAATAAGATATATAATGAATTGAATAAATCTGAATTTGAATTGGTAAATAAAAATATGGAGTTTGAATCATAACACGAGCATCACATAGGTTCACATCGATTCCCTAGTATGGATTTAGTTACACATAATGAAAATAGTAAGACAAGAGATAGAAAAGATAGAACCCATCTTGATCTTCAATGAATTCTTCAAACCTTCAATTATGAATTCTTCTTTGTCTTCCAATCTTCAATGTATAACGATGAATGGTTGTGTGGCAAAAGGAAATAATTTGTAACTTTATGCTATATGGTATGTCCCTTTCAAAAAAAATAGGAATTATTTATAAGCTTCTCCAAAACTAGGGCTTCAAGATTTCCTCGAAAAACAAGGAATGTGCACGACCGCTCCCTGTACCGCGCCACGAACACCTTGCATGTGCCGCGGTCTTCAAAGCAGTGCTAATCTGGAAAATAGTGCGGTGTGAACTGCAGTTGAGGTTGATGCCTGGCGAGTTGAATGCGGAGGGATCACCACAAGGACTCTACTGGAATGTACCGCTAGATGTGCCGCGGTTGATGTCATGCATGGAGAGCGGCCTACACAACGGTTGTTGATAGTTTTGCCATTTTTCTTCACATTTAAGCTCTTTTCCTTGAAAGATATGTTAAACACCTCATCTAAGGGAATATGACCAACACATGCTCAACAAACACATTAAACAACCTAAAATGCATTAAGAGATGAGCTTATTACATAGGAAATAGGGGTGAAAACATATATAAACTAAAAGCGACCAAGGAAGAGCTTAGTTTATTTAACTTTGTTCTCTATACGACTTGTTTTCTTAATATCTCATATTTTTGTCTTGTATCTCTTGTTTATTCATTGACAAAAATGGGGAGAAATGTACCTCACTTTGTGTAAGGAAAATGGAAATGGAAAAATGAACCTCTTCTGGTGAAAATTGAATTTCTTTTCTTAAGGGGGAGAAATATTTCTTGTTTGATGAGGATAAGGAACTAGTGAGAGCTTTAAGTGAATTTTATATCAGATAAGGGGAGTTTTCATTATTTGTTTGTTTTTGTAAATATATCTCACCAATCTTCTTTGTAGAAGATTTCTTGTTTGTTTGGTTCTATCTTTCTCACAGGTGCATTGATGATTAAAGAGGAGACTCATGAGGAATTTAAGATATTTTAGTCTAGGGACTCTTTGTAATGTGAGGTTGTGAGAATGAGATCAAAAATGAGAAAATTTGAATGATCATTGTATAGTGAGGTTGAGGTTTTCTTATAGAATAGCCAAAGGGGGAGATTGTTAGGTTTTAGATTTGTGTTGGCTTGATTCCATAAAAAAACTCTTTTTATTTGTATTGATTAGTTGCTTAGGTGGTTCGTATTTAATTTGAGCTTCAAATAAGGAAAGCAACTTCACATGCAAAGTTCATTTTCAAGAGGAAAGTTGCTTACTTGGATGCTAAGGTATCAAGATTCTTTCTCCTATTGCAAGGGGTAAGCGCACACACACACATTGCATATTGCATATATTTGTGTCCTTACATCATTGCACTAAATTGGTATAACACATTCAGACACATATTGTTGTATACACATGCATTAGATTTATTTTGACAAAATTTGTAAAATTGCATGTTCTAAGATTATCTCTAGGAAATGACATACCTGTGTGTTCTTGTGTTTATTTTTTTGTATTTTATTGATATCGGACTTTCATATGTTCTCATATTGCTCCTTATTGAGTTCCAAAAGTGTTGGTTACTCATTCATAAGTTTTTGAGTTCTGAGTTAGAAGTTACAAAACTTTTTCTGTCTTTATCGTGTATGGTTTTCTTTTTTGTGTATCAAGTCAATTTCCATAATTTTTATGAAGTTGTTGTAAACATTCCATGTAAGTAAGCGAGTTATGGTTTGTAATCTAAAAAATAGATTCAAATTCGGAGTTCAAAGGCCGGAGAACGGTGGAAGAACGCGAAGGGACCGCGAAAGGGAGCAAAAGGGAAGAGGGGTGGCAAACTGCCAAAATACCCATCTCTCGTGGAGGGGTTGAGCCTCACAGGAAGAGGCTCCCCCTACACCCATGGAGGCCACGCACCTCCATGGGATGCTGATGTGGAGAGACGTGTGTGGCCACCCGAGATTGGCTTCTCCTCCATGTCATTTCCCTCATATATATTGAAAACAAATCTGCATAAATTTTATGTGTTGTAAACAATCCATGTAAGTAAGTGAGTTATGGTTTGTAATCTAAAAAATAGATTCAAATTCGGAGTTCAAAGGCCAAAGAACGGTGGAAGAACGCGAAGGGACCGCGAAAGGGAGCAAAGGAGAAGAGGGGTGGCAAACTGCCAAAATACCCATCTCTCGTGGAGGAGTTGAGCCTCACGGGAAGAGGCTCCCCCTACACCCCTGGAGGCCACGCACCTCCATGGGATGCTGATGTGGAGAGACGTGTGTGGCCACCCGAGATTGGCTTCTCCTCCATGTCATTTCCCTTATATATATTGAAAAACAATCTGCATAAATTTTATATGGAGTCATTTTTTGTTTTTGTCATATCTCACTCATATCAAGTCTGATTTTAGTGATTCAAAAGCCAAGACTGTATTTGAGTGAAGAACAAGTTCCAAGTTTTTTCAAAGCTAAAAGGAGTCTAGATTTTTCTATATACTCTGTTCTTCATCAAGTGTTCATCATTTTCGTGAGTAAATCATATTATCTACACTTTTCTTGTGATCAATTTGTTGAATCTTTTGATTTGAATATGAAATGTGTTTAGAATGATTTGGATTCTATTTTTGGAATTGTTTGAGTGATTTTCGAAATTAGCTTTTATGTTTTTGATAGAATATAATTTAGCTAATTGTGATGAACATGGACTTGAATCTAGAAAATTTTGTGTTTTGATCTTGATTGTTGATTTCTAGGTTTTTATCACATGTTCTAGAACCAAAATATTTTGATTGTGATTTCTATTATTCAAATCTAGTTCTTGTTTGGTTGAATAGGTTATGGATTCCAAGTGTTAACTTGATCACTTGATTTCAAAGCTATTTTTGTGCTTTTCATAGAAAACTTGTTAATCTAGCTTTGACTGACATGTTTAGGTTACTAAATTTTTTTGTGAATGATTTTGAATGCCTAATCTAGATTTCCTACTACGTGTGTATAATAACTAGTTACATTTGCTTGTGAACTTGATTTGTGACATACAAATTCTTCATAGAGTGTATTTGATCTATATACTCTATTTGCATGTGTTTTACATTATCATTGCATATTTGCACTACACTTAGATCATTGCCTTGCAAAAGGTGGAAGTCTCTTGGCTAAGATTGTAAAAATCCGGTTAGTTGAGAAGAAGTCTTGGCTAGGATTGTGAAAATCTGGTTAGTCAAGGAAGAAGTCTTGGCTAGGATTGTGGAAATCCAGTTAGTCGAGCAAGGAGTCTTAAGTAGGATTGTAAAGATCCAACTAGTTAAGCAGGAAACTTTCTAGAGGCACGAGAAGTGTCTTAGATAGAAAGTAGGCAAGTCTCGCATTGGGTAGGTTAGAGTGGGACAATCCAAGAGGGTGGATCATGTGATTTGATCGCTTAAGGGTGTACATTCTATTATCTAGTGAAAGATAGTTTATCGGTGATCGTGGAATCAACGCATGGATGTTTCCTCAATTTGAGGTTTTATCACGTTAAAAAATCTCTTGCGTTGATTTTCTTGCGTTTAGTTTCCACTTATTTTGACTTGTATTGCATTAATACTTGCTTAATTGAATTTTTAATTGTCTTGTTAAATCAATTTACTTCTTATAGTTCTTAAGTGTTCAAAATCATATTCTAAGAAAAAGAAGTGAAAGAATTTTAGTATATACTGTTGGGGTTTTTGCCCTAAAGCTTGTAATTTGTAAATGTGAATTGAACATAAATAAAATAAGTAGTTTACTCATTCAAATTGTTTCATACTTTTATATAACATGTGTATTTAACATCCAAGATTGTTGGATGTAATTTCGAACTGAGTATATGAATGTCATATACAGATGGATTCAGTTTGAAACGAGCAATCTAAAGAGTTCGTAGATAGCGAATAAAGCTGGGTACTTTATTTGTGGTTAATCTACAAATGTGGTCCATTCCGTAATGTACGGTGATCCTATCCTAGATCATTCATATGGTGATAGTAGAATGGAGGCACCTTGTATGATATGATCATATAGGATTGGACCACGATTTATATGAATCTCTCACTAAGATCTGTTTACGCTGAGATTCATATATATCGACAAATGATGGCTATAAATGAGTGATCTTAATCCTGAGTGTCTTATCGACTCCCTTAGGTCAGATCGTGATTTTTGATGTACCATGGGTGAGGTCGGAGGTGCATTCCCTGTCAATATGCTCTGTATGTTGGGATCGCGGTTTGGCTTGTGGCTGGGAAAGTTTGTACACAATAATGGAATCCACTTCTTCTTGCGAGAAGCAGACAGTAGTTCCCTTAAGGGTTGATTCGGGGCTTGAACATTATGAGCGCTCTCCTAATTCAGTGAGGAATGTAGGATTTATTGTTCATTAGAGAATCAATGGTACTTAATGGAAAATATGTAATTAGAGGGGTATAACTGACATTATGACCCAGCTCTAATTATGAACTACTTATGGAGGATTATACCATAAGTAATAGTTATACCGATGGACACCGAAAGTTATTGGTTTGTGTAAAAACCTCTACAGCTGAGAGAATGCAGCTTCGGGTTTTTAGTGGAATAAAACCGAAGTTAATAATCATAAAATATTAATTACAGAGTTTAATTAATTATTTCTTAGGATTATTGAAGCTCAAAATATTGTGGGTCCATTGGGTCCCCTTGTTAGCCCGATTGATTAAGGTAACAAGGGTCACGGTTAATTAATTAGATTGTCCAATTAATTGTGTTAAGAAAGTGACACATGTCTATTCAGGAATTAATTGAATAATGAGATTATTTAATTAATGAATATTAATGATTATGTTAATTAAATAATTAGATTATTTAATTGTATAATTAATCATTAGATGGAGGGTGTTGATTGATATTTAACTTTGAATGAAGATAAGATAATTTGATTATTTTATTTCCATTAAATTAAATATTTAAATTTGAATTTAAAAGAGTTTGAATTCAAATCAAATCAAATAAATTAATATTAATTAAAGATATCAGATATCTCAAAAGATTTGAATTTGAATTTAAAAGAGTTTGAATTCAAATCAAATCAAATAAATTAATATTAATTAATAACTTTAAAGATATCAGATATGTTAAAAGATTTCATTAATTAGTTTAATTAAAAATATATATCTGATATATGTTTTTTGGAAATGAACAACACAACATACGTTCAGATTTGAGAGTCAATTTTTTAGCGTATAGAATAAAAGAAGAGAAAAAGAAAAACAAACCCTAGAAAGTGTCCTAGGTATTTTTTGGCAAAAGAAAAAAATATATTTTTCTTCTTTTCTTCATCCTCTTTGTTCCTGAGTACGATGGGCTTAGGGTTCTTATTAAAGGTTGTAATATATTTTTTTCAATGTAATATTAATGCCGGGATGTATTTTTATTTTTTATTTTTTTGCTGTATTTTTCTTCGTTGTATTTTTTCTGCTATGTATTTTATTGTAAAATATGTATGAAGATATCCGACGAAGAAGACGAATGGCGAAAGAGCGAAATCAGAAACACGTGGTACTGGTGCGGGCAGCCTATGTGCACGAATGACAATTGGTATCAGAGCGGGTGTTTAGAGGTAATTAGATAGATCCTCTTTATAGTGTTTGTGTTTGTTTGTGATAGAATCATGTTTAAGGAAGTTTTCTCTTTCATGTCTTCTAGTGTTGAAAATAAGCCTATTAACCTAGGAGATCAAAAGACTTAAGAATAAATTGAAAGATAGAAATGAAAGACTAGGAGTTTTGAAACATGAAATTGAGCTAAGAGATGACTCTTTTGATCATGCTAGGAAAATTGAGAATGTGCTTAAAGTGAAACTTAGTGAACATGAGAATCAAGAGAGAGTGCTTAATGACAAGCTTAATGAGGCTAACAAGGTGATAAACAAAATATCATCTAGTTTTAACAAAGTAGAAACTCTCATTAAGAGTGGAAAGCTTCCAAGTGACAAAAGAGGTTTAGGATATGTCAATGAGAAGATTACTTCTTCAACTAACAAACCTATTTTTGTCAAAGCAAGTAACAAATTGAATGTAGGTACATTCTCTAATGGTAAAGCTATGGATGCTACCAGAGGTGCCTGAACATCTACATCAACATCAACAATGAATGTCAAAGACAATACTCAACATGGCCAAAGACAATGTTCTTCATCTTCAAATGCAAAATGCAAAGGGCAAAGCATCAAGGGTTGTTCACCAAAGAGGTAAATTTGTGAGAAGGCAAAATGCATTGGATGCTCAAGCTAATGGTAAACTTCTCAAATTCATGCCTATTTGTTATTATGCAATATGGTAGGACATATAAGACCTATATGTTTTGAATACATTCGCAAGTGTAAACAAGCCAATGATTTGCATGATATATCTTGGTTGAATGGTCTTAGGCAATCATCCATGTATGGATATAGAACTGGACCTAGGAAGACCTTAAAAAAGCATGTTGAGAAGAATGTTTTTGATGACTTGCTTGAAAAATCTTGTGTTGTGCCTCACTTTACTATGCATAAGAAAATTGTTAATGCTTTGTTTGATGTGTTTGAAAAAGTGACCAATAGAGTCAATGTGCCTAATAACAAGTCAAAGCATGTTAATATAAGTAAGAGTGAGAAACTTGTCAAGAAAGTTTGGGTTAAGAAAAATACAACACAATGTCATGTTGCACAATATGCTCTAAGAGCTAACTCATCCTATTGTTGGTACCTAGATAGCGGTTGCTCTAGGAACATGACCAGTAACAAAGAGTTCGTTAAGAATATTGTTATGAAAGATGGTGGATAGGTTATGATCAGACTATTTTATACATATTTTAGGTCCCCAATTTCCTATCGTTTGTTCTCATTTTCGAGTGTATTTTTGTATATTATGTGTTTGTGGAGCCATGTGTAGGTACATATTCCCTATTTCATGGTTTTGAGTGTAAAGATTAGATTGGGAGGCAAAAGGAGCAAAAAACGAGAATAAATGGAAGTATTCAGAGTGTCGTGCCTCACCGTTGATACATACCGCGACGTGATCTAAGCCCAATCATGGCCAAGAAAATCTAGATGTTTTTACAGTTGATCCGTCGTCAAGCAAGAATGCAACACCGAGACCGCGTGCATGAACCCCTCTGATTTTCCGACAGCTTATGGGTTGAAATTGTATGGGCCTGTGCAGAACATCCGAATGTGGGCGCCATAACTCCCTCCTTATATCGAAACACATTGAGTTCTTTATATATTCGGAAAGGTACGGAAGTCTAGTTTTCAGAACGTTTTACGGATTGCAATTCCGACCTTTTTGGAGGAAGTTATGCCCATTTGAGTAACTGGTACGCAGAGCAGAAATGGCTTTCGGCGGGCAACAAAACCGCCGTTCTGACTGCCGAATTAGGACAGTAGGTTTCTTAACCAATTCGGTGGGCAAAACGGCTGGCACCATGGCCGTTGTTTTGACCACCGAACGGCACCTGGAGGTCATGTTTTTACCCGAAATTGAGGGGCATTTTCGTCCCTTCACTACCATTTCATACCCTAACCTCCCAACACTATATAAACACCCATTTCTCTCTTCTCTTTAGAATACACAGCCCAAACTTCATCTTCTTCATTCTTCTTCACCAGTTAAGAGAGAGAGAGAGCTTTCAAGAGCATCCATGGAGGTTTTCCTCTATGGATGTCTCTCCCACACCATTTCTACCCATCACCCACCACATTTGAGAGTTGATTGCAAGGAGATAGGAGTGGTCTATGACCAATTTCGAGCTAGGGATTTGTGGAGCACTTGGAGGGATTTCTTCAAGGGTTTTCTCCTTTAAACTCATTCTCTTTGTATTTCATGTTTTCTTAATTGTGTAATCCCTCACTTGGGAATATTTATAAACCTAATTTGTGCTCAATATAATGTGTGGTTGTTTTTATATCTAATTATAATATACAAAAATACGCTCAAAAACGAGAACAAACGATAGGAAATTGGGGACCTAAAATATGTATAAAATAGTCCGATCAGATACCCCCAAACCTATCCTTTGCTCGTCCTCGAGCAAAACAAAAAAACAAACAAACAAACAAACAAACATATAACAGTAAAAATAAATAAAAACTAGGCTAGTCCACTTTTGTAGGAAACACGATGGCACTTAGCACGTGCCACAAGCCTTTGAACCTATCGGCTGCCCTAATAGAAGGAGTTATAGTCTCCTGAGGGTTTACAGTTACGACACCCACAACGTATACTCTGCAAGAAAATTGGTTGAGTTGCAATCCAAACATACCAAGCAAAAACAACGCATGCATGCTAGAATCTCAAATATACCAATCAATAAACATGTATCACATAATGCAAGTATGCCAATTCTCAAGATGTTTTCGGTTTACAAGACAACTACACTAGAATGCTCAAGATAAAATTCGCCTCGACTCTAATCCTCACCGGATTTCAGTCATATATTTTCACTCAGAATCCTAGGCTCACTCTCTAGCAAACATATGCGAATGAGTTTATGTACGGAAACCAAATATAATCGCATATGAGTATTTCCAAATAACGCACAATTTCTGAAAATGGATCCCATGAAGGAATTGAAATGCTATGAATGTGGAAAGAGCATGCATCAACTCACATTCCTATGATAGACTTCCTAAGAGATCAATTGGACTTCCCTAATTTAAATAGTGGCCAAGGTGATTTGGTAGTGTATGGGATGGAGGATATGGTAAGAATGGGAAGATAAAGTTACAAATCATGCCAAGGTGTTTACACATTACATTTCAATACAACATAATTGAGCTTATTACACTTTACATTACAATTCAAGCGTCTAGGCTATAAACCTTTACATTGCACATTTTGTGCTACATTTGTAGTCAAATTTTTTGAGTAACTTTACATTTGAAGAATTTGAAGGCTTAAGTGTTTATATTTCACACTTTTTCTTTTTAAGCCTTTGCCTTTGCACAATTTATATACATTTGCCTAAGTACACGCTTTACACATTTTAGAGCTAGCTTCTCTAAAGCTATACACTTTAACAAGATCAATAACTAGGGTATGTGAAAGTGTTTGGATTATGCATGTGGTGGAGGTTTAGTGTTTGGCCTCAAGTTTTTCCAATGAAAACAAGTATATGGACAAGTGTTTAGGCTATTTTAGTAGTTACGCTCACACTCAAGCCCAAAATCATTTCTAAAAGTCCATCTAGCAAGAGAATACAAATCTCATACAAGCAGTCCATATGACATTCTATAGCAATCAATGAAAGAAATTTGATGTACAATAAGATCACTAAAAATTAAGTGCAAATTCGAAGAGTGTATAAGAGTAGAAACAAAACCCATAGATTTTTCGCAATTTAGGCTTAGTATAGCTCACGGGTAGTCTCAACTATTTTCCTAAGCTAAACAAGATTAGAGGTCTCATCTACCTCTACATAAAAAGATTAGCACTGTACAAGCATATTTAAAGTGATGCACGGAGCTAAAAGCATACATGATATGTCTTAACAGGCACACGAAGAAAAACAACTCCATAAAACCGGAACTATTACAAAATTTCAAAAACGACCGGTTTGCAGAGATTTGAAAATTTTCTAAATGTAACAAAACACATATAAACAACGGGAGTGTCCACACCCCCGAACCTAAACTCAACATTGTCCTCAATGTTGCTCAACTCATAAAATATGGACAATGCTTAGCAAGATTCAGAGTTAAGAACACAACATCACAAATACTAAAAACCTAAGATCTAAGCACAATATAATTCCACTCTTAGATCTAAACAAAAATAAAAATCACAAACACAACAAACATAGCATTCCTATCCTTAAGCGCATGGGCGATTTCCACCCAAGTCGACAACTAATCCACAAGCACTCAAATTAAGCAGAGGAGTTACCTCATGTGTCGGCGACCAACGCGTCCATTGTGGCGCTACCGTTTCACTTGATGGAATTTGTACGGTGCGATAAGCGCACACTTTGTTCTCATGAGTTGTGCGATCCAAAAAATCTGAAATTGTTCTTTTCCTAGCACAAGCACAACTCAAAAACAACCAAATGCATATGCCATAAATAAAAGAAAATAAGAAAAACAAAAGTCTAACCGCATACATATATATATATATATATATATATATCCGCAAAACAATTAAATCTAACATTTACAGAACCTAAGCTAAAACAAGAAACAATCAACGAATACGCATCCCCGACAGTGGCGCCATTTGAAGAATGGATTTTTGTGTCGTTGAAAGCATCGTCAAAATATTTATAATAAAATCAACCTTGCTATAAGGCACGAGTCAAAAGACATATAGAAATAAAACTTGTACAGCGTGCAAGCAAGGGTATCGTTCCGCAGGGATGTGTTGTTAGCCGTTTCAGGTTTTAGAGTTTAGGGAAAACATGTAAATAGAATGCAGATAAGGTGAGAATGGTGTGTGTGTGTGTTCATGAAAATGAAAATGAAAATGAAAATATGCAAATGTAGAAATAGACAAGAGAATGTGGAGGGGTGCGAATGTTGATTAAGTGAGAAATAATAAAAGGGTGGATATGAGAGATGTATGAAAGTGGTCACACAAGGGTTTACAAGTTCACCAAATATAAGTGCACATTAAGTTCATCCAATTTAAGTTAAGGGTTCGTTCTTGCCTCAATCTGATTTATACCCATTCATAGAGCTAATGGTTAAAGAGTGTGTTGAGAGCCTCTCAAACACGAAACTGCAACCAACATATGTGAACCGATTCTACAAACCAATGCTAGATTGAGCCTCAATACTAACATGGTAATGTAAAATGGCAATGTTAAGTCTAATGAATGTGGAAAGAGTAATTGTTCCTCCAACCATAACTTGCCTAGAGCCCCTAACGCAAGAAATAGCCGAATTCCCAATTATTGTATCTCTAATCATAACTCACCTAGAGCCCCTAGTGTGTAGAATAACTAAAGACCAATGTATAAAAAAAACAATAAACCAAACCTCTTTAAATATAGCAATGAACAAGTTCATTCATTCTTACTAGCTAAATTAGACAAGACTATGCCCGGTTGGCCCTCCTAAAGCACAATCCTAACTCTAATTCACTCAAACCCATCCATACAAATGCAATTCGACCTTCCATTAACATACACACACAAATGGGGCATTTGATTACAACTACTCCTACAGTTACATTAATCTACTCCTAATCCCGTTTACGAACACATATTAATTTCCAATCTCCATACACAAGCATTTCAAGATAAGAGATATAAGCAATGATAACAAGAATGAATCAAAACACAAATTAGATATAAAAACAACCACACATTATATTGAGCACAAATTAGGTTTACAAATATTCTCAAGTGGGGGATTACACAATTAAGAAAATATGAAATACAAAGAGAATGAATTTAAAGGAGACAACCCTTGAAGAAATCCCTCCAAGTGCTCCACAAATCCCTAGCTCAAAATTGGTCATAGACCACTCCTATCTCCTTGCAATCAACTCTCAAATATGGTGGGTGATGGGTAGAAATGGTGTGGGAGAGACATCCATGGAGGAAAACCTCCATGGATACTCTTGAAAGCTCTCTCTCTCTCTCTCTCTTAATTGGTGAAGAAGAATGAAGAAGATGAAGTTAAGGCTGTGTATTCTGAAGAGAAGAGAGAAATGGGTGTTTATATAGTGTTGGGAGGTTAGGGTATGAAATGGAAGTGAATGGAAGAAAATGCCCCTCAATTTCAGGCAAAAATCCGACCTCCAGGTGCTGTTCGGCAGTCAAAATGGCGGCCATGGTGCCAGCCGAATTGACAGCCGAATTGAATTTCTGCTCTACGCACCGGTTACTCAAACGAGCATAACTTCCTCCAGAAAGGTCGGAATCACAATCCGTAAAAAGTTATGAAAACTAGACTTCTGTACCATTCCAAATATATAACGATCTCATCATGGTTCGATCGGAGGAGGGGGTTATGACACCCACAAGTTAATTGTTCTGCACAGGCCATTACAGTTTTTACTCTTTTTGCTCCATTTTGCTTCCAAATCTCCCCTTTAAGCACAAACACCTCTAATTCGTCAATAATGCCTGAGAACACTTACAAACACGGTCAAATAACTAAAAATTCTCAGAAAACGTAAACAAAAGTTAAGTAAAGGGTGCGCAAAATGTGAACATTTAAAGCGTGATTAGGTTACATTTGGTGATGGCACCAAAAAGCAAGTTATAGGCAAGGGAACTATTTGTATCCTAGGATTTCCTAGACTCAAAAACACTTTGTATGTGGATGGTTTGCAAGCTAACTTGATAAGCATAACTCACTTGTGTGAAATATTTGAAAAAGTTAGTTTTAACAAAGATGTGTGTACTATAATTGATAAAAAGAACAAGGTTGTTTTAGAGGTCAAAAGATCTTTAGATAATTGTTATTGTCTAGAGATAGATCCTTTAACTTGAAATATGGCTCATGAGTGTAACAAGCTTGATTTGTGGCATCAAAGGTTAGGCCACATGAATTTTAAGGTCTTAAAGAAGCTTGAAAAATATATCATGGTTAGAGGTCTACCTAGTCTTGGTAGGAAGCTAGAAGGTGTTTGTGAACCTTGTCAATTAGGTAAGCAAACCAAAGTGTCTCACAAAAAGAACACTTACATAGCTACCAAGAAGCCCTTAGAGTTAGTGCATATGGACCTAATGGGACCAATTCAAACCGAAAGCATCAATGGCAAGAAATACATTTTTGTTTTTGTTGATGACTACTCTAGGTTTAATTGGGTGTATTTTCTTAGGAACAAGACCGAAACTTTCGATTACTTCAAGAAATTGTGTAATCAAGTTCAAAATGAAAAAGGTCTTGGAATTAAGAAAATATGTCATATTATGAGTGATCATGGGAGTGAGTTTGAGAATGCCAAGTTTAGTGAATTTTGTGATGGTCTAGGGATATTACATGAGCTCTCGGCTCCTAGAACTCCTCAACAAAATGGTGTTGTTGAGAGGAAAAATCGAGTCTTGCAAGAGATGGCAAGAGTTTTAGGTCGAAGCGGTCCACACAACTTGTTATGTCACGAATAGAGTTTTTAGAAGGCTCGGTACAAGATAAACTTCCTATGAACTATGGAAAGGCAAGAATCCTAAGGTGAATTACTTTCATACCTTTGGGAGTAAGTGTTTTATTTTGAATGATAGAGATCAATTGGGTAAATTTGATGCAAAAAGTGATATTGGTATCTTTGTTGGGTATGCTTATAATAGTCGAGCTTATAGGGTTTTTCATTTGAAAACTAAGACTATTATGGATTATATTAATGTGAAAATAGATGATCTTAGCATGCTTGATTTGTATGATGATGGTAGTGTTAATGAACATAAAGGAAATCTTTTGAATAACACTAATACACATATTGATGTGACTAGGTGTGAAGCTACTGAAGATTTACATGGTGAGTCTAGTCAAAATGATGAGAATGATGGTAATGTAGAGGTAGAAAGTCAAGAGTTAGGAAATGCTTTAAATGACAATCAACAAGATGATCAAGTTGTTGAATTTTCAAACTCTAGACTTAGAAACATGCATTATCAAGAAGATATCATAGGTGACTTGAATGAAGGGGTTAGATCTAGGAGGCAACTAGCTAGCCAAATTTCATATGCTTGCTACACTTCTCAAATTGAACCCAAAAACATTAATGAGGCTATAGTTGATGAATATTGGGTTGGGGCTATGCAAGATGAACTAAATCAATTTAGGAGGAATGAAGTGTGGTCATTAGTTCCTAGACCAAAATACATTAATGTGATTGGCACAAAATGGGTGTTTAGAAATAAGACCGATGAGAGTGGCAAGATTGTGAGAAATAAAACTAGACTAGTGGTTCATGGTTACACTCAAGTTGAGGGTGTAGACTTTGATGAGACATTTGCACCTGTTGCACGTCTTGAGTCAATTAGACTTTTGTTGTCCATTGCATGTCTTAAAAAATTCAAATTATTTCAAATGGATGTCAAAGGTGCTTTTCTAAATGGACACCTACAAGAAGAAGTGTATGTTGAACAACCTAAGGGTTTTGTAGACCCAAATTCTCATAATCATGTGTACAAGTTGAAAAAGGCTCTTTATGGCCTTAAGCAAGCTCCTAGAGCTTGGTATGATAGGTTGACTCAATATGTTGTTGAGAACAACTATAGGAGAGGTGGCATTGATAGACTTTGTTTGTCAAGCATCATGATAATTACATCTTTGTTGCACAAATATATGTTGATGACATTGTTTTTGGATCTACATGTACAACCAAGGTTAATGAGTTTGTGAAAGTCATGTCAAGTGAATTTTAAATGAGTATGGTGGGTGAGCTCAATTACTTTCTTGGTATGCAAGTAAAACAATCTGGTGATGGTATTATGTTGTCACAATCAAAATATGCTAGAAGTCTTGTTAAGAAATTTGGGCTTGAAAATGGAAGAGATTTTGAAACACCCATAAGTACTACTCTAAAACTTGACAAAGATGAAAATGGGAAGAGTGTTGACCAAAGTCTCTATAAGAGCATGATCGGTAGTCTTCTCTACCTAACGACTAGTAGACCAGATATTTGTTTTAGTGTTGGTTTGCGTGCTAGGTTTCAAGCTATTCCTAAGGAGTCTCACTTAAAAGCGGTTAAAAGAATCATTATGTATATAAAAGGAACTCAAAATCTTGGCTTATTTTATTCCTTCATACTAATGATATTCTTGTTGGCTATTGTGATGCAGATTGAGGCGGGAAACATTGATGATCGTCAAAGTACATCGAGCGGTTGCTTTTACTTGGGTAATAACTTGGTTTCTTGGCAAAGTAAGAAACTAAATTCAGTCTCTCTCTCTTCTTCTAAAGCCGAGTACATTGTGGCCGAAAGTGCTTGTACACAACTTCTTTGGATGAAGCAAATCCATAAGGATTATGAGATTGAACAATGTAAAATGACTATCTATTGTGATAATATGAGTGCCATTAATATCTCTAAGAATCCGGTTCAACACTCACGCACAAAGCACATAGATATTAGGCAACATTTCATTAGAGAACTTGTTGAACATTTTATTGTTTCTCTTGAGCATATGCCTACTAAAAATCACTTGCAGATTTATTCACTAAGCCTTTGGACAAAGAGATTTAAATCTCTTAGAAGATCCATTGGCATGATTTGTGTTGATTGATGTCTATGTGTGTTTGTGAGTGGCTTGATAAGCAAAACTTATTTTGAATATCAATTTCTTTGAGAGCTACTCAATTGAGAAGTAATGATCTTGAGCAAATAACTTTTATTGTTTCTAGATCATGCACTTGAGCTTTAAAATCTTGTTTTTTACAAATGTGCACTAATGTTTCTCTTATATGTTTAAGTTTGAGTAACTGAGTTTGAAAATGTGTAGATTATGGATGCATCTAAGAGTTTATTGCTTAGTACATGATAGATGACCTATGGTTAGTATCCATTTCGCTTCGACATCTACATAGAACTCAACGAGCACCCTCATGAAAAGGGCTACATACCTTGGTTGTGAAGCTGCCCAATGTAAGAAACGGCTACACCATTGTGATGAGTGAAAGCCGTCATGAGGAGTATATGTTTATGTTAGAAAAATCAAATAAGTGTTGAAAAGAATCAATAAAAAAAATCTTTGATTTAAAGCCTATAAAAAAATTTAAAAAAAGGCTTAAGGAGTATAGTTGAAAATTGTTATAGCTCGGGTTGAAAAACAGAAATGGGATGACGAGCCACATGCACACACATGCTCATATGTTGAAATCTATTCTTTTAAAGCAAAAATTCCGGATGATAATCGGTTTGACCTTGATTGGAAATGCTTTAAATGGATAGGTGTTGAAGTAGTTTGCATGTTGATATCACAATTACTCCTCTTTATACATGCTAGAAGCATTCCACACACACGCATGTTTTTGCTTAATGTGCTTCATTCATTAGCAATGAGAGATTATTTTTGAGAGATTAATGAAAATCTATGATTCTCTCTTTGAACTTGGAAAGTTATAATATAATTTCTCTTATTGCTTGTTATGTGATTGTGTGATTCTCTTGTGAACAAGTTTACTTGATGATCATAATGTGGAGCATATATTAAGGGGGAGCTTAGTTTTGTTTAACTTAGTTCTCTATATGACTTGTTTGCATATTATCTCATTCTAGTTTCATGCATCTTTTGTCTATTCCTTGTCAAAAAAGAGGAGAAATGTATTCCCTCACCATTGATGTAGAAATGTACCATGCATGATCTTGTATTAAGGGGAATAATTCTTTTGGTAAGGGAGAGAAAAGAATTCTTGTTTATATGAGATAGGGAGAGTTTGCTTGTTTGCTTCTATTACATAATTTTTTTATTTTTATGGAAGTATCTCACCAATCTTCTTTGTAGAAGATTTCTTTGTTTGTTTGGTTAGAGCTTGTCTCACAGGTACTTTGATGTTTAAAGAAGAGAGTGTTGAAGACTTATGAAGACTTTCTAGTCTTGGGATCTCTTTGTAATGTGAGGATGAGAGTATGCAATCAACCATGATTCTTGAGTGATCATTGTATGGTGAGGTTGAGATTTTGTCATGGAATACCCGAAGGGGGATATTGTTAGGTTTTAGATTTGTATTGGCTTAATTCCATAACAAAACTCTCTTTCTTTGTAATGCCTAGTTGCTTAGGTGGTTCGTGATTGATTCAAGCTTCAAAGAATAAAAGCAACTTAGCATGCAACGCTCGTCTTCAAGAGGAAAAGTACTTGCTTGAATACTAAGGTATTGAGATCTTTCTTCCCCTTGCAAGGCGTTAGTGCACACACACATTTCATAATATTTGTGTCTCTGCATCATTGTGCTAAATTTAAGGCACACACACATTGCATTAATTCACATGTGTCCCTGCATTGTTGTGCAAATAATGTAATATTACAAAAAAGAATTGATAATTAAAAATCAATTATGACATTTGTTAAGATAATTTATTCACTATCACATTAACTACTGGATTGCATCTTGATGACCTATAGATTTTATATTTACAAAAAAAAAATTATTTTATTAAAAATTATTGCAATAAACAACTACTTAATAGCTTTATCTAAAAAAAAAAGAAATTTATGGCTTGTCTTTTAAACTTACCAAATAATGTAATACTTCAAAACAAAACTTAATAATTAAAATCAATTATGAGATTAACAAATAACATAAGAAAAAGAGAGTTTTTGACCTTTTATTTTGGGTAAAGATTAACAGGTTGTTCAAACATAACAAAACTTATATAAAAGTTAATAAAAATGAAATGAGATAATTGAATAAGAAATATTTTTTTATTACTTAATTGAATAATGAATATGAAAGGTTAGTTTGAATTTATTCTTTTTTCCTAATTAAAGTCTTATATAAGAATCAAGAGCCAATCTCATTATTAATGGGATAGTGAGTATAAATCAGGAGCCAATTTCATAAACAAATAAGAATGTATAGCTTGACTTTTAAACTTACCAAATATTATAATTTTTGTGTGTGTGTGTGTGTGTGTGTGTGTGTATATATATATATAAAACTAATTAATAATACAAAATAGTTTAAAAAAACAATTATGGAATTGTTTAAGAAAATTATCAATTGATTACCTATTGACTTGTGACTTCTGGATTAAAAAAAGAGTGGCGCTATTGGCACAGCCCCTACTGATCTATCTATGCCCCACTTTTTAAAATTTTGATTTAATTAAATAAAATTAAATGTTTTTATTAAATTTTTTTATTTATTTCCAAAACTACCCATTTTACTTATTTTTCAAACTTAATACATATCATATATGATCTCTCTATCTCTTATCTTTTTATTTGTATACATCTCTCTCACCTCCATTGATTGATTTAATTTTTTTCTTCTTATTTCTTTATTTTTAGTTTTTTTTTTCTTCTTATTTCAGAAACGAAAAAATAAAAAATAACAGGGTACTTTAACACAACAACAACTTGATATCATTCTAAAGAAAAAATAAACTCCAAACTTATTTCCAAAGAATGAATTGTTTCCAGATGCTTACTATCATTGTCAGACAATTCTTGCTTTATGTCATTCTCAGATAATTCTTCAAGATGTTTAATATTGTTCTTAGACAATTCTTCAATTTTCTTGATATCGTTCTCAAACTCTTTTATAATATTTTAGATGTATGTAAGAAGCAGATTTTAGGGTTTAAGAGATAAATTTTTTTTTTTGAAGAAACAGATTACTGTGGTTTTTTTTTTTTTGGAAATGGAATATGAGATTTTAATAGATTTACTTTGTAGAAGATTTCTTTCCTAAATTGTATGTCTCTTTAAATAATTTTGATAAAGGAAAAAAAAAAAGAATATTATATAATTAAAAAATGGGGCATGAATAGATCAGTAGGGGGTGTGCCAATAGCACCACTCTTAAAAAAATATTTATTTTACTAATTAACTTCTTATTAATTAGTATATAAAAATCAAGAGTCAATCCCATTTTTAATGGGATAAGGAATAAAAATGAAGAATGAATTTCATAAATAATTAAGAATTTATGGGTTGGCTTTTAACCTTACCAAATATTATAATATATAAAACTAATTAATAGTACTTAATAATTAAAAATCAGTTATGAAAAAAGTTAAGAGAATTATCCATTAATTACAGGATTGCCTCTTGATTATCTAATGATTTTTGATTTACGGATTAAAAAAAATCATAATAATTAAAAATTACTGCAATTAATAAAAATCAAATGTACACACACGTGTATATATATAACCTCTAATTACAAATTTGCGAGAAATTTTCACTAATTTTAATAAGTAGTTATACCACTAACCAAATGTTGATTTTCCACTAATCATATTAATAAATTAAAATTTTAAAACCTCTAAATACACCCCAATTATCTTGAATATACTATTTTTATATTTTTTTTTATATAAAATCGCTTATTATACTCAATTTTTTAATAAAAAATACTCCATATAGGTTATTGTCTAGTGTAGTGATAAATTAATAATTAGTCTAACACTTATTTTCTGAAGATATTTCATTTGTTTTTTAATAAACTCATTTCTAAATTTGTTTTTCACGCGTCCATGTCATAGATGATTCAATAAAAAAATATAAAGGTGAAGACTTTTATGGAGATATAAATAGTAGGAGTTATTTTTTTATTATCCTACCAAAAAAAAATTATTTATTACCATTTATGAAAAACATTTATGAGTGAATTTCATATATTTAGAAAAAGAATATATTGAATTGAATGAAATAATTAAAGTTTTTAATGTGTTACCATGGATTACCAATATTTTGGTATTGCATTGATATTTTAATTTTTTTTTGAAAAATATTTATTTATTACCATTTACCATAATAATTAAAATTCAAAAATATATTTTTAGGATATTATCGGATTGTATTTAATCTATATTTAATATATTCTTAAAAACAAAAAAGAAAAAAAGGATAAAAATAGAAAGAAAAAAAATCGGAAAAAAATCAGTTTAAATTTCATTTAAAAGAAATTCCGGTATTGGATACACGGAAACCTGGGTAGGTACAATTTTTTTTAAAAGATGAACCAAAGACTATAACCCTAATATTTAACTATTGTAGAAGTTTGTCTGCCTATTGAATACATTATCCAAGTACACAGCACCTCACAATTCTAAACTGGTCCATTAATTTTCTGCATTGGTGGTGATAATCAGATGCTAGCCTTATCAGAGGGTTGCATAACGAACACAATAGTAAACACCTTAGTAAAGATATCAAAATACATCACAACAATAATCAATCAAAAATGACATTTTAAACTACTAAAGTGTTTCCTAAAAAAACAATAAATAAAAAAAAATTCTAAAGTGTTTGAATCAAAAAACATATAGAGATGCTTCATTTTGATAAGAAAATGACATCTGAGAATGGTGTAAGGCTAAAGATACATTTTGCGGTCATCGCAAAATGAACAAAAACAAAAATATTAAAATTAATCAACCAAATATATACATAAAAAAATATATAGAAATTACTCTCACCACCTAACGCCATCCAATTCCCCACAGTTTGGGTGTTTTCAGTTTTGTCTGTGAGGACGAGTCGATTGAATGAGATGGAAAGAAAAAGTAAGATTTTGGATGGTTTTTATGGAGAAAATTGAGAGAGATGCAAGGGCTTTTAAGTATAATTTAAAGGATAATGGTTGACATCCAACCATTTTATCTAACCTTTGCATCCAACTTGATGTGTGGGCTATTGGATTTAAATGTTTTGACTTGGCTGCATGCACTTGTCAAAGCATCCAATGGCCCGCATTTCAAGTTGGATGCAAATGTTGGATAAAATGGTTGGATGTCTACCATAATCTTAATTTAAAGGGGAATATGATGGGGTTTAAATTGATTTAGGATGAGTAACGTAATCTTTGCAATTAATTTATGAATTATGAAATTAGGCCAAGTGTCTATTCATCCGGATGTTAAATATAGATTGAATTCAATGCATTTAAATAAATTTCAATGATTTTAGTTTTAAATTACCAAAAAGACATGTGTGGAAGAAATGATTTATAACGTAATCTTTGTATTTAATTACATAATCATGCAATTAGGCCAAACATTCACCTGGTTTTGTTAATATATTTTGTTAATATAGATTGAAATTAATGCTAGCTAATAGAAGCCAAATCAATCAATTAATTCCAAAGCTCTCTCACGGTGACACGTGGTGTCGTGAGGGTCACCTTTTATATATTATATAGATGTGTGTGTGTGTGCGCGCGCGCTTTGCACATTGAAGAGAAAATGATTGTTTATATATAATTAATTTTAGGTTTGCAAATATATATATATATATAATTATATATATATATATATATATATATTGACAGTATCTATCTATCCAGATATCTAGACCATGCATTTTTTTTGAAGCATTTTACCATTAGCAGGATTTGAGCTGCTGACTTAGAAGTCATTTGCTCAAACCTCAAGCTCGTCTATCTATCAGTTGACCTACGCTCATGGGGGCTGGGGCCAAATACATATATTTTTTAATTTAAGTCTACAATAGTACTCCTAATATATTTTAACTTACAATAGTACCCCTAATTTTAGTTTTACACACACATACACACACATATATATATATATATATATATATATATGTATGTGTGTGTGTTCATTTTTATTTAATTGGGCCTGAATAGCTAGAATAAAAGGTTTGATTAGTAAATAAGCTTGAAGATGATAGAGACGGTGATGACTGATGATGGTGCAGAATACATGTAGCAGGGCTCTATTTATACAGTGCATTTTCTGGGTTGCTGCCCCTTTTAAATTTGTAACTTGCATGGCTTTTGGGGTTTTGCTTGGAAGGTGCGTTCATCTTTTATGGTATGCTAAATAGGTGAATATGTGGCCGCCACCATTGCTCTAGCTCTATTTTGAATTCACTATTTAGTTGGCGAATGTATTAAAATATCAAAGTGAAATACATATATACAGCACATGATAAATAGGCCATCACTCACCACTAGTGGATATGGATTAAAATACGAACACACACCATCCATTGAATCAAATGCAGTGCTGCGTTGACTATTATTATAAGTAATTAAATTATACAAAGTACTGCTTTCTTTATTTTATGTGAGAATTTTGCCTTAGTTTAGTTAAAACAGTTTAATAAACTTCATCTGACAGAACCTACATTCAATTACTACTCAAACCTACATTTATGCAACGAGATGATCATGGTTTACTGTTGAGATTAAGTGGAACTAGTAACTTCCATATTCAGTTTTATTGATCCTATTTTATATCATTAAATCAGCATGTATTTCCTTCAGTTTCTGATCCACGTTTAGTCAATTCAGTTTCTGTAACTCATGATATAAATATGAATAGAATCTCAGCAAAGCTCAATAGAGCTGTTATCTCAAATATTCTTTTACTTTGTTTTGGTATCAGAGCAGAGTTTGGCCAATGCCAAAAAAAAAAAGGCCATCGTCCATATGGCTACTCCTCCAAATACTCCAGGTACCAGTGAACCACCTCCCTTATCCAAACTGCAAATTTCAAAAAAAACCTCACTTACTCAATACGATTCAATCAAACATGATAGAGTCAATTATCTCCTATGGGAGACAATGATCATGTATGTTATTAAAGGACACAAGATGGACGGCTATGTCCTTGGCACTAAGCTTTGCCCTCCTGAATTTCTGCCAAGAACTACACCAGGCAGCATAGTGAAAATACCCAATCCAGATTATGAAGAATGGATTTCACATGATCAATTGCTCTTAGGATGGTTGTAAAGCACCATGAATCCAGACATAGCTTCTCAGCTGATGAAGAAATTGACCTTTAAGGAGCTATGGGATGCTGCAATGGAGCTCTCAGGTGCACAGACAAAATCAAGGGTCATCTACTACAAAGGTGAATTGCAAAAAACCAGGAAAGGTGGAATGATGATAGAGTAATATTTGACCACAATGAAGGGGTTTTCTGACAATCTTGCCTTAGCAGGTAGCCCAATACCATTATCTGATCTAATCACCCAAAATTTGAGTGGTCTTGATGCAGAGTACACCCCAATAGTGGTTCAACTCAGTGACAAAGAGTCACCATCCTGGATTGAGTTGCAGACTACTTTACTGACCTTTGAAAGCAAGTTAGAACAACTCAACACCTGTCAAACTAGAGGCATCAATTTGAGCCAAACTACAGCCCACATTGCAATAAATAGGCCTGAAAACAGGTCATCCAACTTCAATTATGGCAAAGGGCAGAATCAAACCCCAAACAACAATAATAGCAGAGGCTTCAGAGGTAGATTTCGAGGAAGAGGGGGAAGAAGTAATAGAAACAAACCTACATGTCAACTTTGCAACAAAATAGGGCACACTGCCTCAATTTGTTGGAACAGATTTGATCAGAATTTCATGGGCAGCACATCAGATCAGTTCAACCAATCAAGAAATCAGTCACCAAATGCATTTATGGCCTCACCTGAAACTCTTGAAGATTCCTCATGGTATGCAGATACTGGAGCAAGTCATCATGTCACAAGTGATTCGAGAAATCTGTATCAGAAATAAGATTATAATAGTAAGAATTCTCTTGTAGTAGGCAATGGAAACGAGCTTGATATTAGTCACATAGGTAACTCAAAGTTACCTACTCAACTGAAGGATTTATTGCTTAATAATGTGTTATATGTACCTAACATCACAAAGAATTTGTTGAGTATATCTCAATTGGTGGCTGATAATATGGTAAATGTTGAGTTTAACTCTTTTGGTTGTGTTAATGGCCAAATTTGGCTAGGGACCAAAGGGAAATTTTTCACCCTCTAAACCTGGCTCCATGCCCGAGGTCATCCACCAGGAGACCATATTACCCGAAGCCGAGCTACGATACCGCCCCACAGGAACAAAGACGGGCTCCAGAAACACCCGGAGTAGAGCCCGGCTCGGTTAGATCGAGCCCGCATCATAGAACCTGAAACCAGGAAATCCCCCCAAAGTCGGGATTACCTCGCAATTTCTCCAGAAGCTCGCCTATACCTCGCTGACATAGTGGGGTGTCCGTAGGAGGCCGCACCTAGCTCCAAAAGGTCAAGGGAGGCTAGACTTAGCTCCTGGTTAGACGAAACTCCTTAATATCGGGGCTAGGACATTGATCGACCTCACTATCTGATGTACCACACCATAATATATACCATATTCAACGACCCCTATGGGAGATCATGCTAGACCTGAAGACACACAGGATCACATCTTAAGACGTTACATACGTACAGAACAAGTAATAGAGTCCAAGTAGGAAACAAATTGATCTCCACCAAGATACCCTCAACTCAGCAATTAACTCAAAGTCAATGACATTTAAATGTAAAATCCCGTCCGATAAGGAGGGAAGGGATGGAGAAAATCAAGGGGAGAATCAATTAGTTTAACCTCTGAAGACAATGTATAAAGGAAGGACTTCGGCCTTCTGAAAGAGGAGACTACTTTTCGACAGGTTTATGACAACAACCCTACTACACCTTAGAGAGATTGAGAGCGATCGATAAATATTTGTAAACGATACACCATTCATAAGAATAAAGAAACATTTTGGTTCTCTTTGTTCATTTCCTTTTGATGGTATTGATAATAGTATTTTCTTTGTCATTTTTAATTAGCACTGACGAGAATATATTCTACCTTGACCACCACCTCCGTGGCAATGGTTTTGAAGGTGTTACTTGAGATTTCTCACCCCGAGTAAAATTTCCGTTAACACTTTCTGGCGCCGTCTGTGGAAACACCCTACACCCAGTTAATCAAGCCAACTATTTGCATATGCATTTTCGTTGTTTTACAGGAACCATGAGGCTCCGCTCTTCCCAAGGACAACATGGAGTTTCGAAACAACCTTCGGCGAGGCCAACGCGAAAGGCCCCAAGGAAGGGGAAGAAGTCTAGGTACAACAACCAAGCTCCGGTCCAAACCACTAATGCGCGGGCTTCTGGCCACCCTATAGTGAGCTAGGCCGCGCTCGACCAACAAGCGGCAGCCTTCGTAGAAACCGTCCGCATCCGCCTGCTCGACGAAGGCATCACAGTCCAACCAATAAACCCGAATAATCAGGGAGAACCGAGCAGGTTTGGAGCTAGGCAGCCTGCCTTCGACCGTCTGGGACCTCCTCTTACAGAGCCAGCTCGAGACAGGACTGGATCCCAACTTTTGATCAGAGATAGGTTGGGACCCATGCCCCCAATTCTGAAAAGACCTTCACAATATCAGCTCGGGGGAGTTAAGTCTGCCGCAGATGCCTTGACCCGGGAGCAACTAGAGGTACCTTGCCCAACGGCATCAAGGAGGAACGCCCGGGCCCAAGAGGAAGAGAATCGTCAAACTTCTCGAGCGGATCCTGTCCATGAAGGGGACCAGATAGAGGTTGCCAGTTCATCAGAGGGACTCGACAGCGAAGAATCCGAGGTCAATTCAAAGAAACCTGAGAACAAGCGACTAAGGGATCAGTTGGCAAAGCTACAGAAGGAGGTCCAGTAGATAAGAAAAGGAAAGAACAAGGAGGATAAAAAGGATCCATTGAGTGAGATGATCGCTCCCTTCACTAGGAGGATCCGGGAAGCGGAACTCCCACCAAAATTTAAAATGCCAGCAGATAAGTTCTCCGGAACGGAAGATCCTCTAAGCCACCTAAAGAGCTTCGTCCAACAGATGGAGGTCCAGAACACTACCATAGCAGATATGTGTAGGATGTTTCCAATGACCCTAACCGACTCCGTGAAAACTTGGTTCATGAAGCTGCCTGCTGGTAGCGTGGATTCTTTCACGAAGTTATCAATAGATTTTTGCTCGCAGTTCCAAGGGGTCAAACCTCGTCTAAAGGATCCCATACATCTCCAATATGTGATTCAAAAATGAAGTGAGACATTTTGATTGTACGTGGAACGTTTTCACAAAGAGGTCATACAAATGGGAGTTTTCACCGAGAAAGAGACTCTCGCCAATTTCAGGAGGAACATGTGGGTGGGAAAGCTTTTCCGTTCCTTCACCAAGAGACCTCCTGAGACTTACCAGGAGGCCTACAATCGGGCTCTTGAGTAGGTCGAGATCGACGAGCAACTCAAAGTCAAGATGGAACACGACTATATAAGAACGGCGAAGCGTTAGAAAAAAGAAGCCCCCAACTCTGAGCCAGCTCAGAGAGCTCAGAATAAACCTCCCAATAGGTCGACCTATCGCTTCCCCGCTCCTCAGCACAGGCAAGAAAAACATCTAGCAAGACGAACCCCTCCTCGGGCTTCACCACCTCCCAGGACCGTAGCCCCCATAATGTGAGGGGAGAAATGGTATGACTACTGCACTCCCTTGAACGCTTCCAGGGAAATGGTCTACCTTGCTATACGAAACAAGGGGCTACTCCAAAATCCTGCTCCCATGAAAGCCCCAGTTGATTGGAGGAACCGGTACAAGTATTGCGACTTCCATGAAGACTTGGGCCATAACACTTCAGAGTGTTATAATTTGCGCAACCAGATTGAAGCCCTGATAAGGGGGGGATGCTTGATTGAATTCTTATAGCAGATCAGAGATAACATTCTGACTGGAAGGGAGGTACAAGCCAAGATCCGTGAGGATGCAGAGAAGAGAAAGGGGGAACAGACTGACTTAATGCAACAAATGCAGGTGATACACACCATCAGCAGATGGCCCACACTGGCTGGCACTTCAAATAACTCCTGAAAAAACCACGCAAGGAAGATTCCCTTTATAGAAGAAAGCCAGGGAGTCTTCAAGGTCAGCCAAAGCCCGATGGAGCCCTCTCAGTCAGCACAGATCGTTTTCACTGAAGCTGATGTCTTCAACACCGTGCAACCTCATAATGATCCCATGGTGATCACAATACAAATTGCCAACTGTCTGGTCCATCGCGTGCTCGTAGATACGGGCAGCAGTGTAGATATCCTCTTCAAGGATACTTTGGAAAAATTAAATCTACAGCAATGGTGTTACAATAGTTGTACAACTCCACTTTATGGGTTCACTGGGGATTCGATCATACCAGTGGGGTCGATGATCCTGCCACTAATCATCAGAACTACCCATCTCCAACAGAATGTTATGACCGATTTTGTTGTGGTTAACACCCCATCGGCCTACAACGCCATCCTAGGGAGACCATTCCTGTCCTTCTTGAAGGGAGTCTTGTCCGTATACCACAATGTCCTAAAGTTCCCATTGGGAACCAAGGTGGAGGAGGTACCCGGAGACCAGCAGGCAGCTAGGAAGTGCTACGCAGTGTCTGCCAATCCTACAGCTTTAGCAAAACAGTGCGTACAGATTGCATTAGTCTAGAAAGACATGGAAACATCCCGGATAATCCAGGAAGAGATGAAGCCCACGGAGCATCCTGAGAATCCAGAGAGCGAACCTATATGCCTTATGAGGAGGAACCGAGGAAGGAGTGGGCCAGCGGGCAGCCTGTAGATAGACTAGAGGAGATACCCCTCACAGATGACGATCCCTCCAAGGTTGTCAAGGTCATGGCCGCCCTCGAGCCAGAAGTGAAAGAAGGTTTAATTAATCTTTTCAGAAAATTCAGCGGCATCTTCGCTTGGAGCTATGATGAAATGCTTGGGATCCCGGTATCATTGGCTGCCCATCGACTAGTGGTAGATCCAACAGTCAAGCCTGTCAAATAGAAGAGGCGTCACTTCAACATTGAGAGGAACGCTACGGTGCAGGAAGAGGTAGATAAATTGATCAAGGCAGGGTTTATCAGACAAGTGCGCTATCTCGAATGGATCGCCAACGTGGTCATGGTTACGAAGGCGAATGGGAAGTGGCATATGTGTGTCGATTACACCGACCTCAACCGGCATGTCCAAAAGACAGTTTTCCTTTACTAAAGATCGACCAGCTGGTTGACTCCACGTCCAAAAATAAACTACTAAGTTTTATGGACGCGTTCTCAGGATACAACAAAATTAAGATGCACCCGGCTGACCAAGATAAACCAGTTTCATTACTAGGTAGGGCTTGTACTTCTATAAGGTGATGCCATTTGGTTTGAAGAATGCAGGGGCTACATATCAGCGGCTGGTTAACAAGCTATTAAAGCCCGAGATAGGAAAGGACGATGGAGGTATACATAGACGACATGATCACAAAATCACCAACCGTAGAAGGACATTGGAAAGACCTTAGCAAGACCTTTCTCATACTGAGAGAAAACCAGATGGTGTTGAACCCCTCCAAATGTGCCTTCGGGGTAACAGTAGGGAAGTTTCTAGGTTTCATGGTTTATGAGAGAGGCCAATCCAGAAAAAATCAAAGCTATCTTGGACCTGGAATCCCCCACATCACTCAAACAGGTACAAATTCTGACTGGACGTGTAGCGGCGCTCAACAGGTTTATCTCTCGCTCCACCGATAAATGTCTCCCTTTCTTCAAAGCCATCAAACAAGGGGAAAACATGAAATGGAGCCAGGACAGCGATCAAGCTTTCCAAGCCTTGAAAGAATACCTAACAAGCCCACCGTTGTTAGTCAAACCAGTTCTCAGAGATGAGCTGCAGATCTATCTGACAGTCTCAGAAACTGCAGTAAGTGAAGCTTTGGCCAAGGAGTGTGGTGACGGGATTCAAAGGCCCATATACTATGTGAGTCATGCTTTGACCAAGTCAGAGAAAATTTATATTCTCCTGGAAAAGCTCGCTTATGCTCTGGTGATCTCGGCAAGGAAGCTCTGTCCCTATTTTTAAGCTCATTCAATAGCAGTTGTGACGGACCAACCTCTCTGCTAATTCTTACAAAGACCTAATGTGTCCAGAAGGCTAGTTTTATGGGCCCTAGAGCTCACTCAGTTCGATTTAAAGTATAAGCCTCAGACCAGGATTAAGGCACAGGCTCTGGCAGACTTCGTGGCAGAATTTTCAGCGCTCCCAGGTCGAGAGAATCCCGCAGCACCAAATGATATCCCTGAAAAGACATCCGAGATTGATAATTGGCCGGAAGGCTGTAAGTCTTGGACCCTTTATACAAATGGAGCATCCGGGCAAGGTGAGGGAGGAGCTAGCATAGTTTTAATAGACCCGGAGGGGACTGAATTCTGTCACTGTTTCAGATTCGAGTTTAAAGCCACAAATAATGAAACAGAGTATGAAGCCCTCCTAGCTGGGATGAAGGCAGCCATCGAACTAGAGGCCGATTACCTACAAATCAGAAGCGACTCATTGCTTGTTGTCAATCAGGTGAGTGGGGTGTACCAGGCAAATGGAGATAATATGGCTGCCTACCTTAAAGCTAGCTAAATTGCTAAAAATAAGTTTAAGGGGTTCAAGATCGATCAGGTGCCTCGACACTAAAACCACAGCTCGGATGTTCTGGCTAAGATAACTGCAAATGGAGGCCAATCCTTACCACGAGGAATTCCCCTCCAAGTAATCTCCCAACCAAGCATAGCCGCAAATAAAGAAATCTGCTCCCTAGATCGTCAGCCTTGCTGGATGGACCCGATCGTTGCCTACCTCCTAGAAGGAGAGCTCCCCGAGGAGCCCGATCAAGCCCGAAGAATTAAAAGACTCTCGGTTTGAAATTGCATGCTGATCCTCCTCCCTTACCCTGATCCTCGTCATTAACCCCCCATTCAGGTAGTTGCACATCTTGGTTATCCTCGCCAACCATCCTTCCATTCAGAGGCTCCTCCTGTTGATCAGTAAGATCTTCCTCCAGGACTTTATTAATCACTGCCATAACCTCAAGCGGGATAGTAGAATCAAGAAGGGCAGCCATAGACCCCGTCTGGCTCCTGTCGACCACCATCTCCATTATAGGGGGTTCCTCATACGGGCTCCTAGCTCCTTCCCCAGCTCCTGGTTGGTCTCCCTCAGATCGAGAGGACAGAACCTTACTTGAAGACTCCCTGGGACCTGAAGCAGTAAAGATAGGAGGAGGAAATGGAGGATCTGCCTGGATCGGCTGTTTTCCAGCTACTACTTGGCTCGAAGGAACCTCCTCGTCATCATTAGGGTGAGACAACTCAGTAGCCTTGATCATTATCTCCTTTCCATCCCAACTGGTAATGGATGACAGATCAAAGGGAAGAGGGAGAGCCTCTGTGATCTGAAAGGAAGCATAGAAGTATCCATCGCTAAAGGAAGTCTCTGCGTCGGCTTGCAGCTTGGTCACCTGAGCAATCAAAGCCTGATTCTCGAGGTCCAACTTCTTAGCCTCAGCTTTCCAAGAATCCCTTTGCCTAGCCCGCAGGGGTAGATTGGAGACGTTCTTGATCATAAGACTGCTTCATCCTTTCATGATCACAACGAAGCTCGGCCTAGCTCGATCTCAGTTTTTCCTTGGTTGGAGGTCATCTCTTCAACTAAGGTCTGATCCTACTTGAGCAGTCCCATGGCTTTCTCGGCTTCGGCTTCAGCCTTAGCAGCCCGATCATGAAGGAGGGTTATCTGGTGGCCCATGGCTACATTAAACTTGAAGGCCTATAAAATACAAAGCCAGGGTTAGAAATTGAACAAGTTGGCAGAAGACATCCACGGGCATTGAGGCCATCCTGGAGATCCCACAGCCCGGACAGAACGTGATGAATTGTTCCAGGACTTCATCCTGCCCCGTCAAGCTCGATTGAGGGCGGGAACGGCTAGGAGGAATCCTCGTGACCCCTTTCAAAGTCCTCCGAAGTTCGGGGGGTTGGAAGTGCAGCGGAATCAGGAGGACGAATCGAGGGAGTAGCAACTTTAGCGACTACAACAGAATAGGTAGAAGCGGTTGGACCAACAGCTTGGGAAGCCTTACCCAGAGCCCGAAAAGCCCGCGACGCAAGGTTGGCCATCTTAGACCCAGCTGAGGAGGTAGATTGAGCAAGAGCCGGTGTGACCCCAGCAAAGGGAAGAGGAGTTCCAGCCTGAGGAGAACGTTGGACGTCGCGGGAAGCTGGGTCAACCACAAAAACTATGAGTAAACAAATCAAAAAAGGAAAACGTCAGAACCAAGCTAACCAACAAGACAAGGCAAGACAATTAAGTGACACTTACGAGGAGTAGCATCTGAGATCCGTAGGTATTGATTCACCCTACGAGGATCGAAGGCTTCAGCGGTGGGGAACTTCAGGTTCAAGTAGTTCCTGGCTAGAATAGCCTTCTATTAACAGAAATTTTACTCAAGGTGAGAAATCTCAGTTAACACCCTCAAGACCACTACCACGTAGGTGGTGGCCAAGATTTATTGTAGGTGTAGCAATGATTTATAAAATGACAAGAAAGCAAGAATATTTTATTGAACGTGCATGGTATACAAATACATAAATTCTTTTATCTTTGCTCTCAACTCTCTCTAGGGAATGGTTGACTGTTTGTCGTATGCCTGTCGAATAGTAGTCTCTTTTTTCATTCTCTTTCTTTTCTATTTATACATAGTTTGTAGGTCAACAGACTGATTCTCCCTTGATTTTCTCAGTCTCCTCCTTATCGGGCGGGATTTCTCGCATTAATGTCATTGACTTTGAATTAACATCCGAATTGAGAGTATCATGGTGGAGATCAGTTTGTTTCCTTTTTGGATTTTGTTACTTGTTCTGCATATAGGTAACATTTTCAGATATGATTCAGTGTATCCCTCGTATCCTTTCAGCATGATCCTTATAGAGGTCGTTGGATATGACATGGTGTGGTGCACCTTGATATCTGAGAAGTTTCATCCACCTTGGAGCCAGATCTGGCTTCCCTTGACCTTTTCGAAGCTAGGTGTGGCCTCGACTGACCTTTTGAAGCTAGGTGTGGCTTCGACTGACCTCGTGGCCTTTTAGGGACATTCTTCTGTGTCAATCGAGGTACATACGAGTCTCTGGAGCATTTGCGAGGTGACCTCGACTTCGGGGAGCTTCTAGTTTTAGTGATGCGGGCTAGATCTGATCGTTCCAGGCTCTATCCTGGATGTTTCTAGAGCCCGTCCTTGTTCCTAGGGTGGTATCGCAGTTCGGCTCTGGATAGAGAGGTCTTCTGGTGAAAGCTTTCGGGTCCGGGCTCTATCTCGGATGTTTCCGGAGCCCGCCCTTGTTCCTGGGGTGGTATCGCAGTTCCTGAGGTGGTATCACAGTTCCTGGGGTGGTATCACAGTTTCAGATTCAGAAGGCAGGGAGTCCCGGTCCCACGATGGTTTGTCACTAAAAGCTGTGGGAACCTCGAACTCATGCCCCCAATGAAAATCGAGCTCCCCTAATCATCCTCCACAAGGATCCATTCTTCCTTCCAGGCGGGGTCCTTCTTCGAAACGCGTGGAATAACAAAGTTGAGCTTGTTCTTGGCCTTAGCATAAAATTGACCTCGGGGAACGCCAGATAGGCTCCCGATTTGGAAAAGGTAGGCCAACTCCTCTGCTCTGGGCTCTCTCGTCACCTTGCTTAGCTGGCATTGTTCCCTCCATAGCATGAGGAATCCAATCAAATGCCTCCAGAAGCCGGGCGTCAACTGGAGGGGAGCAAGGTGGATGGCGTTGAGAGCTCGCTGAAGAGTAGGATGAAGGGGAAACCTAACCCCATTCTCGAGAGCCGCCACATGAATTGGAAGCACACCTTTAGGGGGGTCGAAGAACTCATAACCCTTGGAAGGTACTGAGATAGAGACGTTGTCATGAATGTCGTACTTTGACCTCAAACAATCAATCACATTCTGATCAACGGTGGAATCAGGGACAACCCTGAAGTCACAGGGAGGAAGCCTCTCCAAAGGGGGGCCGGAAGCCGGGACTCGATGCTCCCCCACGGCGTCACCGATAACCTCTTTATCAGAGTCTTCATCGGCTATATCCATAGGATGGTCAGGATGGTTAGAAAACCTGGTCCCAATGGAAACATTCTTGTTCGACCGCCGACATTGTGGATTGGGCGGAGAATCATCGCTGTCTAAGCTCCTCCTTGCCCATTTTCCAGGGACAAGGCTAAAGACCTCTTCACCGTCAACCATGGAATCAACACAATCATGACTGGTTTTCGACATGATGAAGTCGGTGAGGATGAGGAATGAAGAAAAAGATATGCTTGAGAGAGAGTCTATAAGAGAAAGTTTAGCTTGAGAAAATTTGAAATTTGAGAGATATAAGGAAAAAGTTGAGATAAACAAGTATATATAGGCAAGAGGGCAGCAACATGAGCTGTCGAGATCTTCAGTTAAGATCACAAAGAATCTCGGGGACTACCGTAACGCAGCCAGATTAACTTGGAAATAAGTCAGTCAGCTCACACCACGTCACTTGCGCAATTAATGAGAAGATTTCCCCAAGATTCTGATAACGGTAAAGAATCTCGGGGACTGCAGTAACGTAGCCGGATTAACTCAGAAATAAGTCAGTCAGCTCACGCCACGTCACTTGCTCAGTTAATGAGAATATTTCCCCAAGATTCTGATAACGGTAAATAATCTCGGGGACTGCCGTAACGCAGCCGGATTAACTCGGAAATAAGTCAGTCAGTTCACGCCATGTCACTTGCGTTGTTAATGAGAAGATTTACCCAACTACTCTGGTAAGGGTAAAGAAGGAAAGATTTCCCAAATAAAATAAAGAATCTGACCCTAACCCTAAGCTCGACAACCGGTGTTCAAGTCATAGGGGACTTCTGTTAATAGCCAAATTTGGCTAGGGACCAAAGGGAAATTTTCCACCCTCTAAACCTGGCTCCATGCCTGAGGTCCTCCACCAGGAGACCATGTTACCCGAAGCTGAGCTACAATACCGCCCCACAAGAATAAGGACTGGCTCCAGAAACACCCAGAGTAGAGCCCGGCTAGGTCAGATCGAGTTTGCATCACCGAACCTAAAACCAAGAAATCCCCATGAAGTCGGGATTACCTCACAATTTCTCCAGAAGCTCGCCTATACCTCGCTGACATAGTGGGGTGTCCGTAGGAGGCCGCACCTAGCTCCAAAAGGTCAAGGGAGGCTAGACCTAGCTTCTGGCTAGACGAAACTCCTTAATTTTGGGGCTAAGACACTGATCTACCTCACTATCTGATGTACCTCACCATAATATATACCATATTCAACAATCCCTATGGGAGATCATGCTAGACCTGAAGACATACAGGATCACATCTTAAGACGTTACATACGTACAGAAGAAGTAATAGAGTCCAAGTAGGAAACAAATTGATCTCCACCAAGATACCCTCAACTCAGCAATTAACTCAAAGTCAATGGCATTTAAATGTAAAATCCCGTCCGATAAGGAGGGAATGGATGGAGAAAATCAAGGGGAGTGTAAGGACCTCGATTTTATGATTGGCTTATTTCATGACAAACCACCACATTGGGGATGATTGTGTAATGGGTAGCTTAGGTCCGTATTGGCAAGCTTCCAAGCATCTCCATGACTTCAAGAGCAAAAGGTATACTCACTTGACTTTGTCTCTTGAAGAGTTTAGGTGCGCACACACACTTCATGAATGTTTTGTTTATCTTGCATTTGTGTTCTTTATTGTTTGTATAAGTGTGCATCCTTTTCTAAAACACTCACTAACTTACATTAGATATCATATCTTGCATTGTATCTTATTTGATAACATGTTTGACATGTTAATTGTGCTTCATTGTGTGCATCTCACTCACTTCACACTTGCACAACATTCATGTAAGATAGACTTTTCTCTTGAGTGTTAAAAAGGGATTTTTCCCTTTAGCGCGGCCTAGACCGCTCGGCAGGCTCTGCTTGCACCGCGGCGTACGGAGCGGTATTCTCCAGTGCGTCATGCGCGACGTGGACCGCGACCTGTGCACTTGCACGCACACCGGTCCCAACCGCGGTGTTGTCCAGACGGTGCACTACTGTATGTACCGCGGTCTGGACACTTACCTGTGCCGCGGTCTAGCAAACGGTTTTGACGGGATTTTGTTTCCCAAGTTCAAAACGACGTAGTTTTAACTAGGGCTTCATATATATTCTTCCTTTTCTCTTCTTGGCCGACGAAGAGCTCAAAAATTCATTTTTAGAGAGAGGTTAGAGCTCCTAGAGAGAGAAAGCTTCAAGAAAGCATCTTTGACTCTCCAAACCCAAAACCCATCTCCATCTTGCATCATTCAACATCATTTGAGCATGGGTCTTCATTGTTTCATGACTAGGTAAGCAAGAACTTCTTTGAATATCATTTATTGTTCTTCTTACTCTAGATTAGGTATTTATTGCATGATTAAATACCTAGACTCTATTATTGCATATTTATGAGTCTTGTTAACATGATTGGGTTTGCATTTTGATAGCTTAATTGATTAGGTCTTTTTGCCTAAAAGCTAGGTCATAAATATTCATGTGTGATAAATTGATAACTAGGTTGAGAAATTGTGTTTTAATCAACTAGTTAATGTTCATGAATATTGCATGGACTGATTCTTGGACATAGCTAGATGAGAGAGCCTTCTCTATGCGTGTGGGGTTGAGGGATGTCGTGTCGGCCAAAGCAGTGGGAGCAATAAGATTGCAATTTTGTAATAATAATAGTTTTTTTTTATTGAACAATGTTTTTTTATATTCCTGGATTTACACGGAATTTGATTTCCGTTTCTAAGTTGTTAGAACAATGATATTCTGTTTCTTTTAATAATATGTTTGTTATTATTGGAAAGAATGGTCTGAATATTTGTTCAGGAATTAATGAAAACAATTTCTATGTGTTAAGATCGATAATACATACTACACTGCTTAACACCAAAATGTTTAAGGTTGAAAAACCTAAAACTAAACGATATAAGATTTCTCCAGATAATGACACGTATCTTTGGCATCTAAGGCTTGGTCATATCAACCTTGACCAGATAGACAGACTAGTTAAAAGTGGACCTTTAAGTGAGTTAAAGGTTGGCACCTTACCTGTCTGCGAATCCTGTTTAGAAGGTAAGATGACTAAGAGACCTTTTACTGGAAAAGGGCTTAGAGCTATAGAGCCACTAGAACTCATATATACAGACGTCTGCGGACCGATGAATGTTAGAGCTAGGGGCGGCTATGAGTATTATGCCACCTTTATAGATGACTACTCAAGATACAGATATGTCAACCTGATGCAACGAAAGTCGGAAACATTTGAAAAGTTCAAAGAATTCCGAGCAGAAGATGAGAATCAATTAGGTAGGACTATCAAGTCACTACGATCAGATAGTGGAGGTAAGTACCTTGACCAAGAGTTTGAAGACTTCATGGTCGAGCATGGGATAGTTTCCCAACTCACAGCTCCTGGTACACCTCAGCAAAATGGTGTAGCGGAGAGGAGAAATAGAACCTTGATGGAAATGGTGAGATCTATGATTAGTTTCTCATCATTACCAAATTCCTTCTAGGGATACGCGTTACAAACAGCGGCATACATTTTGAATGTAGTGCCATCCAAATCTGTTCCTAAGACTCCCCTAGAGTTGTGGAATGGTCGTAAAGCTAGTTTGTGACATTTCCGCATATGGGGGTGTCCAGCACACGTGCTGAAAAACAGAAGCGGAAAGCTAGACTCCAAGTCTGTGGTCTGCCTATTTGTAGGATACTCCAAGGAGACCAGAGGTGTACACTTATATAGTCCCGAAGATAACAAAGTATTTGTATCGACAAATGCAATGTTTCTTGAGGACAATTATATTAGTGACCATAAACCTCGTTCTAAGATTGTATTGAATGAGTTGGAGCCTGGTGAGACTAGTGATTCATCAACAAAAGTTGTTGATCCACAAACATCTGAGAGTCAGATGGTTCCTGATCAGGATACACTATCACCTAGACGTAGTGGAAGGGTTGTAAGACAACCTGAACGCTATTTAGTTATAGGTGAGGGACAAAGTGTTGTCTTTGCTGGTAGTGTGGATGATCCATTCACATTTAAGAATGCAATGAAAGATCATGATAAAGAGGAATGGCTTAAAGCCATGAATCTCGAGATGGAGTCCATGTACTCTAACTCAGTCTGTGATCTTGTAGACTTACCGGATGGGGTAAAACCCATAGGATGTAAGTGGATCTACAAGAGAAAGATAAGAGTAGACAGGAAGGTAGAGACCTTCAAAGCAAGGCTAGTGGCTAAGGGTTATACCTAGAAAGAAGGGGTTGATTATGAAGAGACCTTATCGCCAGTAGCCATGTTTAAGTCTATTAGGATTCTCTTATCCATTGCTGCCTATTTCGATTATGAAATGTGGCAAATGGACGTCAAGACTGAATTCTTGAATGGCAATCTTGACGAGAGCATCTATATGATGCAACCAGAGGAATTCATGTCTCCAGATCAAGAGCAAAAGGTTTGCAAGTTGCAAAGGTCCATATATGGACTTAAGCAAGCATCTAGATCTTGGAACATCAGGTTTGATGATATGATCAAAACCTATGGCTTTGAGCAGAACGTTGATGAGCCTTGTGTCTATAAGCGCGTCATTGACAAAAAGGTATTTTTCTTAGTCCTATACGTGGACGACATTCTACTCATTGGGAATGATGTGGGAGTGTTATCTGATGTAAAGGGCTGTCTGGCTAGCCAATTCCAAATGAAAGATTTGGGAGAGGCGAGTTATGTTTTAGGAATCCAACTTATAAGGGATCATAAGAACAAACTCATAGCACTGTCTCAGGCATCGTATATCGGCAAGATTCTTGTGCGTTTTTCGATACAGAACTCCAAGAAAGGTAATTTACCTTCTAGGCATGGAGTTCACTTGTCTAAGGAACAGTGTCCTAAGACACCTCAAGAAGTTGAGGTTATGAGACGTGTACCCTATGCATCTGCAGCAGGTAGTCTCATGTATGCTATGTTATGCACGAGACTGGACATCTGCTATGCAGTGGGAGTAGTCAGCAGGTACGAGTCTAACCCGGGATTGGATCATTGGGTTGTTGTCAAGACTATTCTCAACTATCTTCGGAGAACGAGAAACTATATGCTAGTGTATTTCGGACAGAATTTGATCCCGTTAGGATACACAGATTCTGATTTTTAGTCAGACAGGGATTCTAGAAAATCCACGTCTGGATCAGTTTTCACCCTAGGTGGTGGAGCCATTGTGTGGAGAAGTATAAAGCAATCTTGCGTTGCTGACTCCACCATGGAAGCCGAATATGTAGCCGCTTGTGAAGCTGCTAAAGAGGCTGTTTGGCTCCACAAATTCTTGAGTGATCTTGAAGTTGTTCCAGATCTGGATAAGCCCATCACACTTTATTATGATAATAGTGGTGCTGTGGCTAATTCCAAAGAACCAAGAAGCCACAAGAGAGGGAAGCATATATAGAGAAATTATCATCTCATTAGAGAGATAGTGCAGAGAGGAGATGTGATCGTCACCAAGATAGCCTCACAAGAAAATCATGCTGATCCATTTACTAAGACCTTACCGGCTAAAGTGTTTTCAGGTCACCTAGATGGTCTAGGGTTATAAGACATGCCTCACATGCTTTAGTGCAAGTGGGAGATTGTTGGGGTTTATGCCCTAAAGATGTAATTTGTAAATGGATTTATGAAATAAATAAAAGGAAAAGTTCAATTCATTCTTGTTGTGTTGTTTATTTTATAACTTGTGCATATATTAACATCCTAGATTGCCGGATGTAATCTCGAACTGTGTATATGAGTGTCATATACAGATGGATACAGTAAGAGACGTGCAATCTAAAGAGTCCATAGATAACAAATAAAGCTAGGTACTTTATTTGTGGTTAATCTATAGCTGCGGTCCATTTCGTAATGTATGGTGATTCTATCCTGAATCATTCATATGAGATATGGAAATGGAGGCACCTTGTATGATGTGATCATATAGGACTGGGCCATGATCTATATGAATCTCTCACCAAGATCCGTTTACTGATGAGATTCATATATATCAACTAATGATGGCTATATGTTGGTGATCTTAATCCTGAGTGTCTTATCGACTCCTTCAGGTTATATCGTGGTCTTTGATATACCATGGGTAAGGTCAGATGCAGTTCCTGATCAATATACTCTGTATGTTGGGATTGCGGTTTGGCTTGTGGCTAGGAAAGTATGTACACAATAGTGGAATCCACTCTTTCTTGTGAGAAGTAGATGGTAGTTCCCTTAAGGGTTGATTCGGGGCTTGGACAATATGAGCTCTCTCCTAATTCCGTGAGGAAACAGGATTTATTGTCCATTAGAGAATCAACAGTACTTAAAGGATATATGTAATTAGAGGGGTATAACGGATATTATGACCCAGCTTTAATTATGAACTACTGTGGAGGATCACACCATGTGTAATAGCTATATCGATGGACACCGAGTTGTATCGGTCTGTATAAAAGCGTCTACAGTTGAGAGAGTGCAGCTTCGGGTTTTTAGTGGAATAACACCGGAGTTAATAATCAAGGAATATTAATTAAAGAGTTTAATTAATGATTCCAATGATTATTGGAGCTCAAAATACTGTGGGTCCATTAGGTCCCCTTGCTAGCCCGATCGATTTAGGTAACAAGGGTCACGGATAATTAATTGGAAGCCCGATCGATTTAGGTAACAAGGGTCACGGATAATTAATTGGAAAGTCCAATTAATTGTGTTATGAAAGTGTCACATATTTATTCGGGAATTAATTGAATAATGAGATTATTTAATTAATGAATAATGGTGATTAAATAAATTAAATAATAAGATTATTTATCATGTTATTAATCACTAAATGGTGGATGTTTGTTGATATTTGTTTTTTGAATAAATAAGATAATATGATTATTTTATTTTATTAAATTAAATTTTAAAATTTGAATTCAAATAGTTTGAATTCAAATCATATTAAATAAAATAAATATTAATCAATATCTTTGAAGATATTTGATATCTTAAAAGATTTGATTGATTTGTTTTTTGATTAAAATTGATTTTGAATTGAAAAAAAGAAGAAAAAAAAGAAAAAGAGAAAGCACAAGTGTTGTGCGTGAGAAAGAAACAAAAGAGAGAAAAAGGTGTTGTGCAATTGTTGCACTATTGAAAAAAGATATATATATTATTAATATTTTGTTTAAGAACTAGAATTATTCTAGTTATTTTTTTTCTTTTTTGAAGAAATAGTTTCTTCATATTCTCTCCACATCCTCCTAAGTTCCTGATTACGTGACGCGCCCACACGCAGTTACCAGTTCCGGAATATAGCTAGGAAGATCAGTGGTATAGACCAGGAGCATATCGTAAAGTGAAGGAGCCTCCAAACGTTGGTAAGGTTCTATATATGTTAATGGAAATTTTGGTCGGGACGAGAAATCTCAGTTAACACCCTCGAGACCACTACCACGTAGGTGGTGGCCAAGATTGATCGTATGTGTAGCAATGATTTATAAAATTACAAGGAAAAATGATACAATTCATCACCCAACAGAAAGCAAGAATATTTTCTTTATTGAACGTGCATGGTATACAAATACAAATTTCTTTCTTTTTGCTCTCAATTCTTTCTAGGGTATGGTCGAGTGTTTGTCGTATGCCTATCGAATAGTAGTCTCCTCTTTTCTTTTTCTCTCTTTCTATTTATACATAGTTTTGTAGGTTAAATCAACTGATTCTCCCCTTGATTTTCTCAGTCTCTCCCCTCCTTATCGGGCGGGATTTCTCCTTGAAAAATGTCATTGACTTTGAGTTTAATAGCCGAATTGAGAATATCTTGGTGGAGATCAGTTTGTTTCCTCTTTGGACTCTATTACTTGTTCTGCATGTAGGTAACGTTTCCAGATATGATCCTTTATAGAGGTCGTTGAATATGGCATGGTTTGGTGCATCAACTAGTGAGGTCGATCAGTGTTCCGACCTCGATATCTGAGAAGTTTCATCCAGCTAGGAGCCAGATCTGGCTTCCCTTGACCTTTTTGAAGCTAGGTGTGGCTTCCCCTAACCTTTCGAAGCTAGATGCGGCTTCCTAAGAACATTCTCCTGTGTCAGCGAGGTATAGGTGAGTCTCTGGAGCAATTGCGAGGTGACCTCGACTTCGGGGAATTTCTAGTTTTGGTGATGCGGGCTAGATCTGATCGTCCCGGGCTCTATCCCGAAAGTTTCCGGAGCCCGTCCTTGTTCCTGGAGTGGTATTGTAGCTCGGATCTGGATAGAATGGTCTCCTGGTCGAAACTCTCGGTTATGGAGCCAGGTCTGGGAGGTGGAAAATTTTCCTTTGGTCCTTAGCCAATTTTGGCTATTAACAGAAGTCCCCTCTGACTTGAACACCAGACATTGAGCTTGGGGTTGGGGTCAGATTTTTACTTTATTTGGGAAATCTTCCTCTTTTTACCGTTACCGAAATATTGGGGAAATCACCTCATTAGAGTGACGTGATGCGAACCGACTAATTTATCTCCGAATTAATCTGATTGCGTTACGGCAGTCCTCTAGATTTTTTACCGTTACCAGAATCTTGGGGAGATCTCTATCTTAACTGCATAAGTGATGTGGCGTGAGATGATTAGCCTGCTTGTGAGTTAATCTTGTTACGTTACGGTAGTCCCCGAGATTCTTTACCGTTACTAAACGAGGATCTCGATAGCTCGTGCTGTTGCCCTCCTGCCTATATATATATATATATATATCTATTTTTCTCCTCGTCTTCCTCACATCTCTCGAACTAAATTTTTTTGCTAAGAAATATTTTCTCTCATTGCCTTTCCTCCAAGCTTGCCTTTTTCTTCATTCTTCATCCTTATTGGCTTTAACTATGTCGAAAACCAGTCACGATTCAGTTGACTCCATAATTGACGGTGAGGAGGTCGTCAGTCTTACTCTGGGGAAACGGGCTAGGAGGAGTTCTGACAGGCGATGATTCCCCGCCCACCTCGCAACGTCGGCGGTCAAGTAGGAATGTATCCATTGGGACTGGGTTCTCCAACCATCCTGACCATCATTTGGATATCATCGGCGAAGATTCCGATAAAGAAATGGGCGGTGACGCCGCGGGAGAGCATCGGGTCTCGGCTCCTGGTCCCCTTTTGGAGAGGCTCCTTCTTTATGATTTCCGGGTTGTCCCAGATTCCATCGTCGACCCGGTTACGATTGACAGCTTGAGGTCATCCCCGACAGCGTATCCATCTCGGTGCCTCCCAAAAATTACGAGTTCTTCAACCCCCCTAAAGGCGTGCTTTTGATTCACATGGCCGCTCTCAAGAATGGGGTCAGGCTTCCCCTTCATCCGACTCTTCGGCGGGCTCTTAACGCCATTCAGCCCCCTCCCCTATAGTTGACGCGTGGCTTCTGGAGGCATCTGATTAGTTTCCTTGTACTATGGAGGGAACAATGTCAGATGAGTAAGGTGACGAGGGAGCCGGGTGCAGAGGAGCTGGCCTATCTCTTCCAGATTGGGAGCCTATCTGGCGCTCCTCTAGACCAGTTCTATGCCAAGGCCAAGAACAAGCTCAACTTCATCATTCCCGGTGCTTCGAAGAAGGACCCAGCTTGGAAAGAAGAATGGATCCTTGCAAGGGATGACTGGGGGAGCTCGATTTTCATTGGAGGGCATGAATTCGAGGTTCCCACGGCTTTCAATGACAAGCCCTCATGGGACCGGGACTCCCTGCCTTATGAGTCCGAAGCCATCTTGAAGGCTATTCTAGCCCGAAATTATTTGAACCCGAAGTTCCCTACTGCTGAAGCCTTTAATCCTCGTAGGGTGAACAAATATTTGCTGATCTCAGATGCTATTCCTCGTAAGTGTCATTGAGTTGCTTTGCCTTATTACTCAGCTCGGTTCTAACATTTTCCTTTTTAATCTGTTTAGTCACGGTTTTCGTCGTGGAACCGGCAACCCGCCACGTCTCACGCTCTCCTCAAGGTAGAGTTTCTCTTCCCTTCACTGAGGTCGAACCTGCTCTTGCTTCATCTATCTCTCCGGCTGGGTCCATGATGGCCACTCTTGCTTCGCGGGCTTTCCAGGCTTTGGGTAAAGCTCCCCAGGTGGTTGGTACGGCTGCTTCCGTCCCTTCGACTGTGGTCACTAAAGTTGCTACCCCCTCGACTCAACCTCCTGATTCTGCTGCGCTTCCAACAACCAACGCTTCGGAGGTTTCTGGGAAAGGTGTCGCGAGGGTTCCTTCCAGCCGCTCCCGGCCTCAGTCGAGCTCGGCAGGGCGGGATGAAGTCCTGGAGCAATTCATAGCGTCTTGTCTGGGCGGTGGGATCTCTAAGATGGCTTCCATGCTTGTGGACGTCCTTATTACCAAGGGGTCTGCTAATTTAGCTGAGGTAATTGTATTTCCTTCGTGCTACTCTTGTTAATTCGTTCAGTTTCTAACTCGTGTTCTGTATTTTGTAGGCCTTCAAGTTTAATGTTGCGATGGGCCAGCAGGTAGCCCTCCTCCACAACCGGGATGTAAAAGCCGAAGCCGAAGCCGAGAAAGCCAGGGAATTGCTCAAGTAGGCCCAGTCTTTAGTGGAAGAGATGACTTCCAGCCAAGGAAAGGTCGAGGTCGAGATGGCTGAGCTTCGCTGCGATCATGAGAGGATGAAGCAATCTTATGATCAGGAGCGTCTTCAATCTCTCCGGCGGGCTAGACAACGGGATTCCTGGAGATCTGAGGCTAAAAAGTTGAACCTCGAGAATCAGTCTCTGATTACTCAGGTTACCAAGCTGCAAGCTGACGCGGAGACCTCTTTCAGCGACGGATATTTCTATGCTTCCTTTCAAGCTGCGAAAGCTCTTCCTCATCCCTTTGATTTGTCATCTATTGCCGGCTGGGATAGACAGAAGATAATGCTCAAGGCTGCAGAGCTATCTCATCCTGAAGGCGACAAGGTGGTCCCTTCGAGCCAAGCAGGAACTGGGAAACAGCCCGCCCAGATAGATCCTCCATTCCCTCTTCCTACCTTTACTACCTCAGGTCCCGGGGAGTCTTCTAATAAGGTGTTGTCCTCTCGATCCGAGGAGGACCAGTCGGGAGCTGGTGAAAGGGGTTAGGAGCCCGTCTGAGGATCCTCCTTTAACAGAGATGGAGGTCAACAGAAGCCAGATGGGGTCCATGGCTGCCCTTATTGATTCGGCTATCCCACCTGAGGTTATGGACGTGATTAATGATGTTTTGGAGGAAGATCCTGCTGATCAACCGATGGAGCCTCTAAATGGAGGAGCGGTCGGCGAGGATAACCAAGATGGACAGCTATCTGTAGACGGGGTTGATGGCGAAGATTAGCAAGAAGTAGGAGGGCCAGTGGAGGAGAGCCAAGAGAGTCCCAAAGCTTGAAGCAGTTCATCTTGACTTGTTTTTGATTGCCCGGAAAAGGGGGTGGGCACCCCGTTTTGCCCTTATTAGCTTTTTTTTTAATTTTTTTTTAGCCCGAGCTCGGGGGTTGGGCTCCCCATTTGGTAGATGTAGCCTTATCGGGGGATAGGCTCCCCTTGTTCTTAATGAGAAATCGAATCGCTTTTGAGAACTCTTGTTTCATTTCTTGTTTTGAATAGGAACCAGAGTGGCATATGTAGTAACAATTAAGACTCGTGTAGGGGATTATGATGATTTTGATCCTGCACACGAAAGCAAACATTATATATATATATATATTTTATTTGGCGATAGCCCAACCAAGACATCAGGAGGGCTACTTAGCTATTTCCTGGTCTTTGAGATCTGGAGGGCAACTATGCTCTTACACTCAGAGCCTTCTTGGGGGTGGTAGCCTGACCAAGGCATCAGGAGGGCTACTTAGCTATTTCCTAGTCTCGAGATCTGGAGGGCAACTATGCTCTTACACTCAGACCCTTATTGGGGGTGGTAGCCCGACCAAGGCATCAGGAGGGTTATTGAGCTATTTCCTGGTCTTAAGATCTGGAGGGCAACTATGCTCCTACACTCAGACCTTTCTTGGGGGTGGTAGCCCGACCAAGGCATCAGGATGGCTATTGAGCTATTTCCTGGTCTCGAGATCTAGAGGGCAACTATGCTCTTACACTCAGACCCTTCTTGGGGGTGGTAGCCCGACCAAGGCATCAAGAGGGCTACTTAGCTATTTCCTGGTCTCGAGATCTGGAGGGCAACTATGCTCTTACACTCAGACCCTTCTTGGGGGTGGTAGCCCGACCAAGGCATCAGGAGGGCTACTGAGCTATTTCCTGGTCTCGAGATCTGGAGGGCAACTATGCTCTTACACTCAGACCCTTCTTGGGGGTGGTAGCCCGACCAAGCCATCAGGAGGGCTATTGAGCTATTTCCTGGTCTCAAGATCTGGAGGGCAACTATGCTCTTACACTCAGACCCTTCTTGGGGTGGTAGCCCGACCAAGGCATCAGGAGGGCTATTGAGCTATTTCCTGGCCTCAAAGTGTTTATGTTGAGTTTCCCACATAAGGGTATAGTCACTAATGTTTAACATAGTTGGGGACAAAGATGGAAGAGAAAAGGAAAATGACTTTATTGATGATCGAGATGTAGTACATCTTTATTAGGGTTTGTAATGAAAACTAAATGGGGGTAGTCTGCTTGAGAATTCCCTTCAAGGGTTGAATTTCCTCAAATGATCTGCATTTCAAGTGTGGTCGATGGATCGTTTATCCATGTCTTCGAGTTTATAAGCTCCATTGCGAACAACTAGCTTTATCAAATATGGCCCTTCCCAATTGGGACTTAAAACTCCATCCGACCTTTTCCGAGTGTTCAGTGTCACTTTCCTACGTACCAGATCCCCTTCTTTGAATTCCCGGGCTCTGACCTTTCGGTTGAAGTATCTAGCGATCTTGCTCTGGTAGATCGCTACTTTCTCTGCTACCCGGTCTTGTTTTTCTTCTAAGAGGTCTAGATTAGCCCGGAGCTTGACTTCGTTAGTTTTGGGCTCAAAGTGCTATACCCTGAATGAGGTTAATTTATGCTCGATGGGGAGGACTACTTCAACCACGAAGGCCAGGGAGTAAGGTGTCTCCCCGATAGCTGTTCTCTTTGTAGTCCGGTATGCCCAGAGGACTTCTGGCAGTTCTTCGGCCCATTTACCTTTCTTCTGCTGTAGCTTCTTTTTCAGAAGTTTCTTGATAGTCTTATAGGTAGATTCTACCAGCCCGTTAGTTTGGGGATGAGCCAGTGAAGCGAGCCCGAGGTCGATCCCCAATCCCTTGCAGAAATCTTTGAATCGGGCGTTGTCGAATTGCTTCCCTAGGTCAGCTATGATGATGAGAGGGGTCCCAAATCTGCAAACCATGTTAGTCTTGATGAACTTGGTTCTATTCTTTTCTGATATTCGAGAAAGAGGTCCTGCCTCGACCCATCTTGTGAAGTAGTCGATAGACACGATAGCATGTTTAATCTGTCCGGGAGCGGTAAGGAGTGGCCCAATTATGTCGATTCCTCACATGGCAAAGGGGTAAGGTGAACTGAGGGACGACAGTCACTCGGGTGGCTGGTGGTTCAAGTTTGAAGTTCTTTGACAAGGTTCACAAGATTGCACAAAACTCTTTGTGTCTTGGTGGATGGTCTGCCAATAGTACCCCATACGAAGCACCTGATAGGCTAGAGCTTCCCCACCTATGTGCTTCCCACAGTCCCCAGAGTGGACCTCTCTCAATGCCCACTTAGCATCATCAGGATGCAAGCACCTAAGTAAGGGGAGGGATCTGCCCCTCTTGTAGAGGTACCCGTCTACCATACAGTATCGGACTGAGAGTCTCTTAATTCTTCGGGCTTGGTCGGGCCCTTCGGGAAGCTCTCCTTCAAGGAGGTAGGCAACAATTGGGTCCATCCAGCAAGTCAGGCTATCCAGGGAACAAATTTCTCCATTTGTGGCTATGCTTGGTTGAGTGATTACTTGGAGGGGAATTCCCCTGTGGTAGGGACTGGCCTCCTGTTCGCCGCTATTTTAGCCAGAACATCTGCGCGATGGTTTTGGTGTCGAGGCACCTGATCGATCTTGAGTCCCTTAAATTTGCTTTTTAGCAGCTGAGCTAGCTTTAGGTAGGCAGCCATATTATCTCCCTTTGCCTGGTAGACCCCAGTCACCTGGTTTACAACAAGCAATGAATCGCTCTTGATTTGTAGGTAATCGGCCTTTAGTTCAATGGCTACCTACATCCCGGCTAGGAGGGCTTCATATTCCGCTTCGTTATTGGTAGCGTTAAACTCGAATTTGAAACAGTGACAGAATTCAGTCCCCTCCGGATATATTAAAACTATGCCAGCTCCTCCCCCGGCTTGCCCGGATGCTCCACCTGTAAAGAGGGTCCATGGCTTGCAGCCTTCCGGCCAATTGTCGACCTCAGATATCTTCTCAGGGACCTCATTTGATACTGAGGGATCATCTTGATCTGGGATCGCTGAGAATTCTGCCACGAAGTCGGCCAAAGCCTGTGCCTTAATCGTAGTCTGGGGCTTATACTTTAGGTCTAACTGAGTGAGCTCTAGGGCCCATAAGACTAGCCTTCCAGACACGTCTGGTCTTTGCAAGAACTGGCGGAGGGGTTGGTCCGTTACCACTGCTATTGTGTGAGCTTAAAAATAGGGACGGAGTTTCCTCGCTGAGATCACCAGAGCATAAGCGAGCTTTTCCAAGAGAATGTAATTCCTTTCTGATTTGGTCAAAGCATGACTCACATAGTATATGGGTCTTTGAAAACCGTCGCTACAATCCTTAGCCAAAGCCCCGCTTACTGCGGATTACTGATACGGCCAGGTAGATCTGTAACTCATCTCCGAGAACCGGCTTGACTAACAATGGGGGGCTTGTTAGGTATTCTTTCAAAGCTTGAAAAGCCCGTTCGCTCTCCTGGCTCCACTTCATGTTTTTCCCTTGTTTGATGGCCTTGAAGAAAGGGAGACATTTATCGGTAGAGAGAGAAATAAACCTGTTAAGTGCCGCCACCCGTCTAGTCAGAATCTGTACTTGCTTGAGCGAGGTTAGGGATTCCAAGTCCAAGATAGCTTTGTTTTTTCTGGGTTGGCTTCTATACCTCTCTCATGAACCATGAAGCCCAGAAACTGCCCCGCCGTTACCCCAGAGGCACATTTGGAGGGGTTCAAACGCATCTGGTTTTCCCTTAGTATGAGGAAGGTTTTGCGAAGGTCTTCCTGATGTCCTTTTGCGGTTGGATGAGATAGCTCTCGTGGCTTCCGGGTAAAAGCATCCGCGGCAGTCTTAACTCGCCTAGGTTGATATTATGAAGGTCTTTTTGGAACTGGGGGCATAGGTCCTAGCCTATCCCGGATCGAACGTTGGGGCCCTTACCTATCTCGAGCCGGCTCTGGAAAAAGAGGTCCTAAGGCGATCGAAAGCAGGTGGCCTAGCTCCGAGCCTGCTCATTCAGGTTGGTTGGCTGGATTGTGATGCCTTCAACGAGCAGGCGGGCGTGGATGGATTCTACGAAGGCCGCCGCTTGTTAGTAGAGCGCGGCCTGGCTCACTATAGGGTGGCCAGTAGCTCGCGCATTAGTTGTTTGGACCGGAGCCTGACTACTATATCCAGACTTTCTCCCCTTTCTTGGGGCCTTTCGTGTTAGCCTCGCCGGAGGTTGCTCCGAAACTCTATGTTGGCCTTGGGAGGAGCGGAGCCTCATAGTCCCTGTAAAACAACGAACATGTAAATGCAAATAATTGGTTAATTGAGTGTAAGGTTGTTTCCCAAAGACGGTGCCAGAAAGTGTTAACGGAAATTTTGGTCGGGACGAGAAATCTCAGTTAACACCCTCGAGACCACTACCAAGTAGGTGGTGCCCAAGATTGATCGTATGTGTAGCAATGATTTATAAAATGACAAGGAAAAATGATACAATTCGTCACCCAACAGAAAGCAAGAATATTTTCTTTATTGAACGTGCATGGTATACAAATACAAATTTCTTTCTTTTTGCTCTCAATTCTTTCTAGGGTATGGTCGAGTGTTTGTCGTATGCCTATCGAATAGTAGTCTCCTCTTTTCTTTTTCTCTCTTTCTATTTATACATAGTTTTGTAGGTTAAATCAACTGATTCTCCCCTTGATTTTCTCAGTCTCTCCCCTCCTTATCGGGCGGGATTTCTCCTTGAAAAATGTCATTGACTTTGAGTTTAATAGCCGAATTGAGAATATCTTGGTGGAGATCAGTTTGTTTCCTCTTTGGACTCTATTACTTGTTCTGCATGTAGGTAACGTTTCCAGATATGATCCTTTATAGAGGTCGTTGAATATGGCATGGTTTGGTGCATCAACTAGTTAGGTCGATCAGTGTTCCGACCTCGATATCTGAGAAGTTTCATCCAGCTAGGAGCCAGATCTGGCTTCCCTTGACCTTTTTGAAGCTAGGTGTGGCTTCCCCTGACCTTTCGAAGCTAGATGCAGGCTTCCTAAGAACATTCTCATGTGTCAGCGAGGTATAGGTGAGTCTCTGGAGCAATTGCGAGGTGACCTCGACTTCGGGGAATTTCTAGTTTTGGTGATGCGGGCTAGATCTGATCGTCCCGGGCTCTATCCCGGATGTGTCCGGAGCCCGTCCTTGTTCCTGGGGTGGTATCGTAGCTCGGCTCTGGATAGAATGGTCTCCTGGTGGAAACTCTCGGGTATGGAGCTAGGTCTGGGAGGTGGAAAATTTTCCTTTGGTCCTTAGCTAATTTTGGCTATTAACAATATATTTTTATATTGATTACAATTTCCTGAGTTTACATATTGTATGTATTATTAGTTCCAGAAAATTAATTACGGTCTCAAGTTCACTGGTTCCAGATCATTTATGATTTGTATTAAAAATTCAAAAACATATTTCCGCTACGTTACCAGTGAACGGGGTTCCAAAGTTAACTCTCTTAACACAAGCTAAAATACCATTAAAATTCTGGTGGGAAGCATTTGAGAGTGATGTTTTCTTGATAAATAGATTACCAACCCCTATTCTTCAAAACATTTCACCAATGCAAAAATTATTTAACAAAGTTCCAGATTATTCCTTCCTAAAGGTTTTTGGTTGTAGTTGTTTCCCATGTTTTAGATCATATCAAACTCACAAATTCCAATTTCATTCAACAAAGTGTGTATTTCTTGGTTGTAGTGAATCTTTCAAGGGATATAGATGTCTCAGTTCCACAGGAAAATATATCTCTCTAGACATGTAGTATTCAATGAAAAATAATTTCCCTTCAATTTTGGGATCCTAAATACCAAAACAACATCTAGTTTTGTCATTAATCCTTCACCATCATCATGGCATTCACTCCCAAATATTTCTTATCACACTACAGATTCTGCTCATACGGACCATCATCAAATTTCCTCAATAGCATCATCAAGTTCTCAAGGCTCAACTTTTATCTCACTATGAGAAATTTCCACTGCAGATTCATCAAATTCAGAGTCTATGCAGCCCTCAATTCAAGCAGAAAATGATGAGCAACAAGTTAAACCTGACACAGAAATTGGAGCTACAAATGCTCAGCAAACAGGTACCGACGCTCAACAAATCAGACACTCTATGATGACTATAGGGCAAAGTGGAATTTCCAAGCCAAAATTGCCTTACACAGGAATTGTTGAGACCATTGAAAGTCTGAATTCTACATAACCTATGACTGTTTCAGCAGCTCTCAGCAATAGTTGTTAATAGCCAAATTTGGCTAGGGACCAAAGGGAAATTTTCCACCCTCCTAGTCCGACCCCAGGCCCGAGGTTATCAACTGAGGGGACCACGTTTCCCAAGGTCAAGCTGCGGTACCACCCCTCAGAAATAAAGAAGAGCTCCCAAAACACCCGGGATAGAACCCGGCACGATCAGATCGAGCCGGCACCACCAAACCAGGAACCGGAAAGCTCCCCGAGGTCGAGACTACCTCGTAACCTCTCCAGAAGCTCACCAAAACCTTGCTGTCATAGAGGAGTATCCGTTGGGGGCTGTATCAAGCTCCAAGAGATTAAGGGAAGTCAGGCCGAGCTCTTGGCTAGACTAAGCTCCTGAATACCGGAGCCAAGACACTGATCTACCTCGCTATCTGATCTACCTAGCCATACGAGACAGTACATACCATATTCAACGACTTCTATGAGGGATCACTCTGTGAATATACAAAGATACACTGGATCATATTTAGAAACATTACGCACATGCAGAGTAAATAATGGAGTCCAAAGAGGAAACAAAATGATCTCAACCAAGATATTCTCAACTCAGCTATTAACGCAAAGTCAATGAAATTTAAATGAGAGATCTCGTCCGATAATGAGGGAATGGACTGAGAAAATCAAGGGGAGAATCAGTTGGTTTAACCTACCAATACTATGTATAAATAGGAAAAAGAGAGAAAGAGAAAGGGACTACTTTTCGACAGATATACGACAACAACCCTACTACACCCTAGAGAAATTGAGGGCGTTAGAGAGACATTTGTACATGATATATCACTAATAATAACAAGATTTCCATTCTTTTCTTTTTGGTATTAATACTAATATTCCTTATCATTTGAGCAAACACTGTTTAGAATTCATTCGACCTTGGCCACCACCTCCGTGGTACTGGTCTTGAGGGTGTTAATTGAGATTTCTCATTCCGAGCAAATTTTCCATTAACACTTTCTGGCGCAGTCTATGGGAACACCCACACCCAGTTAATCAAATCAACCGTTTACATTTTCATTGTTTTACAGGAACCATGAGGCTCTGCTGCTCCCACGGACAGCACAGAGCTTCTGAAAAACCTTCGGTGATGACAACGCGAAAGGTCCTAAAGAGGGGGAAGAAGTCTGGACATGGCAGTCAAGCTCCGGTCCAGACGACTAATGCGCGGGCTTCTGGCCACCCTATGATAAGCCAGGCCGCGCTCGACCAACAAGCGGCAACCTTAGTGGAAATCGTCTGCATCCGCCTGCTCGCTGAAGGCATCAAAGTCCAACAAACAAACCAGAATGATCAGGGAGAACCGAGCAGGCCCGGGACCAGGTAGCCTGCTTTCGATCGCCTGGGACCTCTTTTTCTAGAGCCAGCTCTCGACAGGACTTGGCCCCAACCTTCGATTCGGGATAGGATAGGACACATGCCCCCAGTTCCGAGAAGACCATCATAATATCAGCCTAGGCGAGTTAAGTTTACAGCAGATGCTTTAACTTGGGAGCAACGAGAGGCACCTCGCCTGACGGTATCAAGAAGGGAAACTCGGGCCCAAGAGGAAGAAAGTCGACAAACCTCCCGAGTTGATCCCACCCATGAAGAGGATCGGATAGAGGTCGCCAATTTATTGGAGGGATCCAACAGCGAAGAATCCAAGATCAATTCAAAGAAACTTGGGAACAAGCGACTGAGGGATTAGCGGGTAAAGCTACAGAAAGAGGTCCAGCAGATAAGAAAGGGAAAGAACAAGGAGGATAAGAAGGATCCATTAAGCGAGATGAACGCTCCCTCCACCAGGAGGATCCGAGAAGCGGAGCTCCAGCTAAAATTTAAAATGCCAACAGATAAGTTCTCTGGAACGGAATACCCTTTAAGTCACCTGGAGAGCTTCATCTAACAGATGGAGGTCCAGAATACCACCCGAGCAGCTATGTGTAGGATGTTCCCAACGACCCTAACCGACTACGAGAAGACTTGGTTCAGGAAACTGTCTGCTAGTTACGTAAATTCTTTCACAAAGTTATCGACAGACTTCTGCTCGCAGTACCAAAGAGTCAAACCTCGTCATAAAGATCCCATACACCTCTAATATGTGATTCAGGAGCGAGGTGAAACACTTTGATCATACGTGGAGCATTTTCACAAAGAAGTCATACAAATGGGAGTCTTCGCCGAAAAAGAGACTCTCGCCAATTTCAAGCGGAACCTGTAGGCAGGAAAGCTTTTCCGTTCCTTTGCCAAGAGACCTCTAGAGACTTACCAGGATCGGGCTCTTGAGCAGATCAAGATTGACGAACATCTAAAGTTAAGTTGGAACACAACGATATGAGAACGACAAAGCGCCAGAGAAAAGAAGCTCTTAAATCCGAGCCTGCTCAGAAAAATCGGAACAAACCTCCCAATAGATCGACATACCGTTTCCCCGCTGTTCAGCTCAGGCAAGAAAGATATCTTGCAAGATGAACCCCTCCACGAGCTTCACCTCCTCCAAGGACCGTAGCCCTTATAATGCGAAATGAGAAAGGGTATGATTATTACACTCCCCTGAACGCCTCCCGGGAAACAGTCTACCTTGCTATACGGGACAAGGGGCTACTCCAAAAGCTCGCACCAAGGAAAGCCCCCGTCGACAGGAGGAACCGGTACAAGTACTACGACTTCCATGAGGATGTGGGCACAACACGTCAGAGTGTTATAATTTGCGCAACCAGGTCGAAGCCCTAATAAGAGGAGGATGTTTGATTGAGTTCTTGCAGCAGGTCAGAGACAATATTCAGACTGGAAGAGAGGTACAAGTCGAGATCCGCAAACATGGGGAGAAGAGAAAGGGGGAACAAACTGATTTAATACAACAGATACAGGTGATACACACCATCAACGCAGGTCCCACATTGGCTGGTACCTCAAATAATTCTAGGAAAAACCATGCAAGGAAGATTCCCTGTGTAGAAGAAGGTCGGGGTATCTTCTAGGTCAGCCAAAGCCTGGCGGAGCCCTCTCAGTCAGCATAGATCGTTTTCACTAAAGCAGATGTCTTCAACACTATGCAACCTCATGATGATCCCATGGTGATCACGATACAAATTGCAAACTGCATGGTCCATCACGTGCTCATAGATGCGGGCAGCAGTGTAGATATCCTCTTCAAAGAAACCTTAGAAAAACTGTACCTGAAGCAATGGTGTTACAACAGCTGTACAACTCCGCTTTATGGATTTACTAGGGATTCGATCATACCGGTAGGGATCGAAGATCCTCCTAGTGATCGTCGAAACCTCACCTCTCCAACAGAATGTTATGATGGGCTTTGTTGTGGTTGACACCCCATCGGCCTACAACGCCATCTTGGGGATACCATTCTTGTCCTCTTTGAAGGGAGTCTTATCTATATACCACAATGTCCTGAAGTTCCTAGTAGGAACCAAGGTGGGAGAGGTACGTGGAGACCAGCAAGAAGCTAGGAAGCGTTATGCCGTGTCAACCAATCCTGCGGCTTTAGCAAAACAGTTCGTATAGGTTTCAACGATCCGGAACATGGAGGTATCCTAGACAGTCAAGGAAGATATGGATCCCGCGAAGCATCCAGAGAGCGAACCTATTATGCCTTATGAGGAAGAACAGAGCAAGGAATGGGCCAGCGGGCAACCTGTAGATAGACTAGCGGAGGTACCCATCAGAAATGACGATCCCTCCAAAGTCGTCAAGGTCGGGGCTACCCTCAAACCAGAAGTGAAAGAAGGCTTGATTGGGCTTCTCAGAGAATTCAATGACATCTTCGCTTGGAGCCACGCCGAGATGCCCGGGATCCCAGTATCCTTGGCTGCCCATCGATTAGCGGTAGATCCAACAGTCAAGCACGTCAAACAGAATAGGCATCACTTTAACGCTAAGAGGAACACTGCGGTGCAGGAAGAAGTAGACAAATTGATCAAGGCAAGGTTTATCAGATAAGTGCGCTACCCCGAGTGGAGATCCAATATGGTCATGGTTACGAAGGCGAATGGGAAATGGCGTATGTGTGTCGATTACATCGACCTCAATCGGGCATGTCCAAAAGACAGGTTTCCTTTACCAAAGATCGATCTGCTGGTTGACTCCACGTCCGGAAATAATCTTCTTAGTTTCATGGACGCATTCTCAGGGTATAACTAGATTAAGATGCACCTAGCAGACCAAGATAAGACTAGCTTCATTACTGGGCAAAGCTTGTACTGCTACAAGGTAATGTTGTTTGGCTTGAAGAATGCGGGGGCTACATACCAGCGGCTGGTTAACAAGCTGTTCAAGCCCGAGATCGGAAGAACGATAGAGGTATACATCGATGATATGATCACAAAATCACCAACCGCAGAAGGACATCGGGAAGACCTTCGCTAAGACCTTTCTTATCCTAAGAGAAAACCAAATGCGGTTGAACCCCTCCAAGTGCACTTTCAGGGTAACAGCGGGGAAGTTTCTAGGTTTCATGGTTCATGAGAGAGGCATAGAGGCCAACCCAGAAAAAATCAAAGCTATATTGGACATGGAATCCCCCACATCACTCAAACAGGTGCAAATTTTGACTGGATGTGTAGTATCGCTCAACATGTTCATCTCTCGCTCCACTGATAAGTGCCTCCCATTATTCAAAGCCATCAAGCAAGGGAGAAACATGAAATAGAGCCTAGAGAGCGAGCAAGCTTTTCAAGCCTTGAAGAAATACCTAACAAGCCCACCGTTGTTAGTCAAGCCGGATCCTGGAGAGGAGCTGCAAATCTACCTGGCCGTCTTAGAAACTGTAGTAAGCGGAGCTTTTGCCAAGGAGTGTGGTGACGGGATTTAAAGGCCTATATACTACGTGAGTCATGCTTTAACCAAGTCAGAGAAAAATTATATTCTCCTGGAAAAGCTCGCTTCTGCTCAGGTGACTTCGGCGAGAAAGCTCTGTTCCTATTTTCAAGCTAATTCAATAGCAGTGGTGATAGACCAACCTCTCCGTCAATTCTTACAAAGACCGGATGTGTTTGAAAGGCTAGTCTTATGGGCCCTAGAGCTCACTCCGTTCGACTTAAAATATAAGCCCAGGACCACGATTAAAGCGCAGGCTTTGGTAGACTTCGTTGCAGAGTTTTCAGTGCTCCCAAGCCAAGTGAATCCCGCAGCACCGAATGAGATCCCTGAGAAGACTTCCGAGATCGATAATTGGCCAAAAGGCTGCAAGTCCTGGACCCTCTATACAGATGGAGCATATGGGTAAGCTGGGGGAGGAGCTGGCGTAGTTTTAATAGACCCGGAGGGGACTGAATTCTGTCACTGCTTTAGATTCGAGTTTAAAGCCACAAATAATGAAGCGGAATATGTAGCTCTACTAGCCGGGATGAAGGCAGCAATCAAACTGGAGGCCGACTACCTGCAAATCAAGAGCGACTCATTACTTGTAGTCAATCAGGTGTCTAGGGGTATACCAGGCAAATTGAGATAACATGGTCGCTTACCTAAAGCTATCTCAGTCGCTTAAAAATAAATTTAAGGGATTGAAGATCGATCAGGTGCCTCGACACCAAAACCATTGCGCTGATGTTCTAGCTAAAATAGCCGCAAATTGAGGCCAATCCTTACCACGGGGAGTTCCCCTCCAAGTGATCTCCCAACCAAGCATATCACAAGTAAGGAAATCTAGTCCCTGGATCGTCAGCCTTGCTGGATGGACCTGATCATTGCCTACCTCCAAAGGGGAAAGCTTCCCGAGGAGCCTGATCAAGCCCGAAGAATTAAAAGGCTCTCTGTCTGATATTGCCTTGTAGACGGGTACCTATATAGGAGGGGTAGATCCCTCCCCTTACTTTGGTGTTTACATCCTGATGATGCTAAATGGGCATTAAGAGAGGTTCATTCTGGGGACTGCGGGAACCACATCAGTGAAGAAGCTTTAGCGTATCAAGTGCTTCGTATGGGGTACTACTGGCCGACCATCCACCAAGACGTAAGAAGCTTTATACGATCTTGCGAGCCATGTCAAAGGACTTCGAATTTGAACCACTTACAACCAGAGCGACTGTCATCTCTTAGTTCACCCTACCCCTTTGCCATGTGGGGGATCGACCTAATTGGACCGCTTCCCATCGCTCCCGGACAAGTTAAATATGTTATCATGGCTATCGATTATTTCACAAGATAGGTAGAGGAAGGGCCTCTTTCTCGAATATCAAAAAAGAATATGACCAAGTTCATCAAAACCAACATAGTCTGTAGATTCGGGACCCCTCTAATCATTGTAGCCGACCTGGGCAAGCAGTTCGACAACACCCGATTCAAAGACTTTTGCAAAGGTTTGGGAATCGACCTTAGGCTCGCTTCAGTAGCCCATCCTCCGACCAACGGGCTGGTGGAGTCCACCAACAAGACTATTAAGAAGCTTCTGAAGAAGAAACTACAGTAGAAAAAAGGTAAATGGCCGAAGAGCTGTCTGAGGTCCTCAGGGCATACCGGACTACAAAGAGGATAGCTACCGGGGAGACACCTTACTCCCTGGCTTTCGGGGTTGAAGCGGTCCTCCCCATTGAGCATAAATTGACCTCATTCAGGGTGCAGCACTTTGAACCTGAAAGCAACGAAGTCAAACTCTGAGCTAACCTAGATCTCCTAGAAGAGAAATAAGACCAGTAGCTGAGAAAGTGGCAATCTACCAGAGCAGGGTCGCTATATATTTCAACCGAAAGGTCAGAGCCCGGAATTTCAAAGAAGGGGATCTGGTGCTTAGGAAAGTGACCTTGATTACTCAGAAAAGGTCAGATGGAGTCCTAGGCCCCAATTGGGAAATGCCATACTTGACAAAGGTAGTTGCTCGTAATGGAGCCTACAAACTCGAAGACATGGATGGACGACCCATCAACCACACCTGGAACGCAGATCACTTGAGGAAGTTCTACCCCTAAGCAGAGAGATTTCAAGCAGATTACCCCCATTTAGGTTTTAATAAAATCCCTAATAACGATATACTACATCTAGATCATCAATAAAGTCTGCGTTTTTTTCTTTATCTCCGATTATGTTCAACATTAGTATCCACATATTTGACTAGAAAGCTCGACATAGTCACCTCAAGACCATGGATGAGCCAGGGAAACCCCCTCGCTGCCCCTGATGCCTAGGCCAGGCACCACCCCCCGCAAAGAAGGGTCTAAGCATAAGACCATAGTTGCCAGCAGGATCTCAAGACCAGGGACTAGCCGGGGAAGCCCCTTCGCTACTCCTGATGCCTTGGTCGGGAAACCACCCCTAAGAAAGGTCTGAGTGTAAGAGCGTAGCTGCCATCCAGATCTCGATACAGAGAAATAGCTAGATAGCCCTCATATCGCCTTGGTCGGGCTACCACCCCCAAGAAGGGTCTGAGTGTAAGAGCATAGTTGCATCTAGATCTCGAGACCGGGAAATAGCTAGATAGCCTTCCTGATGCCTTGGTCGAGCTACCACCCCCAAGAAGGGTTTGAGTGTAAGAGCATAGTTGCCATCCAGGACTCGAGACCAGGAAATAGCTAAACAGCTCCATGATGCCTCGATAAGGCTACCTTTCCTAAAATGGATTTAAATATAAATATTTGTTTCGTTTGCAGGACCAAGATCATCTTGGTAAAAGTTCCCTACGAAGCCTGATTAAAGCATGAACAAATTATCATCTGTTAATAGCCAAAATTGGCTAAGGACCAAAGGAAAATTTTCCACCTCCCAGACCTGGTTCCATACCCAAGAGTTTCCACAAGAGACCATTCTATCCAGAGCCGAACTACGATACCACCCCAGGAACAAGGACGGGCTCTAAAAACATCAGGGATAGAGCCCGGAACGATCAAATCTAGCCAGCATCACCAAAACTAGAAGCTCCCCAAAGTCGAGGTCACCTCGTAAATGCTCCAGAGACTCGCCTATACCTCGCTGACACAGAAGAATGTCGCTAGAAGGCCGCACCTAACTTCGAAAGGTTAGGGGAATCCACACCTAGCTTCGAAAGGTCAGGGGAAGCCACACTTAGCTTCAAAAAGGTCAAGGGAAGCCAGATCTGGCTCTAAGCCGGATGAAACTTCTCAGATATCGAGGTCGGAACACTGATCAACCTCGCTAGTTGAAGCATCACACCATGCCATATTCAACGACCTCTATAAAGGATCATGCTGAAAAGATACGAAGATACACTGGATCATATCTGGAAACATTACCTATATGCAGAACAAGTAATAGAATCCAAAGAGGAAACAAACTAATCTCCACCACGATATTCTCAATTCGGCTGTTAACTCAAAGTCAATGACATTGAAGCGAGAAATCCCGCCCGATAAGGAGGGGAGAGACTGAGAAAATCAAGGGGAGAATCAGTTTGTTTAACCTATAAAAATATGTATAAATAGAAAGAAAGAAAATGAAAAAGAGGAGATTACTATTCGACAGGCATACGACAAACACTCAACCATACCCTAGAGAAAGTTGAGAGCAAAAATAAAGAAATTTGTATACCATGCACATTCAATAAAAAGATTCTTGCTTTCTTTTGGGAGAATTGTATCCTTCAATTCCTTGTCATTTTCTAAATCATCGCTAGACATACGATCAATCTTGGCCACCACCTACGTGGTAGTGGTCTCGAGGGTGTTAACTGAGATTTCTCGTCCCGAGCAAAATTTCCGTTAACACTTTCTGGCGCCGTCTGTGGGAAAAAAAACCTTACACCCTATTAACCAGTTATTTGCATTTACATTTTCGTTGTTTTACAGGAAATATGAGGCTCCGTTCCTCCCAAGGCCAACATAGAATCTCGGAGCAACCTCCGGCGAGGCTAACACGAAAGACCCCGAGAAAGGGGAGAAAGTCTGGATATAGTAGTCAAGCTCCGGTCCAAACAACCAATGCGCGGGCTACTTGCCACCCTATAGTGAGCCAGGCCGCGCTCGACCAACAAGCGGCGGCCTTCGTAGAATCCATCCGCGCCCGCCTGCTCGCTGAAGGCATCACAATCCAGCCAACTAACCTGAATGATCAGGGAGAGCCGAGCAGGCTAGGAGCTAGGCCATATGCTTTCGATCGCCTAGGACCTCCTCTTCCAGAGCCAGCCCGAGATAGATCAGGGCCCCAACGTTCGATCTGGGATAGGCTGGGACCCATGCCCCCAGTTCCGAAAATACTTTCATAATATCAACCCAGGCGAGTTAAGTCTGCCGCAGATGCTTTTACCCGGAAGCCACGAGGGCTATCTCATCCAACTACATCTAGGAGAACTGCCCGGGCCCTAGAGGAGGAAAGTGGACAAACTCCCCGAGTGGATCTTATCTAGGAGGAGGACCGTATAGAAATTGCCAGTTCATCGGAAAGATTCGACAGTGAGGAATCTGAGGTTAACTTCAAGAGACTTGGGAACAAGCGACTGAGGGATCAGCTGGTAAAATTACAAAAAGAGGTCCATCAGATAAGGAAGGGAAAGAATAAGGAGGACAATAAGGATCCCCTGAGCGAGATGAACGATCCCTTCACTAGGAGGATCTGGGAAGCAGAGCTCCCCCCAAAATTCAAAATGCCAGCAGATAAGTTTTCTGGAATGGAAGATCCTCTAAGCCACCTAGAGAGCTTCGTTCAACAGATGGAGGTCCAGAACACTACCAGAGCAGCTATGTGCAGAATGTTTCCAACGACCCTAACCGACTATGCGAAAACCTGGTTCAGGAAACTGCCCATTGGCCGTGTGGATTCTTTCACAAAATTATCGACAGATTTTTGCTCACAATTCCAAGCAGTCAAACCTCGTCTGAAAGATCCCATACACCTCCAATATGTGATCCAGGAATGGAGTGGAACTCTTCGGTCGTACGTGGAACGATTTCACAAGGAGGTCATACAAATGGGATTTTTCACCGAAAAAGAAACCCTAGCTAACTTCAGGCAGAACCTATGGGCAGGAAAGCTTTTCCGTTCCTTCGCCAAGAGACCTCCCGAAACTTACCCGGAGGCCTACGACCAGGCTCTTGAGCAGGTCGAGATCGACGAACAACTCAAGGTCAAGATGGAACACGACGACATGAGAACGGCAAAGCGTCTGAAGAAAGAAGCCCCCAAATTTGAGCCAGTGCAGAAAACTCAGAATAGACCTCCCAACACCCCTTTGAATGCTTCCAGGGAAATAGTCTACCTTGCCATACGAGATAAAGGGTTGCTCCAAAAGCCCGCTCCCATGAAGGCCCCAGCTGACAGGAGAAACTGGTACAATTACTGCGACTTCCACGAAGAGGTGGGCCACAACACCTCAGAGTGCTATAATTTGCGCAACCAGATTGAGGCCCTGATAAAGGGAGGATGCCTGAGTGAGTTCTTTACAACAGGTCAGAGATAACATTTGGACTGGAAGGGAGGTACAACCTGAAATCCGTGAAGACACAGAAAAGAGGAAAGGGGAACAGGCTGACTTAATGCAACAGATCCAGGTGATACACACTATCAGCGGAGGTCCTACATTGGCTAGCGTTTCCAATAACTCCCAGAAAAACCACTGCAAGAAAGGTTCCCAGCATCGGAGAAAGCCAGGGGATTTTCGAAGTCAGCCAGAGCCTGACAGAGCCCTCCCAGTCAGCGGAGATCGTATTCACCGAAGTAGATGTCTTCAACACTGTGCAACCTCATGATGATCCTATGGTAATCACGATACAGATCGCCAACTGTCTGGTCCATCGCGTGCTTGTGGATACATGTAGCAGTGTAGATATCCTCTTCAAGGATACCCTGGAAAAATTGAACCTGAAGCAACGTTGTTACAACAGCTGTACCACTCCGCTTTACGGTTTCACTGGAGATTCGATTATACCAGTGGGGTCGATGATCCTCCCAGTAATCATCGGAATCACCCCTCTCCAACAGAATGTTATGACTGACTTTGTTGTGGTGGACACCCCATCGGCCTACAACGCCATCCTATGGAGACCTTTCCTGTCCTCCTTGAAGGGAGTCTTGTCCATATACCACAATGTCCTAAAATTCCCGGTTGGAACCAAAGTAGGAGAGGTACGCGGGGACCGGCAAGCTGTAGGGAAAAATTGCTTAAAACCGCAACGGAAGGCGAAAAAATAATTTACGTATAGTTTAAAATTTTTCTAAAGATTTGAACCTTAACCCTTTAATTAATTATACTCAAATATACGGTTAGAGTTAAATACCTCTTGTCGCGTGATCCGATTGACTTACGTCGATGGTAATCCGCAGGATCTTCAATCCTAGCACGTACGTGAATCACCTAGGAGCGTGGTCTCCCTTTTTCTTTGAATTGCTTACCTTAGAATGGATGTATGGAATTTCTGATCTTGATCTTCAATAGTAAAACACCAAGAGACTAAAAAAATTGTTCCGGTCACTTTTGAATTCACAATCAATATGATTGAAACTCGCGTAACCCTAAATCGAAAGTGTGCACAAAACCTTTTGATGTTAAAGGCTTGTAAGTGCACTATCGAATGAGGACTTATTTTCTTTTTCTTTCTTGGCCGAAAATCTATGTTTATAGAGTAGGATTTTTTATTTTCAAAACAAACAAAAATCTCTCTCTATTTTTTTTCTTCTTGGTGGCCGAAAATTCATAACCTTATATTTATAGGTTGGCCGAATTTTCTTCTTCACCAAGTAGGGTTGGCCGAATTCATTGAATAGGAAATCTAGGGTTGGTTAATTTTCCTCCTTGAAAAGGAATTGTCCTTTTCCCTAATTCCTATCAATTCAAGAATCCTAACCCTTGTAGGACTAGTGGTGGCCGAATTCTTTGTATAATAAGGAGTGTATGTGGACTTAATCTTTACCACATTAGGACTTCTATCACTTAAAAGAATTCCAATCCTAATCCAACACATAGTATTTAATTTACTGATCAGGAAAAGATTTTGATTTAAACTATTAATTAATTAAATAATTAATTAATTCCCATTTAATCAAAACAATAAAATAAAATAATATCTTGGGCTATTTAATTTAGCCTTGCCGCCCACACCATATATATATGGGCCCAATATTATTTTTCTTATTTTATTTAATCCATTAGACTTTAAATGAAAAGCCCACATGTGAACCAGACTTATTCTTACTAAAAGAAACAAGCTCACATGTCTCCTTTTAATATATTAATATAATAGTGTAGCCCATTAAATAAATAATAGACATATTATATTCTTAATATATTAAATGCAATTCTAGATGGACCCATAAATTGGTCCGGTAGAATATATCAAGTGATACATGCAGGTACGTGTGGATTGTGGATCTTGGCGGGCTATCTAAATTTAAGCTTCAATAGACATAACCTAATCACAATCAACAAATGATTCACTTAGGTCCGATCTATTAATTTTAACTCATTCCACTAAAGAGCTAAAATTGAACTCTTAAATAAAGATAGAATAAAGAGATGTTTCTCATTCATACCCTAGACAATCTTATATGAGATGGTGTATCCTCGTGAATAATATCAGTAATCGCCAAGAGCTCGTAGACCGCCTATAGCTCTCCAAGTTACCATATTTCCTCATATGACCACATTTTGAACTTGGATATTTTGACTTGTCCAGAAGCCATGTCTTCAATAATCATTATTGAAAACTCTACGTTGAGATTTAATATCCAATACCTCAAAACATCCATATGATGATACTATACTCTCATTTAATAAATGGAGCCACGATGTCCATATCTATAAATGAAGTCCTCTATCGATTAACAAATGAATACCACCAAACTATCGAGGATAGACTATGCTATATAATCGTACTCATTGATAGCTCAAATGATAACACTTTCAACCATAAGTCCATCATTTATCTCAGGATTTAGATAGACTTTCCGAATGTTCTGATAATGAAAAGACTTATATCTAGTGACAGTTCTAGATAAAGTATTTCATTGTGATTTAGTTCAATGCACCCAGTTCACTAGATTCTTTTACTCGAAAACCTTTCGATGATTTTAGACTCATCATAACTCATTTGATCCCACTCAAATGCTAGTAAAAGAATTCTACAACTTTATCAAAATAGAGGTGCCCAACCTTTAACTTAAGTTGTGAACGTTATTCAAGACTAACTAAAGAATTGTGTCTACCTCATACATATCCGGATGTACAAACAATTCTTCATATCTCATAGTCTTTTGACCTTATGATTATTTACCCTGACAATTATAATTATAAATGCTATAAGATTTTGCAAAATCAGAAATCACTTTATTTATATGAAAAGATTGTCAATTACAATATTACACTCTTGCTATTAAGCATAATCCTAACACAGGCAGCCAGGAAATGCTACGCAGTATCTGCCAATCCTACAGCCCTAGCGAAACAGTGTGTACAGGTGACATTAATCCAGGAAGACATGGATACATCCCGGATAATCCAGGAGGAGAAGGAGCCTGCGTAACATCCTGGGCATCCGGAGAGCGAACCTACTATGCCCTATGAGGAAGAACAGAGTAAGGAATGGGCCAGCGGGCAGCTCGTAGATAAACTAGAAGAGATACTCATAAGGAATGACGATCCCTCCAAGGTAGTCAAGGTCGGAGCCACCCTTGATCCAGAAGTAAAAAGAGGACTAATTGACCTTCTCAGGGACTTCAGTGACATCTTCGCGTGGAACCATGATGAAATGCCTGGAATCCCGGCATCATTGGCTGCCCACCGACTAGCGTTAGATCCAACAGTCAAGCCCGTCAAGCAAAAGAGGCGTCACTTCAACGCTGATAGGAACGCTGCGGTGCAGGAAGAGGTTGATAAATTGATCAAAGCAGGGTTCATCAGAGAAGTACGTTACCCTGAATGGATCGCCAACGTGGTCATGGTTACGAAGGCGAGTGGGAAGTGGCGTATGTGTGTCGATTACACCGACCTCAACCGGGCTTGTCCGAAAGACAGTTTTCCTTTACCAAAGATCGACCAGCTGGTTGACTCCATGTCCGGAAATAAACTTTTGAGTTTCATGGACGCATTCTCAGAATACAACCAAATTAAAATGCACCCGGCTAACCAAGATAAAACCAGTTTCATTACTGGGCAGGGCTTATACAGCTACAAGGTGATGCCGTTTGGTTTGAAGAATGCGGGGGCCACATACCAGCGGCTGGTTAACAAACTGTTCAAGCCCGAGATAGAAATGACGATGGAAGTGTATATCGACGACATGATCACGAAATCCCCAACCACAAAAGGACATCAGGAAGACCTTAGCAAAACCTTCCTCATACTGAGGGAAAACCAGATGCGTTTGAACCCCTCCAAATGTGCCTTTAGGGTAATGGCGGGGAAGTTTCTAGGCTTCATGGTTCATGAGAGAGGTATAGAAGCCAACCCAGAAAAAATCAAAGCTATCTTGGACCTTGAATCCCCAACCTCGCTCAAGCAAGTACAGATTCTGACTAGACGGGTGGCGACACTCAACAGGTTTATCTCTCGCTCCACCGATAAATGTCTCCCTTTCTTCAAGGCCATCAAACAAGGGAAAAACATGAAATGGAGACAGGACAGCGAACGAGCTTTTCAAGCTTTGAAGGAATACCTAACAAGCCCCCCATTATTAGTCAAGCCGGTTCTCGGAGATGAGTTACAGATCTACCTGGCCGTATCAGAAACTGTAGTAAGTGGGGCTTTGGCCAAGGATTGTAGCGACGGTTTTCAAAGACCCATATACTATGTGAGTCATGCTTTGACCAAATCAGAAAGGAATTACATTCTCCTGGAAAAGCTCGTTTATGCTCTGGTGATCTCAGCGAGGAAACTCCGTCTCTATTTTCAAGCTCACACAATAGCAGTGGTGACGGACCAACCCCTCCGCCAATTCTTGCAAAGACCAGACATATCTGGAAGGCTAGTCTTATGGGCACAAGAGCTCACTCAGTTCGACCTAAAGTATAAGCCCCAGACTACAATTAAGGCACAGGCTTTGGCCGACTTCGTGGTAGAATTCTCAGCGATCCCAGATCCAGATGATCCCTCAGTATCAAATGAGGTCTCTATGAAGATATTCGAGGATGACAATTGGCCGGAAGGCTGCAAGCCATGGACCCTCTTTGTAGATGGAGCATCCGGGTAAGCTGGGGGAGGAGCTGGCATAGTTTTAATAGATCCGGAGGGGACCAAATTTTGTCACTGTTTGTGATTCGAGTTTAAAGCTACCAATAACGAAACGGAATATGAAGACCTCCTAGCTGGGATGAAGGTAGCCATTGAACTAAAGGCTGATTACTTACAAATCAAGAGCGATTCATTGCTTGTTGTAAACCAGGTGACTGGGGTCTACCAGGCAAAGGGAGATAATGTGGCTGCCTACCTAAATCTAGCTCAGTTGCTAAAAGGCAAATTTAAGGGACTCAAGATCGATCAGGTGCCTCGACACCAAAACCATCGCGCAGATGTTCTGGCTAAAATAGCGGCGAATGGAGGTCAGTCCCTACCAAGGGGAATTCCCCTCCAAGTAATCACCCAACCAAGCATAGCCACAAATGGAGAAATTTGTTCCCTGGATCGCCTGCCTTGCTGGATGGACCCAATTGTCGCCTACCTCCTTGAAGGAGAGCTTCCCGAAGGGCCCGACCAAGCCCGAAGAATTAAGAGACTCTCAGTCTGATACTGTATGGTGGACGGATACCTCTACATGAGGGGCAGATCCCTCCCCTTACTTAAGTGCTTGCATCCCGATGATGCTAAGTGGGCATTGAGAGAGGTCCACTCTGGGGACTGTGGGAACCACATAGGTGGGGAAGCTCTGGCCTATTAGGTGCTTCGTATGGGGTACTATTGGCCGACCATCCACCAAGACGCAAAGAGTTTTGTGCAATCTTGCGAACCATGTCAAAGAACTTCAAACTTGAACCACCAGCCACCCGAGCGACTGTCGTCCCTCAGTTCACCTTACCCCTTTGCCATGAGGGGAATCGACCTAATTGGGCCACTCCCTACTGGACCTAGACAGATGAAACATGATATCGTGGCTATCGACTACTTCACAAGATGGGTCGAGGCAGGACCTCTTTATCGAATATCAGAAAAAAATACAACCAAGTTCATCAAGACTAACGTGGTATGCAGATTCGGGACCCCTCTCATCATTATAGCTGACCTAGGGAAGCAATTCGACAACGCCCGGTTCAAAGACTTCTGTAAGGGATTGGGGATCGACCTCAGGCTCGCTTCAGTGGCTCATCCCCAAACTAACGGGCTGGTAGAATCCACCAACAAGACTATCAAGAAACTTCTGAAAAAGAAGTTGCAGCAGAAGAAAGGTAAATGGACCGAAGAGCTGCCAGAAGTCCTCTAGGCATACCGGACTACAAAGAGAACAGCTACCGGGGAGACACCTTACTCCTTGGCCTTCGGGGTTGAAGCAGTCCTCCCCATCGAGCATAAATTAATCTCGTTCAGGGTACACCACTTTGAGCCTGAAAGTAATGAAGTCAAGCTCCGGGCTAATCTAGACCTCTTAGAAGAAAAACAAGACCGGGTAGCAGAGAAAGTAGCGATCTACCAAAGCAAGATCGCTAGATGCTTTAACCAAAAGGTTAGAGCCCGAGAATTCAAAGAAGAGGATCTGGTACTTAGGAAAGTGACCCTGAACACTCAGAAAAGGTCAGATGGAGTCTTAAGTCCGAATTGGGAAGGGCCATATTTGATAAAGCTAGTTGTTCGCAATAGAGCTTATAAACTCGAAGACATGGACAGACGATCCATCGACCACACTTGGAATGCAGATCATTTGAGGAAATTCTACCCTTGAAAGGAGTTCTCAAGCAGACTACCCCCACTTAGTTTTCATTACAGACCCTAATAAAGATGTACTACATCTCGATCATCAATAAAGTCATTTTCCTTTTCTCTTTCATCTTTGTCTCCAACTATGTTCAACATTAATGACTATACCCTTGTATGGGAAACTCAACATAAACATCTCGAGACCAGGAAATAGCTCGATAGCCCTCGTGATGCCTTGGTCGGGCTACCACCCCCAAGAAGGATCTGAGTGTAAGAGCATAGTTGCCCTCCAGATCTCGAGACCAGGAAATAGCTCGATAGGCCTTCTGATGCCTTGGTCGGGCTACCACCCCCAAGAAGGATTTGAGTGTAAGAGCATAGTTGCCCTCCAGATCCCGAGACCAGGAAATAGCTCGATAGCCCTCATGATGCCTTGGCCGGGCTACCACCCCCAACAATGATATGAGTGTAAGAGCATAGTTGCCCTCCAGATCTCGAGACCAGAAAATAGCTCAGTAGCCCTCCTGATGCCTTGGTCAGGCTACCACCCCCAAGAAGAGTCTGAGTGTAAGGGCATAGTTGCCCTCCAGATCTCAAAGACTAGGAAATAGCTAAGTAGCCCTCCTGATGTCTTGGTTGGGCTATCGCCCCATAAAATATATATATATATATATAATGTTTTCTTTCGTGTGCAGGATCAAAATCATCATAATTCCCTACACGAATCTTAATTGTTGCTACAGATGCTACTCTGGATCCTATTCAAGACCAGAAATAAAACAAGAATTCTCAAAAGCGATTTGACTTTTCATTTAAGGACAAGAGGAGCCTATCCCCCGATAAAGCTACATCCAGCAAACGGGGAGCCCAACCCCCGAGCTCGGGCTATAAAAAAAAAGAAAGCTAATAAGGGCAAAACGGGGTGCCCACCCCCTTTTCCGGGTAATCAAAAACAAGTCATGATGAACTACTTCAAGCTTTGGGACTCTCTTGGCTCCCCCCTCCTCCTTCTTGCTGATCTTCGCCATCAACCCCCTCTACAGATAGATGTCCATCTTGGTTATCCTCGTCGACCGCTCCTCCATTTAGAGGCTCCATCGGTTGATCAGCAGGATCTTCCTCCAAAACCTCATTAATCATATCCATAACCTAAGGCGGGATAGCCGCGTCAAGAAGGGCAGCAATGGACCCCATCTAGCTCATGTCGACCTCCATCTCTGTTAAAGGGGGATCCTCAGACGGGCTCCTAACCTCTTCACCAGCTCCCGACTGGTCCTCTTCGGATCGAGAGGACATCACTTTACTGGAAGACTCCCAGGACCTGAGGTGGTAAAGGTAGGAATAGGGAATGGAGGATCTGTCTGAGCGGGCTGTTTCCCAGCTCCTGTTTGGCTCGAAGGGACCACCTTGTCACCTTCAGGGAGAGATAGCTCAGCAGCCTTGAGCATTATTTCCTGTCTATCCCAGCTAGCAATAGATGACAAATCAAAGGGAGGAGGAAGAGCTTCCGCAGCCTGAAAGGAAGCATAGAAATATCCGTAGCTGAAGGAGGTCTCCGCGTCAGCTTGTAGCTTGGTCACATGAGTAATCAGAGACTGGTTCTCGAGGTCCAACTTTTTAGCCTCAGATCTCCAGGAATCTCGTTGTCTAGCCCGCCAGAGAGATTGAAGACGCTCATGATCATAAGATTACTTTATCCTCTCATGATCGCAGCGAAGCTCAGCCATCTCGACCTCGACCTTTCCCTGGTTGGAAGTCACCTCTTCCACTAAAGACCGAGCCTGCTTGAGCAGTTCCCCGACTTTCTCAGCTTCGGCTTCGGCTTTAGCATCCCGGTCACGGAGGAGGGCTACCTGCTGGACCATCGCAACATTAAACTTGAAGGCCTACAAAATACAGAACCCGAGTTAGAAACTGAACGAATTAACAGGAGTAGCACGAAGGAAATACAATTACCTCAGCTAAAATAGCAGACCCCTTGGTAATAAGGACGTCTATAGACATGGAAGCCATCTTGGAGATCCCACCGCCCGGACAAGACGCTATAAATTGTTCCAGGACTTCGACTGAGGCCGGGAGCGGCTGGAAGGAACCCTCGCGACACCTTTCCCAGAAGCGACACCTTTCCCAGAAACCTCCGAAGCTTTGGTTGTTGGAAGCGCAGCGGAATCAGGTGTTTGAGTCGAAGGGGTAGCAACTTTAGCGACCACAGCCAAAGGGACAGAAGCAGCCTGGCCAACCACCTAGGGAGCTTTACCCAAAGCCCGGAAAGCCCACGAAGCATGAGTGGCCATCTTAGACCCAGCCAGAGAGATAGATGAAGCAAGAGCAGGTTCGACCCAGTGGAGGGAAGAGAAACTCCACCTTGAGGAGAGCGTGAGACATGGCAGGTGGCCGGTTCCACGACAAAACTGTGAATAAGCAGATTAAAAAGGAAAATGTTAGAACCAAGCTGAGTAATAAGGCAAAGAAACTCAATGAAACTTACGAGGAATAACATCTAAGATTCGCAAATATTTGTTCACCCTACGAGGATCAAAGGCTTCAGTAGTAGGGAACTTCATATTCAAATAATTCCGGGCTAGAATAGCCTTCAAGACGGCTTCAGACTCAGAAGACAGGGAGTCCCGGTCCCATGAGGGCATGTCACTGAAAGCCATGGGAACCTTGAATTCATGTCCTCCGATGAAAATCGAGCTCCCCCAGTCATCCCCCGTGAGGATCCATTCTTTTTTCCTAGCGGGGTCCTTCTTTGAAGCACCAAAAAATAATGAGGAAGTATATAACTTTCTTTTATCTATAATCACAGAATCTCAAATACATCAGGGATCTCTTAATGGCTTATGGAGAAAGGTATAGATGTAGGGAAAAATTAACTAAAAACCGCAGCAGAAGGCGAAAAAATAATTTTCGTATAGTTTAAAATTTTTCTAAAGATTTGAACCTTAACCCTTTAATTAATTAAACTCAAATATACGGTTAGAGTTAAATACCTCTTGTTGCATGATCCGATTGACTTACGTCGATGGTAATCCGCAAGATCTACAATCCTAGCACGTACGTGAATCACCTAGGATCGTGGTCTCCCTTTTTCTTTGAATTGCTTACCTTAGAATGGATGTATGGAATTTCTGATCTTGATCTTCAATAGTAAAACACCAAGAGCCTAAAAAAATAGTTCCGGTCACTTTTGAATTCACAATCAATATGATTGAAACTCACGTAACCCTAAATCGAAAGTTTGCACAAAACCTTTTGATGTTAAGGGCTTGTAAGTGCACTATCAAATGAGAACTTATTTTCTTTTTCTCTCTTGGCCGAAAATCTATGTGTATAGAGCAGGATTTTTATTTTCAAAACAAACAAAAATCTCTCTCTATTTTGCTTCTTGGTGGCCAAAAATTCATAACCTTATATTTATAGGTTGGCCGAATTTTCTCCTTCACCAAGTAGGGTTGGCCGAATTCATTGAATAGGAAATCTAGGGTTGGTTAATTTCCTTACTTGAAAAGGAATTATCCTTTTCCCTAATTCCTATCAATTCAAGAATCCTAAGCCTTGTAGGACTAGTGGTGGCCGAATTCTTTGTATAATAAGGAGTGTATGCGGACTTAATCCTTACCACATTAGAACTCCTATCACTTAAAAGAATTCCAAACATAATCCAACACATAGTATTTAATTTACTGATCAGGAAAAGATTTTGATTTAAACTATTAATTAATTAAATAATTAATTAATTCCCATTTAATCAAAACAATAAAATAAAATAATATCTTGGGCTATTTTATTTAGCCTTGCCGCCCACACCATATATATATGGGCCCAATATTATTTTTATTATTTTATTTAATCCATTAGACTTTAAATAAAAGCTCACATGTGAACCGAACTTATTCTTACTAAAAGAAACAAGCCTACATGTCTCCTTTTAATATATTAATATAATAGAGCAGCCCATTAAATAAATAATAGACATATTATATTCTTAATATATTAAATGCAATTTTAGATGGACCTATAAATTGGTCCGGTAGAATATATCAAGTGATCCATGCAGGTACGTGTGGATTGTGGATCTTGGCGGGCTATCTAAATTTAAGCTTCAATAGACATAACCTAATCACAATCAACAAACGATTCACTTAGGTCCGATCTATTAATTTTAACTCATTCCACTAAAGAGCTAAAATTGAACTCTTAAATAAAGATAGAATAAGGAGATGTTTCTCATTCATACCCTAGACAATCTTATATGAGATTGTGTATCCTCGTGAATAATATCAGTAATCGCCAAGAGCTCATAGACAGCCTATAGCTCTCCAAGTTACCATATTTCCTCATATGACCACATTTTGAACTAGGATATTTTGACTTGTCCAGAAGCCATGTCTTCAATAATCATTATTGAAAACTCAACGTTGAGATTTAATATCCAATACCTCAAAACATCCATATGATGATACTATACTCTCATTTAATAAATGGAGCCACGATGTCCATATCTATAAATGAAGTCCTCTATCGATTAACAAATGAATACCACCAAACTATCGAGGATAGACTATGCTATATAATTGTACTCATTGATAGCTCAAATGATAACACTTGCAACCATAAGTCCATTATTTATCTCAGGATTTAGATAGACTCTCCGATTGTCCTGATAATGAAAAGACTTATATCTAGTGACGGTTCTAGATAAAGTATTTCATTGTGATTTAGTTCAATGCACCTAGTGCACTAGATTCTTTTACTCGAAAACCTTTCGATGATTTTAGACTCATCATAACTCATTTGATCCCACTCAAATGCTAGTAAAAGAATTCTACAACTTTATTAAGATAGAGGTGCCCAACCTTTAACTTAAGTTGTGAACGTTATTAAGACTAACTAAAGAATTGTGTCTACCTCATACATATCCGGATGTACAAACAATTCTTCATATCTCATAGTCTTTTGACCTTATGATTATTTACCTTGACAATTATAATTATAAATGCTATAAGATTTTGCAGAATCAGAAATCACTTTATTTATATGAAAAGATTGTCAATTACAATATTACACTCTTGCTATTGAGCATAATCCTAACAATAAAACTGTTCGTGGTGGCGTTCTCGTGCATGTCGATAAGTAGAAGTCTCTACTTTTTTTTCTCTTCGGTGTATGATAATATTATGTATATATAGGTCTTGTTCCTTACCCTACACTCCTATAGTTTCAGTCTCGGGTTTCAGCCATTACGGGACCTTCCTTGATGATATGTGAATATATCGTGGGATTGATCCCTAGAACCGAGTGATTCTTTATTTGGCGAGAGTTTTCTGGAGTTGACATTTCATTCAAATAGAACTCTAAAATGGCGGGAATGAGTCTTCTTCTGTACTGAGTAAAATATGGCGTTTCAATGTAGCTTTACCGTTGTCTTCTAAGTGCCTTAACAATTTACTTTTCCTGGAGCTTTAGCCGCTTGGTTGGCAGATTCTGGAAAAGACCAAGGAGGTTAGACTCACTGGATCATGGTAACAGCATGTCCAGGTACCAGGATACTGGTCGATATTGTAGCGGGGTATCGAGATAAGGTAGTATCGGGGTACTGGATCCACCAGGTAGCGGCATTCCTAGGACCCGGCCTTTTTTTTGTCAACCATGAATTTGGCCCTCTCGACCCTGATCCGGATGGGCTGGTATTGTTCTGGGATACTCTAGTCTGGTTCCTCTATTGGTGGTAGCCGGATCCTGCCTCCTAGCCCAGAATCGGGATGGAAAATTCTTCCTTGATCCCTCTGCCATTTTTGGCGGTTAACAATATATATATATATATTTATATATATATATATATATATTAGAGTGTTTTGTGTTAGTTTTTACTGTTGTCCCTTTTATTTTTTCAAATAAAAAAATATTTTCTTTTTTTAGTAAAAATGAAGTTTGTTTGTAATATAAGAAGAAGATCATGATCATATGTGTTTATATATAATTATTATTTTTATATTGTTTTTATTCTATATTATATGTATAATTATTTAACATGGGTATGAATGTAAAATTACTTATTTTCAGACAATTTTACTTTTAAAAAACAAATGTGTTGCCAATACATTCAGATGTGAAAAAAAAAACAAATATGTCATTCAAGTTTAGATATCAGCCCCTATTCAGTTTTGAAAAAAATTCAAGACTGTTCAGTCTTCAGACAAAAAACAAACGACCCCTTAGTCTTATCTCTCATGTTTTTAGTTGTATGGGATGAGATTATTTAATCACATGAAAATATAATCCAATATTTTTGGGATTAACTAGTCCACCACTTTATACCTTTTTTCTCTTTTTTAATTTATTTTATTTTTATTGTAATTGTTAACGGAAATTTTGCTCAAGGTGAGAAATCTCAGTTAACACCTTCAAGACCACTACCACGTAGGTGGTGGCCAAGATTGATCGTATATGTCAACAATGTGTTTCGAAATGATAAAGAACAATGAAAGAACAATGATACAATTTAACATCCAAAAGAGAATAATAATATTTTCCTTATTGAACTTGTATGATATACAAATTTCTCTCTAGGGTATAGTTGAGTGTTTGTCGTATGCCTGTCGAATAGTAGTCTCCTCTTTTTCATTTCCTTTCTTTTCTATTTATACATAGTTTGTAGGTCACACAGACTGATTCTCCCCTTGATTTTCTCAGTCTCTCCCCTCCTTATCGGGCGGGATTTCTCGTTTTAGTGTCATTGACTTTGCCGAATTGAGAGTATCGTGGTGGCGATCAGTTTGTTTCCTTTTTGGATTCTATTACTTGTTCTGCATATAAGTAACGTTTCCAGATGTGATTCAGTGTATCCCTCGTATCCTTTCAGCATGATCCCTTATACAGGTCGTTGACTATGGCATGGTGTGGTGCACCAACCAGTGAGGTTGATTAGTGTTCTGACCTTGATATCTGAGAAGTTTCATCCAGCTGGAGCCAGATCTGGCTTCCTTTGACCCTTTCGAAGCTAGGTGTGGCTTCCCCTGACCTTTCGAAGCTAGGTGTGGCTTTCCCTGACCTTTCGAAGCTAGGTGCGGCCTTCCTTCATCCAGCTTGTAGCCAGATCTGGCTTCCCTTGACCCTTTCGAAGCTAGGTGTGGCTTCCCCTAACCTTTCGAAGCTAGGTGAGGCCTTCTAGGGACATTCTTCTGTGTCAATCGAGGTACAGGCGAGTCTTTGGAGCATTTGCGAGGTGACCTCGACTTCGAGGAGCTTCTAGTTTTGGTGATGCAGGCTAGATCTGATCGTTCCGGGCACTATCACTGATGTTTCTGGAGCCCGTCCTTGTTCCTGGGGTGGTATCGTAGTTCGGCTCTAGGTAGAGAGGTCTCCTGATGGAAACTCTCGGGTATGGAACCAGGTCTGGGAGGTGGAAAATTTTCCTTTGGTCCTTAGCCAATTTTGGCTATTAACAGCAGGTCAAACAGACTGATTCTCCCCTTGATTTTCTCAGTCTCTCCCCTCCTTATCGAACGGGATTTCTCGTTTTAATGTCATTGACTTTGCCGGATTGAAAGTATCGTGGTGGAGATCAGTTTGTTTCCTTTTTGGATTCTATTACTTGTTCTGCATATAGGTAACGTTTCCAGATATGATTCAGTGTATCCCTCGTATCCTTTCAGCATGATCCTTTATAGAGGTCGTTGAATATGGCATGGTGTGGTGCACCAACCAGCCGCTGCGGTTTTAAGCAATTTTTCCCTACAATTGGTATCAGAGCCTTGGTTGTACCCTTTAATTAATTAACGTATATATACGTGAATCTATTTCTTTTTATTGTGATTATGCATGTTTTAGAAAGAGATGGCACTCTAGGTATTCACATATATAATTACATGTGGAATGTATGGATTTATATATGTTGTTATACAGTGAATTGTTATTGCTCGATTTTGGTCCTAGAATTTCAATGTATTTTTTGTTTCGGAATTGTAACAAGAAGGGTGGTCTATTATAGCCATAATTCCTTCTTGGTAGTTGCTAAGTTCTTATTAATTTTATTGTAAAAATAGTGCAGTTTTTTATTGTATTAAAATTTAGTGCAGTTTTTATTTGTAAAAAAAATAATGCAGTAGTTTAAATAAATAAAAAATAAAAAAATAAAAAATTATTTCTGCAGTATTTTATTGTATAAAATAAGTTGTAATATATTCAAGATTCGAAGACTCGAAGATTTGAAGAAATTGGAGCATCCGGAACCGAGCTTGACACCCGCGCACTGAGACAACAAGCGCACACACAACCAAGCGTGCAGCTGCCCTTGTTGCGGTGCAGCAGCGCGCAACCCATGCATAGGCTGGCCGTGCGGCAGCTCATGCCATTGCATGGGCTGCTGTGGTGATCTTTGGGCGTGCGAGTTTTGTGCGCGAGATGGTCGCTTGAAGTCTTGTCCGCCAAGAAAGGAGTTTTTGTATTCCGTACAATTGTAATTTACATTCTTTTCTAGGATAGACCAAAATTGTGGCTATTTATTTTTTATGAATAAATATTACAATATTTGTTATTGTATGATAACATGTCATATAGAATAGGAGTACCACTCATATATCTCTTTTGGTATGAACATGCATTGAATGATTTAGGTATCTAATTGGCATCTAGATAACTTGGTAAAATCATTCTTTGGAATTTAATCACACGCCTTAAATAACTGAGTGGGAGAAGGTGTGTTAGAACACCTATGGCCTCCAAGGTTAGTTGAGCTTTATTATTTATAGGTAATCCCCCCGAGGGGCGTCCATAAATGGGATTTAGCAAAATACTTCCTTACAAGGATAGACTAGACAATTGACTCAAACGAGATCTACTCCCAGAGGAGGGATTTTCGTGAGAGAAAATTGAGGGTCAATATCTTGGTAACACACTCAATGTAATTTTATCAATATCCTTCTGAGAGTTCTTGTTAATAAAATTGTAAGGCTAAAATTGAAAACGCTGGTTGTTATGTTAACAATTAGGTGGGACCTAGTCCAACTAGTAAATGGTGCGAACTCCCGAAGGAGGCGTAACATTTATGGGTGTTGGATCACCGTTGAATTTTTCACGATTGAGTTATTTAATTAATTCAAGATAAATATTCGAAAGTGCTTTATCATGATTATTTACTTATATATGCTTTTTGTTTTATTCAGAAATCATGACCCCATCACTTATGAATATCCTGAAAGATAGCACTTTAACTGGAGATAATTATGTCACATGGAAAAGGAAAATTGGGTTGTTGCTGCAAAGTGAAAAACATAAGTTTGTTCTAACTCCTCCTTAACCACTTGCTCCTAATAATGAATCAAGTATTTTATAAAGAGATGAGTATGAGCAGTGGAAGACCTCAGATGATATGGCCAAATGTTACATTATGGCTACTATCTCCGACGTGTTGCAACAGCAACATGAAGGAATGGGGTCTGCTGCTGATATTATGATGTCTCTGGAAGAGGTGTTTGCTATGAGGTCTAGGACGACTAAGAGAGAGGCAGTGACTGCTTTTATGAATCTTAGGATGAAACCTGGACAGGCTGTGAAAGATTACATGATGAAAGTCATAGCACATCTAAATATTGCAGAATTAAATGGCGCTGAGATAGATGGTGAGACCAAAATTGACATGGTAGTCAACTCACTATCAGATTCCTTTGATCAGTTCAAGTTGGACTACACCTTGAACAAAAAGGAATACACCTTGCAGGGCCTGATACAAGATGTTCAAAGCGTTGAAAAGATCCTTGTGAAAAGCAAAGGTCAAGAGATTCATATGGTTGGTAAAGTTGCTACTGTTAAGACCCGTCAGAAGGTCAAGAAACAACAGAAGAAAAAGCAACTTGGGCCTACCAATAAGGAGACCAAGAAAGTATAGGGATTAAAGGGAAATGCTTCCTGTAGGGAAAAATTGCTTAAAACCGCAGCGGAAGGCGAAAAAAAAAATTTCGTATAGTTTAAAAATTTTCTAAAGATTTGAACCTTAACCCTTTAATTAATTAAACTGAAATATACGGTTAAAGTTAAATACCTCTTGTCGCGTGATCCGATTGACTTACGTCGATGGTAATTCGCAAGATCTTCAATCCTAGCACGTACGTGAATCACCTAGGAGTGTGGTCTCCCTTTTTCTTTGAATTGCTTACCTTAGAATGGATGTATGGAATTTATGATCTTGATCTTCAATAGTAAAACACCAAGAGCCTAAAAAAATAGTTCCGGTCACTTTTGAATTCACAATCAATATGATTGAAACTCACATAACCCTAAATCGAAAGTGTACACAAAACCTTTTGATGTTAAAGGCTTGTAAGTGCACTATCGAATGAGAACTTTTTTTTTCTCTCTTGGCCGAAAATCTATGTGTATAGAGTAGGATTTTTTATTTAAAAACAAACAAAAATCTCTCTCTATTTTGCTTCTATGTGGCTGAAAATTCATAACCTTATATTTATAGGTTGGTCGAATTTTCTACTTCACCAAGTAGGGTTGGCCGCATTCATTGAATAGGAAATCTAGGGTTGGTTAATTTCCTTACTTGAAAAGGAATTGTCCTTTTCCCTAATTCCTATCAATTGAAGAATCCTAACCCTTGTAGGACTAGTGGTGGCCGAATTCTTTGTATAATAAGGATTGTATGTGGACTTAATCATTACCACATTAGGACTCCTGTCACTTAAAAGAATTCCAACCCTAATCCAACACATAGTATTTAATTTACTGACCAAGAAAAGATTTTGATTTAAACTATTAATCAATTAAATAATTAATTAATTCCCATTTAATCAAAACAATAAAATAAAATATTATCTTGGGCTATTTTATTTAGCCTTGCCGCCAACACCATATATATATGGGCCCAATATTATTTTTCTTATTTTATTTAATCCATTAGACTTTAAATAAAAGCCCACATGTGAACCAGACTTATTCTTACTAAAAGAAACAAGCCTACATGTCTCCTTTTAATATATTAATATAATAGTGCAGCCCATTAAATAAATAATAGACATATTATATTCTTAATATATTAAATGCAATTCTAGATGGACCCATAAATTGGTCCGGTAGAATATATCAAGTGATCCATGCAAGTACGTGTGGATTGTGGATCTTAGCGGGCTATCTAAATTTAAGCTTCAATAGACATAACCTAATCACAATTAACAAATGATTCACTTAGGTCCGATCAATTAATTTTAACTCATTCCACTAAAGAGCTAAAATTGAACTCTTAAATAAAGATAGAATAAGGAGATGTTTCTCATTCATACCCTAGACAATCTTATAGGAGATGGTGTATCCTCGTGAATAATATTAGTAATCGCCAAGAGCTCATAGACCGCCTATAACTCTCCAAGTTACCATATTTCCTCATATGACCACATTTTGAACTTGGATATTTTGACTTGTCCAGAAACCATGTCTTCAATAATCAATATTGAAAACTCAACGTTGAGATTTAATATCCAATACCTCAAAACATCCATATGATGATATTATACTCTCATTTAATAAATGGAGCCACGATGTCCATATCTATAAATGAAGTCCTCTATCGATTAACAAATGAACACCACCAAACTATCGAGGATAGACTATGCTATGTAATCGTACTCATTGATAGCTCAAATGATAATACTTGCAACCATAAGTCCATCATTTATCTCAGGATTTAGATAGACTCTCCGATTGTCCTGATAATGAAAAGACTTATATCTAGTGACGGTTCTAGATAAAGTATTTCATTGTGATCCAGTTCAATGCACCCAGTGCACTAGATTCTTTTACTCGAAAACCTTTCGATGATTTTAGACTCATCATAACTCATTTGATCCCACTCAAATGCTAGTAAAAGAATTCTACAACTTTATCAAGATAGAGGTGCCCAACCTTTAACTTAAGTTGTGAACGTTATTTAAGACTAACTAAAGAATTGTGTCTACCTCATACATATCCGGATGTACAAACAATTCTTCATATCTCATAGTCTTTTGACCTTATGATTATTTACCTTGACAATTATAATTATAAATGCTATAAGATTTTGCAGAATCAGAAATCACTTTATTTATATGAAAAGATTTTCATTTACAATATTACACTCTTGCTATTGAGCATAATCCTAACAATCTCCCACTTGCGCTATAGCAAATGTGTCATATCTTTCATTCCCATGTTCTCTAGGTGCCCATCAAAACTCTTCTGAGGTAGAGCCTTTGTGAAGGGATCTGCTAGATTTTCTGCTGACGTGATTTTGGTAATCGTCACGTCTCCCCTATGAACGATCTCCCTTAAAAGATGATACTTTCTTTCAATGTGTTTTCCTCTCTTTTGACTTCTTGGTTTATTCGAGTTAGCCACTGCTCCACTGTTGTCACAGTAAATAGTGATCTGCTTATTCGCACTAGGAACTACTTCTAAGTCAATCAAGAATTGGCGAAGCCAAACAGCCTCCTTGGCAGCTTTGCATGCAGCTACATACTCTGCTTCCATGGTGTAATCAGCAATACAAGATTGCTTGATACTCCTCCAAATGACTGCCCCTCCTCCAAGAGTAAACACAGATCCTGATGTGGATTTTCTAGAGTCAGAATCCGATTGGAAATTAGAATCTGTATACCCAACGGGGATTAAATCCCCTCCAGAGTATACAAGCATATTATCTTTCGTTCTCAAAGATACTTGAAAATATGCTTGACTGCCGTCTAGTGATCAGGACCAGGTTTCGATTGAAACCTGCTAACTATGCCAACAGCAAAACAAATATCTGGTCTAGTGCAGAGCATTGCATACATGAGACTTCCAACTGCCGAGGCATATGGAATTCTACTCATGAATTGCTCTTCATGCTCATTCTTAGGAACTTGTTCCTTAGAAAGTTTGATTCCATGCCTAAAAGGTAACATACCTTTCTTGGGATCTTGCATGGAAAACCTAGACAAGATTTTGTCTATGTATGAAGCTTGGGATAGTGCAATCGTTTTATTCTTTCTATCCCTTATTACTTGGATACCTAGAATAAAACTTGCTTCTCCTAAGTCCTTCATATCAAATTGTTTTGCTAACTATTCTTTTACTGATGTCAATACTCCCACATCGTTTCCAATGAGTAATATATCATCTACGTAAAGAATAAGGAAAACCAACTTGTCACCTTTGATCCTTTTGTATACACAAGGTTTCTTCAAGGTCCTGTAAAAATCCAAAACCTTTTACAGCTTGGTCGAACCTTATGTTCCAGGATCTGGATGCTTGCTTTAATCCATAAATTGATTTCTGTAACTTGCATACCTTTTCCATTTGGCCTTTTTCAATGAATCCTTCTGGTTGCATCATATAGATGCTTTCGTCAAGACTTCCATTAAGGAAAGTTGTCTTGACGTCCATTTGCTAAATCTCTAAATCTAAAGATGCTGCAATGGATAAGAGTATCCTAATGGATTTAAGCATGGCCACATGAGAGAAGGTTTCCTCGTAATCGATACCTTCTTTCTGTGTGTAACCTTTAGCTACCAATCTAGCTTTAAAAGTTTCCACATTTCCATCCATACCTCTTTTCCTATTGTATACCCACTTGCACCCAATGGGTTTTATCCCTTTAGGCAAGTCTATAAGGGACCAGACTTTGTTATCGAACATGGATTCAATCTCAGATTGCATTGCCTTTTGCCAATGGTGACAATCAACATCCTTCATTGCTTCCTTGTACGTGTAGGGATCATCGTCGTCAGGGAGATTCTCAACAGATTCTCCTAGACCGATGTATCTTTCAGGTTGGGTTCTAACCCTCCCACTACGACGAGGAATGGTAGGTTGTTGATTTTGTGTTGGAGTGGAAATTACAATTGGGTTAGGTTGTGAAACCTCTTGTGGAATTGTATCTCCTGACATATCATTCAGGACAATTCTACTTTTGGGAACAAATCATTCATATAGTCCTTTTCCAGAAATATAGCATTTGTTGAAACAAACACTTTTAGATCTGAAGGACTATAGAAATAATATCCTTTAGTTCCTTTTGGATACCCCACAAATATGCATGTTTCCGAACGGGACTCCATCTTTTCTATCTTTCCTTTTAACACATGTGCAGGACAACCAAATATCCTTATGTGTTGTAAACTAGGCTTTCGCCTAGTCCACAACTCATATGGTGTTCCAGGAACCAACTTCGATGGTACCACGTTTAGAATATATATTGCAGTTTGTAGAGCATATCCCCAAAAAGAAATAGGAAGTGTTAAATAACTCAACATACACCTAACCATGTTCAAAAGAGTTCTATTTCTCCTTTCTGCTACCCCATTTTGTTGAGGTGTACCTGGTGCAGAAACTGAGAAACTATCCCATTATCAATAAGATATTGCTGAAACTCACTAGATAGATATTCTCCACCACGATCAGATCTCAAGATTTTTATGAGTTTCTCAAGCTGATTTTCTACTTCAGCTTTGAATGCTTTGAACATGTCAAAAGCATCCGACTTATGTCTCATGAGATACACATAACCAAATCTTGAGTAATCATCTGTGAAGGTGATGAAGTACTCATATCCACCTTTAGCTTGAACGCTCATAGGACCACATACATCAGTGTGTATTAGTCCTAAACATTCAGTGGCTCTTGCACCTTTGGTATTGAATGGCCTTTTGGTCATTTTACCTTCCAAACAAGATTCACAAGTTGGTAGATCATCAACCTTTAAGTCACTTAAAGGTCCGTCACATACCAATCTTTTAATCCTATTAAGGTTAATGTGACCTAGGCGTAAATGCCAAAGGTAGGTTTCATCTTTTGATAATTTTACTCTTTTATGATTAGGTTCCGTTATTTCTGTGTCTAACGAGTCAGAGATATTTCTATGCAAAAAGAATAGACCGTTTTCCAATGTACCTTTGCAAACAATTTTGTCATTCTTACTAATAATAAAAGCTTTATTAAAAGTAACCGAATATCCAAATTTATTTAAACAAGAAACTGAAATTAAATTCCTCTTGAATTGAGGTACATAATAAACGTCTATTAAATCTAAATGCCTACTAGAATCTATAATAACTCTAATATCTCCCACTGCACTTGCAGACACTAACGATCCATTGCCCAAGCGCAAATTGATTTCGTTCTTATTCAGCCTTCTCCTTTCTTGGAACCCCTGTAAGGAATAACAAACATGATTAGTGGCTCCAGAGTCTATGATCCAAGAATCTGTAGAATCTGCGAGAAAACATGTTTCAAGATAATTAATATTACCTTCTTCCTTCTTGTTCTGGGACTTTGGGCAATTTCTTTTCCAATGTCCCTTTTCACCATAAAAGAAGCATTTTCGTTTGATCTTGGTTACTTTATTGGTCTCCTTCTTGGTAGGCCCAAGTTACTTTTTCTTCTGTTGTTTCTTGACCTTCTGACGGGTCTTAACAGTAGCAACTTTACCAACCATATGAATCTCTTGACCTTTGCTTTTCACAAGGATCTTTTCAATGCTTTGAACATCTTGCATGAGGCCCATCAAGGTGTATTCCTTTTTGTTCAAGGTGTAGTCCAACTTGAACTGATCAAAGGAATCTGATAGTGAGTTGACAACCATGTCAATTTTGGTCTCACCATCTATCTCAGCGCCATTTAATTATGCAATATTTAGATGTGCTATGACTTTCATCATGTGATCTTTCACAGCCTGTCCAGGTTTCATCCTAAGATTCATAAAAGCAGTCACTGCCTCTCTCTTAGTCGTCCTAGACCTCATAGCAAACATCTCTTCCAGAGACATCATAATATCAGCAGCAGACCCCATTCCTTCATGCTGCTGTTGCAACACGTCGGAGATAGTAGCCATAATGTAACATTTGGCCATATCATCTGAGGTCTTCCACTGCTCATACTCATCTCTTTGCAAAATACTTGATTCATTATTAAGAGCAGGTGGTTTAGGAGTAGTTAGAACAAACTTATGTTTTTTACTTTGCAGCAACAACCCAATTTTTCCTTTTCCATGTGACATAATTATCTCCAGTTAAAGTGTTATCTTTCAGGATGTTCATAAGTGATAGGGTCATGATTTCTGAATAAAACAAAAAGCATATATAAGTAAATAATCATGATAAAGCACTTTCGAATATTTATCTTGAATTAATTAAATAACTCAATCGTGAAAAATTCAACGGTGATCCAACACCCATAAATGTTACGCCTCCTTCGGGAGTTCGCACCATTTACTAGTTGGACTAGGTCCCACCTAATTGTTAACATAACAACCAGCGTTTTCAATTTTAGCCTTGCAATTTTATTAACAAGAACTCTCGGGAGGATATTAATAAAATTACATTGAGTGTGTTACCAAGATATCGACTCTCAATTTTCTCTCACGAAAATCCCTCCTCTGGGAGTAGATCTCGTTTGAGTCAATTGTCTAGTCTATCCTTGTAAGGAAGTATTTTGCTAAATTCCATTTATGGACGCCCCTCGGGGGGATTACCAATAAATAATAAAGCTCAACTAACCTTGGAGGCCATAGGTGTTCTAACACACCTTCTCCCACTCAATTATTTAAGGCGTGTGATTAAATTCCAAAGAATGATTTTACCAAGTTATCTAGATGCCAATTAGATACCTAAATCATTCAATGCATGTTCATACCAAAAGAGATATATGAGTGGCACTCCTATTCTATATGACATGTTATCATACAATAACAAGTACTGTAATATTTATACATAAAAATAAATAGCCACAATTTTGGTCCATCCTAGAAAAGCATGTAAATTACAATTGTACGGAATACAAAAAAAACTCCTTTCTTGGAGAACAAGACTACAAGCGACCATCTCGCGCACGTAACTCGCACGCCCGAAGATCACCAAGCAGCCCATGCGCACGCCTAGCCCATGCAAGGGCATGAGCTGCCGCATGGCCAGCCCATGCATGGGTCGCGCGCGCTGCTGCACCGCAACAAGCGCAGCTGCACGCTTGGTTGCGTGCGCGCTTGTTGTCTCGGTGCGCGCGGGTGCCAAGCTCGGTTCCGGATGCTCCAATTTCTTCAAATCTTCGAGTCTTCGAATCTTGAATATATTACAAATATTTTATACAATAAAATACTGCAGAAATATTTTTTTTATTTAAACTACTGCAGAATTTTTTTTACAAATAAAAAACTGCACTTATTTTTTTTTAGTACAATAAAAAACTGCAGTAAATTTTAATACAATAAAAAACTGCAGTATTTTTACAATAAAATTAATAAGAACTTAGCACCTACCAAGAAGGAATTATGGCGATAATAGACTACCCTTCTTGTTATAATTCCGAAACAAAAAATACATTGAAATTCGAGGACCAAAATCGAGCAATAACAATTCACTTTATAACAACATATATAAATCCATACATTCCACATGTAATTATATATGCGAATACCTAGAGTGCTATCTCTTTCTAAAATATGCATAATCACAATAAAAAGAAATAGATTCACGTATATATACGTTAATTAATTAAAGGGTACAACCAAGGCTCTGATACTAATTGTAGGGAAAAATTGCTTAAAACCGCAGCGGAAGGCGAAAAAATAATTTTCGTATAGTTTAAAATTTTTCTAAAGATTTGAACCTTAACCCTTTAATTAATTAAACTCAAATATACAGGTTAAAGTTAAATACCTCTTGTCGCGTGATCCGATTGACTTACGTCGATAGTAATCTGCAAGATCTTCAATCCTAGCACGTACGTGAATCACCTAGGAGCGTGGTCTCCCTTTTTCTTTGAATTGCTTACCTTAGAATGGATGTATGGAATTTATGATCTTGATCTTCAATAGTAAAATACCAAGAGCCAAAAAAAATAGTTCCAGTCACTTTTGAATTCACAATCAATATGATTGAAACTCGCGTAACCCTAAATCGAAAGTGTACACAAAACCTTTTGATGTTAAAGGCTTGTAAGTGCACTATCGAATGAGAACTTATTTTCTTTTTGTCTCTTGGCCGAAAATCTATGTGTATAGAGTAGGATTTTTTATTTTCAAAACAAACAAAAATCTCTCTCTATTTTGCTTCTATGTGGCCGAAAATTCATAACCTTATATTTATACGTTGGCCGAATTTTCTCCTTCACCAAGTAGGGTTGGCCGCATTCATTGAATAGGAAATCTAGGGTTGGTTAATTTCCTTACTTGAAAAGGAATTGTCCTTTTCCCTAATTCCTATCAATTCAAGAATCCTAACCCTTGTAGTACTAGTGGTGGCCGAATTCTTTGTATAATAAGGAGTGTATGTGGACTTAATCATTACCACATTAGGACTCCAATCACTTAAAAGAATTCCAACCCTAATCCAACACATAGTATTTAATTTACTGATCAGGAAAAGATTTTGATTTAAACTATTAATTAATTCCCATTTAATCAAAACAATAAAATAAAATATTATCTTGGGCTATTTTATTTAGCCTTGCCGCCCACACCATGTATATATGGGCCCAATATTATTTTTCTTATTTTATTTAATCCATTAGACTTTAAATAAAAGCCCACATGTGAACCACACTTATTCTTACTATAAGAAACAAGCCTACATGTCTCCTTTTAATATATTAATATAATAGTGCAGCCCATTAAATAAATAATAGACATATTATATTCTTAATATATTAAATGCAATTCTAGATGGACCCATAAATTGGTCCGGTAGAATATATCAAGTGATCCATGCAAGTACGTGTGGATTGTGGATCTTGGCGGGCTATCTAAATTTAAGTTTCAATAGACATAACCTAATCACAATCAACAAATGATTCACTTAGGTCCGATCTATTAATTTTAACTCATTCCACTAAAGAGCTAAAATTGAACTCTTAAATAAAGATAGAATAAGGAGATGTTTCTCATTCATACCCTAGACAATCTTATAGGAGATGGTGTATCCTCCTGAATAATATCAGTAATCGCCAAGAGCTCATAGACCGCCTATAGCTCTCCAAGTTACCATATTTCCTCATATGACCACATTTTGAACTTGGATATTTTGACTTGTCCAGAAGCCATGTCTTCAATAATCATTATTGAAAACTCAACGTTGAGATTTAATATCCAATACCTCAAAACATCCATATGATGATATTATATTCTCATTTAATAAATGGAGCCACGGTGTCCATATCTATAAATGAAGTCCTCTATCGATTAACAAATGAATACCACCAAACTATCGAGGATAGACTATGCTATATAATCGTACTTATTGATAGCTCAAATGATAACACTTGCAACCATAAGTCCATCATTTATCTCAGGATTTAGATAGACTCTCTGATTGTCCTGATAATGAAAAGACTTATATCTAGTGACGGTTCTAGATAAAGTATTTCATTGTGATCCAGTTCAATGCACCCAGTGCACTAGATTCTTTTACTCGAAAACCTTTTGTTAACTGAAATTTTACTCGGGATGAGAAATCTCAGTTAACGCCCTCAAGACCACTACCACGTAGGTGATGGCCAAAATTTATTCTATATGTAACAGTGATTTATAAAGTGACAAGTAAGCAAGAATGTTTTTACTGAACATGCATGGTATACAAATACAGAGGTTCTTCTCTCTTTTCTCTCAATCCTTTCTAGGTAATGGTCGATTGTTAGTCGTATGCCTGTCGAATAGTAGTCTCCTTTTTTCATTTCTTTTCTTTTCTATTTATACATAGTTTGTAGGTCAACAGATTGATTCTCCCTTGATTTTCTCAGTCTCCTCCTTATCGGGCGGGATTTCTTACTTTAATGTCATTGACTTTTGGATTGACGTCTGAATTGAGAGTATCGTGGTGGAGAGCAGTTTGTTTCCTTTTTGGATTTTATTACTTGTTTTGCATGTAGGTAACGTTTCCAGATATGATTCAATGCATTCCTCATATCCTTTCAGTATGATCCTTTATGGAGGTCATTGGATATGACGATATGGTGTGGTGCATCAACCAGGGAGGTTGATTAGTATTTTGACCTTGATATCCGAGAAGTTTCATCCAGCTTGGAGCCAAATCTGGCTTTCCTTGACCTTTTCGAAGCTAGCTGTGGTCTCGACTGACCTTTTGAAGCTAGATGTGGCTTCGACTGACCTCGCGACCTTTTAGGGACATTCTTCTGTGTCAATCGAGGTACATACGAGTCTCTGGAGCACTTGCGAGATGACCTCGAGTCTCTGGAGCACTTGTGAGATGACCTCGACTTCGTGGAGCTTCTAGTTTTAGTGATGCGGGCTAGATCTGATCGTTCCGGGCTTTATCCCGGATGTTTCCGGAGCCCGTCCTTGTTCCTCGGGTGGTATCGCAGTTCGGCTCTGGATAGAGAGGTCTCCTGGTGGAAGCTCTCGGGTCCAGGCTCTACCCCGGATGTTTCCGGAGCCCGCCCTTGTTTCTGGGATGGTATAGTAGCTCGGCTCTGGATTGAGAGGTCTCCTAGTGAAACTCTCTGGTATGGAACCAGGTCTGAGAGGTGGAAAATTTCCCTTTGGTCCTTAGCCAATTTTTGCTATTAACAGAAGTCCCCTCTGACTTGAACACCAGACGTCGAGCTCGGGGTTGAGGTCAGATTTTCACTTTATTTAGGAAATCTTCCTCTTTTTACCGTTACCGAAATATTGGGGAAATTTCTTCATTTGAATGACGTGTTGCGAACTGACTAATTTATCTTCGAATTAATCTGATTACGTTACGGCAGTCCTCGAGATTTTTTACCGTTACCAGAATCTTGGGGAGATCATCCTCTTAACTGCGTAAGTGATGTGGCATGAGATGATTAGCCCGTTTTCGAGTTTAATCCGGTTACGTTATTGTTATCGATTTTTTACCGTTACCAGACGAGTATCTCGGTGATGTTGCCCTTCTGCCTATATATATGTCTGTTTTCCTCCTCATCTTCCTCACATCTCTTCGAGCTAACAACTTTTTGCTAAGAAATATTTCCATAGCTTTTCCTCCGAGCTTGCTTCTTTCTTCATTCTTCATCTTCTATAATGTCAAAAAATAGTCGTGACTCAACTGATTCCATATTCGACAGCGAGGAGGTCGTCAGTCTTATCCTAGGGAAGCGGGCTAGGAGGAGTTCTGACGGCGATGATTCCCCGCCCACCTCACAACGTCGGCGGTCAAGTAGGAATGTATCTATCGGACTGGGTTCTCAAACCATCCTGACCACCCTTTAGATATCATCGGTGATGTCTCCGACAAAGAAGCGGCTGGTGGCTCTACGAGGGAGCGTCGGGTCTCAGCTCCTGGTCCCCTTGGGGAGAGGCTCCCTCCCTACGATTTTTGGGTTGTCCCAGATTCCACCGTTGACCTGGTGTCGATTGATCGCTTGAGGTCAAAGTTTGGCATCCCCGACAGCGTATCCATCTCGGTTCCTCCCAAAAATTATGAGTTTTTCAACCCCCCCTAAAGGCATGCTTCAGATTCATGTGGCCGCTCTTGAGAACGGGGTCAGGCTTCCCCTCTATCCAACCCTTCAGCGGGCTCTCAACACCATCCAGCTCGCTCCCTCCAGTTGACGCCTGGCTTTTGGAGGCATCTAATTGGTTTCCTTGTATTATGGAGGGAACAATGCCAGATGAGTAAAGTGACGAGGGAGCCAGGTGCAGAGGAGCTGGCTTATCTCTTCCAGATTGGGAGCTTGTCTGGGGCTCCTCGAGGCCAGTTCTATGCCAAGGCCAAGAATAAGCTCAACTTCATCATTCCTGGTGCCTCGAAGAAGGACCCCTAATAGAAAGAGGAATGGATCCTGGCGGGGGATGACTGGGGGAGCTCGATTTTCATCGGTGGGCATGAATTCGAGGTTCCTACGGCTTTTAGTGACAAGCCCTCTTGGGACCGGGACTCCCTGCCTTCTGAGTCCGAAGCCGTCTTAAAGGCTATTCTAGCCCGGAATTATCTGAATCCGAAGTTCCCTACTGCTGAAGCTTTTGATCCTCGTAGGGTGAACAAGTATTTGCGGATTTCAGACGTTATTCCTCGTAAGTGTCATTGAGTTGCTTCTCCTTTTTACTTGGCTTGGTTCTAACATTTTTCTTCTTTTTTTTTTACAGTTTTTGTCGTGGAGCCGGCCACCTGTCACGACTCACGCTCTCCTCAAGGTGGAGCCTCTCTTCCCTCCTCTGGGGTCGAACCTGCCCTGGCTTCGTCTATCTCTCCGGCTGGGTCTAAGATGGCCACTCTTGCCTCGCGGGCTTTCCGGGCTTTGGGTAAAGCTCCCCAGGTGGTTAGCCCGGCTGCTTCTGCCCCCTCGGCTGTGGCCGCTAAAGTTGCTACCCCTTCGACTCAAACACCTGATTCCGCTGGGCTTCCAACAACCAAAGCCTCGGAGGTTTCTAGGAAATGTGTTACTTCTGGGAAAGGTGTCGCGAAGGTTCCTCCCAGTCGCTCCCGGCCTCAGTCGAGCTCGACGGGGCGGGATGAGGTCCTGAAACAGTTCATAGCGTCCTGTCCGGGTGGCGGGATCTCCAAGATGGCTTCTATGCCAGTGGACGTCCTTATAACCAAGGGGTCTGCTATTTTAGCTGAGGTAATTGTATTTCCTTCACGCTTCTTTTGTTAATTCGTTTAGTTTCTAACTCGGGTTCTGTATTTTATAGGCCTTTAAGGTTAATGTCGCGATGGGCCAGCAGGTAGCCCTCCTTCGTGATCGGGCTGCAAAAGCCTTGGATTAAGCCTAGAAAGCCGGGGAACTGCTCAAGCAGGCTCGGTCTTTAGTGGAAGAGGTGACTTCTAGCCAGGGAAAAATCGAGCTCGAGATGGCTGAGCTTCGCTGCGATCATGAGAGGATGAAGCAATCTTTTGATCAGGAACGTCTTCAATCTCTCCAGCGGGTTAGGCAGCGGGATTCCTGGAGATCTGAGGCTAAGAAGCTGGACCTTAAGAACCAGTCTCTGATTACTCAGGTGGCCAGGCTGCAAGCTGATGCAGAGACCTCCTTCAGTGACAGGTATTTTTATGCTTCCTTTCAGGCCGCGGAAGCTCTTCCTCCTCCCTTTGATTTATCATCTATTGCGGGCTGGGATTGACAGAAAATAATGCTCAAAGCTGCCGAGTTATCTCGCCTTGAGGGCGACAAGGTGGTCCCTTCTAGCCCAGTAGGAACTGGGAAGCAGCCCTATCAGTCAGATCCCTCATTCCATCTTCCTTCCTTTATCACCTCGGGTCCTGGGGAGTCTTCCAGTAAAGTGATGTCTTCTCGATCTGAGGAGGACCAATCGGGAGCTGGTGAAGAGGTTAGGAGCCCATCTGAGGATCCCCCTTTAACAGAGATGGAGGTCGCCATGAGCCAGATGGGGTCCTTGGCTGCCCTTCTTGACGCGGCTGTCCCTCCTGAGGTTATGGACGTAATTAATGAAGTTTTGGAGGAAGATCCAGCTGATCATCCAATGAAGCCTTTAAATAGAGGGGTGGTCGACGAGGATAACCCAGATGGACAGCTACCCGTAGAGGGGGTTGATGCCGAGGATCATCAGGAAGGAGGAGGGCCAGCGGAGGGGAGCCATGAGAGTCCCAGAGCTTGAAGCGGATGGCTTGTTTTTGATTGCCCGGAAAAGGGGGTGGGCACCATGTTTTGCCATTATCAATTTTTCATTTTTCTTCTTTTTGTAGCCCAAGTTCGGGGGTTGGGCTCCTCATTTGGATGTAGCCTTATCGGGGGATAGGCTCCCCTTGTCCTTAATGATAAATCGAAGCGCTCTTTTGAAAACTTTTATTCTGTTTCTGGTCTTGCATGGGATCCAGAGTAGCATCTGTAGCAACAATTAAGATTCGTGTAGGGAGTTATGATGATTTTGATCCTGCACACGAAAGAAAACATTGTCTATATATATATATATATATATATATATATATATATTTTTTAGGGGTGATAACCCAACCAAGACTTTAGGAGGGCTACTTAGCTTTTTCCTAGCCTTTGAGATCTGGTGGGCAACTATGCTCTTACACTAAGATCCTTCTTGGGGGTGATAGCCCGACCAAGGCATCAGGAGGGCTATCGAGCTATTTCCTGGTCTCGAGATCTGGAGGGCAACTATGCTCTTACACTCAGATCCTTCTTGGGGGTGGTAACCCGACCAAGGCATCAGGAGGGCTATCGAGCTATTTCCTGGTCTCGAGATCTGGAGGGCAACTATGCTCTTACACTCAGATCCTTCTTGAGGGTGGTAGCCCGACCAAGGCATCAGGAGGGCTATCGAGCTGGTTCCTGGTCTCGAGATCTGGAGGGCAACTATGCTCTTACACTCAGATCCTTCTTGGGGGTGGTAGCCCAACCAAGGCATCAGGAGGGCTATCGATCTATTTCCTGGTCTCGAGAGGTTTATGTCCAATTCCCATACAAGGGTATAGTCACTAATGTTTAACATAGTTGGAGATAAAGATGGAAGAGAAAAGGAAAATGACTTTATTGATGATTGAGATGTAGTACATCTTTATTAGGACCTGTAATGAAAACTGAGTGGGGGTAGTCTGCTTGAGAACTCCTTTCAAGGGTAGAATTTCTTCAAATGATCTGCATTCCAAGTGTGGTTGATGGATCGTCCGTCCATGTCTTCGAGTTTATAAGCTCCATTACGAACAACTAGCTTTATCAAATATGGCCCTTCACAATTTGGACTTAAGACTCCATCCGACCTTTTCCCAGTGTTCAGTGTCACTTTCCTAAGTACGAGATCCCCTTCCTTGAATTTCCAGGCTCTAACCTTTTGGTTGAAGTATCTAGCGATCTTGCTCTGGTAGATCGCTACTTTCTCTGCTACCCGGTCTTGCTTTTCTTCTAAGAGGTCCAGACTATCCCGGAGCTTGACTTCGTTACTTTCGGGCTTAAAGTGCTGTATACTGAACGAGGTTAATTTATGCTCGATGGGGAGGACTGCTTCAACCCCGAAAGCCAGGGAGTAAGGTGTCTCTCCGGTAGCTGTTCTTTTTGTAGTCCGGTATGCCCAGAGGACTTCTGGTAGCTCTTCGGCCCATTTACCTTTCTTCTGCTGAAGCTTCTTTTTCAGAAGTTTCTTGATTGTCTTGTTGGTGGATTCTACCAGTCCGTTAGTCTGGGGATGAGCCACTGAAGCGAGCCTGAAGTCGATCCCCTAATCCCTTGCAGAAGTATTTGAATCGGGCGCGTTGTCGAATTGCTTTCCTAGGTCAGCTATAATGATGAGAGGGGTACCGAACCTGCATACCACGTTAGTCTTGATGAACTTGGTTGTATTCTTTTCTAATATTCGAGAAAGAGGTCCTGCCTCGACCCATCTTGTGAAGTAGTCGATAGCCACAATAGCGTGTTTCATCTGTCCAGGGGCGGTAAGAAGTGGCCCAATTAGGTCGATTCCCCACATGGCAAAGGGATAAGGTGAACTGAGGGATGATAGTCGCTCGGGTGGCTGGTGGTTCAAGTTTGAGGTTCTTTGACAAGGTTCGCAGGATTGCACAAAACTCTCTGCATCTTGATGGATGGTCGGCCAATAGTACCCCATACGAAGCACCTGATAGGCTAGAGCTTCCCCACCTATATGGTTCCTACAGTCCCCATAGTGGACCTCTCTCAATGCCCACTTAGCATCATCGAGATGCAAGCATCTAAATAACGGGAGGGATCTGCCCCTCCTGTAGAGGTATCCGTCCACCATACAATATCGAACTGAGAGTCTCTTAATTCTTCAGGCTTGGTCGGGCTCTTCAGGAAGCTCTCCTTCAAGGAAGTAGGTGACAATTGGGTCCATCCAGCAAGGTAGGCAATCCAGGGAACAAATTTCTCCATTTATGGCTATGCTTGGCTAGGTGATTACTTGGAGGTGAATTCCCTTTGGTAGGGACTGGCCTCCGTTCGCCACTATTTTAGCCAGAGCATCTGTGCGATGGTTTTGATGCCGAGGCACCTGATCGATCTTGAGTCCCTTAAATTTGCTTTTCAGCAGCCGAGCTAGATTTAGGTAGGCAACCATATTATCTCCCTTTGCTTGGTAGACCCAGTCACTTGGTTTACAACAAGCAACGAATCGCTCTTGATCTGCAGGTAGTCGGCCTTTAGTTCGATGGTTACCTTCATCCTGGCTAGGAGGGCTTCATATTCCGCTTCGTTGTTGGTAGCTTTAAACTCAAATATGAAACAGTGACAGAATTCAGTCCCCTCCGGATTTATCAAAACTATGCCAGCTCCTCCCCCAGCTCGTCCGGATGCTCCGTCTGAAAAGAGGATCCATGGTTTGCAGCCTTCCGGCCAATTTTTGACCTCGGATACCTTCTTAGGGACCTCGTTTGATACTGAGGGATCATCTGGATCTGGGATCGCTGAGAATTCTACCACGAATTCGGCCAAAGCAAGTGCCTTAATCGTAGTCCGGGGCTTATACTTTAGGTCGAACTAAGTGAGCTCTAGTGCCCATAAAACTAGCCTTCCTGACACGTCTGGTCTTTGCAAGAATTGGCGGAGGGGTTGGTCTGTCACCACTGCTATTGTGTGAGCTTGAAAATAGGGACGGAGTTTCCTCGCTGAGATCACCAGAGCATAAGCGAGCTTCTCCAGGAGAATGTAGTTCCTTTCTGATTTGGTCAAGGCATGACTCACATAGTATATGGTTCTTTGAAAACCGTCACTACAATCCTTGGCCAAAGCCCCACTTACTGCAGTTTCTGATACAGCCAAGTAAATCTGCAACTCATCTCCGAGAACTGGCTTGACAAACAAAGGGGGGCTTGTTAGGTACTCTTTCAAAGCTTGAAATGCATTCTCGCTTTCCTGGTTCCATTTCATGTTCTTCCCTTGTTTGATGGCCTTGAAGAAAGGGAGACACTTATCAGTGGAGCGAGAGATAAACCTGTTGAGTGCCGCCAACCGTCCAGTCAGAATCTGTACTTGCTTGAGCGAGGTCCGGGATTCCAGGTCCAAGATAGCTTTGATTTTTTCTGGGTTAGCTTCTATACCTCTCTCATGAACCATGAAGCCCAGAAACTTCCCTGCCGGTACCCCAAAAGCACATTTGGAGGGGTTCAAACGCATCTGGTTTTCCCTCAATATGAGGAAGGTTTTGCGAAGGTCTTTCTGATGTCCCTTTGTGGTTGGGGATTTCGTGATCATGTCATCGATATACACTTCCATCGTCCTTCCTATCTCGGACTTGAACAGTTTGTTAACCAGCCGCTGGTATGTGGCCCCTGCATTCTTCAAACCAAACGGCATCACCTTGTAGTAGTATAAGCCCTGCCCCGTAATGAAACTGGTCTTATCTTGGTCAGCCGGGTGCATTTTAATTTGGTTGTATCCTGAGAATGCGTCCATAAAACTCAAAAGTTTGTTTCCGGACGTGGAGTCAACCAACTGGTCGATCTTTGGTAAAGGAAAAATGTCTTTCGGACAAGCCCGGTTGAGGTCGGTGTAGTCGACACACATACGCCATTTCCCATTCGCCTTCGTGACCATGACCACCTTGGCGATCCATTCGGGGTAACGTACCTCTCTGACGAACCCCGCTTTGATCAATTTATCAACCTCTTCCTGCACCGTTGCGTTCCTATCAGCGTTGAAGTGACGCCTCTTCTGCTTGACGGGCTTGACTGTTGGATCCACTGCTAGCCGGTGGGTGGCAAACGATGCCGAGATTCCTGGCATTTCATCATGGTTCCAGGCGAAGATGTCGCTGAATTCCCTAAGAAGATCAATCAGTCCTCTTTTTACTTCTGGATCAAGGGTGGCTCTGACCTTGACGATCTTGGAGGGATCGTCATTCCTGACGGATATCTCTTCTAGTTTATCCACAGGCTGCCCGCTGGCCCATTCGTTACTCCGTTCTTCCTCGTAGGGCATGATAGGTTCATCCTCCGGATGCCCAGGATGTTCCGCGGGCTCCTTCTCCTCCTGGATTATCCGGGATGTATCTATGTCTTCCTGGATTAATGTCACATGTACACACTGCTTCGCTAGGGCTGTAGGATTGGTAGATACTGCGTAGCATTTCCTGGCTGCCTGCTGGTCTCCGCGTACCTCTCCTACTTTGGTTCCAATCGGAAATTTCAAGACGTTGTGGTATATGGACAAGACTCCCTTCAAGGAGGACAGGAAAGGTCTCCCTAGGATGGAGTTATAGGCCGATGGGGTGTCCACCACAACAAAGTCGGTCATTACATTCTGTTGGAGCGGGGTGACCCCGATGATTACTGGGAGGATCATTGACTACACTGGTATGATCGAGTCCCTAGTGAAACCGTAAAGCAGAGTGGTACAGCTGTTGTAACAATGTTGCTTCAGGTTCAATTTTTCCAGGGTATCCTTGAAGAGGATATCTACACTGCTACCTGTATCCACGAGCACGCGATGGACCAGATAGTTGGCGATCTGTATCGTGATGACCATAGGATCGTCATGAGGTTGCACAGTGTTGAAGACATCTGCTTCGGTGAATACGATCTGAGCTGACAGGGAGGGCTCTGTCGGGCTCTGGCTGACTTCGAAGATCCCTCGGCTCTCTCCGAGGCGGGGAACCTTTCTTGCGTGGTTTTTCTGGGAGTTATTGGAAACGCCGGCCAATATAGGACCTCCGCTGATAGTGTGTATCACCTGGATCTGTTGCATTAAGTCAGCATGCTCCCCTTTCCTCTTTTCTGCGTCCTCACAGATTTCATCTTGTACCTCCCTTCCAGTCATGATATTATCTCTGACCTATTGTAAGAACTCAATCAGGCATCTTCCCCTTATCAGGGTCTCAATCTGGTTGCGTAAGTTATAGCACTCCGAAGTGTTGTGGCCCACGTCTTCGTGAAAGTCGCAGTATTTGTACCGGTTTCTCCTGTGAGCTGGGGCCTTCATGGGAGCGGGCTTTTGGAGCAACCCTTTATCTCGTATGGCAAGGTAGACTGTTTCCCTGGAAGCATTCAAAGGGGTGTAGTATTCATACCCTTTTTCCCCTTGCATTACGGGAGCCACGGTCCTGGGAGGCGGGGAAGCCCGGGGAGGGGTTCGTTTTGCTGGATATCTTTCTTGCCTATGCGGAGGGGCAAGGAGGCGATAGGTCGACCTGTTGGAAGGTTTATTCTGAGCTTTCTGCACTGGCTCAAATTTGGGGGCTTCTTTCTTCAGACGCTTTGCCGTTCTCATGTCGTCATGTTCTATCTTGACCTTGAGTTGTTCGTCGATCTCGACCTGCTCAAGAGCCCGGTCATAGGCATCCTAGTAAGTCTCGGGAGGTCTCTTGGCGAAAGAACGGAAAAGCTTTCCTGCCCAGAGGTTTCGCTTGAAGTTGGCGAGGGTTTCTTTTTCAGTGAAAACTCCCATTTGTATGACCTCCTTGTGAAATCGCTCCACGTACGATCGAAGAGTTTCACTCCATTCCTGGATCACATATTGGAGGTGTATGGGATCTTTCGGGCGAGGTTTAACTCCTTGGAACTGTGAGCAAAAATCGGTTGATAATTTTGTGAAAGAATCCACGCTTCCAATGGGTAGTTTCCTGAACCAGGTTTTCGCGTAGTCGGTCAAGGTCGTTAGGAACATTCTGCACATAGCTGCTCTGGTAGGGTTCTGGACCTCCATCTGTTGAACGAAGCTCTCTAGGTAGCTTAGAGGATCTTCTGTTCCAGAGAACTTATCTGCTAGCATTTTGAATTTTGGGGGGAGCTCTGCTTCCCGGATCCTCCTAGTGAAGGAAGCGTTCATCTCGCTCGGGGGATTCTTTTGTCCTCCTTACTCTTTCCCTTCCTTATCTGCTGGACCTCTTTTTGGAGCTTTGCCAGCTGATCCCTCAGTCGCTTGTTCCCAGGTCTCTTCAAGTTAACCTCAGATTCCTCACTGTCGAATCTTTCTGATGAACTATCAATTTCTATCCGGTCCTCCTCCTGGACATGATCCACTCGGGGAGTTTGTCTACTTTCCTCTTCTAGGGCCCGGGTAGTTCTCCTAGATGTAGTTGGATGAGATAGCCCTCGCGGCTTCCGGGTAAAAGCATCCGCGGTAGACTTAACTAGCCTGGGGTTGATATTGTGAAAGTCTTTTCGGAGCTTGGGGCATGGGTCCCAGCCTATCCCGGATCAAACGTTGGGGCTCTAATCTATCTCGAGCTGGCTCAGGAGGAGGATGTCCTAGGTGATCGAAAGCAGATGGCCTAGCTCCGAACCTGCTCGGCTCTCCCTGATCATTCAGGTTGGTTGGCTGGTTTATGATGCCTGCAGCGAGGAAGCGGACACAGGACGTGGACGGATTCTACGAAGGCCGCCGCTTGTTGGTAGCGCTGCCTGGCTCACTATGGGGTGGCCAGTAGCCCGCGTATTGGTTGTCTGGATCGGAGCTTGACTACTATATCCAGACTTTCTCCCCCTTCCTGGGGCTTTTCGGGTTGGCCTCACTGGAGATTGCTCCGGGACTCTGTGTTGGCCTTGGGAGGAGCGGAGCCTCATAGTTCTTGTAAAACAATGAAAATATAAATGCAAACGATTGATTAATTGGGTGTAGGATCTTCCCCACAGACGGCGCCAGAAAGTGTTAACGGAAATTTTGCTCGGGATGAGAAATCTCAGTTGACGCCCTCGAGACCACTACCACGTAGGTGGTGGCCAAGATTTATTGTATATGTAACAGTAATTTATAAAATGACAAGTAAGCAAGGATGTTTGTATTGAACGTGCATGGTGTACAGATACAGAGATTCTTGTCTCTTTGCTCTCAACTCTCTCTAGAGAATGGTTGATTATTTGTCGTATGCCTGTCGAATAGTAGTCTCTTTTTTTATTTCTTTTCTTTTCTATTTGTACATAGTTTGTAGGTCAACAGACTGATTCTCCCTTGATTTTCTCAGTCTCCTCCTTATCGGGTGGGATTTCTTGCTTTAATGTCATTGACTTTTTGATTAACGTCCGAATTGAGAGTATCGTGGTGGAGATCAGTTTGTTTCCTTTTTGGATTTTATTACTTGTTCTGCATGTAGGTAACGTTTCCAGATATGATTCAATGCATTCCTCGTATCCTTTCAGTATGATCCTTTATAGAGGTCGTTGGATATGACGATATGGTGTGGTGCATCAACCAGGGAGATTGATTAGTATTTCGACCTTGATATCTGAGAAGTTTCATCCAGCTTGGAGCCAAATCTGGCTTCCCTTGACCTTTTCGAAGCTAGGTGTGGCCTCGAATGACCTTTTGAAGCTAAGTGTGGCTTCGACTGACCTCGCGGCCTTTTAGGGATATTCTTCTATGTCAATCGAGGTACAGACGAGTCTCTGGAGCATTTGCGAGATGACCTTGACTTCGAGGAGCTTCCAGTTTTGGTGATGCGGGCTAGATCTGATCGTTCCGGGCTCTATCCTGGATGTTTACGAAGCCCGTCCTTGTTCCTGGGATGGTATCGCAGTTCGGCTCTGGATAGAGAGGTCTCCTGGTGGAAGCTCTCGGGTCCGGGCTCTATCCCGGATTTTTCCGGAGCCCGCCCTTGTTTCTGGGATGGTATCAGTAGTTCGGCTATGGATTGAGAGGTCTCCTGGTGAAACTCTCGGGTATGGAACCAGGTCTGGGAGGTGGAAAATTTCCCTTTGGTCCTTAGCCAATTTTGGCTATTAACAGAAACCGTTCGCATCCGCTTGCTCGCTGAAGGCATCACAGTCCAGCCAACAAACCCGAATGATCAGGGGAAATCGAGTAGGCTCGGAACTAGGTAGCCTGCCTCGACCGCCTGGGACCTCTTCTTCCAGAGCCAGCTCGAGACAGAACTGGGCCCAAACTTTCGATCCGGGATAGGCTGGGACCCATGCCCCCAGTTTCGAAAAGACCATCACAATATCAACCCGGGCGAGTTAAGTCTGCCGCAGATGCCTTGACACAAGAGCAATGAGAGGTACCTCACCCAACGGCATTAAGGAGGAATGCCCCGGCCCAAGAGGAAGAGAGTCGACAAACTTCCCGAGTGGATCATGTCCATGAAGGGGACCGGATAGAGGTCGCAAGTTCATCCGAGGAACTCGATAGCGAAGAATCCGAAGTCAATTCAAAGAAACCTGGGAACAAGCGACTGAGGGATCAGCTGGCAAAGCTACAGAAAGAGGTCCAGCAGATAAGAAAAGGAAAGATTAAAGAGGATAAAAAGAATCCGTTGAGCGAGATGAACGCTCCCTTCACTAGGAGGATCCGGGAAGTGGAGCTCCCACTAACATTTAAAATGCCAGCAGATAAGTTCTCTGGAACGGAAGATCCTCTAAGCCACCTGGAGAGCTTCGTCCAACAGATGGAGGCCCAGAACACTACTAGAGTAGCTATGTGTAGGATGTTTCCAATGACCTTAACCGACTACGCGAAAACTTGGTTCAAGAAGCTGTGTAAGGACCTTGATTTTATGATTGCTTATTTCATGACAAACCACACCACATTGGGGATGATTGTGTAATGGGTAGCTTAGGTCCGTGTTGGCAAGCTTCCAAGCATCTCCATGACTTCAAGAGCAAAAGGTATACTCACTTGACTTTGTCTCTTGAAGAGTTTAGGTGCACACACACACTTCATGCATGTTTTGTTTATCTTGCATTTGTGTTCCTTATTATTTATATGTGTGTGCATCCTTTTCAAACACACTCACCAGCTTGCATTAGATATCATATCTTGCATTGTATCTCATTTGATAAACATGTTTGACATGTTAATTGTGCTTCATTGTGTGCATCTCACTCACTTCACACTTGCACAACATTCATGTAAGATAGACATTTTTCTTGAGTGTTAAAAAGAGATTTTTCCCTTTAGCGCGGCCTAGACCGCTCGGTAGGCTCTGCTTGCACTGCGGCGCACGGAGCAGTATTCTCCAGTGCGTCATGCGCGACGTGGACCGCGACCTGTGCACTTGCACGCACAGCGGTCAAAACCGCGGTGCCGTCCAGACGGTGCACTGCTGTATGTACCGCGGTCTGGACACATACCTGAACCGCGGTATGCAGAGCGGTTTTGACGGGATTTTGCTTTCCAAGTTCAAAACGACGTAGTTTTAACTAGGGCTTCATATATATTCTTCCTCTTCTCTTCTTAGCAGACCAAGAGCTTAGAAAATCACTTTTAGAGAGAGGTTAGAGCTCCTAGAGAGAGAAAGCTTCAAGAAAGCATCTTTGACTCTCCAAACCCAAAACCCATCTCCATATTGCATTTTTCATCATCATTTGAGCATGGGTCTTCATTGTTTCATGACTAGGTAAGCAAGAACTTCTTTGAATATCATTAATTGTTCTTCTTACTCTAGATTAGATATTTATTGCTTGATTAAATACCTAGACTCTACTTATTGCATATATTTATGAGTCTTTATAACATGATTGGGTTTGTTTGTGATAGCTTAATTGATTAGGTCATAAATATTCATGTGTGATTAATTGATAACTAGGTTGAGAAATTGTGTTTTAATCAACTAGTTAATGTTCATGAATATTTGATTGTGTTTGTTTGTGATAGCTTGCATTATTAGGTCATATTTGCCTAAATAGCTAATCCATAAATATTCATGTATGCTTAATTGATGATTAGGTTGACTTTGTGCATCTAGTCAAGTTTATGAATGTTTATGTGAATTTAATTGACAATTAGGTTGTTAGAATTTCTCTACAACTAATTGAGACCTCATGTGTGTACATGTAGGCATTATTTTATAACTAGGATGTTGTATTGCATTATTTACATCTAGTTAAGCATTGTATGTTTGGTATAACATATTTTGTGTTAAGCATTCATTGATTGTTCACTTAGACCTTATACTCTTCATTGAGTCAAAGTCTTGTGGCTTCGGGGTGAAGTTGCACAAGCATTGAAGTCTTGCAACCAATATGTGGTTGGCAAGCATTGGTCAAGAGCCACTGTAAAAGGCCCGTGGGGTAGAGTAGGAGGTGCTCACGCCAAGAGTAGTGTATCAGGGGATATCACTAGGGATTGAACCAAGAGTGGCGAGTGGTAGTGTCCATAGCCTGAGGTTATCGAGAGTGAGAGTCCGAGTATCACTTGAGGGTGTAATCTTTTACTCATATAGTGGATTTCTGTGATCATGTGTGGCTAGAAGGATAGCCCGTGGTTTTTCCCTGGTTGAAGGGTTTCCACGTAAAAATCAAGTGTTCTTTATATTTCCGCACTTTTACTTGATTTTGTATGTTTGTTTTAATAGGGTTGTATGTTTAATATTGACTAATCGAAAAAGTTGGTAATAATCGATTAACAACCCTTTCACCCCCCCCCCCCCTCTCTAGGTTGTAGACACACGCTTGAGTAGTATTTTCAATTGGTATCAGAGCAGGTTCCTAGACATACTTAGGTGATCCTTGCTCTTGATTGTGTGTGTCTTGCGATTGTGTGCATTTTATTTATAACATTCATTTGCATTCATATTACCCAAACACTATGAGTGACTTTGGGATGAGTAAAGAGGGAGCATCGAATGTGAGACCACCATTACTCAAGAGGGACAATTATGCCTCATGGAAAGGCAAAATGGAGTCCTATATTTGCCAAATAGATGACGGTGCATGGATGGAAATGGAGGATGGCTACACGCCTCCAACTACGATCACAGAAGATGGAAGTGAAGTCTCCAAGCCCAAGGCTCAATGGAGTTCCGAAGAATTTGAAGCTTCGAAGTGGAACAACAAAGCAATGCATGCTTTGCTTTGTGCAATTGATGAGGGCCAATACAAACTCATCCAAATCACCAAAAATGCACATGAAGCTTGGAAGATCCTAGAGACGGCACATGAGGGAACCGAAGTGGTTAAGGATTCCAAGCTCCAAGTCCTTCAAGCACAATTTGAGACGATCAAGATGGAGGAGGATGAGTGTTTTAATGACTTCCAAGTAAAGTTGATGGACATTGTGAATCAAAGCCATCAACTAGGTGACCCATACTCGGATAGGAGGATCAAGCAAAAGATCATGAGGTCACTTCCGCTAGATTCGAATCCAAGGTGACAGCTCTTGAAAAAAATAGCAATTACAAGAGCATGAAGCCGAGTAAAGTAATTGGAAGGCTCTTAGCTTATGAATCTAGATGGGCCCCTAAATCTACACCTCCTAAGAAGCAAATGGAGTTAGCTTTAAAGACCTTCAAGATTGTGAAGGAGGATGATAACTCAGATGAAGACATGGCTCAAATGGTGAAGAGATTCAAAAAGTTTATGAAGCTTCACAAGAATGACTTGAAGAAAAAGACTCACTTCAAGACGATTGAGCCAAGTCATGAGAAGCCTTCAAGAAAGGGGATTCAATGCTTAGAATGTGAAGGATTCGGGAATGTCTCCAAGGAGTGTAGTAACTTGAAGGACAAGAGAAAAGGAAAGGTGATGGCCATCTCATCAAGTGATAGTGAGAGTGTAGAAGATTCTTCGGATGATGAAGAACTTGCCATTAACTACACGGCCTTTGGAGCCTCCTACGTGGATGTTGAAAAAGAAGGCAAGAGTGCCTTGACTTGTGACCTTGAAGAAGGAATAGATGAAGTGGTAGCTAGAGGTGTAATTGATGTAGCTACTCATAAGGAAGTTGGTGGTGTAGCAACAAGTGACCAAGGCAAAAGTCTTGATGATGAAGTTGACTCACATGATGAGAGGGAAAGTGAGAAGTGTGCAACATCAGTAAGTGCAGGGAGTGACTCTAGTCATGAGAAGTCTCCATCTCTCTCTAGAAGAATTTGTAAAGCCATGGATCTTGAAGAGTCCATTAAGTACTTTGAAGACTCTAGGTTGAAGAAGAAAATGGAGATTCAAAAATTGAAGGAGGAAAAGAAAATGTCAAGGAAAAATGACCCTTGCCTTGTATGTGGTGGAATTGGCCACATTGCCTCCAAGTATGGTAACTTGAAGTACAAAAATGGAGGAGTTAGTATGATCGCTAATTGGTGTGATAGCGAAGTTGAAGTTGTTGAAAGTTGTTCCACAAGCTCGGGTGAGTGTGTGAACAACTACCTTGCATTTCCGGTTTCCTACCATGAAGAAACACAAGTCATCACCAAATATGTGTCACTTGAAGAGTTCAAGATTGGTGACTTGGAGTTTGGGAACAAAGTGGAGCAAGCTTGAGAGAAGCAAAAATTGATGATATGACTCTCACAAGCACAAGTGGGAGAAGCTTTGAGAATGATGTTTCTTGCTCCGGGAACTCTTATGATAATGTGGTTGATTATCAAGATTTGGTTGATTCTCTTCTAAAGTCTTTGAAAGAGAAAGATTATGATATCCTTGAGTTGAAAAAGGATAACCTTCAACTACAAGCCAAGATGACTCACTTGAATGATGAAGTGAGATGTGTAAAAGAAAGTGAAGGCAAGTTGAAGATGGAACTTGATGAAGCAAGGATGTCTCTTGCTAAATTAACTTCGGGATCGGAGAAACTTAACAAGATGTTAAGTATTGGCAAGTTGCCAAATGACAAGCGTGGGCTTGGTTTCATTGATGATGAGTGCACTCCATACTTGGGAAGACTACATTTGTGAAGGAGATTTCTCCTAAATGTCCACCTCCATCACCCAAGAAATGTCTTGTTGTGGGTGAGTCTTCCAAGAGTGCTTCCTTGAAGATGCTTCCGAGGAAACAAGTTTCACTTCAACCCTTGAGGATACCTCAACCTCAAGCTCAAGGCAAAAGCAAAGGTTCACTTCCTCAACATCCTAGGAGGAAGATTGATCTTGGAGAGTCATCCAAGTGTGCCCAAGTGAAGATGCCAACAAAGAATGGAGCTCAAGCTCATCAACCAAGAGCTCCGTTTCCAAGATTTCCTCAACCAAGAAGGCAAGCCAAGGAACCTCAACCCTTGAGGCAAGTACATCAAGTTGTTCATGCTCAACCACAAAGGCACCAACATCCGGCTAATGTTCCAAGAAAAAGCCAACCGGTGCAACATTAAAGACAAACTCATCATCATGGCAATGCCTCGATGAGAGCTCAAAGCAATGGTATGAATTCTTCTTCTATACCTACTTGTCATTATTGTGGTATGATTGGTCACATTAGACCAAATTGTTTTAACTGCATCAAGTTATGTAGAATTGAGAGCATGAAAGAAAAGAGAATGAACCGTAGGGCTAACTTGCATGATCCTAGGGAACCTAGAGACTTGAAGATTTTGACCACTAAAATTAAAAAGGTGGAATCTAGGTGGATTAGAAAGATTGAACCCGATTGCAATCATGATCATATGACACCCTTGGATACTACCAAGTCTAATGGACTTGGTATGTCTAATAGGACTTGTCTCTCGCCCTGATATGGTTCGGATTTGACCCCATTTGGGGAGCTCAAGCAAAGAGAGCGAACTTGCATGATTTGCTATTTGCAAAAAGTTGATTAATTTTATTCTCTTTGATAATTGCTTGAGATGATTGGTTGTACATATGCTTATATGTTATTTTCTTAATAAGTGTGCAACATTGCTTTACTTGCAATCCATGTCATATTTTAGTTCAACAATGCATTTTTGGACTAGGAGATTTTGATTGGGAAAGTACATTTGAATGACCCATAATTTAACTCCATGACATGAGAACTTTTAATGACATGCTTTAAAATGATATGCATGAAATGCTTTTGATTGCTTAATATGCAAAATATGTGTGAAAGCAAATGAGAAGACTAAACTCAATAAGGACCTTTTATCCATTCAATAAATAAGGATGTCTCATTCAAATTTAGTCTTCTCTCTCTCTTTATTAGTTGAACAAGACTACTATCATACGGGTATCCTACCCGGAAAAATCAAAAAGGGTGCAAAAGTCACTCATGTCATGTTTCGCTTATAAAGTTTGATATAGTTGCTCTTTAAATTGAAATTCATTTTGAAAAACTATATCTTGTTTGCTCTTGACAAAAGGGTACAAATTGGTTTGAATTCTTTTGGAAACCCTTTTGATGTTTGCTTTGCCAAATACCATTGCTCGAACTTGAATGCTATATGTCTTGCATGCAAAGCAACCAATTCACACTTTTTTTTATAAATAAAACTCCTTGAATCTCTCTCAATTATTTTAGTTGCATAAAGTTTGTGTATATAATTATGCAATGTATTAGTGCGAATAGCTCTCTTTGCTAAAGCAACCCAATAGGGGAAGCTCCTTTGCCTATCTCATGACAAAAAAGGGGAGAAGTCTTGAGAGATATAGGGGGAGCATTGTTTATGCTATGCTTTGGTGGAGAAATCATGAGGGAGAGTAACCTTTTAGGGGGAGCATTGCACATGCATTCTTTGTAATGCTTTATTTGTATTTAAGTGCAATGCTTGTTTTTATTTGTTCACCTCACTTACACTTGTTCTTGGAAAGTGCTTCTTGCTATTGTGTGTAGGTACATTGATAATTGTACAAAGAGATTGAAGATATTGAAGATTTAGATTCTAGGTATCTCTTTTGTAATGTAGAAGTGATTATGGACAATAGTTTTGTTTTATTTTGTGAGGATTGTTTGTGAGTGGTTGTTTTGTCATGAAATAGCCAAAGGAGGAGATTGTAAGGACCTCGATTTTATGATTGGCTTATTTCATGACAAACCACACCACATTGGGGATGATAGTGTAATGGGTAGCTTAGGTCCGTGTTGGCAAGCTTCCAAGCATCTCCATGACTTCAAGAGCAAAAGGTATACTCACTTAACTTTGTCTCTTGAAGAGTTTAGGTGCACACATACACTTCATGCATGTTTTGTTTATCTTGCATTTGTGTTCCTTATTATTTATATGTGTGTGCATCCTTTTCAAACACACTCACCAACTTGCATTAGATATCATATCTTGCATTGTATCTCATTTGATAAACATGTTTGACATGTTAATTGTGCTTCATTGTGTGCATCTCACTCACTTCACACTTGCACAACACTCATGTAAGATAGACATTTTTCTTGAGTGTTGAAAAGGGATTTTTCCCTTTAGCGTAGCCTAGACCGCTCGGCAGGCTCTGCTTGCACCGCGGCGCACGGAATGGTATTCTCCAGTGCGTCATGCGCGACATGGACCGTGACCTGTGCACTTGCACGCACAGTGGTCCCAACCGCGGTGTTGTCCAGACGGTGCACTGCTGTATGTACCGCGGTCTGGACACATACCTGAACCACAGTATGTAGAGCGGTTTTGACGGGATTTTACTTTCCAAGTTCAAAACGACGTAGTTTTAACTAGGGCTTCATATATATTCTTCCTCTTCTCTTCTTAGCCGACCAAGAGCTTAGAAAATCACTTTTAGAGAGAGGTTAGAGCTCCTAGAGAGAGAAAGCTTCAAGAAAGCATCTTTGACTCTCCAAACCCAAAACCCATCTCCATATTGCATTTTTCATCATCATTTGAGCATGGGTCTTCATTGTTTCATGACTAGGTAAGCAAGAAATTCTTTGAATATCATTAATTGTTCTTCTTACTCTAGATTAGGTATTTATTGCTTGATTAAATACCTAGACTCTACTTATTGCATATATTTATGAGTCTTTATAACATGATTGGGTTTGTTTGTGATAGCTTAATTGATTAGGTTATTTTTGCCTAAAAGCTAGGCCATAAATATTCATGTGTGATTAATTGATAACTAGGTTGAGAAATTGTGTTTTAATCAATTAGTTAATGTTCATGAATATTTGATTGTGTTTGTTTGTGATAGCTTGCATTATTAGGTCATATATGCCTAAGTAGCTAATCCATAAATATTCATGTATGCTTAATTGATGATTAGGTTGACTTTGTGCATCTAGTCAAGTTTATGAATGTTTATGTGAATTTAATTGACAATTAGGTTGTTAGAATTTCTCTACAACTAATTGAGACCTCATGTGTGTACATGTAGGCATTATTTGATAACTAGGATGTTGTATTGCATTATCTACATTTAGTTAAGCATTGTATGTTTGGTCTAACATATTTTGTGTTGAGCATTCATTGATTGTTCACTTAGACCTTATACTCTTCATTGAGTCAAAGTCTTGTGGCTTCGGGGTGAAGTTGCACAAGCATTGAAGTCTTGCAACCAATGTGTGGCTGGCAAGCGTTGGTCAAGAGCCACTGTAAAAGGCCTGTGGGGTAGAGTAGGAGGTGCTCACGCCAAGAGTAGTGTATTAAGGGATATCACTAGGGATTGAACCAAGAGTGGCGAGTGGTAGTGTCCATAGCCTGAGGTTATCGAGAGTGAGATTCCGAGTATCACTTGAGGATGTAATATTTTACTCATATAGTGGATTTCTGTGATCGTGTGTGGCTAGAAGGATAGCCCGTGGTTTTTCCCTAGTTGAAGGGTTTCCACATAAAAATCAAGTGTTCTTTATATTTCCGCACTTTTACTTTATTTTGTATGTTTGTTTTAATTGGGTTATATTTTTAATATTGACTAATCAAAAAAGTTGGTAATAATCGATTAACAACCCATTCACCCCCCCTCTAGATTGTAGACACACGCTTGAGTAGTATTTTCAAGATGCCTGCTGGTAGCGTGGATTCTTTCACGAAGTTATCAACAGATTTTTGCTCGCAGTTCCAAGGGGTTAAACCTCGTCCGATGGATCCCATACACCTCCAATATGTGATTCACGAATGAAGTGAGACACTTCGATCGTACATGGAACGTTTTCACAAAAAGGTCATACAAATGGGAGTTTTCACCGAGAAAGAGACTCTCGCCAATTTCAGGCGGAACCTGTGGGCGGGAAAGCTTTTCCTTTCCTTTGCTAAAAGACCTCCCGAGACTTACCAGGAGGCCTATGATCGTGCTCTTGAGCAGGTCGAGATCGACGAGCAACTCAAAGTCAAGATGGAACACGACGATATGAGAACGACGAAGCGTCAGAAAAAAGAAGCCCCCAAATCTGAGCCTGCTCAAAAAACTCAAAATAAACCTCCCAATAGGTCAACCTATCACATCCCTGCTCCTCAGCACAGGCAAGAAAAATATCTAGCAAGACGAACCCCTCCTCGGGCTTCACCACCTTCCAGGACCGTGGCCTCCGTAATGTGAGGGGAGAAAAGGTATGACTACTACACTCCCTTGAACGCTTCGAGGGAAACAGTCTACCTTGCTATCCGAGACAAGGGGCTACTCCAGAAGCCTGCTCCCATGAAAACCCTAGTTGATAGGAGGAACCGGTACTAGTACTGCGACTTCCATGAAGACGTGGGCCACAACACTTCAGAGTGTTATAATTTGGGCAACCAGATTGAAGCCTTGATAAGGGGAGGATGCTTGATTTTATAGTAGATCAGAGATAACATTCGGACTGGAAGGGAGGTACAAGCCGAGATCCGTCAAGATGCAGAGAAGAGAAATGGGGAACAGACTGATTTAATACAACAAATCCAGGTGATACACACCATCAGCGGAGGGCACGCACTGGCTCGCACTTCCAATAATTCCTTGAAAAATCCATGCAAGGAAGATTCCCCGTATAAAAGAAAGCCAGAGAGTCTCCAACATCAGCCAAAGCCTGATAGAGCCCTCACAGTCGGCACAGATCGTTTTCACTGAAGAAGATGTCTTCAACACCGTGCAACCTCATAATGATCCCATAGTAATCACAATACAGATTGCCAACTGTCTGGTCCATCGCGTGCTCGTAGAAAAATTAAATCTGAAGCAATGGTGTTACAATAGCTGTACAACTCCACTTTGTGGGTTCACTGGGGATTCGATCATACCAGTGGGGTTGATGATCCTCCTAGTAATCATCGGAACCACCCCTCTCCAACAGAATGTTATGACAGACTTTGTTGTGGTTGACACCCCATCGGCCTACAACGCCATCCTAGGGAGACCCTTCCTGTCCTCCTAGAAGGGAGTCTTGTCCGTATACCACAATGTCATGAAGTTCCCGGTGGGAACCAAGGTGAGAGAGGTACGCGGGAACCAGCAAGTAGCTAGGAAGTGCTACGCAGTGTCTGCCAATCCTACAGTTTTAGCAAAACAGTATGTGCAAGTTGCATTAGTCTAGGAAGATATGGAAACATCCCGGATAATCCAGGAAGAGATGGAGCCCACGGAGCATCCTGAGCATCCAGAGAGCAAACCTATTATGCCTTTTGAGGAGGAACGGAGCAAGGAGTGGGCCAGCGGGCAGCTTGTAGATAGATTAGAGGAGATACCCATCAGAAATGACGATCCCTCCTAGGTTGTCAAGGTCGGGGCCACCCTCGAGCCAGAAGTGAAAGAAGGTTTAATTAATCTACTCAAAGAATTCAGCGACATCTTCGCTTGGAGCCATGATGAAATGCCTGGGATCCCAGCATCATTGGCGGCCCATCGACTAGCGGTAGATCCAACAGTCAAGCCCGTCAAACAGAAGAGGCATCACTTCAATGCTGAGAGGAATGCTGCGGTGCAGGAAGAGGTAGATAAATTGATCAAGGCAGGGTTTATCAGAGAAGTGCGCTATCCCAAATGGATCGCCAACGTGGTCATGGTTACAAAGGCGAATGGGAAGTGGCGTATATATGTCGATTACACCAACCTCAACCGGGCCTGTCCAAAAGACTATTTTCCTTTACCAAAGATCGACCAGCTGGTTGACTCCATGTCCGAAAATAAACTTCTGAGTTTTATGGACGCGTTCTCAGGATACAACCAAATTAAGATGCACCCAGCTGACCAAGATAAAACCAGTTTCATTACTGGGCAGGGCTTGTACTGCTACAACGTGATGCCATTTGGTTTGAAGAATGCAGGGGCTACATACCAGCGGCTGGTTAACGAGCTGTTCAAGCCCGAGATAGGAAGGATGATGGAGGTATACATCGACGACATGATCACAAAATCACCAACCACAGAAGGACATCGAGAAGACCTTCGCAAGACCTTTCTCATACTGAGAGAAAACTAGATGCGGTTAAACCCCTCCAAATGTGCCTTCGGGGTAACGGCGCGGAAGTTTCTAGGTTTCATGGTTCATGAGAGAGGTATAAAGGCTAACCTAGAAAAAATTGAAGCTATTTTGGACCTGGAATCCCCCACATCACTCAAACAGGTACAAATTCTGACGGGACATGTAGCAGCGCTCAACAGGTTTATCTCTCGCTCCACCGATAAATGCATCCCTTTCTTCAAAGCCATCAAACAAGGTAAAAACATGAAATGGAGCCAGGAGAGCGAACAAGCCTTCCAAGCCTTGAAAGAATACCTAACAAGCCCACCGTTGTTAGTCAAGACAGTTCCTGGAGAGGAGCTTCAGATCTACCTGGCCGTCTCAGAAACTGCAGTAGGCGGAGCTTTGGCCAAAGACTGTGGCGACGGGATTCAAAGGCCCATATATTATGTGAGTCATCCTTTAACCAAGTCAGAGAAAAATTATATTCTCCTGGAAAAGCTCGCTTATGCTCTGGTGATCTCGACGAGGAAGCTCCGTCCCTATTTTCTAGCATTCAATAGCAGTGGTGACGGACCAACCTCTCCGCCAATTCTTACAAAGACCAGATGTGTCCGGAAGGCTTGTCTTATGGGCCCTGGAGCTCACTCAGTTCAATTTAAAGTATAAGCCCAGGACCACGATTAAGGCACAAGCTTTGGCAGACTTCGTGGCAGAATTTTCAACGCTCCCAGATCATGAGAATCCCGCAGCACCAAATGAGATCCCTGAAAAGACCTCTTTACAGATCGACAATTAGCCGAAAGGCTGCAAGTTCTGGACCCTCTTTACAGATGGAGCATCCGGGCAAGTTGGGGGAGGAGCTGGCGTAGTTTTAATAGACCCGGAGGGGACTGAATTCTGTCACTGTTTCAGATTCGAGTTTAAAGCTACCAATAATGAAGCAGAGTATGAAACCCTTCCTGCTGGGATGAAGGCAGCCATCGAACTAGAGGCCTATTACCTACAGGTCAAGAGGGACTCATTGCTTGTTGTCAATCAAGTGACAGGGGTGTACCAGGCAAAGGGAGATAATATGGCTGCCTACCTAAAGCTAGCTCAGTTGCTAAAAAATAAGTTTAAGGGGTTCAAGATCGATCAGGTGCCTCGACACCAAAACCACGGCGCGGATGTTCTGGCTAAGATAGCTGCAAATGGAGGCCAATCCTTACCACGGGGAATTCCCCTCCAAGTGATCTCCCAACCAAGCATAGCCACAAATAAAGAAATCTGCTCCCTAGATCGTCAGCCTTGCTGGATGGACCCGATCGTTGCCTACCTCCTAGAGGGAGAGCTCCCCGAGGAGCCCGATCAAGCCCGAAGAATTAAAAGACTCTCGGTCCGCTATTGCTTGGTAGACGGGTACCTCTACAGAAGGGGTAGATCCCTCCCCTTACTTAGATGTTTGCATCCTGATGATGCTAAATGGGCACTAAGAGAGGTCCACTTTAGGGACTGTGGGAACCACATCGGTGGGGAAGCTCTAGCATATCAAGTTCTTCGTATGGGGTATTACTGGCCGACCATCCACCAAGATGCAAGGATTTTTGTACAATCTTGCGAGCCATGTCAAAGGACTTCAAACTTGAACCACCAGCCACCTGAGCGACTGTCGTCTCTCAGTTCACCCTACCCCTTTTTCCATGTGGGGAATCGACCTAATTGGACCGCTTCCTACTGCTCTCGGATAGATGAAATATGCTATCGTGGCTATCGACTATTTCATAAGATGGGTCGAGGTAGGGCCTCTTTCTTGGATATTAGAAAAGAATACAACCAAGTTCATCAACACCAACGTAGTATGTAGATTCGGGACCCCTCTTATCATTATAGCCGACCTGGGTAAGCAGTTCCATAACGCCCGATTCAAGAACTTCTGCAAAGGATTGGGGATCGACCTCAGGCTTACTTCAGTAGCCCATCCCCAGACTAACGGGCTGGTAGAATCCACCAACAAGACTATCAAGAAACTTCTAAAGAAGAAATTACAGCAGAAAAAAGGCAAATGGGCCGAAGAGCTGCCAGAAGTCCTCTGGGCATACCAGACTACAAAGAGAACAACTACTGGGAAGACACCTTACTCCCTAGCTTTTAGAGTTGAAGTCGTCCTCCCCATCGAGCATAAATTAACCTCGTTCAGGGTGCAACACTTTGAACCCGAAAGTAACGAGGTTAAGCTCAGGGCTAATCTGGACCTCCTAGAAGAAAAACAATACTGGTAGTAGAGATAGTGGCAATCTACCAGAGCAAGATCGCTAGATATTTCAACCGAAAGGTCAGAGCCAGAAATTTCAAAGAAGGGGATCTGGTGCTTAGGAAAGTGACCCTGAATACTCGGAAAAGGTCGGATGGAGTCTTAAGCCCCAATTGGGAAGGGCCATATTTGATAAAGCTAGTTGCTCGCAATGGAGCCTACAAACTCGAAGACATGGATGGACGACCCATCGAACACACTTGGAATCCTGATCACTTAAGGAAATTCTACCCTTGAGCAAGGAGTTTTCAAGCAGATCACCCCTATTTAGGTTTCATTAGAATCCCTAATAATAATGTACTACATCTCGATCATCAATAAAGTCATTTTTTCTTTTACCTCTTTATCTCCGACTATGTTAACACCTTCTTACATCCTCGATTGGGAAATTCAACATAGACACCTCAAGACCAGTGATTAGCTGGGTAAGCCCCCTCGCTACCTCCTGATGCCTTGGTCGGGCTACCACCCCCAAGAAGGGTCTGAGTGTAAGAGCATAGTTGCCATCCGGACCTCGAGACTAGGAAATAGCTAAACAGCCCTCTTGATGCCTTGGTCAGGCTACCATCCCCAAGAAGGGTCTGAGTGTAAGAGCATAGTTGCCATCTAGATCTCGAGACCAGGAAATAGCTAAACAGCTCTCCTGATGCCTTGGTCAGGCTACCACCTCTAAGAAGGGTATGAGTGTAAGAGTATAGTTGCCATCCAGATCTCGAGACCAGGAAATAGCTAAACAGCCCTCCTGATGCCTTGGTCGGTCTACCACCCCCAAGAAGGGTCTGAGTGTAAGAGCATAGTTGCCATCCAGATCTCGAGACTAGGAAATAGCTAAACATCCCTCCTGATGCCTTGGTCGGGCTACCACCCCCAAGAAGGGTCTAAGTATAAGAGCATAGTTGCCATCCAGATCTCGAGACCAGGAAATAGCTAAACTGACCTCCTGATGCCTTGGTCAGGCTACCATCCCCAAGAAGGGTCTGAGTGTAAGAGCATAGTTGCCATCCAGATCTCGAGACCAGGAAATAGCTAAACAGCCCTCTTAATGCCTTGATCGGGCTACCAACCCCAAGAAGGGTCTTAGTGTACGAGCATAGTTACCATCCAGATCTCAAGACCAGGAAATAGCTAAATAACCCTCCTGATGCCTCGGTAGGGCTATCACTCCCAAGAAGGGTTGCCATCCGGACCTCAAGACCAGGAAATAGCTAAACAGCCCTCTTGACGCCTCGATCGGGCTACATCTCCTAAGACAGATTTAAATATAAATATTTGTTTTTGTGTGCAGGATCAAGATCATCATAATAAGAATTCCTACCAAAGTTTGAATGAAGTATGAACAAATTATCATTACAGATGCAGTTCTGGTTCCTAGTAAAGACCAGGAATAAAACAAGAGTTTCTCAAAGCGAATCGGTTTCTCATTAAAGACAAGAGGATCCTATCTCCTGGTAAGGCTACATCTATCCAGTGGGGAACCACCAAGCACAGGCTAAAAAAGAAAAAATTAAAAAAACAGCTAAACTAATCAAGAGCAAAATGGGGTGCCCACCTAGTTTTTCGGACAATCAAGACAAATCATAAACATACCGCTTCAAGGTTTGGAACTCTCTTGGTTTTCCTTTGCTGATCCTCCTCCCTCACGCTTATCCTCGCCATCAACCCTCCTTCAGGTAGTTGCCCATCTTGGTTATCCTCGCCAACCATCCCTCCATTCAGAGGCTCCTTCTGTTGATCAGCAGGATCTTCCTCCAGGACATCATTAATCACTGTCATAACCTCGGGCGGGATAGCCGTATCGAGAAGGGCTGCCATGGACTCTGTCTGGCTCATGTCGACCTCTATCTCCATTATAGGGGGTTCCTCAAACGGGCTCCTAGCTCCTTCCCTATCTCCTGGCTGGTCCCGCTCGGATCGAGAGGACAAAACCTTACTTGAAGACTCCCCAGGACTTGAAGCAGTACAGATAGAAGGAGGAAACGGAGGATTTACCTGGACGAGTTGTTTTCTATCTTCTACCTGGCTCAAAGGAGCCACCTCGTCATCATCAGGGCGAGATAACTCAGCAGCCTTGATCATTATCTCATGTCTATCCCAACCGGCAATGGATGACAGAATAAAAGGGAAGAGGGAGAGCCTCTGCGACTTGAAAGGAAACGTAGAAGTACCCATCGGTAAAGGAGGTCTCCGCGTCAGCTTGCAGCTTGGTCACCTGAGCAATCAAAGCCTGATTCTCGAGGTCCAACTTTTTAGCCTCAGTTTTCCAAGAATCCCTCTGCCTGGCCAGCCGGGTAGATTGAAGACGCTCTTGACCATAAGACTGCTTCATCCTTTCATGATCACAACAAAGCTCGGCCAACTTGATCTCGATTTTTCCTTGGTTAGAGGTCATCTCTTCAACTAAGGTCTGAGCCTGCTTGAGCAATCCCATGGCTTTCTCAGCTTGGGCTTCGGCCTTAGCAGCCCAGTCACGAAGGAGGGTTTCCTGGTGGCCCATGGCTACATTAAACTTGAAGGCCTATAAAATACAAAGCCAGGGTTAGAAATTGAACAAGTTGGTAGAAGCAGTACGAAGGAAATACAATTACCTCAGCTAAGACAGCAGACCCCTTGGTGAGCAAGACATCCACGGGCATGGAGGCCATCCTGGAGATCCCACCGCCTAGACAGAATGCGATGAATTGTTCCAGGACTTCATCCTGCCCCGTCGAGCTCGACTGAGGGTGGGAACGGCTAGGAGGAACCCTTGTGACACCTCTTTCAAAGTCCTCCGAAACTTGGGGGGTTGGAAGCGCAGCAGAATCAGGAGGGCGAATCGAGGGAGTAGCAAGTTTAGCGACTACAACAGAAAGGGCAGAAGCAGTTGGACCAACAGCTTGGGGAGCCTTACCCAGAGCCCGAAAAGCCCGCGATGCAAGGTTGGCCATCTTAGACCCAGCTGGGGAGGTAGATTGAGCAAGAGTTGGTGCGACCCCAGCAAAGGGAAGAGGAGTTCGAGCCAGAGGAGAACGTTGGCGGTGCGGGAAGCTGGCTCAACAATAAAAACTGTGAGTAAATAAATCAAAAAAGGAAAACGTCAGAACCAAGCTAGTCAACAAGACAAGGCAAGACAATTCAGTGACACTTACGAGGAGTAGCATCTGAGATTCATAGGTATTGATTCACCCTACGAGGATCGAAGGCTTCAGCGGTTGGGAACTTCTGGTTCAAGTAGTTCCTTGCTAGGATAGCCTTCAAAATAGTTTAGATTCAGAAGGCATGGAGTCTCGATCCCACGATGGTTTGTCACAAAAAGTTGTGGGAACCTCGAACTCATGCCCCCCAATGAAAATCGAGCTCCCCCAATCATCCCCCGCAAGGATCCATTCTTCCTTCCAGGCGGGGTTCTTTTTCGAAGCCCCGGGAATAACAAAGTTGAGCTTGTTCTTGGCCTTCGCATAAAACTGACCTCGAAGAGCGTCAGAAAGGCTCCCGATCTAGAAAAGATAGGCTAACTCCTCTGCTCTGGGCTCTCTTGTCACCTTGCTCAGCTGGCATTGTTCCCTCCATAGCACGACGAAGCCAATCAAATGCCTCCAGAATCCGGACATCAATTGGAGGGGAGCAAGCAAGAGTAGGATGAACGGGAAGCCTAACCCCATTCTCGAGAGCCGCCACATGAATTAGGAGCACGCCTATAGGGGGGTTGAAGAACTCATAACCCTTGGAAGGCACTGAGATAGAAACGCTATCGGGAATGCCATACTTCGACCTCAAACGATCAATCACGATCGGATCAACGATGGAATCAGGGACAACCCTGAAGTCATAAGGAGGGAGCTTCTCTAAAGGGGGGCCGGAAGCCGGGACTCGATGCTCCCCTGCGGCGTCGCCGCCAACCTCTTTATCAGAGTCTTCATCGGCTATATCCAAAGGATGGTTAGGATGGTTAGAAAACACGGTCCCAATGGACACGTTCCTGTTCGACCACCGACGTTGCGGATTGGGCAGAGAGTTATTGCTGTCTAAGCTCCCCCTTGCACGTTTTCCAGGGGCAAGGCTAAAGACCTCTTCGCCGTCAACCATAGAATCTACGGAATCGTGACTGGTTTTTGACATGATGAAGTTGGTGAGAATGAGGAATGAAGAAAAAGATAGGCTTAAGAGAAAGTCTATGAGAGAAAGTTCATCTTGGAAAAAATTTGAAATTTGAGAGATATGAGGAAGATGTTCAGATAAACAAATATATATATATATATATATATATATATAGGCAAGAGGGCAGCAGCACGAGCTGTCGAGATCTTCGGTTAAGATCACAAAGAATCTTAGGGACTGCCGTAACGTAACCGGATTAACTCGGAAACAAGTCAGTCAGCTCATGCCACGTCACTTGCGCAGTTAATGAAGAGATTTCCCCAAGATTCTGGTAACGGTAAAGAATCTCGGGGACTGCCGTAACGCAGCCGGATTAATTCAGAAATAAGTCAGTCAGTTCATGCCATGTCACTTGTGTAGTTAATGAGAAAATATCCCCAATATTCTGGTAACGGTAAAGAAGGAAAGATTTCCTAAATAAAATAAAAAATCTGACCCAAACCCCGAGCTCAACAACCGGTGTTCAAGTTAGAGGGGACTTCTGTTAATAGCCAAATTTGGCTAAGGACCAAAGGGAAATTTTCCACCCTCTAAACCTGGCTCCATGCCCGAGGACATCCACCAGGAGACCATGTTACCCAAAGCAGAGCTACGATACCGCCCCACAAGAATAAGGACGGGCTCTAGAAACACCCGGAATAGAGCCCGGCTGGGTCAGATCGAGCCCGCATCACCGAACCTGAAACCAGGAAATCCCCCCGAAGTCAGGATTACGACATAATTTCTCCATAAACTCACCTATACCTCGCTGATATAGTGGGGTGTCTGTAGGAGGCCATACCTAGCTTCAAAAGGTCAAAGGAGGCTAGACCTAGCCCCTGGCTAGACGAAACTCCTTAATATCGGGGCTAGGACACTGATCGACCTCACTATCTGATGTACCTCACCATAATACATACCATATTCGATGACCCCTATGGGAGAACATGCTAGACCTGAAGACACACAGGATCACATCACATACGTACAGAACAAGTAATAGAGTCAAAGTAGGAAACAAATTGATCTCCACCAAGATATCATCAACTTAGCAATTAACTCAAAGTCAATGACATTTAAACGTAAAAATCCTATTCGATAATGAGGGGAGGGATTGAGAAAATCAAGGGGAGAATCAATTAGTTTAACCTATGAAGACATTGTATAAAGGATGGACTTAGGTCTTCTGAAAAAGAGACTACTTTTTGACAGGCGTACGACAAGTACCCAACTACACCCTAGAGAAAATTGAGAATAATTTGAGAGAGATCTGTATATCATACACTATCAATAAAGAAAGTATTTTTTTTATTCTTTCTCGTGGTTAGTAGTATCATTGTTCCTTGTCATTTTATTAGGCACAGTTACACATACGTTCAACCTTGGCCATCACCTACGTGGTAGTGGTCTCGAGGGTGCTAACTGGAATTTCTCGTCCTGAGCAAAATTTCCGTTAACAATCAACTACTATCTTAGTGCATTAGTTAGTTAACATTAGCTTGCATCTTAGTTAATCTCCAATCATCAATCATCAATCATTTCATTTAACTCTTGTTTGTAGTTAGCATTAAAATAGGATTTAATCATAAGTATCGCTCGATCCATGTGGAATGATACATTTGTTGCATACTAGTTTTATACTTGTTTGCGCACATCTTGGGATTTTATAAAAAATTTTGATATTGCATACCACGGCAAAATGTGTGTCAAAAATACCGGGCTTTACATACTCCATTCTCCATTTAATTATAAATTTTTATATTTTTAAAAATTATGGGGACACCACGAGACGTAACTACATGCGGTGCCCTTCCATTGGGCATGGATCCCGGTCCTGAAACCTACTTCGAAAGACCATGTCCTTGATAGGTTGGGAGAAAATTGATAGTAAAACTAGGAAATAGTTGGGGAATTGAAATGGTGAAGTGTAAGTGTAATTGTGTTTTTATATTTTGCAAGAATGTTATAGCAAAAAAGGAAACTAAATGAAAGGGAACCAGTATGGTGAAGTCTCCCAACTATTATTTTAAACAAAATGATAAGGAAAAAAACTTTTCAATTATTTTCTCCAATTCTCAAGCTCGGAATTCCCTGTTGTGAAGCCTGGGAACTTGTTATGAAGCCCGAGAATCGTGAAGCCCGTGCTTCACATAATCTATTCTTCATTTCATTATAATTTTTTTTATTTTTTTATAAGTTATGCGTACACCGTGGGACATAACTACATGCGGTGCCCTTCCATTGGAGATGGATCCCGGTCCCGAAAACTACTTCGAAAGACCATGTCCTTGATAGATTGGGAGAAAATTGATAGTAAAACTAGGAAATAGTTGGGGGATTGAAATGGTCAAGTGTAAGTGTAATTGTGTTTTAAGATTTTGCTAGAATATTATAGCAAAATAGGAAACTAAATGAATGGGAACAAGTATGGTGAAGTCTCCCAACTATTATTTTAAAAAATAATAATAAAGAAAAAAAACTTTTAAAAATTATTTTCTCCAATTCTCAAGCCCGGGAACTAATTATGAAGCCTTGGAATCGTGAAACACCGGGCTTCACATAATCTATTCTCTATTTATTTATGTTTTTTTTAGAATATTACAGCAAAAAAGGAAACTAAAGGAAAGTGAACAAGTATGGTGAAGTCTCCCAATCATTGTTTTTTTTAAAAAATAATAAAGAAAAAAAACTTCTAAATTATTTTCTCCAATTCTCAATTCCGGGATTTTATGTTGTGAAGCCCGGGCTTCACATAATACATTCTCCATTTAATTATAATTTTTTTGTATTTTTAAAAATTATACGGACACCGTGGGACGTAACTACATGCGGTGCCCTTCCATTGGGGATGGATACCGGTCAAGAAACCTACTTCGAAAGACCTTGTCCTTGATAGGTTGGGAGAAAATTGATAGTAAAACTAGGAAATAGTTGGGGGATTGAAATGGTGAAGTGTAAGTGTAATTGTGTTTTTATATTTTGCTAGAATATTATAGCAAAAAAGGAAACTAAATGAAAGGGAACAAGTATGGTGAAGTCTCCCAACTATTATTTAAGAAAAAATAATAAAGAAAAAAAACTTCTAAGTTATTTTCTCTTATTCTGAAGCCCGAGATTCTATGTTGTGAAGCTGGGAACTTGTTATGAAGCCTAGGAATTGGAAGCCAGGGCTTTACATAATCCATTCTCTGTTTAATTATAATTTTTTCATATTTTGAAAAATTATACGGACACCGTGGGTCGTAACTACATGCGGTGCCCTTCCATTGGGGATGGATCCCAGTCCCGAAACCTACTTCGAAAGACCATGTCCTTGATAGATTGGGAGAAAATTGATAGTAAAACTAGGAAATAGTTAGGGGTTTGAAATGGTGAAGTGTAAGTGTAATTGTGTTTTTATATTTTGCTAGAATATTATAGCAAAAAAGGAACCTAAATGAAAGGGAACAAGTATGGTGAAGTCTCCAAACTATTATTTTAAAAAAATTAATAAAGAAAAAAAACTTTTGTTTACCGAAAAATACACTCAGGAAGGGAAATTCTTGTTAACACCCTCGTCCACTACCAGTAGGTGGTAGCGGGGTAGCCACCTTCGGTACTGAGGTTCCTGCTAAAACTGGAGATCAATATAGACAGATGAAAAGGAACCAGTAGGGTATAGAAAATACTGTTTTATAGAAGATTTTGCGTTATCGATGCTGCAACACACTTTTTTCTCTCTTTTTTACATATGATGGTGGTAGAGAATGCGTTTATGTCGATAAGTGGCTATTGTACTCCCTGTGATTGTCTCAAACTCTTACTGGCTTCAAAGAAATCAGAAGGGGATTCTTCGAAGTTAAGTGTCTCTTTTTAGTGATCAAAAATCCAACCCCCGTCTTCCTCCTTCATGGCCATATATGTTGACCCCCTATATCCCCTCAAAATCCAGTTGTATTAATCATAAATATTTGGAGTCCTTTTTAGGCGTTGAAAAGAGTTGAGTGAAGCTAAAGGCGTGGGATTTGATCCCGTTAATCATTGTTATATGTTCCTCATATTTTGATTGGTTTATTTCGTTGACAAACCATATTGGGGATTAATTTTGTAAAGGTAAATTAGGCCTCATTCGGTGTGATCAAGCTTCAAGGACATCATCTCTCTCAAGAACACTTCAAAGGTATAACACATGCTTAATTTTCCTTGAAGAGGTTTTAGTTGCACACACTCACATTCTATGCATTTGTATTGACATGCATGTGTGGTTGCACATACACACACTTCTTGCATGCCCATTTTCAATTGCATCCAGTTGGATAGGCATAGGATAGAATATCACCCAAAAAGAATGTTGACCGCTGTGATGATCGCTGTGAATTATCACAGCGGTAGACACAACGGTCCTTCATCAGTAAGGCACCGCTGTCTCACCGCTCCTTTTGCACTGTGAATTACTCACAGCGGTGAGCCCTCCAGTTGGTCACCGCTGTGTGATTGCTGTGATACTGCTGTGATGATTCACAGCAGTGGGCAACACAGTGTGTCACCACTGTGTGACCGCTGTGACTACCCACAGCGGTACTGACAGCAGTCGAGCCCTATTTTGCCCAAAACGATGCCGTTTTTCTTTGACCTGTTATATATACTTTGTTATCTCTCCCATTTCGTTCTTGTGAGTTCAAGAAGCCATTTTTGTGTGTTAAAGCTTTCTTCAAAAGAGAGAAACTCCAAAGAACTTATCTTTACTCAAGCAAACACAAATCCATGTGCATCTAACATCTTACAAGCATCATCTCATCATGGATTTTTCTTGCCTTCATTGACTAGGTAACTTGAACATGCCCTAAATCTCTTTGTATTTACTTATGTTCTTGTTTGCCTAGGGTTAGCTCTTTTATGTGAATTTATTGCATATCTTTATGTTTAATGGCATTTATAACATGTTTGAGTTGTTGTGTGTTGGTTGAGAGCCTTGTTCATTGATAGCTAGCATTTAGGACGATTTTACCCTTCTAGCTAAATCTTCATGCATTTACATTTAGATATTGATATCTAGGATTTGCACTCATGGACATCTTTAAAATCCTTAGATAAGCATTTAGTGTTGCCTAGCATTAATTGCATGTTAGAATATTTTTACATATTCACATAGGTTGTTTAACCTCTTTATTGATTGTTGAGCTTTGTGACTAAGTGGATTAGTGCACAAGCTTGTGATCTAGAATCACTATTAAAGGCCCGTTGGGTAAAGTGAAAGGGTTAGTGACCAAGTACGTGTGACTTGAGGTCAACCTAGGTTGTAAACTTTCATTCAAATAGTGAATTTAAGGACCATATGTGGCTAGAAGGATAGCCGGTGAGTTTTGCCCAGTTTGAGGGTTTCTCACGTAAATCAATCCTTGTGTTTTTATTGTTTTCCGCATGTTTATGTTGGATTGGTTGATTGCTAATATGGGGTAGGACTTTTAAAATTGATTAAGTCAAAAAGTTGGTAATAAATCAACTAAAACCTATTCACCCCCCCCCCCCCCCCTCTAGGTTAGTAGACACAAGCTATATAGTATTTTCAATTGGTATCAGAGCGGGTTCCTAGATACACTTAGGTGATCCTTGCTCTTTGTGTGTCTTGCATTTTGTTTGTGTTTGTTGCATCATTAACATTCATCTCATTCATACCCAAACACTATAAGTGGGAACGGAAGTGGTAATGAGGGAGCCTCTAGCACAAGACCCCCTTTGCTCACCAGAGTAAACTATGCCTCTTGGAAAGGCAAGATGGAGTCTTACATTTTCCAAATAAATGACTGAGCATGGATGGCAATTGAAGATGGCTACACTCCTCTGGAAAAGACTCTTGCAGACGAAAGTGTAGTTCCCAAGCCAAAGTCGGAATGGTCAGCTCAAGAGTTTGAAGCATCCAAGTGGAACAACAAGGCTATGCATGCCATTCTTTGTGCAATGGATGGCAATCAGTACAAATTGATCCAAACAACAAGAATTGCAAAAGAGGCATGGGAGATTCTAGAGACGGCCCATGAGGGAACCGAGGTGGTCAAGGACTCCAAGCTTCAAGTCCTCCAAACACAATTCGAGCAAATTAGAATGGAGGAGGATGAGTGATTCAACGAAATTCAAGTGAAGTTTATGGACATAGTCAATCAAAGCCATCAACTTGGTGACCCCTATTTGGATAGGAGAATCAAGCAAAAAATTATGAGGTCGCTTCCAGCAACATTTGAGTCAAAAGTGACGGCTCTTGAGGAGAACAGTGATTACAAGAACATGAAGCCAAGTGAAGTTATTGGGAAACTTCTAGCATATGAGTCTAGATGGACTTCTACATCCACACCTACAAAGATGCAAAATAGTATTGCTCTGAAAACTTCCAAAGTAGAGAAAGAGGAAGATGACTCAGATGAGGAGATGGCCCTCATGGTGAAAACATTCAAGAAGTTCATCAATTTTGAGAAGAAGGGATTGTAGGGAAAAATTGCTTAAAACCGCAGCGGAAGGCGAAAAAATAATTTTCTTATAGTTTAAAATTTTTCTAAAGATTTGAACCTTAACCCTTTAATTAATTAAACTCAAATATATGGTTAAAGTTAAATACCTCTTGTCGCGTGATCCGATTGACTTACGTCGATGGTAATCCGCAAGATCTTCAATCCTAGCACGTACGTGAATCACCTAGGAGCGTGGTCTCCCTTTTTCTTTGAATTGCTTACCTTAGAATGGATGTATGGAATTTCTGATCTTGATCTTCAATAGTAAAACCCCAAGAGCCTAAAAAAAAATAGTTCCAGTCATTTTTGAATTCACAATCAGTATGATTGAAACTCGCGTAACCCTAAATCGAAAGTGTGCACAAAACCTTTTGATGTTAAAGGCTTGTAAGTGCACTATCGAATGAGAACTTATTTTCTTTTTCTCTCTTGGCCGGAAATCTATGTGTATAGAGAAGGATTTTTTATTTTCAAAACAAACAAAAATCTCTCTCTATTTTGCTTCTTGGTGGCCGAAAATTCATAACCTTATATTTATAGGTTGGCCGAATTTTCTCCTTCACCAAGTAGGGTTGGCCGAATTCATTGAATAGGAAATCTAGGGTTGGTTAATTTCCTTACTTGAAAAGGAATTGTCCTTTTCCCTAATTCCTATCAATTCAAGAATCCTAACCCTTGTAGGACTAGTGGTGGCCGAATTCTTTGTATAATAAGGAGTGTATGTGGACTTAATCCTTACCACATTAGGACTCCTATCACTTAAAAGAATTCCAACCCTAATCCAACAAATAGTATTTAACAAATAGTATTTAACTTGGCGAGCTATCTAATAGAATACATCAAGTGATCCATGCAAGTACGTGTGGATTGTGGATCTTGGCGAGCTATCTAAATTTAAGCTTCAATAGACATAACCTAATCACAATCAACAAATGATTCACTTAGGTCCGATCTATTAATTTTAACTCATTCCACTAAAGAGCTAAAATTGAACTCTTAAATAAAGATAGAATAAGGAGATGTTTCTCATTCATACCCTAGACAATCTTATAGGAGATGGTGTATCCTCGTGAATAATATCAGTAATCGCCAAGAGCTCATAGACCGCCTATAGCTCTCCAAGTTACCATATTTCCTCATATGACCACATTTTGAACTTGGATATTTTGACTTGTCCAGAAGTCATGTCTTCAATAATCATTATTGAAAACTCAACGTTGAGATTTAATATCCAATACCTCAAAACATCCATATGATGATATTATACTCTCATTTAATAAATGGAGCCACGATGTCCATATCTATAAATGAAGTCCTCTATCGATTAACAAATGAATACCACCAAACTATCGAGGATAGACTATGCTATATAGTCGTACTCATTGATAGCTCAAATGATAACACTTGCAACCATAAGTCCATCATTTATCTCAGGATTTAGATAGACTCTCCGATTGTCCTGATAATGAAAAGACTTATATCTGGTGACGGTTCTGGATAAAGTATTTCATTGTGATCCAGTTCAATGCACCCAGTGCACTAGATTCTTTTACTCGAAAACCTTTCGATGATTTTAGACTCATCATAACTCATTTTATCCCACTCAAATGCTAGTAAAAGAATTCTACAACTTTATCAAGATAGAGGTGCCTAACCTTTAACTTAAGTTGTGAACGTTATTCAAGACTAACTAAAGAATTGTGTCTACCTCATACATATCCGGATGTACAAACAATTCTTCATATCTCATAGTCTTTTGACCTTATGATTATTTACCTTGACAATTATAATTATAAATGCTATAAGATTTTGCAGAATCAGAAATCACTTTATTTATATGAAAAGATTGTCAATTACAATATTACACTCTTGCTATTGAGCATAATCCTAACAGGGATTTGGATCCAAAGGAAAGGAAATGAAAAAGAAGACTCATTTCAAGAAGTTTGAGTCAAGTGAAGATAAGCCCACAAGAAGAGGGATTCAATGCTTCGAGTGTGGAGGTTTCGGACACATCTCCACGGATTGTGGCAATTTAAAGAACAAGAAGAAAGGAAAGGCTATGGCCACCATGTGGAGTGATGGTGATGACTTGGAAGAAGAAGGAGAATCCTCAGATGATGAGGATCATGTGGCAAACTTTATTGCCTTCGCATCTTCTCTCAAGAGTAAGGAAGCAATAGATGATGAAGAGGAAGAGAAACAAAGTGAAAATGACTCTAGTGATGGTGACTCTTCATCCCATTCAACAAATATGGATGTAGGAGGAATGGATCTCGAAGGGTTCATTGAGCATTTTCAAAGGTCAAGATTGAAGATGAAGAAAGAGATTCAAAGGCTAAAGGGTGAGAATCTCAAGCTATCTACAAAAGTCACTCACCTAAATAGAGAAGTAAAGATAGCAAAAAGAAATGAGGAAGTGATGGAATAGGAGCTTGAAGAAGCAAGAGAGATCATTGCTAAGATGACTTCAAGTACGAAGAAACTCGACCACATGTTGGGAGTTGGCAAGAGGCCAAGTGATAAGAAGGGTCTTGGCTATGAAGATGACAAGGAGACCTCATCCTCAAGCAAGATTATGTTTGTTAAGAGCTTGGACATCAAAGAGCCTCCACCCCCACAACATCCTAGGAAGAAGATTGAACTAGGAGAGTGTTCTAAGGATTCTCAAGTCAAGGTAGCATAAGGGAAACAAGCTCAAGCTCAAGCTCAATCAACAAGGGCTCATCAAGCAGGTTTCCCTCAACCCAAATACCATCAAGCCAAGAAGCAATTCATGCAAGGTCAAGCAAGGAAGCAACCCACTCCAACTCAACAACAAAGAAGGAGAGAACCAATCCAACACCAAAGGCAAGCTCAAATGCGTGGGAAAGCCCCTTTATATTCACAAGGGCATTGTATGTCTTCTTATTTTATTCCCACTTGTCATTTTTGTAGTATTGATGGTCACATTAGACCTAATTGCTTCAAATACATTGAAATGTGTAGAATCAGGAGCATGATTGAAAGAAATGGAGTTAGAGCCAATTTGCATGATCCTAGGAAATCTAGAGCCAATTTGCATGATCCTAGGAAATCTAGAGCTAATGTGACTAATACCACTAGGAATGAGAACATTTCACCTAGGTGGATTAGAAGAGATGACTATTTTTGCTATGTGGCTCAAATTGCCTTGAAGACAAATGCCTCTAACACTTGGTATTTGGATAATGGGTGTTCTAGGCATATGACGGGGAACAAGAGTTTTTTTAAATCCCTTGTCTAGGAGGATGGAGGATTTGTCACCTTTGGTGATAGATCTAGAAAGAAAGTCATAGGGAAAGGAACCATTTCCATTCCCGATTTACCCTCCTTGTCCAATGCTTTACTTGTTGATGGCTTGCAAGCCAATCTTATAAGCAGTTCTCATCTTAATGATGATGGACTCTCCGTCTTGTTTAACAAAAATGATTGCTCTATTTTAATGCCAAATGGACAAACCTTGCTAAAAGGAAAGAGATCTAGTGACAATTGCTATTGTCTTGAAGCTAGTACTATCTCTTGCAATATGTCGAAGTGTGAGGAAGTTGAGTTATGGCATCAAAGACTTGGCTACATGAACTATCGAGATTTGAGGATCTTAGATAAGTTCAAGGTTGTGCGTGGCCTCCCTAAGCTTGGGAAGAAAGTCGATGGCGTTTGTGGACCTTGTCAACAAGGGAAACAAACCAAAAGTCTACACAAGAAAGGCAAGTATCTCGCCACCAAGGAGCCATTAGAGCTTCTACATATGGACCTTATGGGTCTCATGCAAACCGAGAGTCTCGGTGGCAAGAGATACATTTATGTTTGTGTTGATGATTTCTCTAGATTTACATGGACATATTTTCTTAGAGAAAAATATGAAACATTTGAAAATTTTAAAATGCTTTGCACTAAAATTCAAAATGAAAAGAACTCACACATTAAAAGCATTAAAAGGATTAGGAGTGACCATGGGAGGGAATTTGAAAATGCTTGTTTTGAAAGCTATTGCAATAGCTTAGGCATTTCCCATGAGTTTTCGGCTCCTAGAACCCCTCAACAAAATAGAGTTGTTGAGAGGAAGAATACGGTCCTTCAAGAGATGGCCCGTGTGATGTTGCTTAGCAACAATGTCCCTAGGAACCTTTAGGCCGAGGCCATCAATACGGCTTGCTACATAGGAAATAGAGTCTTCCTAAGGTCCGATACTAGGCAAAGCTCCTATGAATTATGGAAGGGAAGGAAGCCAAATGTTAGCTACTCCCACTCATTTGGGAGCAAATGCTACATTCTAAATGACTGAGATCAAGTTGGCAAATTTGATGCCAAGAGTGATGAGGGGATTTTCATTGGCTATGCTCTTAATAGTAAGGCCTATAGAGTTTTCAATTTAAAAACTCGGAGTGTCATGGAATCATCTAATGTTGTCATAGATGATTGTAGGCCTAAGATTAGAGACCATGATGAGGAGGTCATTGTGCTTGATGATTCTTCCTTGGAGAAGAATGGTGAGATTTCAATTGATGTGAAGTCAAGTCTTGGTGAAGAGGTCATTCAACCTCTTGATAGAGATCCATCCTTGGACTCTAAAGAACCCGCTCCATGGGTTAGACATCTCCACAACAAGAATGACATTCTTGGAGATGTGAATTAGGGTGTTAGGACTAGGCGTCAAATAGCTAATCAAATTAGCTATACTTGTTACACCTCTCAAATTGAACCCAAAAAGGTTGATGAAGCCTTGAATGATGAGTTTTGGGTTCTTGCCATGCAAGAAGAGCTAAACCAATTTGAAAGAAATGAGGTTTGGACTCTAGTTCCTAGACCCAAGGACACTAATGTCATAGGCACCAAATGGGTGTATAGGAACAAGTCGGATGAAAATGCTAACATTGTGAGCAACAAGGCTAGACTTGTGGCACAAGGATACTCTCAAATTAAGGGTATTGACTTTGAGGAGACTTTTGCTCCGGTTGCCCGTCTTGAGTCCATAAGGCTTCTTTTATCCATATCGTGTGTGCAAAAGTTCAAATTGCATCAAATGGATGTTAAGAGTGCCTTCCTCAATGGTGTCTTGCATGAGGAAGTGTTTGTTGAGCAACCTAAGGGGTTTGTGGATCCACATCACCCCAACCAGATCTATCGCCTCAAGAAGGCTTTATATGGGTTGAAACAAGCACCAAAGGCTTGGTATGAGCGCCTCACTCAATTTCTTGTTGACAATGACTACACTAGGAGTGGTGTTGACAAAACTTTATTCATCAAGAGGAACAAAGATGAGCTTTTCATAGCTCAAATTTATGTTGATGATATTGTTTTTGGCTCCACCAACAAATCCAAAGTCCAACATTTTGTTGATGTCATGTCTCATGAGTTTGAGATGAGTCTTGTTGGGGAGCTCAATTACTTCCTTGGTTTGCAAATCAAGAAATTGCATGATGGGATTTTCATATCCCAAGCTAAGTATGCTAAGAACCTAGTGAAGATGTTTGGCCTTGAGAATGCCAAACATTGTGACACACCAATGAGTACCACCTTGAAACTAAGCAAGGATGCTAGTGGCAAGAGTGTGGAACAAAGTCTTTATCGTGGCATGATTGGTAGCTTGCTTTACTTGACCACAAGTAGGCCCGATATAGCCTTTAGTGTGGGTGTGTGTGATAGGTACCGAGCAGATCCTAAGGAATCCCATCTCTCTTCCGTGAAGAGAATCATTCGATATGTGAATGGGACATCCAACTATGGGATATGGTACTCTTTTGACACTAATGCTAGCTTAGTTGGCTTTAGTGATGCAGATTGGGCAGGAAATTGTGATGATAGGAAGAGTATATTGGGCGGTTGCTTCTTCCTAGGCAACAACTTGGTCTCATGGTTTTGCAAGAAGCAAAATTCCATCTTTCTATCCACAGTTGAAGCGGAATACATAGCCACTGGGAGTGCTTGCACACAACTCCTTTGGATGAAGCAAATGCTTATGGATTATGGCTTTGATCAAGGTATTCTAACCTTTTATTGTGATAACATGAGTGCAATTAACATTTCAAAGAATCCGATTCAGCACTCTAGGACAAAGCATATAGACATTAGGCATCATTTAATTAGAGAACTAGTTGAAAACATATGCATTGCACTTGAGCATGTGGGAACTAATGATCAACTAGCGGATTTATTTACAAAGCCCTTAGACTCAACTAGGTTCAAGTCGCTTAGTAGGTCTATTGGGATTTGTCATATGCCTTGATGTGTTTTGGTGATTGACCCCTTATGGGGAGCTCAAGCAAAGAGAGAAACCTTGCATGTTGAAATAAGAAAAAACTTGATCAACTTTATGCTTCTTTATTAATTGCTTGAGTATTTTTGGTTGTGCTTATACATATTCTTATATGGCTTTTTATTCAATAAGTGTTCCTTGCTTGGTTTGTAATCCATGTCACCTTTATGTTCAAACATGCATTTTTGGATTAGGAGAATTGATTGGGAAGTACATTTGAATGACCTATAATTTATCTCCATGACATGTGAACTTGATTATGACATGCTCAAAATGATATGCATGAAATGGCTTTTGATTGCTTTAATGCAAATGAATGTGAATGCAAATGAGAAGACTAATCAATAAGGATCTTGTATCCATGCCATTAATAAGGATTTTATATCCAAATTAGTCTTCTCTCTCTTCTTAATTGTTAATCAAGACTACTATCATACGGATATTTATCCGGAAAAATCGAATAGAATCTCTTGATCCAATGTCTTGGTTGTCCTTCAAGGATTGATATCATTATTTGTGTGTTGACAATTCTTGTTTATTTATGACAAAAGGGTGGAAATTGGTTTGAATTCCTTTGAAACCCTTTTGATATTCACTTTTCCAAATACCATTTGCTTGAACTATGATGTTATATGTCTTACATTCAAAGCAACTAAGTCACACATTTTCTTCTTAAAAATGAAAACCTCAATGATTCTCTCTCAATTAATTAAGTTGCATAAAGTTGTTGTATATGATTATGCACTTATCTTGCAAATAACTCTCTTTACTAAAGTGACCTGTCCGGGGAAATGCTCCATTGCCTATCTTGTGACAAAAAGGGGGGAGTAGTGTGGTTTATTTAAGGGGGTTTCATACTTGGAGAAATTGTCCCGTTGAGGGGGAGTAACCTATTTAGGGGGAGCATTTGCATTGGTTGCATGTTGCATGTTATAGTTTTCTTTTATTATGCAAATTGCTTTTATTTATTATCTCTCTTGATCACCTCACATACACTTGTCTTGGAAAGTGTAGTCTCATTGTTTTGTAGGGATGGTGGCTATTCTACAAGAGCTTGAAGATTTGAAGACCTAGTATCTAGGCATCGATTTGTAATGTAGAATTTCTTTTTGTTGACCTCTAGTTTTTATTCTTTATTGTGAGGATGATTTGTGAGTGGTGGTTTTGTCACAAAATAGCCAAAGGGGGAGATTGTAAGTTCCTCATATTTTGATTGGCTTATTTCGTTGACAAACCATATTAGGGATTAATTTTGTAAGGGTAAATTAGGCCTCATTGGGTGTGATCAAGCTTGAAGGACATTATCTCTCTCAAGAACACTTCAAAGGTATATCACATGCTTAATTTTCCTCGAAGAGGTTTTAGTTGCACACACTCACATTATATGCATTTGTATTGACATGCATGTGTGGTTGCACATACACACACTTCTTGCATGCCTAATTTCAATTGCATCCAATTGGATAGGCGTAGGATAGAATATCCCCTAAAAAGAATATTGACCGCTGTGATGACCGCTTTGAATTATCACAGCGGTAGACACAGCGGTCCTTCATCAGTAAGGCACCGCTGTCTCACCGCTTCTTTTGCGCTGTGAATTACCCACAGCGGTGAGCCCTCCAGTTGGTCACCACTATATGATCGCTGTGATACCGCTGTGATAATTCACAGCGGTGGGAAACACAGTGTGTCACCGTTGTGACTACCCACAGTGGTACTCACAGCGGTACTCACAGCGGTCGAGCCCTGTTTTGCCCAAAACGATGCCGTTTTTCTTTGACCTGTTATATATACTTTGTTACCTCTCCCATTTCATTCTTGTGAGTTCAAGAAGCCATTTTTGTGTGTTAAAGCTTTCCTCAAGAGAGAGAAACTCCAAAGAACTCATCTTTACTCAACCAAACACAAATCCATGTGCATCTAACATCTTACAAGCATCATCTCATCATGGATTCTTCTTGCCTTCATTGACTAGGTAACTTGAACATGCCCTAAATCTCTTTGTATTTACTTATGTTCTTGCTTGCCTAGGGTTAGCTCTTTTATGTGAATTTATTGCATATCTTTATATTTAATGGCATTTATAACATGTTTGAGTTGTTGTGTGTTGGTTGAGAGCCTTGTTCATTGATAGCTAGCATTTAGGACGATTTTACCCTTCTAGCTAAATCTTCATGCATTTGCATTTAGATATTGATATCTAGGATTTGCACTCATTGACATCTTTAAAATCCTTAGATAAGCATTTAGTGTTGCCTAGCATTAATTGCATGTTAGAATATTTTTACATATTCACATAGGTTGTTTAACCTCTTCATTGATTGTTGAGCTTTGTGACTAAGTGGATTAGTGCACAAGCTTGTGATCTAGAATCACTATTAAAGGCCCGTTGGGTAGAGTGAAAGGGTTAGTGACCAAGTAGGTATGACTTGAGGTCAACCTAGGTTGTAAACTTTCATTCAAATAGTGGATTTGAGTACCGTATGTGACTTAAAGGATAGCCCGTGAGTTTTGCCCAGTTAGAGGGTTTCTCACGTAAATCAATCCTTGTGTTTTTATTTTTTTCCTCATATTTATGTTGGATTGGTTGATTGCTAGTATGGGGTAGGACTTTTAAAATTGATTAAGTCGAAAAGTTGGTAATAAATTAACTAAAACCTATTCACCCCCCCCCCCCCCCCCCTCTAGGTTAGTAGACACAAGCTATATAGTATTTTCAATTATCGTATTTAAACCCTGATTCGGTTGACCGTTAGGTCTCATTTATGGCTTTTTAAATGGCGAATGAGTCAGCTTTCCTTGATTGTGTTGCTTGGAGAGATGTACTGGCATACTAGCGTGGTGCTTGTTCTATCATGCTGGTGACTTCGTGGTGATATTTGTCCTGTTGGGCAGGTAGGACACCACTATTGGTATGATTCTGGGCCGAGGCGAGGTGTTCCAGGACATCTGGTACATGTCGTGGTACAGGGGTACCAGGTATGGAGCATCAGTACCTGCAAAGTATGTGATATCACAGTGTCCTCTTCATCAGATGTCAGAATGGATGCACATCTTGGTACCTGCTCTTCCTGGTTCGTATCTCCAGTGCTTTATCTATGTAGGTAGATGGTCGATCTGGCCTTACTAGGTATTGATTTCTTCTAGGTTGTGGCACCGATCCCGCTAGTTATCTGGGAGCCGGGATTGGTCCCTTCCATGTAGATACTTGTTAGAAAATTCTTTTTTGGTTCCTTGCCAGAAAACCCTGTTAACAACTTTTAAATTATTTTCTCCTATTCTCAAGCCCGGATTCCCTATTGTGAGGCCTGGGAATCGTGAAATAACGGGCTTCACAGAATCTATTCTCCATTTAATTGTGTTTTTTTTAAGAACACCAAAGTAAATGAAACGGAACATGTATGGTGAAGTCTCCCTACCTTTTAACTATAAAAACAAATAACTTTTAAAAATTATTTTCTCCAATTTTCAAGCCCGAGATTGGGGTTGGAGTCAGGATTTAGATCGCTTGGAGAATTTTCTGTAACCTTCTTGTAGAATGGAATCCTCCCTTTGCACGCTGACTTAAATGGGTCTTCCACGTGGCTGGTTAGTGTAGGCCAAATTCAAAAAGGAAAAACTATGGAGGCGCGCGTTTCTCGAAACTGTTCCTCCCACAACACCGATTATCCCGTAACATTTATTACCTTCTTTGCCCATTACAAGTAGCTGCCTCTATAAACACCTCGCTCATCCACGGCATACTCACTTCTTCTTCAAGCTAATTTCCCAAACTTTGTCAAGAGAAAAACTAGCTTTCTTCTTCTTCTTCAAACTTCAAACTTCCCTTGTCCTTAGAAACCAAACTTTGAATCCGCTATCATGTCCTCACCAGATAGTGACAGCATTTAGCACTTATATACCAGTGACATAATCGCTAGCAGGAACCTTGCCCACAGGAAAAGGACTCACGTCGATGACGATAAAAGAGACGACGCTCATCTTCAGCGCCGCCGCTTAAACAGAAACGTCACAATCGGGACCGGCTTCTCGAACAATCTTGATACCCCGATTGACGTCAACTAGGAGTCGAGTGGCAAATCAGGCGCTGCTAGGGCCGGTAGAGGCTGGGCTGGTGAAGTTACGAACACCGTGGGGAGGGTTCTCGCCCTCCCTTATGAATATCGGTGTATCCCTGATTCTGTCAGCACCGATGATACAATCAGACGCTTGAGGATGAATTTTTTGATCTCGAAGGACATCACCATCACTATTCCTCCACCGGGATATGATATGTATTCCCCCTACTGGCGAGCTTCCGATTCATGCTGGCAGCTTTCGATAGCAGAGTCAGGCTACCTCTCCACCCTACCTTTTGTAGGGCATTTCATGCCTTGCAACTAGCACCCCTCCAGCTGACACCGGGATTTTGGAGACACCTGGTAGGGTTCCTCATGCTGTGGAAGGAACATTGTCAGAAAGATAAAAAAGACCAGGAGACAGGGCCGAGTCAGCTAGGATTCTTCTTCCAAGTAGCTGCCAATTCCAGGTCCCAAAGGGAAGTTCTATGCTCGGACTAGGAACAGTTTGAAATTCACAATTCCAGGAGCCACGAAGAAGGATACCTCTTAGAAGGAGGAGTCGGTTGTCGATAAGGGAAATCGGGGCAACTCGTTTCACATTGGTAGATAAGAGTTCAAGGTTCCCACATGTTTCAGCGGCAAGCCCGCATTAGAAAAAAGCAATCTCTCTACTAAGTCAGAGAAAATTTTGAAAGCCATCATAGCTCGATCCTACGTCAACACGAGGTATCTCTCATTGGATGCCCTTGAGGCAGGAAAGGTGGATCTCTACCTCAGTGTTTTAAACGCTTCCCCAGGTAGACCATATTCTTTATTCTGCTTCTATCGTACTGCTTCATTAACTCTGTAAGTATTAATGATAGCTATCTTGGTAGTCTCTGCAGTGCTTCCATCGATTCTAGAGATGGAACTCAACCAGGCTAGTGGTACAGATGATTCCCCACCGGCCTCCCCTATCGGGTTTCCAGCTGGCTCTGACCTTGATAGATGGGTGGGTACCTCTGCTGGATTTAACAGGACCCCCGCTGAGGTATCTGGGGCTTCAGCTCCTCTTTTTGTTAGATCGCTAGAAACTTTTATAGCCAGAGTGGGCCAGATCCGGGTTACTTCCAGCCAAGTGTAGGGTCTGTCACCTATCGCCCCAGCTACTACCACTGCTACTACCGCTGCTGCCCCAATCTACCCCTTCCGCCTCTCTTGCTGTGGTGACCGAGCGATCTACTCGGGTCGAGAAGGGTTCTGATCATGTTGCTACTGCTCGAACTATCCCTCAGGATCAGTCCCGATCGCGGTCGAGAGATACCAGCCAAGACGAAGTTCTGGTGAGGTTCGCTACTTCCTGTTCAGGTGAAGACCTGGATGCCATGACTTCCATGCCTGTCGACTATATGATCTCTAAAGGGTCTGCTCTTTTAGCTGAGGTAAGCTAATTCATTTGGTCGTCTATCTCAATTTCAAAATTTGTAACATTCTAACTCATGCTTTGTATTTGGCAGGCCTTTAAGTTCAACGTAGTAATGAGCCATCAAGTCGGCTCTCTCTTGAAGCAGGTTAAGGATGTTACCGTCGAGCTGGAGAAATCCAAGGAAGAATTGGCCAAGGATACCCGTAGTGTAGTAATCCAGCATCAGTCCTTGGAAGAGGCCGAGAAGCTGGCGGATGCAGCAAGGGTAGATAGGGAGTGAATGCAGCATGCTTTGAACACAGAAAGACTCCGGTTTGTGCGCCACAAGACTGAAAGGGATGTCATGATAGAAAAGGCTGCGAAGCTAGAGAAGGAAGTTCAAACTCTGCATGCTAGCATGGAGTCTCAAGTGGATACTGATGAGAAGGTTTTTGCCATCAGAAAACCGTCCGTCAAAACAATTTATAAAACCTATGCGATGCGTTCACAAGTATAAATACAAGAAAAGCGGCAAGCACGGGTGTCGTCCACTGAGATCGGGGTAGCGGTGATAAGATTAGGATTAATATAACTAGCAAGCATAAAAGTAAAGTGATAGTGAATGAAGATACAATATAAAATAAACTATGAAAGCAAATAAATGGATGACAATGGAGGGATGAATGAATGATGATGGAACTATGGAGTTGATGGACTCGTAAGTGAATATTGGGGCAATCGCAACAAACTCTCAAGTAAGTACGTTTTGACAAATGTAACCAACCTAGGGTGTATAGTGTTGGCATATATCTCTAGTAAGAGGTCAACCTAGGATGTATAGTGAAGACCTCCTACTAGCGATTAATCCCTCTTAAGCAACCAACAGTGGCTAGTTACTCAATTGGGACTTGTTCCATGAATGCTCATCTATCTAGCTATGGCTCAATCTATTACTAATGTAGGCATCCTAGGATGTATAGTGATGGCTTCCAATTCCCTCACAAGTGGCCGACCTAGGATGTATAGTGAAGGCCACCCGTTTGGGATTGGATGAGGCTCGAGGTTATCAACCGAATTATACTCGAAGGTTAGTTCTCGTAAAATCACTAAAGTAGCCAACCTAGGGTGTATAGCGGAGGCTTCTAATTCTCTCATAAGTCGCTAACCTAGGATGTATAGTGAAAGCCACTAATTCGAGATTAGATTAAGGGCATGGTTATAGAGCCGGATTTCCTGAAAATCCTTCAATTCAATGGAGCATTAGACAACCTAATTGCCTACTCAAGTAATCCAAATCAATCATGCTAAGAGAGTGTATCCAAGCAAGTCAATAATGGAAATCAATACAAGCAATGAAATGAAATATAGAGATAGAATAAATATAACACATAGAGTTTATTTACAGAGCCCAAAATATCCATCAAACAAATAACATCAACCCCATAGTGGGGTATTTTAGCTACTCATGTTCTATTACAAACCAATAAACTAAGAGAGAGTAGAGATAACCCTTGAAGATTAATCTCCTTCCTTGAAGCTTGAATCCAAGTCTCCTAGTTGCCTTTGATTGACTAGAGATGGTTTGAATGAGAGGGAGATGTGTTTCTAGCTTAGACTACAAGTCTTGGGAGGTATGGTGATCCTTTGGTTCGTTCCCATCCTTTTCTATTTATAGAGGATGGAAAAATAGGTCACTTAAGCTCGAAACCAAAAGCTGTCGCGAGCAGAGTGCGGGTGGAGTACGGGTGAATTAACCGCACTGTACCCGTACTGTAAGGATTTTCTTCATCTTCAGGTCTCTGATCTGGGCAATAGTGCGGGTGAAGTGCGGTTGGATTACCCGCACTTGAGTCGCACTGTAGTCGCACTTGAGTCGCACTGTACTATCAGGTACAAAATCCCTCCTCTGTTTTGAGCAATAGTGCGGGTGGAGTGCTGGTGGATGACCCGCACTGTACCCGCACTCTAATGTCAGGTGCAACTTCAACTTCTCTGGTTTGGCAATAGTGCGGGTGGAGTACGGTTGGATGACTCGCACTGTACCCGCACTTTAACGTCAGGTGCAACTCAGCTTCTCTGGCTATGGCAACAGTGCGGGTGGAGTGCGGTTGGATGACCCGCACTGGACCCGCACTGTAACTCTTCTCCTGTATCAAATCCCGGCTATGATCATGAGTGTGGTTGGAGTGCGGTTGGATGACCCGCACTGGACCCGCACTGTAACTCTTCTCCTGTATCAAATCCCGGCTATGATCATGAGTGTGGTTGGAGTGCGGTTGGAGTGCGGTTGCGACCCGTACTTGACCCGCACTGTAGAGCTGCTTTATGATCCTTTGTCTTTCCTTTTGCCCCTTTTCTGCCAGAATCACTGCTACATGCTTCCAAACCCTGAATTACATCAATTGCCTGAAATTAGCACTAATGAGCCTATTAGACATAAAATATATAGAAAATACACACAAGAACGAGACAAAGGAATAGGAATGAGGGCCGAAATATACAACAATTTAGGCACGATCAAATACATCCTTTGGGGATGGTTACTTCTTTGCAGGCTACTAAGTGGCACTGGCTCTCCCTCCTCTGTTTGACATGAAGGTCATTGATGGGTGGAATATGGATGAGATCATGGCTAAAGCAGCCGAACTTGCTAAGATTGCTCCTGCTGGTGAAGCTGGTCCTTTTCATACTGCTGGGACAAATGCAGAGGTCAATGATGAAGGTCAGTGACCTATCTCTTCCCTTCTACCAAGCAACGTTGGAGCAGATCCCAGTCTGAAGGCTCCTAAAGCTGTATGTAGAGCTTTGGACCTGCATGTTTCTTCATCCAGATATGTCGAGGAAGTAGGGGCTCAGCCTGCTACTAAGGATTGAGGGCCTGATGTACCAGTCCCCTTATCGGGTTCTGCCAAGGAGATGGAGGATCAAGTCGTTTCAACCATGGAAACATCTGGTATTATGACGACAGAGGAGCTCCAGGTCAGACCTGCTCAAGTGGAGGTTTTAGTGGCAGCAGATATCCAGGTAGCAGAGGAGGTCCTAATTGGCCCGGGGAACGAGGTTTCAACCAGTGGAGCTGGAGAGAAGGCGACCAACCAGGAGCAAGAAGCAGCATGACCCAGTTTAGCTATTTATTAGTTGTTTTTGACTTTATTTTGTGTATATCTACTAGTAGCCCATAGACCGGAGGATGGGCTTCCCAGTTAAAGCAATGAAAAACATTCCCTTAATTTTCTTCAACTTCATGTATCTTGCTTGATGATTTCCTTGGTTGAATCCTACCTTAATCTAAAGGCAATCCCCAGTGTAAACTTTATTTAGCAAATTCCTGGTAACAGAAGAAGCTTTGAAATTTGGCGAGGTTGAAAAGCGTAGCATAGCTTGTAACCGGTATGAGAATCTCCTAGGACCTAGCAATCTGTCTCACTTGGGAAGAAACAGGGTACCAGGCATTCTTTTTTTGAGAATCGTGGTACTTAGTGATTTGAAACAGGGTACAGTTGAAAGAATCCATGTACCAAGGATACTCGTCTCCTGTGGAACCCTAGTACCTAGGTGTAGACTTGGTGATATATCTTCCACAACTCCTAGACCAACCACGTTTGCTTCCGTTGAACACGGATCGCAGTACCAAGTAATAGTGATTGCCATGGTCCATGCCCTATTCGAGGCTATCCTAGTGAAAACCTCTTTTTGGAATTCCTACATAGGAATTTTTGGTTTGGACACTATACTCAACTGCTCTTTCCATGTGTCAACTCAGGGTAGGCTCGTTTGCTTCAAACATTAAACCTTGGTGGTGCACGCTTCGCGAAGCTGTCCTTTCCTATATTCCGGGCGTCACGCCTCATTATAGCAAAAAAAGGAAACTAAATGAAAGGGAACAAGTGTGGTGAAGTCTCCCAACTATTATTTAAAAAAAAACACTTCTGAATTATTTTCTTCAATTCACAAGCCTGGGATTCCTTGTTGTGAAGCCCGGGAACTTTTTATGAGGCCCGAGAATCGTTAAATACCGGGCTTCACATAATCCATTCTCTATTTAATTAAAAATATTTGATATTTTTAAAAATTATGCGAACACCGCGGGTCTTAACTACATGCGGTGCCCTTCCATTGGGGATGGATCCTGGTCCCGAAACCTACTTCGGAAGACCATGCCATTGATAGGTTGTGAGAAAATTGATAGTAAAACTAGGAAATAGTTGGGGGATTGAAATGGTGAAGTGTAAGTGTAACTGTGTTTTTATATTTTGCTAGAATATTATAGCAAAAAAGGAAACTAAATGAAAGAGAACAAGTATAGTGAAGTCTCCCAACTATTATTTTTTTAAAATAATAAAGAAAAAAAACTTCTAAATTATTTTCTCCAATTCTCAAGCCCGGGATTCTATGTTGTGAAGCCCGGGAACCTATTATAATGCACGGGAATCGCGAAATATCCGGCTTCACATAATAAATTCTCCATTTAATTATAGTTTTTTTTTTATATTTCAAAATTATGCGGACACCGCGGGACGTAACTACATGCAGTGCCCTTCCATTGGGGATGGATCCCAGTCCCGTAACCTGTTGGAACCCCGTTCACAGGTAACGCATCAGAAATAGGTTTTAAAAATTTTATATAGATCGTAAACGATCAGGAACCAGTGAACTTGGGATCGTAATTATTTTTTCGGAACTAATACATACAATATGTAAACACAGGGAATTGTAATCAATATATATAAAAAAATTTAGAACCTTACCAACGTTTGGAGGCTCCTTCACTTTACGATATGCTCCTGGTCGGTACCACCGATCTTCCTCGCTATATCCCGGGACTGATAACTACGTGTGGACGCGTCACGATCTCAGGAACTTTTGTTAACGGAAATTTTGCTCGAGACGATAAATCTCAGTTAACACCCTCGAGACCACTACCACGTAGGTGGTGGCCAAGATTGATCGTATGTGTAACAATTTCTTATAAAATGACAAGGAATAATGATACAATTCACCACCCAAAAGAAAGCAAAAATATATTCTTATTGAACGTGTATGGTATATAAATCTCTCTCAAATTGCTCTAAATTCTCTCTAGGGTATAGTCGAGTACTTGTCGTATGCCTGTCGAATAGTAGTCTCCCTTTCTGAAGGAGGAAGTCCCTTCTTTATACAATGTCTTCATAAGTGTCAACTCATTGATTTCCCCTTGATTTTCTCATCCCCCTCTTATCGGACGGAATTTTTCCCTTTAAATGTAGTTGACTTTGAGTTAATTGCTCCGTTGAGGGTATCTTGGAAATCAATTTGTTTCCCATTCAAACTCTATTAATTGTTCTGCACGTGTATAATATATGTGGGTGTGATGCTGTGTATCTTTGGGTCTGGCATGATTCCCATGGGGATCGCTGAATGTATCATGGTGTGGTGAATCAACTAGTGAGGTCGATCAGTGTTCCGACCTCGATATCTGAGAAGTTTCATCCAGCTAGGAGCCAGATCTGGCTTCCCTTGACCTTTTCGAAGCTAGGTGCGGCTTCCCCTGACCTTTCGAAGCTAGGTGCGGCTTCCTAGGGACATTCTCATGTGTCAGCGAGGTATAGGTGAGTCTCTGGAGCAATCGTAAGGTGACCTCGACTTCGGGGAATTTCTAGTTTTGGTGATGCGGGCTAGATCTGATCGTTCCAGGCTCTATCCCGGATGTTTTCGGAGCCCGTCCTTGTTCCTGCGGGGTGGTATCGTAGCTCGGCTCTGGATAGAATGGTCTCCTGGTGGAAACTCTCGGGTATGGAGCCAGGTCTGGGAGGTGGAAAATTTTCCTTTGGTCCTTAGCCAATTTTGGCTATTAATAGAAGTCCCCTCTGACTTGAACACCAGACGTCGAGCTTGAGGTTGGGGTCAGATTTTTACTTTATTTGGGAAATCTTCCCCTTTTTACCGTTACCAAAATATTGGGGAAATCTCCTCATTAGAGTGACGTGATGCGAACCGACTAATTTATCTCCTAATTAATCTGATTGCGTTACGGTAGTCCCCGAGATTTTTTACCGTTACCAGAATCTTGGGGAGATCTCCATCTTAACTGCGCAAGTGATGTGGCATGAGATGATTAGCCTGCTTCTGAGTTAATCCGGTTACGTTATGGTAGTCCCTGAGATTCTTTACCGTTACCAAACGAGGATCTTGATAGCTCGTGCTGTTGCCCTCCTGCCTATATATATATATATATATATATATCTATTTTTCTCCTCGTCTTCCTCACATCTCTCTAACTAAAATTTTTGCTAAGAAATATTTTCTCTCATAGCCTTTCCTCCAAGCTTGCCTTTTTCTTCATTCTTCATCCTTATTGGCTTTTACTATGTCGAAAACCAGTCACGATTCAGTTGACTCCATAGTTGACGGCGAGGAGGTCATCAGTCTTACTCTGGGGAAACGGGTTAGGAGGAGTTCTGACGGAGACGATTCCCCAGCCCACCCCGCAACGTCGGTGGTCAAGTAGGAATGTATCCATTGGGACTGGGTTCTCCAACCATCCTGACCATCATTTGGATATCGTCGACGAAGATTCTAACAAAGAAGTGGGCGGTGACACCGCGGGAGAACATTGGGTCTCGGCTCCTGGTCCCCTTTTGGAGAGGCTCCCTTCTTATGATTTCCGGGTTGCCCTAGATTCCATCGTCGACCCGGTCTCGATTGACCGCTTGAGGTCGAAGTTTGGCATCCCCGACAGCGTATCCATCTCGATGCCTTCCAAAAATTACGAGTTCTTCAACCCGCCTAAAGTCGTGCTTCTGATTCATGTGGCAGCTCTTAAGAACAGGGTCAGGCTTCCCCTTCATCTGACTCTTCGGCGGGCTCTTAACGCCATCCAGCTCACTCCCCTCCAGTTGACACCTAGCTTCTGGAGGCATCTGATTTGTTTCCTTATACTATAGAGGGAACAATGTTAGTTGAGTAAGGTGACGAGGGAGCCGGGTGTAGAGGAGCTGGCCTATCTCTTCCAGATTGGGAGCCTGTCTGGCGCTCCTCGAGGCCAGTTTTATGCCAAGGCCAAGAACAAGCTCAACTTCATTATTCCTGGTGCTTCGAAGAAGGACCCCGCTTGGAAAGAAGAATGGATCCTTATAGGGGATGACTGAGGGAGCTCGATTTTCATTGAAGGGCATGAATTCGAGGTTCCCACGGCTTTCAGTGACAAACCCTCATGGGACCGGGACTCCCTGCCTTCTGAGTTCGAAGCCATCTTGAAGGCTATTTTAGCCCTGAATTATTTGAACCTGAAGTTCCCTACTGCTGAAGCCTTTGATCCTCGTAGGGTGAACAAATACTTGCAGATCTCAGACGCTACTCCTCGTAAGTTTCATTGAGTTGCTTTACCTTATTACTCAGCTTGGTTCTAACATTTTCCTTTTTAATCTGCTTATTCACAGTTTTTGTCGTTGAACCGGCCACCCGCCAGGTCTCACGCTCTCCTTAAGGTAGAGTTTCTCTTCCCTCCACTGAGGTCGAACCTGCTCTTGCTTCATCTGTCTCTCCGGCTGGGTCTAAGATGGCCACTCTTGCTTCGCGGGCTTTCCGGGCTTTGGGTAAAGCTCCCCAGGTGGTTGGTCCGACTGCTTCTATCCCTTCGGCTATGGTCGCTAAAGTTGCTACCCCCTCGACTCAACCTCCTGATTCCGCTGCGCTTCCAACAACCAAAGCTTCGGAGGTTTCTGGGAAAGGTGTCGCGAGGGTTCCTTCCAGCCGCTCCCGGCCTCAGTCGAGCTCGGCAAGGCGGGATGAAGTCCTGGAACAATTCATAGCGTCTTGTCCGGGCGGTGGGATCTCCAAGATGGCTTCCATGCCTGTGGACGTCCTTATTACCAAGGGGTCTGCTATTTTAGCTGAGGTAATTGTATTTACTTCATGCTACTCTTGTTGTTAATTCGTTCAGTTTCTAACTCTGGTTCTGTATTTTGTAGGCCTTCAAGTTTAATGTTGCGATGGGCCAGCAGGTAGCCCTCCTCCGCGATCGGGCTGTAAATAGCCGAAGTCGAAGTCAAGAAAGCCAGGTAATTGCTCAAGCAGGCTCAGTCTTTAGTGGAAGAGATGACTTCCAACCAGGGAAAGGTCGAGGTCGAGATGGCTGAGCTTCGCTACGATCATGAGAGGATGAAGCAATCTTATGATCAGGAGACGCAATCTCTCCGGCGGGCTAGACAGCAGGATTCCTGGAGATCTGAGGCTAAAAAGTTGGACCTCGAGAATCAGTCTCTAATTACTCAGGTGACCAAGCTGCAAGCTGACGCGGAGACCTCCTTCAGCGACGGATATTTCTGTGCTTCCTTTCAGGCCGCGGAAGCTCTTCCTCCTCCATTTTATTTGTCATCTATTGCAGGCTGGGATAGACAGGAAATAATGCTCAAGGCTGCCGAGCTATCTCGCCCTGAAGGCGACGAGGTGGTTCCTTCGAGCCAAGCAGGAGCTGGGAAACAGCCCGCCCAGACAGAGCCTCCACTCCCTCTTCCTACCTTTACTACCTCAGGTCCCGGGGAGTCTTCCAGTAAAGTGTTGTCCTCTCGATCCGAGGAGGACCAGTCGGGAGCTGGTGAAGAGGTTATGAGCCCGTCTGAGTATCTTCCTTTAATAGAGATAGGAGGTCGACAGGAGCCAAACGGGGTCCATGGCTGCCCTTCTTGATGCGGCTATCCCGCCTGAGGTTATAGACGTGATTAATGAGGTCTTGGAGGAAGATCCTACTGATCAATCGATGAATCCTCTAAATGTAGGAGCGGTCGGCGAGGATAACCAAGATGGACAGCTATCTGTAGAGGGGGTTGATGGCGAAGATCAGCAAGAAGGAGGAGGGCCAGCGGAGGAGAGCCAAGAGAATCCCAATGCTTAAAGTAGTTCATCATGACTTGTTTTTGATTGCCCGGAAAAAGGGGGTGGGCACCCTGTTCTGCCCTTATTAGCTTTATCTTTTTTTTTTCTTTTTTATAGCCTGAGCTCGGGGGTTGGGCTCCCCATTTGGTGGATGTAGCCTTATCGGGGGATAGGCTTCCTTTATCCTTAACTGAGAAATCGAATCGCTTTTGAGAACTCTTGTTTCATTTCTGGTCTTGAATAGGAACCAGAGTGGCATCTATAGTAACAATTAAGATTAGTGTAGGGAATTATGATGATTTTGATCCTGACTACGAAAACAAACATTTTATTTATTTGTTTATTTATTTATTTTTTTTTGGGCGATAGCCCGACCAAGGCATCAGGAGGGCTACTTAGCTATTTCCTAGTCTTCGAGATCTGGAGGACAACTATGCTCTTACACTCATACCCTTCTTAGGGTGGTAGCCCGACCAAGGCATCAGGAGGGCTACTGAGCTATTTCCTGGTCTCGAGATCTGGAGGGCAACTATGCTCTTACACTCAGACTCTTCTTGGGGGTGGTAGCCCGACCAAGGCATCAGGAGGGCTATTGAGCTATTTCCTGGTCTCGAAATCTGGAGGGCTATTATACTCTTACACTCAGACCCTTCTTGGGGTGGTAGCCCGACCAAGGCAGCAGGAGGGCTATTGAGCTATTTCCTGGTCCTCGAGATCTGGAGGGCAACTATGCTCTTACACTTAGACCCTTCTTGGAGGTGGTAGCCCGACCAAGGCATCAGGAGGGCTATTTAGCTATTTCCTGGTCTCGAGATCTGGAGGGCAACTATCCTCTTACACTCAGACCCTTCTTGGGGGTGGTAGCCCGACCAAGGCATCAGGAGGGCTATTTAGCTATTTTCTGGTATCGAGATCTGGAGGGCAACTATGCTCTTACACTCAGACCCTTCTTGGGGGTGGTAGCCAGACCAAGGCATCAGGAGGGCTATTGAGCTATTTCCTAGCCTCAAAGTGTTTATGTTGAGTTTCCCACACAAGGGTATAGTCACTAATGTTGAACATAGTTGGAGACAAAGATGGAAGAGAAAAGGAAAATGACTTTATTGATGATCGAGATGTAGTACATCTTTATTAGGGTCAGTAATGAAAACTAAATAGGGGTAGTCTGCTTGAGAATTCCCTTCAAGGGTAGAATTTCCTCAAATAATCTGCATTCCAAGTGTGGTCGATGGATCGCCCGTCCATGTCTTCGAGTTTATAAGCTCCATTGCGAACAACTAGCTTTATCGAATATGGCCTTTCCCAATTGGGACTTAAGACTCCATCCGACCTTTTCCGAGTGTTCAGAGTCACTTTCCTAAGTACCAGATCCCCTTCTTTGAATTCCCGGGCTCTGAACTTTTGGTTGAAGTATCTAGCGATCTTGCTCTAGTAGATCGCTACTTTCTCTTCTACCCGGTCTTGTTTTTCTTCTAAGAGGTCTAGATTAGCCCGGAGCTTGACTTCGTTACTTTCGGGCTTAAAGTGATGTACCCTGAACGAGGTCAATTTAGGCTCGATGGGGAGGACTGCTTCAACCCTGAAAGCCAGGGAGTAAGGTGTCTCCCTGGTAGCTGTTCTCTTTGTAATCTGATATGCCTAGAGGACTTCTGGCAGCTCATCGGCCTATTTACCCTTCTTCTGCTGTAGCTTCTTATTCAGAAGTTTCTTGGTAGTCTTGTTGGTGGATTCTACCAGCCCGTTAGTCTGGGGATGAGCAACTGAAGCAAGCCTGAGGTCGATCCCCAATCCCTTGCAGAAGTCTTTGAACCGAGCGTTGTCGAATTGCTTCCCTAGGTCAGCTATAATGATGATAGGGGTCCCAAATCTGCATACCACGTTAGTCTTGATGAACTTGGTTGTATTCTTTTCTGATATTCGAGAAAAAGGCCCTGCCTCGACCCATCTTGTGAAGTAGTCGATAGCCACGATAGCATGTTTCATCTGTTTGGAAGCGGTAGGGAGGGCCCAATTAGGTCGATTCCCCACATGGCAAAGGGGTAAGGTGAACTGAGGGACGACAGTCGCTCGGGTGGCTGGTTGTTCAAGTTTGAAGTTCTTTGACAAGGCTCGCAAGATTGCACAAAACTCTTTGCGTCTTGGTGGATGGTCGCCAATAGTTCCCCATATGAAGTACCTGATAGGCTAGAGCTTCCCCACCTATGTGGTTAACACAGTCCCCAGAGTGGACCTCTCTCAATGCCCACTTAGCATCATCGGGATGCAAGCACCTAAGTAAGGGGACCATACAGTATCGGACTGAGAGTCTCTTAATTCTTCGGGCTTGGTCGGGCCCTTCGGGAAGCTCTCCTTCAAGGAGGTAGGCGATAATTGGGTCCATCCAGCAAGGCAGGCGATCCAGGGAGCAAATTTCTCCATTTGTTGCTATGCTTGGTTGGGTGATCACTTGGAGGGGAATTCCCCGTGGTAAGGATTGGCCTCCGTTCGCCTGCTATTTTAGCCAGAACATCTGCGCGATGGTTTTGGTGTCGAGGCACCTGATCGATCTTGAGCCCCTTAAATTTACTTTTTAGCAGCTGAGCTAGCTTTAGGTAGGCAACCATATTATCTCTCTTTGCCTGGTAGACCCCAGTCACCTGGTTTACAACAAGCAATGAATCGCTCTTGATTTGTAGGTAATCGGCCTTTAGTTCAATGGCTACCTTCATCCCGGCTAGGAGGGCTTCATACTCCGCTTCATTATTGGTAGCTTTAAACTTGAATCTGAAACAGTGATAGAATTCAGTCCCTTCCGGATCTATTAAAACTATGCCAGCTCCTCCCCCGGCTTGCCCGGATGCTCCACCTGTAAAGAGGGTCCATTGCTTGTAGCCTTCCGGCCAATTGTCGACCTCGGATATCTTCTCAGGGATCTCATTTGATACTGAGGGATCATCTTGATCTGGGATCGCTGATAATTCTGCCACGAAGTTGGCCAAAGCATGTGCCTTAATATTAGTTCGGGGCTTATACTTTAGGTCTAACTGAGTGAGCTCTAGGGCCTATAAGACTAGCCTTCCAGACACGTCTGGTCTTTGCAAGAATTGGAGGAGGGGTTAGTCCGTCACCACTGCTATTGTGTGAGCTTGAAAATAGGGATGGAGCTTCCTCGCTGAGATCACCAGAGCATAAGCTAGCTTTTCCAGGAGAATGTAATTCCTTTCTGATTTGGTCAAAGCATGACTCACATAGTATATGGGTCTTTGAAAACCGTCGCTACACTCCTTGGCCAAAGCCACGCTTACTGCAGTTTCTGATACGGCTAGGTAGATCTGCAACTCATCTCTGAGAACCGGCTTGACTAACAATGGGGGGCTTGTTAGGTATTCTTTCAAAGCTTGAAAAGCCCGTTCGCTCTCCTGGCTCCACTTCATGTTTTTCCCTTGTTTGATGGCTTTGAAGAAAGGTAGACATTTATCGGTGGAGCGAGAAATAAACCTGTTGAGTGCCGCCACCCGTCCAGTCAGAATCTGTACTTGCTTGAGTGAGGTTGGGGATTCCAGGTCCAAGATAGCTTTGATTTTTTCTAGGTTGGCTTCTATGCCTCTCTCATGAACCATGAAGCCCAGAAACTTCCCCGCCGTTACCCCAAAGGAAAATTTGGAGGGGTTCAAACGCATCTGGTTTTCCCTCAGTATGAGGAAGGTTTTGCGAAGGTCTTCCTGATGTCCTTTTGCGGTTGGGGATTTTGTGATCATGTCGTCGATAAATACTTCCATCGTCCTTCCTATCTCGGGCTTGAACAGTTTGTTAACTAGCCGCTGGTATGTGGCCCCCGCATTCTTTAAACCAAATGGCATCACCTTGTAGCATTATAAGCCCTGCCCAGTAATGAAACTGGTTTTATCTTGGTCAGCCGGGTGCATTTTAATTTGGTTGTATCCTGAGAATGCGTCCATAAAACTCAAAAGTTTATTTCCGGACGTAGATTCAACCAGCTGGTCGATCTTTGGTAAAGGAAAACTGTCTTTCGGACAAGCCCGGTTGAGGTCGGTGTAATCGACATACATACGCCACTTCCCATTCGCCTTCGTAACCATGACCACGTTGCGATCCATTCGGGGTAACGTACTTCTCTGTACTTTGATCAATTTATCAATCTCTTCATGCACCGCAGTGTTCCTATCAGCGTTGAAGTGACGCCTCTTCTACTTGATGGGCTTGACTGTTGGATCTACCGCTAGTCGGTGGGCGGCCAATGATGCCGGGATTCCAGGCATTTCATCATGGTTCCAAGCGCAGTTGTCGCTGAACTCCCTGAGAAGGTCAATTAGTCCTCTTTTTACTTCTGGATCAAGGGTGGCCCCGACCTTGACGACCTTGGATGGATCGTCATTTCTGATGGGTATCTCTTCTAGTTTATCTACGGGCTGCCTGCTGGCCCATTCCTTACTCCGTTCTTCCTTGTAAGGCATAATAGGTTCGCTCTCCGGATGCCCAGGATGTTCCGCGGGCTCCTTCTCTTTCCTGGATTATCCGGGATGTATCCATGTCTTCCTGAATTAATGTCACCTGTACACACTGTTTCGCTAGGGCTATAGGATTGGCAGATACTACGTAGCATTTCCTAGCTGCATGCAGGTCCCCGCGTACCACTCCCACTTTGGTTCCAACCGGGAATTTCAGGACGTTGTGGTATATGGACAAGACTCCCTTCAAGGAGGACATGAAAGGTCTCCCTAGGATAGCGTTGTAGGCCGATGGGGTGTCCACCACAACAAAGTCGGACATAACATTCTGTTGGAGAGGGGTGATTCCGATGATTACTCGGAGGATCATCGACCCCACTGGTATGATCGAATCTCCAGTGAACCCGTAAAGCGGAGTGGTACAGCTGTTGTAACAACGTTGCTTCAGGTTTAATTTTTCCAGAGTATCCTTGAAGAGGATATCTACACTGCTACCTGTATCCACGAGCACGCGATGGACCAGACAGTTGGCGATCTGTATCGTGATTACCATGGGATCATCATGAGGTTGCATAGCGTTGAAGACATCTGCTTCGTTGAAAATGATCTGCGCAGACTGGGAGGGCTCTGTTGGGCTCTGGCTGACTTCGAAGATCCCCCGGCTTTCTCCGATGCGAGGAATCTTTCTTGCGTCGTTTTTTCTGGAGTTATTGGAAATGCCAGCCAGTGTAGGACCTCTGCTGATAGTGTGTATCACCTGGATCTGTTGCATTAAGTCAGCCTGTTCCCCTCTCCTCTTTTCTGCGTCTTCACGGATTTCAGTTTGTACCTCCCTTCAAGTCCTAATGTTATCTCTGACCTGTTGTAAGAACTCAATCAAGCATCCTCCCCTTATCAGGGCTTCAATCTGGTTGCGCAAATTATAGCACTCTGAGGTGTTGTGGCCCACGTCTTCGTGGAAGTCGCAGTACTTGTACCGGTTTCTCCTGTCAGCTAGGGCCTTCATGGGAGCGGGCTTTTGGAGCAACCCTTTATCTTGTATAGCAAGGTAGACTGTTTCCCTGGAAGCATTCAAAGGGGTGTAGTAGTCATACCCTTTTTCCCCTTGCATTACTAGAGCCACGGTCCTGGGAGGCGGTGAAGCCCGGGGAGGGGTTCGTTTTGCTGGATATCTTTCTTGCCTATGCAGAGCAGCAGGAATGCGATAGGTCGACCTGTTGGGAGGTTTATTCTGAGTTTCTGTACTGGATCAAATTTGGGGGCTTCTTTCTTCAAACGCTTTGCCGTTCTCATGTCGTCGTGTTCCATCTTGACCTTGAGTTGTTCATCGATCTCGACCTGCTCAAGAGCCCGGTCGTAGGCCTCCTGGTAAGTCTCGGGAGGTCTCTTGGCGAAGGAACGGAAAAGCTCTCCTGCCCATAGGTTCTGCCTGAATTTGGCGAGGGTTTCTTTTTCGGTGAAAACTCCCATTTGTATGACCTCCTTGTGAAATCGTTCCACGTACGATCGAAGAGTCTCACTCTGTCCTGAATCACATATTGGAGGTGTATGGGATCTTTCGGACTAGGTTTGACCCCTTGGAATTGCGAGCAAAAATATGTTGATAATTTCGTGAAAGAATCCATGCTGCCAACGAGCAGTTTCCTGAACCAGGTTTTCGCGTAGTCAGTTAGGGTCGTTGGAAACATTCTGCACATAGCTGCTCTGGTAATGTTCTGGACCTCCATCTGTTGAACGAAGCTCTCTAGGTGGCTTAGAGGATCTTCCGTTCTGGAGAACTTATCTGCTGGCATTTTGAATTTTGGGGGTAGCTCCACTTCCCGGATCCTCCTAGTGAAGAGAGCGTTCATTTCGCTTAGGGGATCCTTTTTGTCCTCCTTATTCTTTCCCTTTCTTATCTGCTGGACCTCTTTTTGTAGCTTTGCCAACTGATCCCTCAGTCGCTTGTTCCTAGGTCTCTTCGAGTTAACCTCAGATTCTTCACTGTCGAGTCTTTCCGATGAACTGGCAATTTCTATCTGGTCATCCTCCTGGATAGGATCCACTCGGGGAGTTTGTCTACTTTCCTCCTCTAGGGCCCAGGCGGTCCTCCTAGATGTAGTTGGATGAGATAGCTCTCGTGGCTTCCGGGTAAAAGCATCTGCGGCAGACTTAACTCGCCTGGGTTGATATTGTGAAGGTCTTTTCGGAACTGGGGGCATGGGTCCCAGCCTATCCCGGATCGAACGTTGGGGCCCTGACCTATCTCGAGCAGGCTATGGAAGAGAAGGTCACAAGAGATCAAAAGCAGGTGGCCTAGCTCCAAGCCTACTCGGCTCTCCCTGATCATTCAGGTTGGTTGGCTGGATTGTGATGCCTTCAGCGAGCAGGCGGACGCGGATGGATTCTACGAAGGCCGCCGCTTGTTGGTCGAGAGCCTCCTGACTCACTATAGGGTGGCCAGAAGCCCGCGCATTGGTTGTTTGGACCGGAGCTTGACTACCATATCCAGACTTTCTTCCCTTTCTTGGGGCCTTTCATGTTAGCCTCACCGGAGGTTGCTCCGAAACTCTATGTTGGCCTTGAGAGGAGCGGAGCCTCATAGTCCCTGTAAAACAACGAAAATGTAAATGCAAATAATTGGTTAATTGGGTGTAAGGTTTTTTCCCACAGACGGCGCCAGAAAGAGTTAACGGAAATTTTGCTCGAGACGAGAAATCTCAGTTAACACCCTCGAGACCACTACCACGTAGGTGGTGGCCAAGATTGATCATATGTGTAACAATGTCTTATAAAATGACAAGGAATAATGATACAATTCACCACCAAAAATAAAGCAAAAATATTTTCTTATTGAACATGTATGGTATATAAATCTCTCTCAAATTGCTCTGAATTCTCTCTAGGGTATGGTCGAGTACTTGTCGTATGCCTGTCGAATAGTAGTCTCCCTTTCTGAAGGAGGAAGTCCCTTCTTTATACAATGTCTTCATAGGTGTCAACTCATTGATTTCCCTTTGATTTTCTCATCCCCCTCTTATCGGACGGAAATTTTCCCTTTAAATGTAGTTGACTTTGAGTTAATTGCTCCGTTGAGGGTATCTTGGAAATCAATTTGTTTCCCATTCAAACTTTATTAATTGTTCTGCACGTGTATAATATATGTGGGCGTGATGTTGTGTATCTCTAGGTCTTGCATGATTCCCATGGGGATCGCTGAATGTATCATGGTGTGGTGCATCAACTAGTGAGGTCGATCAGTGTTCCGACCTTGATATCTGAGAAGTTTCATCCAGCTAGGAGCTAGATCTGGCTTCCCTTGACCTTTTCGAAGCTAGGTGCGGCTTCCCCTGACCTTTCGAAGCTAGGTGCGGCTTCTTAGGGACATTCTCCTGTGTCAGCGAGGTATAGGTGAGTCTCTGGAGCAATTGCGAGGTGACCTCGACTTCGGGGAATTTCTAGTTTTGGTGATGCGGGCTAGATCTGATCGTTCCGGGCTCTATCCCGGATGTTTCCGGAGCCCGTCCTTGTTCCTGCGGGGTGGTATCGTAGCTCGGCTCTGGAGAGAATGGTCTCCTGGTGGAAACTCTCGGGTATGGAACCAGGTTTGGGAGGTGGAAAATTTTCCTTTGGTCCTTAGCCAATTTTGGCTATTAACAACTTGAATGGAAGATGTAGAGAAAAGAAGAAGAAACAATTTCTTACAAGAGAACAAAAACTAGAACAATTCTAGTTATTCAAAAAAAAATATGATAATAATTTTTTTTTTCTTCAATAGTGCAACAATTGCCTAGCACCTTTTTCTCTCTTTTTGTTTTTTGATACTCTAAATGCTCACACAATTGAGCTGATGCGTTTTTTTTTCTCTTTTTCTATTTGATTCACGCACAAGTATTTGTATCCTATACAAAAACTAAAATATGTGCATACATATCCTTCTTGTTTTTTTTTGTTATCTAAATATATATCAAATATATATTATTATAACTAAAACTCTTTAATTGATATCTTTTTTATTTTCGAAACTAAATCTTTTAAAATGATATCTCATATCTTTTATTTTAAAAGATAATTAAATATTTATTTTAAATTTAAAGATTTTAAATTCAATTTCAAATATTTAATTTAATAAAATAAAATAATCATATTTTCGTATTCTATTTAAAATCAAATATCAACTAACACCCTCCATTTAGTGATTCATAACATAATTAAATAATCTTATTATTTAATTTATTTAATCACCATTATTCATTAATTAAATAATCTCATTATTCAATTAATTCCCGAATAATTACGTGTCACTTTCGTAACACAATTAATTGGACAATCCAATTAATTAACCATGACCCTTGTTACCAAAATCGATCGGGCTAGCAAGGGGATCTAATGGACCCACAGTATTTTGAGCTCCAATAATCCTTGGAATCATTAATTAAACTCTTTAATTAATATTCTTTGATTATTAACTCCGGTGTTGTTCCACTAAAAACCCGAAGCTGCACTCTCTAAACTGCAGACGCTTTTACACAGACCAATACAACTCGGTGTCCATCGATATAGCTATTACACATGGTGTGATCCTCCACAGTAGTTCATAATTAGAGTTGGGTCATAATGTCCGTTATACCCCTCTAATTACATATATCCTTTAAGTACCGTTGAGTCTCTAATGAACAATAAATCATATTTCCTCATGAAATTAGGAGATTGCTCATATTGTCCAATCCCCGAATCAACCCTTAAGGCAACTACCATCTACTTCTCACAAGAAGTGAGAATGAGTGGATTCCACTATTGTGTACAAACCTTCCCAGCCACAAGCCAAACCTCAATCCTAACATACGGAGCATATTGATCAGGAACTGCATCCGATCTCACCCAGGGTATATCAATGACCATGATCTAACTTGAAAGAGTCGATATGACACTCAGGATTAAGATCACCCACATATAGCCATCGTTAGTTGATATATATGAATCTCATCGGTAAACGGATCTTGGTGAGAGATTTATATAGATCATGGTCTAGTCCTATATTATCACATCATACAAGGTGCCTCCATTCCCATATCTCATATGAATGATTCAGGATAGAATTACTGTACATTACCGAATGGACCGCAGCTATAGATTAACCACAAATAAAGTACCCAGCTTTATTTGCTATCTATGGACTCTTTAGATTGCACGTCTCTTACTGTATCCAGCTGTATATGACACTCATATACACAGTTCGAGATTACATCCGGCAATCTAGGATGTTAATATATGCGCTAGTTATAAAATAAACAACACAACAAGAATGAATTGAACTTTTCTTTTTATTTATTTTATAAATCCATTTACAAATTACATCTTTAGGGCATAAACCCCAAGAATCTCCCACTTGCACTAAAGAATGTGAGGCATGTTTCGTAACCCTAGACCATCTAGGTGACCCGTAAATACTTTAGCCGGTAAGGTATTCGTAAATGGATCACCATGATTGTCTTGTGAGGCTATCTTGGTGACTATCGCATCTCCTCTCTGCACTATCTCTCTAATGAGATGATACTTTCTCTATATATACTTCCCTCTCTTGTGGCTTCTTGGTTCTTTGGAATTAGCCACAGCACCACTGTTATCACAATAAAGTGTGATGGGCTTATCCAGATCTGGAACAACTTCTAGATCACTCAAGAACTTGCGGAGCCAAACAGCCTCTTTAGCGGCTACATATTCGGCTTCCATGGTGGAGTCAGCATTGCAAGATTGCTTTATACTTCTCCACACAATGGCTCCACCACCTAGGGTGAATACTGATCCAGACGTGGATTTCTTAGGATCCCTGTCTGTCCGAAAATCAGAATCCATGTATCCTAACGGGATCAAATCCTGTCCGGAATACACTAGCATATAGTTTCTCGTTCTCTGAATTTACTTGAGAATAGTCTTGACAATAACCCAATGATCCAATCCTGGGTTGGACAGATACCTACTGACTACTCCCACTGCATAGCAGATGTCCAGTCTCGTGCATAACATAGCATACATGAGACTACCTACTGCTGATCCATAGGGTACACGTCTCATATCCTCAACTTCTTGAGGTGTCTTAGGACACTGTTCCTTAGACAAGTGAACTCCAAGCCTAGAAGGTAAATTACCTTTCTTGGAGTTTTGCATCAAAAATCGCACAAGAATCTTATCGATATATGATGCCTGAGACAGTGCTATGAGTTTGTCTTACGATCCCTAATAAGTTGGATCCCTAAAAACTAACTCGCTTCTCCCAAATCTTTCATTTTGAATTGGCTAGCCAGCCAGCCCTTTACATCAGATAACACTCCCACATCATTCTCAATGAGTAGGATGTCATCCACGTAAAGGACCAAGAAAACTACTTTTTTGTCAATGATACGCTTGTAGAGATAAGGTTCATCGGCGTTCTACTCAAAGCCACAGGTTATGATCACATCATCAAACCTGATGTTCCAAGATCTAGATGCTTGCTTAAGTCCATATATGGACCTTTACAACTTGCAAACCTTTTGCTCTTGATCTGGAGACATGAATCCCTCTGGTTGCATCATATATATGCTCTCGTCAAGATTGCCATTCAAGAATGCAGTCTTGACATCCATTTGCCAAATTTCATAATCAAAATAGGCAGCAATGGATAAAAGAATCCTAATAGACTTAAACATGGCTACTGGCGAAAAGGTCTCTTCATAATCGACCCCCTCTTTCTGGTTATAACCATTAGGCACTAGCCTTCCTTTGAAGGTCTCTACCTTCTCGTCCACTCCTCTCTTTCTCTTATAGATCCACTTACATCCTATGGGTTTTACCCCATCTGGTAATTCTACAAGATCCTAGACTGAGTTAGAGTGCATAGACTTCATCTCGAGATTCATGGCTTTAAGCCATTCCTCTTTATCAGGATCTTCCATTGCATTCTCAAATATCAATGGATCATCCACACTATAAGCATAGACAACACTTTATCCCTCACCTATACCTAAATAGCATTCAGGCTGTCTTACAACCCTCCCACTACGTCTAGGTGATAGTGTATGTTGATCAGGAACCATCTGACTCTCAGATGTTTGTGGATCAACAACTCTTATTGATGAAGCACTAGTCTCACCAGGCTCCAACTCATTTAATATAATCTTAGAATGAGGTTTATGGTCACCAATATAATTGTCCACAAGAAATGTTGCATTTGTCGATACAAATACTTTGTTATCTTCGGGACTATAGAAGTGTCCACCAATGGTCTCCTTTGAGTATCCTACAAACAGGCAGACAACAGACCTGAAGTCTAGCTTTCCACTTATGTTCTTCAGCACGTGTGCTGGACACCCCCAAACGCGAAATGTCACAAACTAGCTTTACGACCATTCCACAACTCTAGGGGAGTCTTAGGAACAGATTTGGATGGCACTACATTCAAAATGTATGTCGCTGTTTGTAACGCATATCCCGTGAAGGAATTTGGTAATGATGAGAAACTAATCATAGATCTCACCATTTCCACCAGGGTTCTATTTCTCCTCTCCGCTACACCATTTTACTGAGGTGTACCGAGAGCTGTGAGTTGGGAAATTATCCCATGCTCGACCATGAAGTCTTCAAACTCTTGGTCAATGTACTCACCTCCACGATCTGATCGTAGTGACTTCATAGCCCTACCTAATTGATTCTCACCTTCAGCTCGGAATTCTTTGAACTTTTCAAATGTTTCCGACTTTTGTTGCATTAGGTAGACTTATCCGTATCTTGAGTAGTCATCTATAAAGGTGACATAATACTCATAGCCACCCCTTGCTCTAACATTCATCGGTCTGCATATGTCTGTATGTATGAGTTCTAGTGGCTCTATAGCTCTAAGCTATTTTCCAGTAAAAGGTCTCTTAGTCATCTTACCTTCTAAATAGGATTCGCATACAGGTAAGGTGCCAACCTTTAACTCACTTAAAGGTCCGCTTTTTACTAGTCTGTCTATCTGGTCAAGGTTGATATGACCAAGCCTTAGATGCCAGAGATACATGTCATTATTCGGAGAAATCTTATGTTGTTTAGTTTTTGGTTTTTCAACCTTAAACATTTCCGTGTTAAGCAATGTAGTATGTATTAACGGTCTTAACACATACATATTGTTTTCATTAATTCCTGAACAAATAATTAGACCATTCTTTCGAATAATAACAGACTTATTATTAAATGAAACAGAATACGATTATCCTAACAATTTAGAAACGAAAATCAAATTCCATGTAAATCCAGGAATATAAAAAATATTGTTCAATAATAAAATACTATTATTATTACAAAATTGCAATCTTATTGCTCCCACTGCTTTGGCAGACACGACATCCCCCGACCCCACACACATTGAAAAGGCTTCCTCCTCTAGCTGTGTCCAAGAATCAGTCCACTGTAAAGAAGAACAAACATGGTTAGTGGCCCCTGAATCAACTATCCAGGGTGAAGAATCATCTTCCACTAAACAAGATTCAAGAACAAGTAAATCATATTTACCTTTCCTCTTGTTCTTCTTGGCTACCTCCTCAAGGTACTGAGGACAGTTCCTCTTCCAGTGCCTGACCTTGTTACAATGGAAATATTTTCCTTTGTCTTGGTCGCTGGAGGTGCTCTTCTTTTTGCTTTGGGCCTTCTTGGGTTTGGGCTTACCTTTGGCCTTCCTATCAGACCTCTTCCTTTTTTTTTTATTATTGGAGGAGGAAGATGGCTCGGCAACATTTGCCTCACCGGTCTTACCCTTGTTGTCTGTAGTCAAGGACTCAAAAGTAGCGAGCTCATTAAGCAATTGTGTGAAACTGAACCTTAACTTGTTCATCCTGTAATTGCTCTTAAACTGGCCGAAACTCTTCGAAAGAGTCGTCAATATGATGCTCATTTGACTGGGTTCATCAATGGCCCCTCTATTGACTTCTGCCATGTTGAAGTAGAACATCATGCTCAGGACATACTCCCAAACTGATGTACCTTCCTTCATACGAGCAAGCATAGCGGAACGAACACCTTCGTGTCTCTTTTGCTCGGAGGGCTGCCTGGACATAGCTTGCAATGACTCCATGATATCGAATGCTGAAGTCATTGCTTCGTGCTTTATGACAAGCACGTCTGTCATAGAAGCCAACAGATATGTTCGGGCCTTCTCATCAGATGAGACCCATCGCTGGTATGCCTCACGAACAGTTCGTGTGGCATTGGCAGTAGGCACCGGAAGACATTCCTCCGTAAGCACAAACTTGAGGTCTTTGGTGACCAATATTGCATTAATATTAAGTTTCCACTTAGTACAGTTATCACCAGTTAATTTTTTGTTTTCGAGAATTTGAAGTAATGCAGAAGACATAATTGCTGAAATAAATAAAACATTCATTCAGTCAGTTTATTAAAACAAGTGCGAGTGTTTTGGCATAAATTTAAACATGATGCATTAACATGTTTAACAAACTAGAAATACCCAAAAAATGGTTACTATACCACGGCAATCCAACATACCACAAAGAAGTACTGCCTTAGGGTCGATCAAGTCTTTACATGTTGGACCGAGACATTCTCAATCAAATGATATTCTAGAATAACTCTTATTCCATATCATTCAACCATTGTTTATTCAGTCAGGTTTTTAATTAACAAAACTTAATCAAAACCTTCGTGAGTGTAACCCACCATTTCAGATCTCACAAGCTTAACTCGAGAATTGCCGCCTTAGGGTCGGTCAATCCCGAAATACCCTCAGAAATCCTATCCATTAGGAAGTCAACCTTGGTATTGATCTTTGTGGAAACCCTCCTTAGGGAGGACGAAAGCAAAGCCGTCACGAGGCTCCACTTGGATCTCACGGTGTTGAACTAATGATGAAAACTGCGGGATAAATATGTCATATATCCCTCTCCCACTCACTATTTAAAAAAATAGGGTTTTCTATTACCCGTTAATGCACCTAGACTCTACTGGATCAAACGGCTAACTTTAATCAAGTTATCTAGTGCAATAACAAATTCATTATTAGAAATAAATTATAATTAACTAATACATTATTAATGTTTTTTAATTATTAAAAATCTAATCTATTAGTGAATAATCTAAGCTTTTGTAAACTATTTACTAAGCTCAGATTATTATGATAGTGTTTACCAAGTTTTAACTATTAAAACTCTAACACTGTATTCGATTCATTTATTATTAGGTCATTAATCATATTAATACTAATTATAATAAAAGACTCTATTAATCTAACTTATTAAACACTTTAATAACTAGATTAATATTAATGAGAATTAACAAGTTTTCTAACTATTAAAAAACTAATCTCATTTTCATAGCCAATAATGTATTTACTGATTTTAATCATATTAAAAAAATACATAAAATATTTGGCTATGATGCATGTATGACATATCAAATATATTTGTGTAGGCACATCTAATCTAAATGATATACGTATGCATGGCAATGCTTTTATCATCACATAATATAAAGCATACATGAGTTGACCGAGTACTGTGGATTATTTAACCTAAAAAAAATTGGAATCTAAAATTACAAAAATATCCCCAAGGCATTCCTTGGTCTTCATGTAATTTCCGAGTCTCTTCTAGTCTCTTCAGGTCACTCCGATTCATCTCATGAATCCGAAATAGGAAATCCGCACGAAACGCACTAGGCAACACTTGCCAACGTAATCGTGCAAGACGATATGAACAGTGCCCGACTGTCCGCGTGAACAGTACCCGTATGAATGGTGCCAATGAACAGTGTCGTGAACAGTACCATGTGAACATTGTGTAGTGAACAGTACCCAGTGCATATTTCCAATTTCGCCCTTCTGTCTTCGCGATTTTTCCAGGTCTTCAATATAAGGTACATTTTTTTTACAATAGAATAACAGAAAAAAATAATAAAAAATAAAAAATATAATACGACCCATGAACCCTAAATCCACAGTATCATTTAATTAACGATCAATCATGTTTTTGTAAATTAACAAATTTAATATACATACAAAAACAACATATAGTCAATTTAAATAGTGCCTACACAATCATACATACAGGAGCATCAAAAACAATTTCATGTTCCGAAAAAAAATTTGGCCATGATACCAATTGTTGGAACCTCGTTCATAGGTAACGCATCGGAAATAGGTTTTAAAAATTTTATACAGATCGTAAACGATCTAGAACCAGTGAACTTGGGATCATAATTATTTTTTCGGAACTAATACATACAATATTTAAACACAGGAAATTTTAATCAATATATATAAAAAAATTTAGAACCTTACCAACGTTTGGAGGCTCTTTCACTTTATGATATGCTCCTGGTCTGTACCACCGATCTTCATCGCTATATTCCGGGAATGATAATTGCGTGTGGACGCGTCACGGTCTCAGGAACTTGAATGGAGGATGTAGAGAAAAGAAGAAGAAACAATTTCTTCCAAGAGAAAACAAAAACTAGAACAATTCTAGTTATTCAAAAAAATGTATATGATAATAATTTATTTTTTCAATAGTGCAACAATTGCACAACACCTTTTTCTCTCTTTTTGTTTTTTTGATACTCACGCATACCAAATGCTCACACAATTGAGCTGATGCATTTTTTTTTCTTTCTCTTTTTCTATTTGATTCACGCACAAGTATTTGTATCCTATACAAAAACTAAAATATGTGCATACATATCCTTCTTGTTTTTTTTTTTGTTATCTAAATATATATCAAATATATATTATTATAACTAAAACTCTTTAATTGATATCTTTTTTATTTTCAAAACTAAATCTTTTAAAATGATATCTCATATCTTTTATTTTAGAAGATAATTAAATATTTATTTTGAATTTAAACATTTTAAATTCAATTTCAAATATTTAATTTAATAAAATAAAATAATCATATTCTCTTATTCTATTTAAAATCAAATATCAACTAACACCCTCCATTTAGTGATTAATAACATAATTAAATAAGGACCTAATGAACCTTGTTACCAAAATCGATCGGGCTAGCAAGGGGACCTAATGGACCCACAGTATTTTGAGCTCCAATAATCCTTGGAATCATTAATTAAACTCTTTAATTAATATTCTTTGATTATTAACTCCAGTGATATTCCACTAAAAACCCGAAGCTGCACTCTCTCAACTGCAGACGCTTTTACACAGACCGATACAACTCGATGCCCATCGATATAGCTACTACACATAATGTGATCCTCCACAGTAGTTCATAATTAGAGCTAGGTCATAATGTCCGTTATACTCCTCTAATTACATATATCCTTTAAGTACCGTTGATTCCCAAAATAACAATAAATCATATTTCCTCACGGAATTAGGAGAGCGCTCATATTATCCAAGCCCCGAATCAACCCTTAAGGGAACTACCATCTACTTCTCATAAGAAGGAGTGGATTCCACTATTGTGTACAAACCTTCCAAGCCACAAGCCAAACCGCAATCCCGACATATGGAGCATATTGATCAGGAACTGCATCCGATCTCACCCATGGTATATCAAAGACCACGATCTGACCTGAAGGAGTCGATATGACACTCAGGATTAAGATCACCCACATATAGCCATCGTTAGTTGATATATATGAATCTCATCGGTAAACGGATCTTGGTGAGAGATTCATATAGATCATAGTCCAGTCCTATATTATCACATCATACAAGGTGCCTCCATTCCATATCTCATATGAATGATTCAGGATAGAATCACTGTACATTATGGAATGGACCGCAGCTATAGATTAACCACAAATAAAGTACCCAGCTTTATTTGCTATCTATAGACTCTTTAGATTGCACGTCTCTTACTATATCCATCAGTATATGACACTCATATACACAGTTCGAGATTACATCCGGCTATCTAGGATGTTAATATATGCACAAGTTATAAAATAAACAACACAACAAGAATGAATTGAACTTTTCTTTTTATTTATTTCATAAATCCATTTACAAATTAAATCTTGAGGGCATAACCCCAACAAAACTTACTTCGAAAGACTAAGTACTTGATAGGTTGGGAGAAAATTGATCGTAAAACTAGGAAATAGTTGGGGGATTGAAATGGTGAAGTGTAAGTGTAATTGTGTTCTTATATTTTGCTAGAATATTATAGCAAAAAAGGAAACTAAATGAAAGGAAACAAGTATGGTGAAGTCTCCCAACTTTTATATTTCAAAAGCATAAAAAAGAAAAAAAAAACTTTAAATTATTTTCTCTAATTCTCAAGTTCAGGAACCTGTTATAAAGCCCGGGAATCGTGAAATACCGGGCTTCATATAATCTGTTGTCCATTTAATTGTGTTTTTTTTAAGAACATCAGAGAAAAAAAGGAAACTAAATGAAAGAGAACATGTATGGTGAAGTTTCTCACCTTTTAACTTTTTTTAAAAATTATTTTCTCCAATTCTCACGCCCAAGATTCCTTACTTTGCAGCCCTAGGAACTTGTTATGAAGCCTGGGAATCGTGAAAAACCGAGCTTCACATAATCTATTCTCCATTTAATTGTGTCTTTTTTAGAATATTATAGCAAAAAAGGAAACTAAATGAAAGGGAACAAGTATGGTGAAGTCTCCCAACTTTTATTTAAAACAAATAATAAAGAAAAAAAACTTTTTAATTATTTCCTCCAATTCTCAACCCCGTGATTCCTTGTTGTGAAGCCCGGGAACCTATTATGAAGCCCGGGAATCGTGAAATACCAGGCTTCACATAATCCATTCTCCATTTACTTATAAATTTTTTATACTTTTAAACATTATGAGGACACCGCGGGACATAACTACATGCGGTGCCTTTCCATTGGTGATGGATCCCGGTCCAGAAACCTACTTCGAAAGACCATGTCCTTGATAGGTTGGGAGAAAATTGATAGTAAAACTAGTAAATAGTTGGGGGATTGAAATGGTGAAGTGTAACTGTAATTGTGTTTTTATATTTTGCTAGAATATTATAGGAAAAAAGGAAACTAAATGGAAGGGAACAAGTATGGTGAAGTCTCCAACCTATTATTTAAAAAATAATAATAAAGAAAAAAGACTTCTAAATTATTTTCTCCAATTCTCAAACCCGGGATTCTATGTTGTGGTGGCCAGGAACCTGTTATGAAGCTTAGGAATCGTGAAGCTCAGGCTTCACATAATCCATTCTCCATTTAATTAAAATTTTTAATATTTTTAAAAATTATGCGGACACTGTGGGTCCATGCATATCATGTTCTACAGTATTCCTTGGTGAAATTGGACAAAATATAAACATAAGACGATAAAATTTGTAGGCAAATTTAAATGGAATAAATTCGTACCTCAAGAGTTTTAAAATCTCCTTCATTGAAGAGCCGCCTTTTAGAATTGGGATCTGAAAATGAGCTTTTGGATCTAATTACAGATGTTGTATTGTGGTTGTGAAAAGAAGCAGCTCCCTCATCAAGTTCATTAGGGCAAACTGCCAATCTATCATCGGGGTCCTTAACAGACCCAACATTCTGTTCCTCTTCAAATTCCATGTGTACAGGCATCACTAAGGACTTGTAGTAATCAACCCCTTTTTCATAATCTTGAACTTCCCAATCAAACAAAGCCATCTGCATGTAGGGAAAAAGTAATGTTATGCTCTTCCTACAAGTCGGTATTACTATAGAAAAAGAAAAATGAAAAGTAATGAAATACACACCGTTGATGCGAACCTGGATTCAACTTTCACGGCCTTTTTATCGAATTTCCATCTCTTAAATAGTGGGAACCCTGTGCTAATTCATCTCTCGATGAAATCTGTCAAACGGGGAATTCTCTCAACTGCCCAGACCTATACAATTAAAAATTAAACAATGTTATTCTATACCTAAATATTGTGTGCAATGTTTAAAGGACTATAAAATGTGATACTATTACCTGAAATGGTAAAGGAAATCCCAATTTATTGATTGTAGTGGCAGTTGGATGTATTATTCTTTTCAGCATCCTCCATTAGCGTTGGTAAATCCATGTCTTCTTTTTCTACTACTTCTTCATCTTCTACTTGTATTTTCTTTTTCATCCTTTCCACCGCTTTGTTTTTCTTCTTCTTCTTCTTCTTCTTATCTTTATTCTCTTCCTTATTTTCTTCATGCTTCTGTCCATTATCATTTTTCTTCTTTCCTTTACCTTTTATTGTGTTAATGTGATTTTGGAGTAAACTATTGAGCCGATACATTGTAAAATTGTGGATGTAAAAGCCCCACAAAAAAGTTTTGAAGGCATTTGCATCCTCAACTAAAGCAAACAGCCAAGCTGGTATGGCTTTTCGTCCGTCCTCAGTGCCAAAGAATTGGGAGACCATTAATATGTATGCCATCTTCAAGGCGTCTTCCCCATCTGCACCCGTGAGCTGGTTAAATGTGGCAAACAACAATTCACATGACGGCCTTTTTTATTTGAAATATCTACTCACCATAGAACCGTCAACAACTTTATTTATTTTTTAAATCTTCAGACAAGGCGCCTACGTTTAGCCCACTACATAGACAAAACTCCTCTCTCCCGAAACGAACCTTTTCTCTCCCTAATCCAAACTATATTTCATCATCTTTCTGTCGGTCAAGAAGAATAATCTCACGTTTTAGAAGGTTGTAGATGAGTAGGCCATGAATGACCAAGGGTTGGACCAACTCCAATTAATGGCCAAAAGGCCCTTCCTTAAACCTTTTCAGCATGCCACACCGAAGTAGGATAGCCTTCAAATCCCCCATGAGATAACACTTGTTTTGTGAGTTTATTCTTCTGTTGATCCAATCTCTATGGTCTAGGAACCACCAGAGTTTTTCGTTTGGATTAACAGGCATCTGTTTAATAACAACAACAAAAAATTAACACTTAAGAAAAAACTAATGATTTTATAAATGTAAAGAGAAAATGAGACAATTGAATAAGACAATATTTTAAATATCTATAAAACTTTCTAGCAAACAATAATATATGTTTTAACCTCAACCAAGATTAGAAAATCCCAGAAGAAAACAATCAAGTTCAAATGATAAAAAAAAACCAATGCGAATTGAATTTCAAGCCTGAGAATTGGAATTCAAGCCTAGGAATCCTTACTTTGAAGCCCGAGAATTGGTCTTCCAAGCCCAAGATTCCTTAATTTAATCCCCGAAAATTGGATTTCAAGCTCGGAAATCTTTACTTTCATGTCTGGGAATTCTTAACTTTAAAGCCTGGGAATTGAAAGTTCAAGCCCTGGAATTGGTCGTTCAAGCCCGGGAATCCTTACTTTCAAACCCGGGTATTGGACTTTAAAGCTTTGGAATTGGAAATCATGCTAATGTAACATGACAACACAACGAAAATGCAACCCAAAACACAGAAACAAAACAACATTCAAAAACAATAATCTACCTCAAACACCTCTATTTCAAACAAATGGCATATATCCAATGGTCAAAGTTTTTCATCTATCATGTGAAACGATGTTCAAAGTTTCCTATCTATCATGTAAAAGATGTTCCAATTTTTCTATCTATCATGCAAAAGGATGTTCAAAGTTGGTTAATGCATGTTCGTTAAAATATCTCTAAAAACTTTCTAGCAAACAACCATATATGTTCCAACCTCAGCCAAGTTAAGAAAATCCCAGATCAAAACAACCAAATTGTATGTTTTTGACAGCATCGGCCTAGATTCAAATATAATTGTATGTTTTTGTCAACAAAAATAATAATATAATTATATGTTCAAGTACAAAGCAAATTCATAAATAAATTCAAAAATGTTGCTCCATTTTCCTTGATTAGTATGATTACCTAAACATTTTTTGTTTAACACTAGCTGTGATCGGTGATACTATGTTTATTTTTCTTGAAATACCTCAACGGTATAATAAAGTCTTAAAAGAAAAAAAAAGAGAACAATTCTAGTATGGCGGGGACATAATCGATCTTATTTAAATATCTTATTACAATATATTTTTTCGAAGGAAAAGAAACCTAATACTACATGTAAAACACTAAAACCATTAAAGTAAGTCGTATACATATACATATATATATATATATATATAAGTGATTTGGATTTATACTCATCATGATCATGAAAGAAATTACAAATCATGATCATTTATATTAATAATGTTGATATGTTATGATATGTTACAAGATGATCAAAACAACCAAATTCAAATTATAAAAACAACCAATGTGAATTGAATTTCAGGCCCGGAATTGGATTTCAAGCCTGGGAAACCTTACTTTGAAGCCCGAGAATTGGTCTTCCAAGCCCGGGAATCCTTAATTTCATCAATAGGAATCGGATTTCAAGCTCGAGAATCCTTACTTTAAAGCCCAGGAATTGGACGTTCAAGCCCTGGAATTGGTCGTTCAAGCCCGAGAATCCTTACTTTCAAACACGAGTATTGGACTTTAAAGCACGGGAATTGGAAATCATGCTAATGTAACATGAAAACACAACGACAATGCAACCAAAACACAAAAACAAAAAAATTCAAAAACAATCATCTGGGGGGCCCAAACACCTCTATTTCAAACAAATGGCATATATCCAAATTGTAAAAGTTTTCCATCTATCATGTGAAAAGATGTTCAAAGTTTCCTATCTATCATGTAAAACATTTTTCGAGTTTCCTATCTATCATACAAAAGGATGTTCAAAGTTGGTTAATGCATGTTCGTTAAAATAAAAAAGAAAAATAATAATAAAATGGTCATTTTAGGGAAGAGATGATACATATAGGTACACATACAGTTAAAGAATAATGACGCTTTAAGAAAAGGACAATAATGAAAGACAACGGTTTTATCATCATAGATGCTTGTGTTCTATGTCTGTTAGCGTGTGTGATTCGGTAATTGAATTATGAATTATGAATAGAAACAAGAAAAACCCTATCAGTAATTGAGACAACTTCAATACTATAAGGATGATAAATATGAGGAAAAGATAAAGGGAAATCGCAATCACCCCACAAAACATCAGTGCATACTTAATTTTTTTCATTTTATTTACTTACAATTTAACATACTTTTCTTAGCTTTCAGTACACTTACCTATGGTTTCAATACTTGAGAATATTCAATTAGGAAACTGCAAAATACATACAAACAAACTGTTTTGTTAGGCCAAAATCCAACAAACCCTCTTACATTCTTAACCTAATTATTCAATTCAACAAACGCTAAAATCATCCCCTTGAAAAAAAATAACAGAGAAATACAATAGCAGTGAAGTACAATCACAAATCCATACACAAGTCTAAACATTCAAATAAAATCCCTTTGAGAAAATCAAACAAAAAATTTAAAACTAAACGGAACCAAAGCATTAGAAATGAAGAGATACAGAACATTGAAACAGTAAGTCTATAACATCATCACTATAAGTCTATAACAACACAAAATAAAACAGTAACATAATGTAAATGAGGGAGACAGGACAGAGAGAGGCTTCTGCACACTAATTACCTTGAAGGCCAATGGGTTGGAGAAGGTTGAACTCTTGCCTTCTTAGCGTTTGACTACTGCGTTTCTTCTTCAGATTGCAAGTGTCAATTTAACATAAGCTTCCTGACTTTGGCAATTCACACTCATCCTGAAATTCAACCTGGAATCAGACAAAAAAAATTCTCAAAACTATTACCAAATTTCCAACAAAAAGAAAAGACTGATGACAAAATCAGAAATCCGAACCAAAACTATCACATGAATCGATTTTCAACATGAAATCCGAACCTTAATTTCAAAACAAGAAGGTAATGTAATAACAATCAAGAAACGCAAACACAAAATTGAAAACCCTCATGACAAAATCATTATCTCGTGAAAAACTTGGGTATAAATCAGTGGGAATAGAAGAAAACCGAAAATGGCCTTTCCTAGTACATAGAAATCAATGTCCTTATCAGAATAGTACAATCGTTTTGGGATTTTGGGAGTGTTGTCTTCATATTCGGGGTCTTCTTCTTCTTGGTTAGGGATTTAGATTCTTTCGACTGTTGGTCAGGGTTTCTTCCTCATATTCGCTTGCAAGGAGTGTTTGTTTTGGGGGTTCTTAGGGCTACTTTGGTCGGGGTTTCTTCTTCAGATTCCCTTGCAAGAGTGTTCGTTCGTTTTGGGAGAGAACCAGAGAAGGCTGTTTTGGGTTTAGTTTTGGTGGGAAATATGAAATAAGGATGATGAGGATAAATGGGTAATTTTGAGTTTATCTTTTAAGTTACAAGGGCACTCTGGTAATTGATGGAAAATCCCTTAAAAGGGCACTCTGGTAACTTCATTTTTTTTGGACATTTTTGCAAGTTTTTTCAAAGGTGGACATTTTTTATCTTTCAATCTTAGGAAATACCATTTTCTTCTATTCCCACTTAAATTAAATAAATGATGAAATGATGCATTGAATTCTCACCTTATTTGAGTAAGATATCAACCTACATACTGTATGTACAAAACAAATATAATTAACCTTTTATGTCAAAAACAAATTAAGCTTCATGACTTCTTTTTTTTATTTCATATTGTTTAATATATGATGGACTCACCAATCAGTCATACGATTGTATTATTATCTAATAGCCCCTAACATTTATTAGAAAACCACTGATCAGATGAATATCATACGATTACAAATATTATTACTGATATGGTACAATTTATTATCCCTTAAAACCAAACCCATAATATATGTCACAAAATATTTTTAATGTTATTTGGCCAGCATAATCAACTGATTAAATTGGAATTGCAGTTGTTTAAAATATGGAGACATATATATTTGCATCTTTGTCAAGATTGTGAAAATGGGTGTATGAGAAGAAATCACAAAATCTCAATTAAAAAAAGAAATTTTTTTTTGTTTTTGTTTAGAACAGCTAATTTTATTCAAAAAAATAAGAGAAGACCAAAACCGAACAAACAAACAAGACTAAAAACCGGCAAAACGGAGACCCAAAAGCCAAAGCAACAAAGCCTACCACTACCAGACCCAGCCCACAACAGATCCAACAAACCAAAGCTACAACACTTAGGGTCGTTTGTTTTTTCCACTTAAAATTTAATGGGCCTGAATCATAATTATTAAGTTGTTTTTTTAAGGGGTCAAATAAATTAAAAATACCAAAAAACAACTTAAAATAAAAAGTAAAAAATCCTGACTTTCAACTTAATTGCAAATCAGTGAATTGCATTAAATGCAATCCAAAATCTTTTTTTCCGATACAATCCTCATATATAACATATTTCTAATTTTATCATAATTATATATGGTATATAAATCTTTATTTTAATATATTGCTTATATTACATAGTTTTAAAAATAAATAAAAAAACCCTAATCACTTCTCATATTAGTGTTTAATATCTATACCTTATTATGATATTAGGGTGATGTATTTATATATTAATTTTTTTAGAGTGTTTCGTGTGAGTTTTTATACTACCACTTTTATTTTTTGAAAAAAAACCCTTTTATTTTCTTAGTAAAAATGAAATTTATTTGTAATCGAAGAAGAAGATCATGATCACATGTGTTCATATATAATTATTATTTGATTGTTTTTATTCCATATTGTATGTATAATTGTTTAACATGGGTATAAATGTAAAATTACTTTGTTTCAGACAATTTTACTTTTAAAAAACAAACGTGTTGACAATACATTCAGATGTGAGGAAAAAAAAAACAAACAGGTCATTCAAGTTCATATTTCAGTCCCTATTCAGTCTTTAGAAAAATTCAGGACCGTTCAGTCTTTAGACAAAAAAACAAAAGATCTCTTAATAATTGCTCTGAGGGGCATAGCTCAGCCGTTAGATGGATGAGTTTGAGACTTGGATAAATAACTCCCAAATCAACTGCTCGAATCGTACCAATAGTAAAAATCTTCAAAATAGTGGAAAGATTGATACCCTAAAAAAACGCTTAATAATTAGCGTTGTAATTATATAATCTCATATGATAAGCACTTAATTATAGGATTATGTGTAAACTCCATTATATATGTGTGTATGTCCATGCATGTAAGATTGTAAGTGCACAAGAAAAATATATACATAATTAATTAATTGGAAAAAAATTGACATCAATTTCTGGCCTTCTGGCCGGGGACAGCGGTTTCTCAGCGTTGACATATGCGGCCCCACTATTCCAAATTGAAAGAAAAACAATTCCACAAATTAAGCTGATATTTAATCAATAACGCTATTTTATTTAAGTTTGATGTTTAAATCTGGTGTCTAAATGATATGACAACATTATGATTCATTTATTTAAATTGTATTAGATTTGTAAGATTTAAATAAATTGATTAGAGTATTGCCACATCATTTAGATATCATATTTAGACATAAAATTTGGATAAAGTAACATTACTCAAACTCATTTACAAAATAATAAAATATTCCTTTCTAATCTGAAATTTGAATATCAAATCACAAATCAAAATTTAAATTTCAACAAATCTTAAATTTGAATATCAAACAATTCCTAACTAAACTCTAAACTAATCCAAAATTTGAATATCAAACAATTCTAAACTAATCTTTATCTTTGACTTGGTATGTGTAGTTTCATGACTCCCCCTCATGTTGAAGTGGATGTAGGAAGATGAACGACACCCAACTTGCTAGATAGGCGTTGAAAGGCAACGTCGCCAATCGATTTGGTAAATATATCTGCAATTTGGTCACTTGACCGGAGGTAGCAAGGCACTATCAGGCCAGAGTTCATTTTCTCTCGAACGAGGTGACAATCAAATTCGATGTGTTTCGTTCGCTCATGAAATACAAAATTTTCTGCAATGTGGATAGCAGTTTTGCTATCACAATAAACAGAAATAGATTATGTATGAGAAATGTCAAGATCTTTGAGAAGGTACTTGAGCCACTGTAATTCACATGTAACAGTGGCAAGAACACGATATTCTACCTCAGTGGAAGATCGAGATATGGTGGGTTATTTCTTTGTTTCCCAAGAGATTGGACTAAAACCCAACATTGTGAAATAACTAGTGGTGGAGCAACGAGTAGTGGGGCAACCAGCCCAATCAGAGTCGCAATAACCACTAAGATGAAGTGAACTTGATGCAGATAAGAATAAACCATTTCTCATAGAACCCTTAAGATAACTGTTAACAACCTTTTTTCACAGGGGTCCAAAAGAGAATTTTCCATCGAGCCGATACCTCGTGGGACCTTGAAGAGAACCATTCCCAGCTCCCAGGTACCCAGAAGCAACGACAAAGCGGGCTAGGAAAGGATCGATACCTGGTGGGGGCAGAACCGCCATTGCATCGTCTATCTGATACCGGACGAAGCACCAAAACTACAACCCAATTAGAACAGGTACCACGCCGTGCCATTACTCCCGATACCAAGTGGAGCCAGTACCGCTATAACACATGCCCAGTACCTCGCATATACTCGGTACCTCCATCTTGGTACCCAAGTACATCGACATCAGCCCAGAATCCAACTAAGACAGACACCCTACCCGCCAAGCAAAAAGAATGTTGCCTTGAAGATGTCAGCATGCTAGAACCAGCGCCATCTCAATAAGAGCAGACCAGTACACCAGCGTACCACGCCATCGGGATACGATCCCAGATTTCTCCACCAAGCAATGTAGGAGGGAAAAGTTGACTTCTCCGCCATTTAAAACTCCATAAATGAGACCAAATGGTCAAACAAATCAGAGTTAAAAAGCTATTGTAATTGGGCGGATAAAATCATGCGACTTCAGCCTTACTCAATGTCTTTCAACGCTTACAAATAATCCTCAATAAAAGGACAAGATTTTTATGAATAAAAGGGGTCCACAATTACGGCCATGAAGGACGAAGAGAGGAGGATTTTTTTTGGAGTGGAAGCTCTTCTTTAGTTTTCAGAAAACAGTGAGGGCTCTCTGACCGACAATGAGAGAAAATATCACTTTTTCAACACGATCGAGATCACCATCGCCATAGTGTGAGAAAAAACCCGAACATAGTGTATTTTCATCATGCTTGTAAGATGAATGTTCAATAAACAGTGCCTATTTCGATTCATATTCATTTTTCTTTTTACATATATCTCTTATTATGATCTCACCTCTCACTCTCAAGTAAAAAAGAAACTCTGGTACAGCAGGTACCTACCCTACTGCCACCTATTAGTAGCGGTTGAGGGTGTTAATTGAAATTTCACTCTCAGAGTGAATTTTTGATCAACACTTTTTGGCGCTGTTTGTGGGAATTATGAGAGCGCTCATATTGTTCAAGCCCCAAATCAACTCTTAAGGGAAGTACTATCTGCTTCTCGCAATTCCACTATTGTGTACAAACTTTTCCAACCACAAGCCAAATTGCAATCCCAACATTCAGAGCATATTGATCAGGAATGCAACTCCAACCTCACCGATGGTACATCAAAAATCATGATCTAACCTGAAGGTGTCTATAAGACACTCAGGATTAAGATCACCTATTATAGCCCTCATTTGTCGATATATATGAATCTCAGTGTAAACGAATCTCAGTGTAAACGAATCTTAGTGAGAGATTCATATAAATCGTGGACCAGTCCTATATGGTCACATCATACAAGGTGCCTCCATTATCATATCACCATATGAATGATCCAAGATAAGATCACCATACATTACAGCATGAACCGCAGCTGTAGATTAACCACAAATAAAGTACCCAGCTTTATTTGCTATCTACGGACTCTTTAGATTGCTCAAACTGAATCCATCTGTATATGACATCCATATACTCAGTTCGAAATTACATCCAGCAATCTTGGATGTTAATTACACATGTTATATAAAAGTATGAAACAATTTAAATGAATAAACTACTTCTTTTATTTATATTCAATTCACATTTACAAATTACAAGCTTTAGGGCAAAAACCCCCAACAATCTCTCACTTGCACTAAAGCATATGAGACATGTCTCATAAACCTAGACCCTCTAGCCGACTCGTAAACACTTTAGCTGGTAAGGTCTTCGTAAATGGATTAGCAAAATTGTCCTGTGACGCTATCTTGGTCACGGTCACATCTCCTCTCTGCACTGTCTCTTTGATGAGATGATATTTCCTCTCTATATGCTTCTCTCTCTTATGGCTTCTTGGTTTTTTGGAGTTAGCCACAACACCATTGTTATCACAATAAAGTGTGGTGAGCTTATCCAGATCTAGAACAACTTTCAGATCACTCAAGAATTTTCAGAGTCAAACAGCCTCTTTAGTAGCTTCACAAGTGGCTATATATTCGGCTTCCATGGAGGAGTCAACAATACAAGATTGCTTAATACTCCTCCCTACAATGGCTCCACGGCCAAGGGTGAATACTAATCCAGATGTGGATTTCCTAGAATCCCTGTCTGACTGAAAATCATAATATGTGTATCCTAACGGGATCAAATCCTTTCCAGAATACATTAGCATATAGTTTCTCCTTCTCCCAAGATACTTGAGAATAGTCTTGACAGCAACCCAATGATCCAATCCTGGGTTGGACTGGTATCTGCTGGCTACTCCCACTGCGAGGTAGATATCCTGTCTCGTGCATAACATAACATACATGAGACTACTTACTGCTGAAGCATAGGGAACACGTCTCATATCCTTAACTTCTTGAGGTGTCTTAGGACACTGTTCCTTAGACAAGTGAACTTAATGCCTGGAAGGTAAATTACCTTTCTTGGAGTTTTGCATCAAAAAACGCATAAGAATCTTGTTGATATACGATGCCTGAGATAATGATATGAGTTTGTTCTTATCATCCCTTATAAGTTGGATCCCTAGAACATAACTTTCCTCTCCCAAATCTTTCATTTGTAATTGGCTAGCAAGCCAGCCCTTTACATTCGATAATACCCCTACACCATTCGCGCCACGCCTCACTCTCTCCTCAAGCTAGTATTTCTCTTCCCTTCGCCAGGATCGAACCTGCTCTTGCTCCATCTACCTCCCCAGCTGGGTCCAAGATGGCCAATCTTGCTTCGCAGGCTTTCCGGGCTTTGGGTAAAGCTTCCCAGGTTGTTGGTCCGACTGCTTCTATCCCTTCTGCTGTTGTCGCTAAAGTTGCTACCCCTTCGATTCGACCTCCTGATTCCGCTGCGCTTCCAACTCCCTAGAGCTTCAGAGGATTCTGGGAAGGATGTCGCAAGGGTTCCTTCCAGCCGTTCCCAGCCTCAGTCGAGCTTGATGGGGCAGGACAAAGTCCTGAAACAATTCATCTCGTCTTGTCCGGGCGATGGGATCTCCAGGATGGCTTCCATGCCTGTGGATGTTCTGATTACCAAGGGGTTTGCTATCTTAGCTGAGGTAATTGCATTTCCTTCGCACTACTCTTGCTAATTTGTTCAGTTCCTAACTCTGGTTCTGTATTTTGTAGGCCTTCAAATTTAATGTACCCATGGGCCAACAAGTAGCCCTCATTCGCGACCGGGCTGTAAAAGCCGAAGCCGAAGCCGAAGCCAGGAAAGCCAAGGAATTGCTCAAGCAGGCTCAGTCTTTAGTGGAAGAGATGCCCTTCAACCAGGGAAATGTTGAGATCGAGTTGGCTGAGCTTCGCTGTGACCATGAGAGGACAACGCAATCTTATGATCATGAGCGTCTTCAATCTATCTGGCGGGCTAGACAGAGGGATTCTTGGAGATCTGAGGCTAAAAAGTTGGACTTCGAGAATCAGTCTTTGATTGCTCAGGTAACCAAGCTGCAAGCTGACGCGGAGACATCTTTCAGCGACAGATATTTCTACGCTTCCTTTCAGGCTACAGAAGCTCTCCCTCTTCCCTTTGACTTGTCATCTATTACCGGCTGGGATAGACAGGAAATAATGAATAAGGCTGCTGAGCTATCTCGCCCTGATGGCGACGAGGTGGTTCCTTCGGGCCAAGCAGGAGCTGGAAAATAGCCCGCCCAGACAGATCCTCCATTTCCTCCTCCTACCTTTACTACCTCAGGTCCCGGGGAGTCTTCCAGTAAAGTTTTATCTTCTCGATCCGAGGGGGACCAGTTAGGAGCTCGAGAAGAGGTTAGGAGCCCGCCTGAGAAACCCCCCACAATAGAGATAGAGGTTGACAGGCGTCAGACGGGGTCCACGGCTGCCCTTCTCGATGCGGCTATCCCGTCTGAGGTTATGGAGGTGATTAATGAAGTCCTGGAGGAAGACCCTGCTGATGAACAGATGGAGCCTCTAAATGGAGGGGCGGTTGGCGAGGCTAACCGAGGTGGACAACTACCTGAAGGGGGGGTCGATGGCGAAGATCAGCATGAAGGAGGAAGACCGGCGGAGGAAAACCAAGAGAGTCCCAAAGCTTGAAGTAGTTCGTTTGTGGCTTGTTTCGATTGCCCGAAAAAGGGGGTGGGCACCTCGTTTTACTCTTATTTAGCTTAGCTTTGATTTTTTTTTTAGCCCGAGCTCGGGGGTTGGGCTCCCCGTTGGATGGATGTAGCCTTACCGGGGGATAGGCTCCTCTTATCTTTAATGGGAAATCGAACCACTTTTGAGAACTCTTGTTTCATTTCTGGTCTTGAATAGGAACCAGAGTTGCATCCGCTGCAACAATTTCTTCATACTTCATTAAAACTTTGGTAGGGAATTATGATGATCTTGATCCTACACACAAAAACAAATATTTGTTTTAAAAATTCTCCTTGGGGGTTGTAGCCTGACTTAGGCATCAGGAGGGCTATTTAGCTATTTCCTGATCTCGAGATCTGGATAGCAACTGTGCTTTTACACTCAGATCCTTCTTGGGGGTGGAAACCCAACCAAGGCATCGGGAGGGCTATTTAGCTATTTCCTGGTCTCAAGATCTGGATGGCAACTATGCTCTTATACTCAGACCCTTCTTGGGGGTGGTAGCCTGACCAAGGCATCAGGAGGGCTATTTAGCTATTTCCTGGTCTCGAGATCTGGATGGCAACTATGCTCTTACACTCAGACCCTTCTTGGGGGTGGTAGCCCGACCAAGGCATCAGGAGGGCTATTGAGCTATTTCCTGGTCTCGAGATCCGGATGGTACCTATGCTCTTACACTCAGACCCTTCTTGGGGGTGGTAGCCCAACCAAGGCATCAGGAGGGCTATTTAGCTATTTCCTGGTCTCGAGATCTGGATGGCAACTATGCTCTTACACTCAGACCCTTCTTGGGGGTGGTAGCCTGACCAAGGCATCGGGAGAGCTATTTAGCTATTTCCTGGTCTCGAGATCTGGATAACAACTATGCTCTTACACTCAAACCCTTCTTGGGGGTGGTAGCCCGACCAAGGCATCAGGAGGGCTATTTAGCTATTTCCTGGTCTCGAAGTGTTCACGTTGAGTTTCCCACTCAAGGGTGTAGACATTAATGTTGAATATAGCTGGAGATAAAGATGGAAGAGAAAAAATGACTTTATTGATGATAGAGATAGAGTACATCTTTATTAGGGGTTATAATGAAAACTAAATGGGGGTATTCTGCTTGAGAACCCCCAATTCAAGGGTTGAATTTCCTCAAATGATCTGCATTCCAAGTGTGGTTGATGGATCGTCCGTCCATGTCTTCGAGTTTGTAAGCTCCATTGCGAAAACCAGCTTTATCAAATATGGCCCCTCCCAATTGGGACTTCAGACTCCATCCGACCTTTTCCGAGTATTCAGGGTCACTTTCCTAAGTACCAGATCTCCTTCTTTGAAATTCTGAGCTCTGACCTTTCGGTTGAAGTATCTAGCGATCTTGCTCTGGTAGATCACTACTTTCTCCGCTACACGGTCTTATTTTTCTTCTAAGAGGTCCAGATTAGCCCGGAGCTTGACTTCGTTACTTTCGGGCTCAAAGTGTTGTACCCTGAATGAGGTCAATTTATGCTCGATGGGGAGGACCGCTTCAACCCCGAAAGCCAGGGAGTACGGTGTCTCCCCGGTAGCTGTCCTCTTTATAGTCCGGTATGCCTGAGGTCGATCCCTAATCCCTTGCAGAAATCTTTGAATCGGGCGTTGTCGAACTGCTGCCCTAGGTCTGCTATAATGATGAGAGGGGTCCCAAATCTGCATACCATGTTGGTTTTGATGAACTTGGTCGTATTCTTTTCAGATATCTGAGAAAGAGGCCCTGCCTCGACCCATCTTGTGAAGTAGTAGATAGCCACTATAACATGTTTCATCTTTCTGGGAGCGGTAGGAAGTGGTCTAATTAGGTCGATTCCCCACATGGCAAAGAGATACGGCGAGCTAAGAGATGATAGTCGCTCGGGTGGCTGGTAGGTCAAGTTTGAAGTTCTTTGACTTGGCTCGCAAGATTGTACAAAACTTCTTACGTCTTAGTGGATGGTCGGCCAATAGTACCCCATACGAAGCACCGATATGCTAGAGCTTCCCCACCTATGTGGTTCCCACAGTCCCCAGAGTGGACCTCTCTCAATACCCATTTAGCATCATCAGGATGCAAGCACCTAAGTAAGAGGAGGGATCTACCCCTTCCGCAGAGGTACCCAGTCTACCATACAGTATCGGACTGAGAGTCTTTTAATTCTTCGGGCTTGGTCGGGCTCTTTGGGAAGCTCTCCTTCAAGGAAGTATGCAACAATTAGGTCCATCCAGCAAGGCAGGCTATCCAGGGAGCAGATTTCTCTATTTGTGGCTATGCTTGGTTAGGTGATCACTTGGAGGGGAATTCCCCGTGGTAGGGATTGGCCTCCTATTCGCCGCAATTTTAGCCAGAACATCTGAGCGATGGTTTTGGTGTCGAGGTACCTGATCGATCTTGAACCCCTTAAACTTATTTTTTAGCAACTGGGCTAGCTTTAGATAAGCAACCATATTATCTCCCTTTGCCTGATACATCCCAGTCACCTGATTGACAACAAGCAATGAGTCGCTCTTGATTTTCAGGTAATCGGCCTTTAGTTCGATGGCTACCTTCATCCCGGCTAGAAGGGCTTCATACTCTGCTTTATTATTGGTGGCTTTAAACTCGAATCTGAAATAATGACAGAATTCAGTCCCCTCCGGATCTATTAAAATTATGTCAGCTTCCTCCCCAAGCTTGCCTGGATGCTCCATCTGTAAAGAGGGTCCATGGCTTGCAGCCTTCCGGCCAATTTTAGACCTCGGATGTCCTTTCAGATATCTCATTTGGTATTGAGGGATCCTTTTGATCTGGGATAGCTGAAAATTCTGCCACGAAGTCAGCCAAAGCCTGTGCCTTAATCGTGGTCCGGGGTTTGTACTTTAAATCCAACTGAGTGAGCTCTAGGGCCCATAAGACTAGCCTTCCAGACACGTCTGGTCTTTGTAAGAATTGGCGGAGAGGTTGGTCCGTCACCACTGCTATAGTGTGAGCTTGAAAATAGGGACAGAGCTTCCTCACTGAGATCACCGGAGCATAAGCGAGCTTTTCCAAGAGGGTATAATTCCTTTCTGATTTGGTCAAAGCATGACTCACATAGTATATGGGTCTTTGAAAACCATCGCCACACTCCTTGGCCAAAGCCTCGCTTACTGCAGTTTCTGATACGGCCAGGTAGATCTGCAACTCATATCCGAGAACTGGCTTGACTAACAACGGCGAGCTTGTTAGGTATTATTTCAACGCTTGGAAAGCCTGTTCGCTCTCCTGGTTCCACTTCATGTTTCTCCCTTGTTTGATGGTTTTGAAGAAAGGGGGACATTTATCGGTGGAGCGAGAGATAAACCTGTTGAGCGCCGCTACACGTCCAGTCAGAATCTGTACCTGTTTGAGTGAGGTTGGGGATTCTAGGTCCAAGATAGCTTTGATTTTTTCTGGGTTGGCTTCTATGCCTCTCTCATGAACCATGAAGCCCAGAAACTTCCCCGCTGTATCCCCAAAGGCACATTTGGAGGGGTTCAACCGCATCTGGTTTTCCCTCAGTATGAGGAAAGTTTTGTGAAGGTCTTCCCGATGTTCTTTTGCAGTTGGGGATTTCGTGATCATGTCGTCGGTATATACCTCCATCGTCCTTCATATCTCAGGCTTGAACAGTTTGTTAACCAGCCATTGGTATATATCCCCCGCATTCTTTAAACGAAACGGCATCACCTTATAGCAGTACAAGCCCTGTCCAGTAATGAAACTAGTTTTATCCTGGTCGCCCGGGTGTATTTTAATTTGGTTGTATCCTGAGAATGCGTCCATAAAACTCAAAAGTTTATTTCTGGACGTGGAGTTAACCAGTTGGTCGATCTTTGGTAAAGGAAAACTGTCTTTTGGACAAGCCTGGTTGAGGTCTGTGTAATCGACACACATACGCCACTTCCCATTCGCCTTCGTAATGATGACCACGTTGGCAATCCATTCGGGATAGCGTACTTCTCTGATAAACCCTGCTTTGATCAATTTATCTACCCTTCTTGCACCACAGCGTTGAAGTGACGCCTCTTCTGTTTGACGGGCTTGACTGTTGGATCTACAGCTAGTCGATGGGCGGCCAATGACGCCAGGGAATCTAGGCATTTCATCATGGTTCCAAGCGAAGATGTCGTTGAACTCCCTAAGAAGATCAATTAGTCCTTTTTTCACTTCTGGTTCAAGGGTGGCCCCGACCTTGACAACCTTGGAGGGGTCGTCATTTCTAATGGGTATCTCTTCTAGTTTATTTACGAGCTACCCACTGGCACACTTCTTACTTCGTTCCTCCTCATAAAGCATAATAGGTTCGCTTTCCGGATGCTCAGGATGTTCTGCGGGCTCCTTCTCCTCCCGGATTATCCGGGATGTTTCCATGTCTTCCTGGACTAATACCACCTATACACATTGTTTTGCTAGGGTTGTAGGATTGGCAGACACTGCGTAATATTTCCTGGCTGCCTGCTGGTCTCCGCGTACCTATCCTACCTTGGTTCCAACCGGGAATTTCAGGACGTTGTGGTATATGGACAAGACTCCCTTTAAGGAGGACATGAATGGTCTCCCCAGGATGGCAGTTGTAGGCCGACGGGGTGTCGACCATAACAAAGTCGGTCATAACATTCTGTTGAAGAGAGGTGATTCCGATGATTACTGGGAGGATCATCGACCCCACCGGTATGATCGAATCTCCAGTGAACCCGTAAAGTGGAGTGGATACAGCTGTTGTAACAATGTTGCTTCAGGTTTAATTTTTCCAAGGTATCCTTGAAGAGGATATCTACACTGCTACCTGTATCCATGGGCACACGATGGACCAGATAGTTGGCGATCTGTATTATGATTACCATGGGATCATCATGAGGTTGCACAGTGTTAAAGACATCTGCTTTAGTGAAAACGATCTGCGCTGACTGGGAGGGCTCTATCGGGCTCTGGCTAACTTTGAAGATCCCCTGGCTTTCTTCGATACGGGGAATCTTTCTCGCGTGGTTTTTTCAGGAGTTATTGGAGATGCCAGCCAGTGTAGGACCTCCGCTGATGGTGTGTATCACTTGGATCTGTTGCATTAAGTCAGCCTGTTCCCCCTTCCTTTTTTCTACGTCCTCACAGATTTCAGCTTGTACCTCCCTTCCAGTCTGAATGTTATCTCTAATCTGTTGTAAGAATTCAATCAAGCATCCACCCCTTATCCGGGCTTCAATCTGGTTGTGCAAATTATAGCACTCTGAAGTGTTGTGGCCCACATCTTCGTGGAAGTCGCAGTACTTGTACCGGTTCCTCCTATTCGCTAGGGCGTTCATTAGAGCGGGCTTTTGGAGAAGCCCTTTATCTCGTATAGCAAGGTAGACCGTTTCCCTGGAAGCGTTCAAAGGCGTGTAGTAGTCATACCCTTTCTCCCCTTGCATTACGGGGGCCACGGTCTTGGGAGGTGGCGAAGCCCGGGGAGAGGTTCGTCTTGTTGGATATTTTTATTACCTATGCTGAGGAGCATGGATGCGATAGGTTGACCTATTGGGAGGTTTATTCTGAGTTTTCTGAACTGGCTCAAATTTGGGGGCTTCTTTTTTCAGACGCTTTGCCGTTCTCACGTCATCGTGTTCCATCTTGACTCTGAGTTGTTCGTCGATCTCGACCTCCTTGTGAAAGAGTTCCACGTACGACCGAAGTGTCTCACTCCATTCCTGAATCACGTATTGTAGGTGTATGGGATCTTTCGGACGAGGTTTGACCCCTTGGAACTGCGAGCAAAAATCTATTGATAATTTCATGAAAGAATCCACGCTGCCAACAGGCAGCTTTCTGAACAAGATTTTCGAGTAATCGGTTAGGTTCGTCGGAAACATCCTGCACATAGCTGCTCTGGTAATGTTCTGGACCTCCATCTATTGAACGAATCTCTCTAGGTGGCTTAGAGGGATCTTCTGTTTCGGAGAACTTATCTGCTGGCATTTTGAATTTTGGTAGGAGCTCCGCTTCCCGGATCCTCCTAGTGAAGGGAGCGTTCATCTCGATCAGGGGATCCTTTTTAACCTCCTTATTCTTTCATTTTCTTATCTGCTGGACCTTCTTCTGTAACTTTGCCAGCTGATCCCTCAGTCACTTGTTCCCGGGTTTCTTTGAATTGACCTCAGATTCCTCACTATCGAGCCTTTCTGATGAACTGGCAACCTCTATCCGGTCTCCCTCATGGATAGGATCCATTTGGGAAGTTTGTCTACTCTCCTCCTCTTGGGCCCGGGAAGTTCTCCTTGATGCAGTTGGATGGGATGGCTCTCGTTGCTTCCGGTTAAAAGCATCTGCAGCAGATTTTACTCGCTTGGGTTGATATTGTGAAGGTCTTTTTTGGAACTGTGGGCATGGGTCCCAACCTATCCCGGATCGAAAGTTGGGGCCCCGACCTACCTCGAGTTGGCTCTAGAAGAGGAAGTCCCAGGCGATCGAAAGCAGGCTGCCTAGCTCCGAGCCTGCTCGGCTCTCTCTGATCATTCAGGTTGGTTGGCTGGATTGTGATGCCTTCAGCGAGCAGGCGGATGCGAACGGTTTCTACGAAGGATGCCGCTTGCTGGTCGAGCGCGGCCTGGCTCACTATATGGTGGCCGGAAGCCCGCACATTAGTTGTTTGGACCGGAGCTTGACTGCCATATCCAGATTTTCTCCCCTTTCTAGGGGCCTTTCGCGTAGGCCTCGCCGGGGGTTGCTCCGAAACTCTATGTTGGCCTCGGGAACAGCGGAGCCTCATAGTTCCTGTAAAACAACGAAAATGTAAATGCAAATAGTTGATTAATTGGGTGTAGGGCTGATTCCCACAGACTGCGCCAGAAAGTGTTAACAGAAATCTTGCTCGGGGTAACAAATCTCAGTTAACACCCTCAAGATCATTACCACTTAGGTGATGACCAATGGTAGAATATATATGTGTATCAAACAATGCCTAATGAAATGATATAGAGATAACAATTTCGTTAGCTACTCAAAAGGAATAAAAATCTCTCTTTATTGATAACATATGATATACATTTCTCTATCTCTCTTTCGAATTGCTCTCACTTTTTTCTGGGTGATCGTTGGGTGTTTGTTGTATGCCTGTCGAATAGTAGTCCCTTTTTTCGAAGGAGGAAGTCCCTCCTTTATACAGTGTCTTCATAGGGTTAAACTCATTGATTTCCCCTTGATTTTCTCATCCCTCCCCTCCTTATCGGACTGGATTTTTACCTTTAAATGTCATTGACTTTGAGTTAATTGCTCAGTTAAGGATATCTCGGTGGAAATCAATTTGTTTCCCATTTAGATTATATTACTTGTTCTGCACGTGTATAATGTCTATAGATGTGATACTGTGTATCTTCGGGTCTAGCATGATTCCCATAGGGGTCGTCGAATGTATTAAGGTGTGGTGCATCAGTTAGTGAGGTTGATCATTGTCCTAGCCCCGATATTGAGAAGCTTCATCCAGCTAGGAGCTAGGTCTAGGCCTCCCTTGACTTTTCGAAGCTAGGTGCAACCTCTTATGGACACCTCCCTGTATCAGCGAGGTATAGGCGAGCTTCTGGAGGAATTACGAGGTAACCTCGACTTCGGGGGGATTTGGTGACGTTGGCTTGATCTGACCATTCTGGGCTCTATTCCGGGATTTGGTGCGGGGCGGTATCGTAGCTTGGCTTTGGGTAGAATGGTCTCCTGGTGGAAACTTTCGGGCATGTAGCCAGGTCTGGAAGGTGGAAAATTTCCCTTTGGTCCTTAGCCAATTTTGGCTATTAACAAATCTAATTATTTAATTAACATAATCATTAATATTCATTAATTAAATAATCTCATTATTCAATTAATTCCCGAATAGACACGTGTCACTTTCGTAACACAATTAATTGGACAATCCAATTAATTAACTGTGACCCCTGTTACCTTAATCAATCGGGCTAGCAAGGAGACCCAATGAACCCATAGTATTTTGAGCTCCAATAATCCTTAGAAATAATTAATTAAACTCTTTAATTAATATTTCATGATTATTAACTTCGGTGTTATTCCACTAAAAACTCGAAGTTGCATTCTCTCAACTGTAGATGTTTTTACACAAACCAATAACTTTTGGTGTCCATCGATATATTTATTACATATGGTAAAATCCTCCATAAGTAGTTCACAATTAGAGCTGGGTCATAATGTCCGTTATACCCCTCTAATTACATATTTTCCATTAAGTACCACTGATTCTTTAATGAACAATAAATCCTACATACCTCACGGAATTAGGAGAGCGCTCATATTATTCAAGCCCTAAGTCAACTTTTAAGGGAACTACTGTCTGCATCTCACAAGAAAGAGTGGATTCCACTACTGTGTACAAACCTTCCTAGCGACAAACCAAACCGCGATCCCAACATACGGAGCATATTGATCGGGAATGCAACTTAGACGTCATCCATGGTACATCAAAAATCATGATCTAACCTGAAGGAGTCAATAAGACACTCAGAATTAAGATCACCCATTTATAGCCATCATTTGTTGATATATATGAATCTCAACGTAAACGGATCTTAGTGAGAGATTCATATAGATCATGGCCCAGTCCTATATGATCACATCATACAATGTGCATCCATTCTCATATCACCATATGAATGATCCAAGATGAGATCATGGTACATTACGGTATGGACTGCAGGTGCAAATTAACCACAAATAAAGTACCAGCTTTATTTGCTATATATATACTCTTTAGATTGCTTGTTTCAACCTGAATCCATCTGCATATGACATTCATATACTCAGTTCAAAATTACATCTGGCAATCTTGGATGTTAAATACATATGTTATATAAATTATGAAACAATTTGAATGAATAAACTACATCTTTTGTTTATGTTCAATTCACATTTACAAATTACAAGCTTTAGGGCCAAAACCCCCCAACAACTGCTAAAAAAGGCTGTTTACAGAGGTCCCTCTGACTTGAACACCTGTACCTAGTTGGGGTTGGAGTCAGAATCTGTAATGCTTGAAGAATTTTTCTCATCGCTTCTTACTTGTAACTGGTATCTGGCATTCCTGTTTTAGGAATCGTGGTACTTAGGCAAAAAGATATAGGCTGATCTGGGTACCTGGCATTCATGTTCCTTGAATCTTGGTACTTAGGTGAAAAGATCCTGGTAGGCAACCAAGACCACTTTCACACCAGGTCTTTATACATAGGCAAAACGTAGGTGAATTCGGGTACCTGACATTCTGCTCAATTATTTGGGATGAAGCTCCGGTTGCCAATCTAGGTACCCGGCATTCCTGTTCCAGGAATCCTAATACTTAGGCAAAAACACGTAGGTGAAACTGGGTACCTGGTATTCCTGTTAAAGGAATTCAGGTACTTAGGTGAAAACGATCCTGGTATACAACTATGCTATTTATGTACCGGATCCTTCCTAGTGCGATAGGGTTCCGGCTAAGGCATCAGGAGTGCCATTTGGTTGTCTTGGTCTTAAGGAAGCGACGGGCAACCAGGGCCATAACTTCGTGACCTTGGTCTGGCAAACAACTATGCATTTATGAGCCAGACCCTTCCTGGCGAGGGTGGTGCCTGGCCAAGGCATCAGGAAGGCCATTTGGCTTGTCCTGGTCTTGAGGAGGCGATGTGCAACAAGGGCTACAACTTCATGACCTTGGTCTGGCAGGCAACTATGCCTTTATGAACCAGACCCTTCTTGGCAGGGGGTGGTGCCCGGCCAAGGCCTCAGGAGGGCCATTTGGCTTGTTCTGGTCTTGAGAAGGCGACAGGCAACCAGGGCAATAACTTTACGACCTTGGTATGGCAGACAACTATGCCTTTATGAACTAGACCCTTCATGGTGGGGGGTGGTACCCGGCTAAGGCATCAAGAGGGCCATTTGGCTTGTTCTTGTCTCGATCATAGACGAAACATAGGCGAATTCGGGTACCTGCATTCCTGTTCCAGGAATCCTAGTATCTAGGTGAAAGGATCTTGGTATGAAACAGAGGTCACTTTAGCACTAGGTCTTTCTTTGAGGGGTTGTAGTCCTAGTCCAAGGCATCGGACATTCCTGTGCAAGGAATCCCGGTCTTCAGGCGATGATCATGGTATGCGATTAAGGCCACTTATGTACCAGACCCTTCCTATAGAGGAGTGGGTCATGTCCAAGGCATCAGGAATGTCATGTGACTTTCCTAGTCTTGATCATAGGTGAACGATGATCATAGAGAACTACCAAGGCAATAATAAGAGAACTACCAAGGCAATTGTTAATAGCCAAAATTGGCTAAGGACCAAAGGGAAATTTTCCACCTCCCAGACCTGGTTCCATACCCTAGAGTTTCACCTAGAAACCTCTCAACCCAAGGCCGAGCTACTATACCATCCCAGAAACAAGGGCAGGCTCTGGAAATATCCGGGATAGAGCCCGGACCCGAGAACTTCCACCAGGAGACCTCTCTGTCCAGAGCCAAACTGCGATACCACCCAGGAACAAGGATGGGCTCCGGAAACATCCGGGATAAAGCCTGGAACAATCAGATCTAGCCCGCATCACCAAAAGTAGAAGCTCCCCGAAGTCGAGGTCATCTCGCAAGTGCTCCAGAGACTCGTCTGTACCTCGATTGACACAGAAGAATGTCCCTAAAAGGCCGCGAGGTCAGTCGAAGCAACACCTAGCTTCAAAAGGTCAGTCGAGGCCACACCTAGCTTCGAAAAGGTCAAGGGAAGCCAGATTTGGCTCCAAGCTGGATGAAACTTCTCAGATATCAAGGTCGAAATACTAATCAACCTCCCTGGTTGATGCACCACACTATATCGTCATATCCAACGACCTCCATAAAGGATCATACTGAAAGGATACGAGGAATGCATTGAACCATATCTGGAAACGTTACCTACATGCAGAACAAGTAATAAAATCCAAAAAGGAAACAAACTGATCTCCACCACGATACTCTCAATTCGGACGTCAATCCAAAAGTCAATGACATTAAAGTAAGAAATCCCGCCCGATAAGAAGGAGACTGAGAAAATCAGGGGAGAATCAATCTGTTGACCTACAAACTATGTATAAATAGAAAAGAAAAAAAATGAAAAAGAGGAGACTACTATTCGACAGGCATACGACTAACAATCGACGATTCCCTAGAGAGGGTTGAGAAAAAAGAGAGAAGAACCTCTGTATTTGTATACCATGCATGTTCAATACAAAAATTCTTGCTTACTTGTCACTTTATAAATCACTGTTACATATACAATGAATTTTGGCCACCACCTACGTGGTAGTGGTCTCGAGGGCGTTAACTGAGATTTCTCATCCCGAGCAAAATTTCCGTTAACACTTTCTGGCGCCGTCTGTGGGAAACTTACACCCAATTAACCAATCGTTTGCATTTATATTTTCATTGTTTTACAGGAACTATGAGGCTCCGCTCCTCCTAAGGCCAACACAGAGTCCTGGAGCAATCTCCGGCGAGGCCAACCCGAAAAGCCCAGGAAGGGGGAGAAAGTCTGGATATAGTAGTCAAGCTCCGATCCAGACAACCAATACGCGAGCTACTGGCCACCGCATAGTGAGCCAGGCAGCACTCGACTAACAAGCGGCGGCCTTCGTAGAATCCGTCCGTGTCCGCCTCCTCGCTGAAGGCATCACAATCAAGCCAACCAACCTGAATGATCAGGGAGAGCCGAGCAGGCTCGGAGCTAGGCCACCTGCTTTCGATCGCCTAGGACCTCCTCCTCCAGAGCCGGCTCAAGATAGATTAGGGCCCAACGTTCGATCCTGGATAGGCTGGGCCCATGCCCCTTGCTCCGAGGAGACTTTCACAATATCAACCCCGACTAGTTAAGTCTGCCGCGGATGCTTTTATCCGGAAGCCTCGTGGGCTAGCTCATCCAACTACATCTAGGAGAACTACCCGGGCCCTAGAAGAGGAAAGTAGACAAACTCCCCGAGTAGATCATGTCCAGGAGGAGGACCGGATAGAAATTTCCTGTTCATCAGAAAGATTCGACAGTGAGGAATCTGAGGTTAACTCGAAGAGACCTGGGAACAAGCGATTGAGGGATCAGCTGGCAAAGCTATAAAAAGAGGTCTAGCAGATAAGGAAGGGAAAGAGTAAGGAGGACAAAAAGAATCCCCTGAACGAGATGAACGCTCCCTTCACTAGGAGGATCCGGGAAGTAGAGCTCCCCCCAAAATTCAAAATGCCAGCAGATAAGTTCTCTGGAACAGAAGATCCTCTAAGCCATCTAGAGAGCTTCGTTCAACAGATGGAGGTCGAGAACACTACCATAGCAGCCATGTGTAGAATGTTCCCAACGACCTTGACCGACTACGCTAAAACCTTGTTCAGGAAACTACCCGTTGGAAGCGTGGAATTTTTCACAAAATTATCAACCGATTTTTGCTCACAATTCCAAGGAGTTAAACCTCGCCCGAAAGATCCCATACACCTCCAGTATGTGATCCAGGAACGGAGTGAAACTCTTCGATCATATGTGGAGCGATTTCACAAGGAGGTCATACAAATGGGAGTTTTCACTAAAAAAGAAACCCTCGCCAACTTCAGGCGAAACCTCTGGGCAGGAAAGCTTTTTCGTTCTTTCGCCAAGAGACCTCCCGAGACTTACCAGGAGGCCTATGACCGGGCTCTGGAGCAGGTCGAGATCGACGAACAACTCAAGGTCAAGATAGAACATGACGACATGAGAACGGCAAAGCGTCTGAAGAAAGAAGCCCCCAAATTTGAGCCAGTGCAGAAAGCTCAGAATAAACCTCCCAAAAGGTCAACCTATCGCCTCCCTGCTCCTCCGCATAGGCAAGAAAGATATGTGGGAATAAATCGATATAAAACGCAGCGGAAGAAACGAAAAATAGATTTCGTATGGTTTTAAAATTTTTCTCAAAGTTGAACCTTAACCTTTTAATTAATTAAACTCAAATATACGGTTAAAGTTAAATACCTCTTGACGCGTGATCCGATTGACTTACGTCGATTGGTAATCCACAAAATCTTTTCCGATGCCCGTGAACAGTACCCGCGTGAACAGTGATTGTGAACAGTGATCGTGAACAGTACCCCCCGCGTGAACACTGATCTTGAACAGTTCCCCTGCCATGAACAGTGATCGTGAACAGTACCGCGAGATCTTCTAATCCGAACACGTACGTGAATAACCTAGGAGCGTGGTCTCCCTTTTTCTTTGAATTGCAAACCTGAGAATGGATGAACAAAGTTTTCTTTTTCTTTTGTTAGTCACAAAACAATCAAAAGAAAACAAAAATTATTTCGGTCACTTTTGAGTTCTCAATCTAATGATCGAAACTCGTGTGAACCTAATTCGATGTTGTACACACAAGCTTATTGATGAACAAGCAATCAGTGTACTATCAAAGAATAATCTCTTCTCTCTTTTATGTTTAGTAGAATAAAAATTATCCTTTTCTATGAATTGAGAAGAAGAAGAAAAATTGAATCATTCAATCAACTATAGTGGCCGAATTCTATATGTGGAATTATATAGGTGGCCGAAATTTTCCTTCCTCTTCTAGTTAGGATTGCCAAAATCTTCCTCTAAATGGACTAGGGTTGCCGCAAATCACATACAAAAAAGAGTTTGTGTTGCACCCTAATTTCCATCAACCTTTAGACTTCAAAACCTAATCCAACTCATAGATATTTTTATTCTTTTATTGACTAAATAAAAAGACTTCTTATTTGATTAAATAAATAAAATTATCTATTTATTTTCTTATCAAACAAGTCTTTTACTTTTAATATACTACTACCAATAGTATAACTTTAGGAAATATATTTCCTGATCAGAAAAAGATTTGTTTCTTAATTAAACAATTAATTAATAAATTAACTAATTCTTATTTAATTAAAACAATGAAACAAGATAATATATTAGGTTAATATATACACCCTGCCGCCCCACTTATATAAATGGGCCATATATTATTTTCTTATTTCATTTAATCCATTGGACTTTAAATAAAAGCCCACATGTGAACCAGACCCATTCTTACTAAAAGAAACAAGCCCACATGTCTCCTTTTAATATATTAATATAATAGTGCAGCCTATTAATTAAATAATAGACATATTATATTCTTGATATATTAAAAACAATTCTAGATGGACCCTTAAATCTGCCCGGTAGAATATATCAAGTGATCCATGCAAATACGTGTGGATTGGGGATCTTGGCGGGCTATCTAAATTTAAGCTTCAATAGACAACCTAATCACAATCAAGAAATGATTCACTTAGGTCCAATCTATTAATTTTAACTCATTCCACTAAAGAGCTAAAATTGAACTCTTAAATAAAGATAGAATAAAGAGATGTTTCTCATTCATACCCTAGACAATCTTATAGGAGATGGTGTATCCTCGTGAATAATATCAGTAATCGCCAAGAGCTCATAGACCGCCTATAGCTCTCCAAGTTACCATATTTCCTCATATGACCACATTTCGAACTTGGATACTTTGACTTGTCCAGAAGCCATGTTTTCAATAATCATTATTGAAAACTCAACGTTGAGATTTAATATCCAATACCTCAAAACATCCATATGATGATATTATACTCTCATTTAATAAATGGAGCCACGATGTCCATATCTATAAATGAAGTCCTCTATCGATTAACAAATGTATACCACCAAACTATCGAGGATAGACTATGCTATATAATCGTACTCATTGATAGCTCTAATGATAACCCTTGCAACCATAAGTCCATCATTTATCTTAGGATTAAGATAGACTCTCCAATTGTCTTCTTTAATGAAAAGACTTATATCTAGTGACGGTTCTAGATAAAGTATTTCATTGTGATCTAGTTCAATGCACCTAGTGCACTAGATTCTTTTACTCGAAAACCTTTCGATGATTTTAGACTCATCATATTCATTTGATCCCACTCAAATGCTAGTAAAAGAATTCCACAACTTTAACAAGATAGAGGTGCCCAACTTTTAACTTAAGATGTGAACGTTATTCAAGACTAACTAAAGAATTGTGTCTAACTCATACATATCCGGATGTATGAACAATTCTTCATGTCTCATAATCTTTTGACCTTATGATTATTTACCTTGACAATTATAATAATAAATGCTATAAGTAATTCTAAGAATCAGAATTCACTTTATTAATATGAGAAGATTGTCAATTACAATATTACACTCTTGCCATTGAGCATAATCCTAACAATCTCCCACTTGCTCTATAGCAAGTGTGTCATATCTCTCATTCCCATGTTCTCTAGATGTCCATCAAAGCTTTTTTGAGGTAGAGCCTTTGTGAAAAGATCCGCTAGATTTTCTGCTGACGCGATTTTGGTGATCGTCACGTCTCCCCTATGAACAATTTCCCTCAAAAGGTGATACTTCCTTTCAATGTGTTTACCTCTCTTATGACTTCTTGGTTCTTTCGAATTAGCCACTGCACCACTGTTGTCACAGTGTATAGTGATCTGCTTATTCGAACTAGGAACCACTTCTAAGTGAATCAAGAATTGGCGGAGCCAAACAGCCTCTTTGGCAGCTTCGCATGCAGCGACATACTCGGCTTCCTTAGTGGAATCAGCAATACAAGATTGCTTGATACTCCTTCCATATGACTGATCCTCCTCCAATGGTAAACACAGATCCTGATGTGGATTTTCTGGAGTCAGAATCCGACTAGAAATCAGAATCTGTATACCCAACGGGAATTAAATCCCCTCCAGAGTATACAAGCATATAATCTCTAGTTCTCTTGAGATACTTGAAAATATGCTTGACTGCCGTCCAATGATCAGGACCAGGTTTCGATTGAAACCTGCTAACTATGCCAACAGCAAAACAAATATATGGTCTAGTACAGAGTATTGCATACATGAGACTTCCAACTGCCGAGGCATATGGAACTCTACTCATGAATTGCTCTTCATGCACATTCTTAGGTGCTTGACCCTTAGAAAGTTTGATTCCATGTCTAAAAGGTAACATACCTTTCTTGGAATCTTGCATGGTGAATCTAGACAAGATTTTATCAATGTATGAAGCTTGGTATAATGCAATCGTTCTATTCTTTCTATCCCTTATTACTTGGATACCAAGAATATAACTTGCTTCTCCTAAGTCCTTCATATCAAATTGTTTTGCTAACCATTCTTTCACTGATGTCAATACACCTAGATCGTTTCCAATGAGTAGTATATCATCAACATAAAGAATGAGGAAAACCAACTTGTCGCCTTTGATCCTCTTGTATACACAAGGTTCGTCAGGGTTTTGAATAAATCCAAAACCCTTTACTGCTTGATCGAACCTTATGTTCCAGGATCTGGATGCTTGCTTTAGTCCATATATGGACTTTTGCAACTTGCATACTCTTTCTTCTTGGCCTTTTTCAATGAATCCCTCTGGTTGCATCATGTGGTTGCATCTTGCACCTTTGGTATTGAACGGCCTTTTGGTCATTTTACCTTCCAAACAAGATTTACAAGTTGGTAGATCATCAACCTTTAAGTCACTTAAAGGTCCGTCACATACCAATCTTTTCATCCTATTAAGGTTAATGTGACCTAGGCGTAAATGCCAAAGATAGGTTTCATCTTTTGATAATTTTACTCTTTTATGATTAGGTTCCGTTATTTCTGTGTCTAACGAGTGAGAGATATTTCTATGCAAAAAGAATAAACCATTTTGCAATGTACCTTTGCAAACAACTTTGTCATTCTTACTAATAATAAAAGTTTTATTAAAAGTAACCGAATATCCAAACTTATTTAAATAAGAAACTGAAATTAAATTCCTCTTGAATTGAGGTACATAATAAACGTCTATTAAATCCAAATGCCTACTAGAATCTAAAATAACTCTAATATCTCCCACTGCACTTGCAGACACTAACGTTCCGTTGCCCAAGCGCAAATTGACTTCATCTTCATTCAACCTTCTCTTTTCCTGAAACCCCTGCAAGGAATAACAAACATGATTAGTGGCTCCAGAGTCTATGATCCAAGAATCAGTAGAATCTGCCCTAAAACATGTTTCTAGATAATTAACATTACCTTTTTCCTTCTTTTTCTGGGACTTTGGGCAATCTCTTTTCCAATGTCCCTTTTCACCACAAAGGAAGCATTTCCCTTTGATCTTGGTTACTTTCTTGGTAGGCCCAAGTTGCTTTTTCTTCTGTTGTTTCTTGACCTTCTTACGGGTCTTAACAGTAGCAACTTTACCAACCAAATGAATCTCTTGACCTTTGTTTTTCACAAGGATCTTTTCAGCGCTTTGAACATCTTGCATTAGGCCCTGCAAGGTGTATTCCTTTTTGTTCAAGGTGCAGTCCAACTTGAACTGATCAAAGGAATCTGACAGTGAGTTAACTACCATATCAATTTTGGTCTCACCATCAATCTCAGCACCATTTAGTTCAGCAATATTGAGATGTGCTATGACTTTTATCATGTGATCTTTCACATATTGTCCAGGTTTCATCCTAAGATTCATAAAAGCAGTCACTGCCTCTCTCTTAGTTGTCCTAGACCTCATAGCAAACATTTCCTCTAGAGACATCATTATATCAGCAGCGGACTCCATTCCTTCATGTTGCTGTTGCAACACGTCGAAGATAGTGGCCATAATGTAACATTTTGCCATATCATCAGAAGTCTTCCACTGCTCATACTCATCTCTTTGCATCACATTAGATTCGTTATTAGGAAGGGGTGGTTTAGGAGTGGTCAGAACAAACTTATGTTTTTCACTTTGCAGCAACAACCCAATTTTCCTTTTCCATGTTACGTAGTTATCTCCAGTTAAGGTGTTATCTTTCAGGATGTTCATAAGTGATGGGGTCATGATTTCTGATTAAAAAAAAACATATATATGTAAATAATCATGATAATAGCACTTTCAAAAATTTATCTTTAATTAAAATAAATAATTCATGAATGCAAATGAATGCAATGATCAAAATGCACACAAATGCAAGACACAAAAACAAGAGCAAGGATCACCTAAGTATGTCTAGGAACCCGCTCTGATACCAATTGAAAATACACTCTAAGCATGTGTCTTCAACCTAGAGGGGGGGGGGGGGGGTGGTGAATGGGTTGTTAATCGATTATTACCAATTTTTAGATTAGTCAATATTAAACAAATAACCCAATTAAATCAAACATACAAAATCAAGTGTAAAATGCGGAATAATAAATAACACTTGCTTTTTACGTGGAAACCCTTAAACAAAGGGAAAAACCACGGGCTATCCTTCTAGCCACACACGATCACAGAAATCCACTATATGAGTAAAAAGTTACACCTTCAAGTGATACTCGGACTCTCACTCTAGATAACCTCAGGCTATGGACACTACCACTCGCCACTCTTGGTTCAATCCCTAGTGATATCCACTGATACACTACTCTTGGCGTGAGCACCTCCTACTCTACCCGCAGGCCTTTTACAATGGATTCTTGACTGATTCTTGCCAACCACAACTTGGTTGCAAGACTTCAATGCTTGTGCAACTTCACCCCGAAGCCACAAGACTTTGACTCAATGAAGAGAATTATGTGTCTATGTGATCATGTAAATGATGCTCAATACAAATTATGCTAGACAACACAAATTGCTCAAGTAGGAGTTTGTAGAAAGAAATCCAAGTTGTCAAATGTCTAAATGCAAGGCATAAAGACTTAGCTAGATGCTATTAATAACAACCAATCCTAGCTATCACAAACAATCACAATGAATCAACAAATATGCTCACAATGTATTCAACATAAACTTAGCATATATTCATGTGATTGAGACAAGACATTTAATCATTCACTAAATGCAAGTCTTAGACAAAAGTCTATCAACAAACAAACTCAATTAGATTTGTAGAGAATTTCTTACAAACTAATTGTTACACAAAATATGCATAAACATTCAATAAGCTTAACTAGTTGATTAAGAATCAATATTTCAACCTAGTTATCAATGAATCACAAATAAATGTTTATGACTTAGCTTTTAGGCAAAAATGACCTAATCAATTAAGCTATCAAAATACAAACCCTAATCATGTTATCAAGACTCATAAATATGCAATAAAGTAGAGTCTAGGTATTTAATCATGGATTAAATACCTAATCTAGAGTAAGAAGAACAACAAATGATATTCAAAGAAATTCTTGCTTACCTAGTCATGAAACAATGAAGACCCATGCTCAAAAGATGTTGAATGATGCAAGATGGAGATGGGTTTTGGGTTTGGAGAGTCAAAGATGCTTTCTTGAAGCTTTCTCTCTCTAGGAGCTCTAACCTCTCTCTAAAAATGATTTTTTGAGCTCTTGGTCGGCCAAGAAGAGAAGAGGAAGAATATATATGAAGCCCTAGTTAAAACTACATCGTTTTGAACTTGGGAACCAGAATCCCGTCAAAACCGCTTGCTAGACCGCGGCTCAGGTAAGTGTCCAGACCGCGGTACATACAGCAGTGCACCGTCTGGACAACACCGTGGTTTGAACCGCTGTGCGTGCAAGTGCACAGGTCGCGGTCCACGTCGCGCATGACGTACTGGAGAATACCGTTTCGTGCGCCGCGGTGTAAGCAGAGCCTGCCGAGCGGTCTAGGCCGGGCTAAAGGGAAAAATCCCTTTTTAACACTCAAGACAAAAGACTATCTTACATGAATGTTGTGCAAGTGTGAAGTGAGTGAGATGCACACAATGAAGCACAATTAACATGTCAAACATGTTATCAACTAAGATACAATGCAAGATACGATATCTAATGTAAGCTAGTGAGTGTTTTAGAAAATGATGCACACTTATACAAACAATAAAGAACACAAATGCAAGATAAACAAAACATGCATGAAGTGTGTGTGTGCACCTAAACTCTTCAAGAGACAAAGTCAAGTGAGTATACCTTTTGCTCTTGAAGTCATGGAGATGCTTGGAAGCTTGCCAATACGGACCTAAGCTACCCATTACACAATCATCCCCAATGTGGTGGTTTGTCATGAAATAAGCCAATCATAAAATCGAGGTCCTTACAATCTCCCCCTTTGGCTATTTCATGACAAAACAACCACTCACAAATATTCCTCACTAAATAAAATAAAGCTATTGTCCATGATCACTTCTACAATACAAAAGAGATTCCTAGAATCTAAATATTCAATATCTTCTATCTCCTTGTAGAGTCATCAATGTACCTACACACAATAGCAAGAAGCACTTTCCAAGAACAAGTGCAAGTGAGGTGAACAAATAAAAACAAGCATTGCACTCAATAACAAATAAAGCAATACAAAGAATGCATGTGCAATGCTCCCCCTAAAAGGTTACTCTCCCTCATGATTTCTCCCCCAAAGCATAGCATAAACAATGCTCCCGCATTGCACTCAATAACAAATAAAGCAATACAAAGAATGCATATGCAATGCTCCCCCTAAAAGGTTACTCTCCCTCATGATTTCTCCCCCAAAGCATAGCATAAACAATGCTCCCCTTATATCTCCCACTCCCTCTATTTCTCTCAAGACTTCTCCCCCTTTTTGTCATGAGATAGGCAAAGGAGCTCCCCCTATCGGGTTGCTTTAGCAAAGAGAGCTATTCGCACAATTACATTGCATAATCATATTCACAAACTTTATGCAACTTAAATAATTGAGAGAGATTCAAGGAGTTTTATTAAAAAAAATGTGTGAATTTGTTGCTTTGCATGCAAGACATATAGCATTCAAGTTCAAGCAATGTTATTTGGCAAAGCAAACATCAAAAGGGTTTCCAAAAGAATTCAAACCAATTTATACCCTTTTGTCATAAGCAAACAAGATATAGTTTTTCAAAATGAATTTCAATTTAAAGAGCAACTACATCAAACTTTATAAGCAAAACAAGACATGAGTGACTTTTGCACCCTTTTTGATTTTTCCGGGTAGGATACCCATATGATAATAGCCTTGTTCAACTAATAAAGAGAGAGAGAAGACTAAATTTGGATGAGACATCCCTATTTATTGCATGGATACTGGATCCTTATTGGGTTTAGTCTTCTCATTTGCTTTCACACATATTTTGCACTAAAGCAATCAAAAACATTTCATGCATATCATTTTAAGCATGTCATTAAAAGTTCTCATGTCATGGAGTTAAATTATGGGTCAATCAAATGTACTTTCCCAATCAAAATCTCCTAGTCCAAAAATGCATTGTTGAACTAAAATATGACATGGATTGCAAGTAAAGCAAGGTTGCACACTTATTATGAAAATAACATATAAGCATATGTACAACCAATCATCTCAAGCAATTATAAAAGAGCATAAAATTTAATCAACTTTTTGCATATGGCAAATCATGCAAGTTTGCTCTCTTTGCTTGAGCTCCCCTCATGGGGTCAATTCCAACCAAGTCAATGGGAGACATGAGCTTCTATAGACCTACCAAGTCCAATGGACCTAATTGTATCTACGGGAGTCACATGGGCACTAAGGCAAGCGGGTTCATTCTTTCTAACCCACCTAGGTTCCACTTTAACATTTTTAATGGTCATAGACATGTTTCTAGGTTCCCTAGGTTTATGCAAACTTGCCCTATTTTTCAACCGTTTTTCTTTCATGCTCTCTAATCTACACCTCTTAATGTAATTTAAGCAATTTGGTCTTAAGTGACCCATCATACCACAATAATGACAAGTAGGTACAAAGTAAGGATTTATACCATAGCATTGTGATCTCATCGAGGCATCGCCATGTTGATGAGGTTGTCTTTGATGATGCACCGGTTGGCTTGTCCTTGGAACTTGAGCCGATTGGTTGCACCTTTGTGGTCTAGCTTGTTGAGGTGGTTGAGCCGGTTGATCATGCCACCTTGGTTGAGCATGCCACTTATGGTCACCTCCTTTCTTGATAGTTGACTTGTTAAAGGAGGTGGTTGGCTTCTCAAGGAATTATCCTTTCTTCTTGGATTGCCTAGGCTTTGGTTGGGATGCCAAGGCTTGTGTGGACTTTCCTTGAGTGGAAGATTGCTTGGATGAAGCTTTTCTCTTGCCTTGAGCTTGAGGTTGTTTGACCTTGGCCTTCTTTAATTCTTCAAGGCACCTCATCTCTCTTTCCTTGACAATCTTCAAGGAGTTTTCATTGTTGGCAAGTTCTTCTTTCATGGCCTTCATCCGTTGATGGCAATCTTTAATCTCCTTCTCATATTCGGACATATCAATCACGTCCGACTTCAAGGAGTGATTTAACTTAGCCTTTACTTGAAGATTATCCTTTTCCAATAGGATATCATTTTCTCTCTCCTTTAAGGACTTTTAAAGAAAGTCAATGAACTCTTGGTTATGCACATTGTTGTCACAAGAGTTCCCGGAGCATGATCCATCACTATCAAGGCTTCTCCCACTTGTGCTTGTGAGAGTCATGTCATCAAGGCTTGCTTCACTCAAGCATGCTCCTCTTCGGTTTCCAAGTTCAAGGCCACCCATCTTGAAATCTTCAAGTGATAAACATTTGGTGATGGCTTGAGTTTCTTCATGGTAGGAACCCGGAAATGCGAAGTAGTTGATCTCACTAGCAACCGAGCTTGTGGAGCACTCTTCAACTACTTCAACTTCGCTATCACTCCAAGTAGCGATCATAGTTTCTCCTCCCTTCTTGTACTTCAAGTTTCCACACATGGAGGCAAGGTGGCCAACTCCACCACACTCAAGGCAAGGGTCACTTTTCCTTGACATTTTCCTTTCCTCCTTGACGCTGGAGGTCATACACTTCTCCTCCTTCACTTTGGAGGTCAAACCCTTCTTTTGAGATTTCACGAATCTCCTAAATCTCTCAACCATGAGAGTCATCTCCTTATCGGAGTCACTTTCCTCCCTCTCAATTTTGGTGGTCAAATCACCTTCATCACTTGAGTTCTTGGAGCTTGAACTTTCTTCATCGAAGCTTCTACCACTTGTGCTATCGTGGCAATCATCATCTGAATTAGCTTCTTCATTATTGACTTTGAGTGATGGGTGTCTTGTGGCCGCCATTAAGTTGTCATCATGTAAAGCGGGGAAGGCTATGTGATTCCTTTCACATCTCTCGAAACCCGAAGATATTTCTTCACTTTCATCCCAAGAGTAGGCCTTTGATTTGCCTCTTCGACTCTTGGTCTTCGAGTTTCCACAGTCCGTGGAGATGTGCCCATAGCCACCACAATCATGATATTGAAGCTTTATCTTCAAGGTACCCAAATTCTTATCTTCTTCCTTCATGGTACCTTTGTGGGTGATTCTTAGAATCTCCCAAGCTTCTCGAACATCTTGAGAGGTTTGGATGAGTTTGGCTTGATTCTCATCCACTGCACAAGATACGGCATGGATGCTCTTTGAGTTCCACTTTGCAGCCTCGAGTTCGTCATTGGTCCACTTGGACTTAGGCTTAGGCTTAGAAGCCTCATTCTCTAACTTCTCCGTGGGAGGTGAATATCCCTCTTCCACACACATCCACACATGCTCATCGAGGTCCATCAAAAATACTTCCATCCTAACTTTCTAAGAGGAGTAGTTATCCTTGGTGAGCAATGGTGGTTCAGAGATCAACGCACCCTCTAACATCTCAATGCCACTCGTAGTGTTTAATGAATGAGATGAATGCAAATGAATGCAATGATCAAAATGCACACAAATGCAAGACACACAAACAAGAGCAAGGATCACCTAAGTATGTCTAGGAACCTGCTCTGATAGCAATTGAAAATACACTCTAAGCATGTGTCTTCAACCTAGAGGGGGGGGGGGGGGGGTGAATGGGTTGTTAATCGATTATTACAAATTTTTCGATTAGTCAATATTAAACAAATAACCCAATTAAATCAAACATACAAAATCAAGTGTAAAGTGCGGAATAATAAATAACACTTGATTTTTACGTGGAAACCCTTAAAAAAAAGGGAAAAACCACGGGCTATCCTTCTAGCCACACACGATCACAGAAATCCACTATATGAGTAAAAAGTTACACCCTCAAGTGATACTCGAACTCTCACTCTAGATAACCTCAGGCTATGGACACTACCACTCGCCACTCTTGGTTCAATCCCTAGTGATATCCACTGATACACTACTCTTGGCGTGAGCACCTCCTACTCTACCCGCAGGCCTTTTACAATGGATTCTTGACCGATGCTTGCCAACCACAACTTGGTTGCAAGACTTCAATGCTTGTGCAACTTCACCCCGAATCCACAAGACTTTGACTCAATGAAGAGAATTATGTGTCTATGTGATCATGTAAATGATGCTCAATGCAAATTATGCTAGACAACACAAATTGCTCAACTAGGAGTTTGTAGAAACAAATCCAAGTTGTCAAATGTCTAAATGCAATGCATAAAGACTTAGCTAGATGTTATCAATAACAACCAATCCTAGCTATCACAAACAATCACAATGAATCAACAAATATGCTCACAATGTATTCAACATAAACTTAGCATATATTCATGTGATTGAGACAAGACATTTAATCATTCACTAAATGCAAGTCTTAGACAAAAGTCTATCAACAAACAAACTTAATTAGATTTGTAGAGAATTTCCAACAAACTAATTGTTACACAAAATATGCATAAACATTCAATAAGCTTAACTAGTTGATTAAGAATCAATATTTCAACCTAGTTATCAATGAATCACAAATAAATGTTTATGACCTAGCTTTTAGGTAAAAATGACCTAATCAATTAAGTTATCAAAATACAAACCCAATCATGTTATCAAGACTCATAAATATGCAATAAAGTAGAGTCTAGGTATTTAATCATGCATTAAATACCTAATCTAGAGTAAGAAGAACAATACATGATATTCAAAGAAGTTCTTGCTTACCTAGTCATGAAACAATGAAGACCCATGCTCAAATGATGTTGAATGATGCAAGATGGAGATGGGTTTTGGGTTTGGAGAGTCAAAGATGCTTTCTTGAAGCTTTCTCTCTCTAGGAGCTCTAACCTCTCTCTAAAAATGATTTTTTGAGCTCTTGGTCGGCCAAGAAGAGAAGAGGAAGAATATATATGAAGCCCTAGTTAAAACTACATCGTTTTGAACTTGGGAACCAGAATCCCGTCAAAACCGCTTGCTAGACCGCGGCTCATGTAAGTGTCCAGACCGCGGTACATACATCAGTGCACCGTCTGGACAACACCGTGGTTTGGACCGCTGTGCGTGCAAGTGCACAGGTCGCGGTCCACGTCGCGCATGACGTACTGGAGAATACCGCTCCGTGCGCCGCGGTGCAAGCAGAGCCTGCCGAGCGGTCTAGGCCGCGCTAAAGGGAAAAATCCCTTTTTAACACTCAAGACAAAAGACTATCTTACATGAATGTTGTGCAAGTGTGAAATGAGTGAGATGCACACAATGAAGCACAATTAACATGTCAAACATGTTATCAACTAAGATACAATGCAAGATACGATATCTAATGTAAGCTAGTGAGTGTTTTAGAAAAGAATGCACACTTATACAAACAATAAAGAACACAAATGCAAGATAAACAAAACATGCATGAAGTGTGTGTGTGCACCTAAACTCTTCAAGAGACAAAGTCAAGTGAGTATACCTTTTGCTCTTGAAGTCATGGAGATGCTTGGAAGCTTGCCAATACGGACCTAAGCTACCCATTATACAATCATCCCCAATGTGGTGGTTTGTCATGAAATAAGCCAATCATAAACTCGAGGTCCTTACAAAAACAAAAACATATATATGTAAATAATCATGATAATAGCACTTTTAAAAATTTATTTTGAATTAAAATAAATAATTCAATCATAAAAATTCAACGGTGATCCAACACCCATAAATATTACTCCTCCTTTGGGAGTTCGCACTATTTACTAGTTAGACTAGGTCCCACCTAATTGTTAACATAACAACCAGCGTTTTTAAATTTAGCCTTGTAATTTTTATTAACAAGAACTCTTGGGAGGATATTAATAAAATTAGATTGAGTGTGTTACCAAGATATCGACCCTCAATTTTCTCTCACGAAAATCCCTCCTTGGGGAGTAGATTTCGTTTAAGTCAATTGTCTAGTCAATCCTTGTAAGGAAGTATATTGTTAAATTCCATTTATGGATGCCCCTTGGGGGGATTACCAAAAATAATAAAACTCAACTAATCTTGGAGGCCATAGGCGTTCTTGCACACCTTCTCCCACTCAATTATTTAAGGCGTGTGATTAAATCCCAAAGAATGATTTTTACCAAGTTATCTAGATGCCAATTAGATACCTAAATCATTCAATGCATGTTCATACCAAAAGAGATATATGAGTGGCACTCCTATTCTAAAATGTCATGTTATCATACAACAATAAATATTGTAATATTTAAGCAAAAATTAAATAGCAACAATTTTGGCCCATCCTAGAAAAGCAAGTAAATTACAATTGTTAGAAATACAAGATCTTCAGGTGGCCATCAACCATACGCTCATCCCTCGGCCTCCTCCCATGGACGTGCACAGCCCACAACCCCACAAAGGGGCTGCCTTGCGCAGCCCATAAGGCCACACAAGGCTGCCGTGCGCAGCCCACCAAGGATTGGACTTGCCATGCGCAGCCCAATCCAGTCCTAGGGTGCGCACGGTGCTCGTTCTCGGTTCCGGTTGCTTCATTTTTCTTCGTGTTTTCAAATTTTCAATACCCGAATACATTACATCATATTACGAATAAATTAATGCAGCAAATATATATATATATTTTATTTTACTGCAGTAAGATTTACAAAAAAAATACTGCACCTGATTACAAAAAAAAAAATACTGCACTTATTTTACATACAAAAAAAATAAAACCCTAGCAACTACCAAGAAGGAATTATGGCGATAATAGACCACCCTTCTTGTTACAAATCCGAAACAAAAATTACATTGAAATTCTAGGACCAAAATCAAGCAATAACAATTCACTTTATAAAACATATATAAATCCATACATTCAACATGTAATTATATATGCGAATATCTAGAGTGCCATCTCTTTCTAAAACATGTATAATCACAATAAAAAAGAAATAGATTCACGTATATATACGTTAATTAATTAAAAGGTACAACCAAGGCTATGATACCAATTGTGGGGAAAAATCGATATAAAACGCAGCGGAAGAAACGAAAAATAGATTTCGTATGGTTTTAAAATTTTTCTCAAAGTTGAACCTTAACCTTTTAATTAATTAAACTCAAATATATACGGTTAGAGTTAAATACCTCTTGACGCGTGATCCGATTGACTTACGTCTATTGGTAATCCGCAAAATCTTTTTCTATGCCCGTGAACAATACCCGCGTGAACAGTGATTGTGAACAGTACCTGCGTGAACAGTGATCGTGAACAGTACCGCGAGATCTTCTAATCCGAACACGTACGTGAATCACCTAGGAGCGTGGTCTCCCTTTTTCTTTGAATTGCAAACCTGAGAATGGATGAACAAAGTTTTCTTTTTCTTTTGTTAGTCACAAAACAATCAAAAGAAGACAAAAATTATTCCGGTCACTTTTGAGTTCTCAATCTAATGATCGAAACTCGCGTGAACCTAATTCGATGTTGTACACACAAGCTTATTGATGAACAAGCAATCAGTGTACTATCAAAGAATAATCTCTTCTCTCTTTTATGTTTAGTAGAATAAAAATTATCCTTTTCTATGAATTGAGAAGAAGAAGAAAAATTGAATCATTCAATCAACTATGGTGGCCGAATTTTATATGTGGAATTATAAAGGTGGCCGAAATTTTACTTCCTCTTCTATTTAGGATTGCCGAAATCTTCCTCTAAATAGACTAGGGTTGCCGCAAATCACATACCAAAAAGAGTTTGTGTTGCACCCTAATTTCCATCAACCTTTAGACTTCAAAACCTAATCCAACTCATAGATATTTTTATTCTTTTATTGACTAAATAAAAAGACTTCTTATTTGATTAAATAAATAAAATTATTTATTTATTTTCTTATCAAACAAGTGTTTTACTTTTAATATACTACTACCAATAGTATAACTTTAGGAAATATATTTCCTGATCAGAAAAAGATTTGTTTCTTAATTAAACAATTAATTAATAAATTAACTAATTCTTATTTAATTAAAACAATGAAACAAAATAATATATTAGGTTAATATATACACTTTGCCGCCCCACTTATATAAATGGGCCATATATTATTTTCTTATTTCATTTAATCCATTGGACTTTAAATAAAAGCCCACATGTGAACCAGACCCATTCTTACTAAAAGAAACAAGCCCACATGTCTCCTTTTAATATATTAATATAATAGTGCAGCCCATTAATTAAATAATAGACATATTATATTCTTGATATATTAAAAACAATTCTAGATGGACCCTTAAATCTGCCCGGTAGAATATATCAAGTGATCCATGCAAATACGTGTGGATTGGGGAATCTTGGCGGGCTATCTAAATTTAAGCTTCAATAGACACAACCTAATCACAATCAACAAATGATTCACTTAGGTCCAATCTATTAATTTTAACTCATTCCACTAAAGAGCTAAAATTGAACTCTTAAATAGAGATAGAATAAGGAGATGTTTCTTATTCATACCCTAGACAATCTTATAGGAGATGGTGTATCCTCGTGAATAATATCAGTAATTGCCGAAGAGCTCATAGACCGCCTATAGCTCTCCAAGTTACCATATTTCCTCATATGACCACATTTCGAACTTGGATACTTTGACTTGTCCAAAAGCCATGTTTTCAATAATCATTATTGAAAACTCAACGTTGAGATTTAATATCCAATACCTCAAAACATCCATATGATGATATTATACTCTCATTTAATAAATGGAGCCACGATGTCCATATCTATAAATGAAGTCCTCTATCGATTAACAAATGTATACCACCAAACTATCGAGGATAGACTACGCTATATAATCGTACTCATTAATAGCTCTAATGATAACACTTGCAGCCATAAGTCCATCATTTATCTCAGGATTAAGATAGACTCTCCGATTGTCCTCTTTAATGAAAAGACTTATATCTAGTGACGGTTCTAGATAAAGTATTTCATTGTGATCCAGTTCAATGCACCTAGTGCACTAGATTCTTTTACTCGAAAACCTTTCGATGATTTTAGACTCATCATATTCATTTGATCCCACTTAAATGCTAGTGAAAGAATTCTACAACTTTAACAAGATAGAGGTGCCCAACCTTTAACTTAAGTTGTGAACGTTATTCAAGACTAACTAAAGAATTGTGTCTACCTCATACATATCCGGATGTATGAACAATTCTTCATGTCTCATAGTCTTTTGACCTTATGATTATTTACCTTGACAATTATAATAATAAGTGCTATAAGTAATTGTAAGAATCAGAATTCACTTTATTAATATGAGAAGATTGTCAATTACAATATTACACTCTTGCCATTGAGCATAATTCTAACAATCCAGCAAAACGAACCCCCCCCCCCCCCCCCCCCCCCACCCCCCTGGGCTTTGCCGCCTCCCAGGACCGTGGCTCCAGTAATGCAAGGGGAAAAAGGGTATGACTACTACACCCCTTTGAATGCTTCCAGGGAAACAGTCTACCTTGCCATACGAGATAAAGGGTTGCTCCAAAAGCCCGCTCCCATGAAGGCCCCAGCTGACAGGAGAAACCGGTACAAGTACTGCGACTTTCACGAAGACGTGGGTCACAACACTTCGGAGCCTATAACTTGCGCAACCGGATTGAGGCCCTGATAAGGGGAGGATGCTTGATTGGGTTCTTATAGCAGGTCAGAGATAATATTAGGACTAGAAGGGAGGTACAAGCTGAAATCCGTGAGGACACAGAAAAGAGGAAAGGGGAGCAGGCTAACTTAATGCAACAGATCCAGGTGATACACACTATCAGCGGAGGTCCTACATTGGCCGGCGTTTCCAATAACTCCCGAAAAAACCACGCAAGAAAGGTTCCCCGCCTCGGAGAGAGCCAGAGCCGACAGAGCCCTCCCTGTCAGCTCAGATCGTATTCACCGAAGCAGATGTCTTCAACACTGTGCAACCTCTTGATGATCTTATGGTAATCAAGATACAGATCGCCAACTGTCTGGTCCATCGCGTGCTCGTGGATACAGGTAGCAGTGTAGATATCCTCTTCAAGGATACCCTGGAAAAATTGAACCTGAAGCAACGTTGCTACAACAGCTGTACCACTCCGCTTTACGGTTTCACTAGGGACTTGATCATACCAGTGGGGTCAACGATCCTCCCAGTAATCATCGGGGTCACGCCGCTCCAACAGAATGTAATGATCGACTTTGTTGTGGTGGACACCCCATTGGCCTACAACGCCAACCTAGGGAGACCTTTCCTGTCCTCCTTGAAGGGAGTCTTGTCCATATACCACAACGTCTTGAAATTCCCGGTTGGAACCAAAGTAGGAGAGGTACGCGGAGACCAGCTGGCAGCCAGGAAATGCTACGCAGTATCTGCCAATCCTATAGCCCTAGAGAAGCAGTGTGTGCAGGTGACATTAATCCAGGAAGACATGGATACATCCCGGATAATCCAGGAGGAGAAGGAGCCCGCGGAACACCCTGGGCATCCGGAGGATGAACCTATCATGCCCTACGAGGAAGAATGGAGTAAGGAATGGGCCAACGGGCAGCCCGTGGACAAACTAGAAGAGATATCTGTCAGGAAATGGCGATCCCTCCAAGGTCGTCAAGGTCGGAGACACCCTTGATCCAGAAGTAAAAAGAGGAATGATTGACCTTCTCAGGGAATTCAGTGACATCTTCGCCTAGAACCATGATGAAATGCCTGGAATTCCGGCATCGTTTGCCACCCACCGGCTAGCAGTAGATCCAACAGTCAAGCCCGTCAAGCAGAAGATGCGTCACTTCAACGCTGATAGGAACGCGGCGGTGCAAGAAGAGGTTGATAAATTGATCAAAGAGGGGTTCGTCAGAGTGGTACATTACCCCGAATGGGTCGCCAACGTGGTCATGGTCACGAAGGCGAATGGGAAATGGCGTATGTGTGTCGACTACATCGACCTCAACCAGGCTTGTCCGAAAGACAGTTTTCCTTTACCAAAGATCGACCAGCTGGTTGACTCCATATCCGGAAATAAACTTTTGAGTTTTATGGACGCATTCTCAAGATACAACCAAATTAAAATGCACCCGGCTGACCAAGATAAAACCAGTTTCATTACTGGGCAGGGCTTATACTGCTACAAGGTGATGCCGTTTGGTCTGAAGAATGCAGGGGCCACATACCAGCGGCTGGTTAACAAACTGTTCAAGCCCGAGATAGGAAGGACGATGGAAGTGTATATCGACGACATGATCACGAAATCCCCAACCACAAGGGGACATCAGGAAGACCTTCGCAAAACCTTCCTCATACTGAGGGAAAACCAGATGCGTTTGAACCCCTCCAAATGTGCCTTTGAGGTAACGGCAGGGAAGTTTCTGGGCTTCATGGTTCATGAAAGAGGTATAGAAGCCAATCCAGAAAAAATCAAAGCTATCTTGGACCTGGAATCCCCAACCTCGCTCAAGCAAGTACAGATTGACTGGACGGGTGGCGGCACTCAACAGGTTTATCTCTCGCTCTACCGATAAATGTCTCCCGTTCTTCAAGGCTATCAAACAAGGGAAGAACATGAAATGGAGCCAGGAAAGCGAGCAGGCATTTCAAGCTTTGAAAGAGTACCTAACATGCCTCCCTTTGTTAGTCAAGCCGGTTCTCGGAGACGAGTTGCAGATCAACCTGGCTGTATTAGAAACCGCAGTAAGCGAGGCTTTGGCCAAGGATTGTAGCGACGCTTTTCAAAGACCCATATACTATGTGAGTCATGCTTTGACCAAATCAGAAAGGAATTACATTCTCCTGGAGAAACTCGCTTATGCTCTGGTGATCTCAGCAAGGAAACTCCGTCCCTATTTTCAAGCTCACACAATAGCAGTGGTGACAGACCAACCCCTCCGCCAATTCTTGCAAAGGCCAGACGTGTCAGGAAGGCTAGTTTTATGGGCACTAGAGCTCACTCAGTTCGACCTAAAGTATAGGCCCCGGACTACGATTAAGGCGCAGGCTTTGGCCGACTTCGTGGCAGAATTCTCAGCGATCCCAGATCCAGATGACCTCTCAGTATCAAACGAGGTCCCTAAGAAGAAATTCGAGGTTGAAAATTGGCCAGAAGGCTGCAAGCCATGGATCCTTTTTTCAGATGGAGCATCCGGACAAGCCGGGGGAGGAGCTGGCATAGTTTTGATAGATCCGGAGGGGACTGAATTCTGTCACTGTTTTAGATTCGAGTTTAAAGCTACCAACAATGAAGCGGAATATGAAGCCCTCCTAGCCGAGATGAAGGTAGCCATTGAACTAAAGGCCGACTACCTGCAGATCAATAGCGATTCGTTGCTTGTTGTAAATCTAGCTCGGCTGCTAAAAGGCATAATTTAAGGGACTCAAGATCGATCAGGTGCCTTGACACCAAAACCATCGCGCAGATGTTCTGGCTAAAATTGCAGCGAACGGAGGCTAGTCCCTACCAAGGGGAATTCCCCTCCAAGTTATCACCCAGCCAAGCATAGCCGCAAATGGAGAAATTTGTTCCCTGGATCGCCTGCCTTGCTGGATGGACCCAATTGTCGCCTACCTCCTTGAAGGAGAGCTTCCTGAAGAGCCCGACCAAGCCCGAAGAATTAAGAGACTCTCAGTTCGATACTGTATGGTGGACGAATACCTCTATAGGAGGGGAAGATCCCTCCCCTTACTTAGGTGCTTGCATCCCGATGATGCTAAGTGGGCTTTGAGAGAGGTCCACTCTGGGCACTGTGGGAGCCACATAGGTGGGGAAGCTTTAGCCTATCAGGTGCTTCGTATGGGGTACTATTGGCCGACCATCCATCAAGATGCAAAGAGTTTTGTGCAATCTTGCAAACCTTGTCAAAGAACTTCAAACCTGAACCACCAGCAACCCGAGCGACTGTCGTGCCTCAGTTCACCTTATCCGTTTGCCATGTGGAGAATCGACCTAATTGGGCCACTTCCTACCGCTCTTGGACAGATGAAACATGCTATCGTGGCTATCGACTACTTCACAAGATAGGTCCAGGCAGGACCTCTTTCTCGAATATCAGAAAAGAATACAACCAAGTTCATCAAGACTAACGTGGTATGCAGGTTCAGGACCCCTCTCATCATTATAGCCGACCTAGGAAAGCAATTCGACAACGCCCGATTCAAAGACTTCTGCAAGGGATTAGGGATCGTCCACAGGCTCGCTTCAGTGGCTCATCCCCAGACTAACGGGCTGGTAGAATCCACCAACAAGACAATCAAGAAACTTCTGAAAAAGAAGCTTCAACAGAAGAAAGGTAAATGGGCCGAAGAGCTACCATAAGTCCTCTGGTCATATCGGACTATAAAAAGAACAGCTACTGGAGAGACACCTTACTCTCTGGCTTTCGGGGTTGAAGCAGTCCTCCCCATCGAGCATAAATTAACCTCGTTCAGGGTACAACACTTTGAGCCCGAAAGTAACGAAGTCAAGCTCCGGGCTAGTATAGACCTCTTAGAAGAAAAGCAAGACCGGGTAGCAGAGAAAGTAGCGATCTACCAGAGCAAGATTGCTAGATACTTCAACCGAAAGGTTAGAGCCCGGAAATTCAACGAAGGGGATCTGGTACTTAGGAAAGTGACACTGAACACTCGGAAAAGGTCGGATGGAGTCTTAAGTCCAAATTGGGAAGAGCCATATTTGATAGAGCTAGTTGTTCGCAATGGAGCTTATAAACTCGAAGACATGGTCGGACGATCCATCAACCACACTTGGAATGCAGATCATTTGAAGAAATTCTACCCTTGAAAGAAGTTCTCAAGCAAACTAACCCCACTTAGTTTTCATTACAGGTCCGAATAAAGATGTACTACATCTCAATCATCAATAAAGTCATTTTCCTTTTATCTTCCATCTTTGTCTCCAACTATGTTCAACATTAGTGACTATACCCTTGTATGGAAATTCTACATAAACCTCTCGAGACCAGGAAATAGCTCGATAGCCCTCCTGATGCCTTGGTCGGGCTACCAACCCCAAGAAGGATCTAAGTGTAAGAGCATAGTTGCCCTCCAGATCTCGAGACCAGGAAATAGCTCGATAGCCCTCCTGATGCCTTGGTCGGGATACCACCCCCAAGAAGGATCTGAGTGTAAGAGCATAGTTGCCCTCCAGATCTCGAGACCAGGAAATAGCTCGATAGCCCTCCTAATGCCTTGGTCGGGCTACCACCCCCAAGAAGGATCTGAGTGTAAGAGCATAGTTGCCCTCCAGATCTCAAAGACTAGGAAATAGCTAAGTAGCCCTTCTGATGTCTTGGTTGGGTTATCACCCCATAAAATATATATATATATATATATATAGTGTTTGCTTTCGTGTGTAGGATCAAAATCATCATCATTCCCTACACGAATCTTAATTGTTGCTATAGATGCTACTCTGGATACCATTCAAGACAAGAAATAAAATACAAATTCTCAAAAGTGCGCTTTGATTTATCATTAAGGACAAGGGGAGCCTATCCCCCGATAAGGCTACATCCAAATGAGGAGCCCAACCCCCGAACTCGGGCTACAAAAAGAAGAAGAAAAATGAAAAGTTGATAATGGAAAAACAAGGTGCCCACCCCCTTTTCTGGGCAATCAAAAACAAGTCATCCGCTTCAAGCTTTGGGACTCTCATGGCTCCCCTCCGCTGGCCCTCCTCCTTCCTGCTGATCCTCGGCATCAACCCCCTCTACAGGTAGCTGTCCATCTGGGTTATCCTCACCGACTGCTCTTCCATCTAGAGGCTCCATCGGATGATCAGCTGGATCTTCCTCCAAAACTTCATTAATTACGTCAATACCTCAGGAGGAACAGCCGCGTCAAGAAGGGCAGCCAAGGACTCCATCTGGCTCTTGTCGACCTCCATCTCTGTTAAAGGGGGATCCTCAGATGGGCTCCTAACCTCTTCACCAGCTCCCGATTGGTCCTCCTCGGATCGAGAAGACATCACTTTGCTGGAAGACTCCCCAGGACCCGAGGTGATAAAGGAAGGAAGATGGAATGAGGGATCTGACTGAGCGGGCTGCTTCCCAGTTCCTGTTGGGCTAGAAGGGACCACTTTGTCGCCCTCAGGGTGAGATAACTCGGCAGCTTTGAGCATTATTTCCTGTCTGTCCCAGCCCGCAATAGACGATAAATCAAAGGGAGGAGGAAGAGCTTCCGCGGCCTGAAAGGAAGCATAAAAATACTCGTCACTGAAGGAGGTCTCCGCATCAGCTTGCAGCTTGGCCACCTGAGTAATCAGAGACCGGTTCTCGAGGTCCATCTTCTTAGCCTCAGATCTCCAGGAATCCCGCTGCCTAGCCCGCCGGAGAGATTGAAGACGCTCCTGATCAAAAGATTGCTTCATCCTCTCATGATCGCAGCTAGAAGTCACCTCTTCCACTAAAGACCGAGCCTGCTTGAGCAGTTCCCCGGCATTCTCGGCTTCAGCCTCGGCTTTTGCAGCCCAATCACGAAGGAGGGCTACCTGCTGGCCCATCGCGACATTAACCTTAAAGGCCTACAAAATACAGAACCCGAGTTAGAAACTAAACGAATTAACAAAAGTAGCGTGAAGGAAATACAATTACCTCAGCTAAAATAGCAGACCCCTTGGTTATAAGGACGTCCACAGGCATAGAAGCCATCTTGGAGATCCCGCCACCCAGACATAATGCTATGAACTGTTCCAGGACCTCATCCCGCCCCATCGAGCTCGACTGAGGCCGGGAGCGACTGGGAGGAACATTCGCGACACCTTTTCCAGAAGCAACACCTTTCCCAGAAACCTCCGAGTCTTTGGTTGTTAGAAGCGCAGCTGAATCAGGTGTTTGAGTGGAAGGGGTAGCGATTTTAGCGGCCACAGCCGAGGGGGTAGAAGCAGCCGGGCTAACCACCTGGGGAGCTTTACCCAAAGCCCGAAAAGCCCGCGAGGCAAGGGTGGCTATCTTAGACCCAGCCGGAGAGATAGACGAAGCCAGGGCAGGTTCGACCCCAGAGAAGGGAAGAGAAGCTTCACCTTGAGGAGAGCAGTGAGACGTGACAGGTGGCCGGCTCCACGACAAAAACTGTAAAAAAAAATGTTAGAACCAAGCCAAGTAAAAAGGAGAAGCAACTCAATGACACTTACGAGGAATATCGTCTGAAATCCGCAAATACTTGTTCACCCTACGAGGATCAAAAGCTTCAGCAGTAGGAAACTTCAGATTCAAATAATTCGGGGCTAGAATAGCCTTTAAGACGGCTTCAGACTCAGAAGGCACGGAGTCCCGATCCCAAGACGGCTTGTTACTGAAAGCCATAGGAACCTCGAATTCATGCCCTCCGATGAAAATCGAGCTCCCCCAGTCATCCTCCGCCAGGATCCATTCCTCTTTCCACGAGGGGTCCTTCTTCGAAGCACCAGGAACGATGAAGTTGAGCTTATTCTTGGCCTTGGCATAGAACTGGCCTCGAGGAGCCTCAGACAAGCTCCCAATCTGGAAGAGATAAGCCAGCTCCTCTGCACCTGGCTCCCTCGTCACTTTACTCATCTGGCATTGTTCCCTCCATAACATAAGGAAACCAATCAGATGCCTCCAGAAGCCAGGCGTCAACTGGAAGGGGAGCGAGCTGGATGGCGTTGAGAGCCAGTCGAAGGGTTGGATGGAGGGGAAGCCTGACCCCGTTCTCAAGAGCGGCCAGATGAATCGGAAGCACGCCTTTAGGGGGGTTGAAAAACTCGTAATTTTTGGGAGGCACCGAGATAGATACGCTGTCGGGGATGCCAAACTTTGACCTCAAGCGGTCAATCGACATCGGGTCAACGGTGGAATCTGGGACAACCCAAAAATCATAGGAAGGGAGCCTCTCCCTAAGGGGACTAGAAGCCGAGACTCGACGCTCCCTCAGTAATGCCACCGGCCGCTTCTCTGTCGGAGTCATCATCGACGATATCTAAAGGGTGGTTGGGATGGTTGGAGAACCCAGTCCCGATAGATACATTCCTACTTGACCGCCGACGTTGTGAGGTGGGTGGGGAATCATCGTCGTCAGAGCTCCTCCTAGGCCGCTTCCCCAGAATAAGACTGACGACCTCCTCGCCGTCGAATATGGAATCAGCTGAGTCACGAATGTTTTTCGACATTATAGAAGACGAAGAATGAAGAAAGAAGCAAGCTCGGAGGAAAAGCTATGGAAATATTTCTCAGCAAAAAGTTTTTTAGCTTGAAGAGATGTGAGGAAGATGAGGAGGAAAATAGACATATAAATAGGCAGAAGGGCAACAGCATCGAGATACTCGTCTGGTAACGGTAAAAAATTGATTACAGTAACGTAACCGGATTAAACTCGAAAGCGGGCTAATCATCTCATGCCACATCACTTACGCAGTTAAGAGGATGATCTCCCCAAGATTCTGGTAACGGTAAAAAATCTCGGGGACTGCCGTAACGCAACCAGATTAATTCGAAGATAAATTAGTCGGTTCGCAACACGTCATTCAAATGAAGGAATTTCCCCAATATTTCGGTAACGGTAAAAAGAGGAAGATTTTCCAAATAAAGTGAGAATCTGACCTCAACCCTGAGCTCGATGTCTGGTGTTCAAGTCAAAGGGGACTTCTGTTAATATCCAAAATTGGCTAAGGACCAAAGGGAAATTTTCCACCTCCTAGACCTGGTTCCATACTCAAGAGTTTCACCCGGAGACCTCTCAACCCAGAGCCGAGCTACTGTACCATCCTAGAAACAAGGGTGGGCTCCAGAAACATCCGGAATAGAGCCCGGACCCGAGAGCTTCCACCAGGAGACCTCTCTGTCCAGAGCCAAACTGCGATACCACCCCAAGAACAAGGACGGGCTCCGGAAACATCCGGGATAAAGCCCAGAACGATGAGATCTAGCCCGCATCACCAAAACTAGAAGCTCCTTGAAGTCGAGGTCATCTTGCAAGTGCTCCAGAGACTCGTTTGTACCTCGATTGACACAGAAGAATGTCCCTAAAAGGCCGCGAGGTCGGTCGAAGCCACACCTAGCTTCAAAAGGTCAGTCGAGGCCACACCTATCTTTGAAAAGGTCAAGGGAAGCCAGATTTGGCTCCAAGCTGGATGAAACTTCTCAGATATCAAGGTCGAAATACTAATCAACCTCCCTGGTTGATGCACCACAACATATCGTCATATCCAACGACCTCCATAAAGGCTCATACTGAAAGGATACGAGGAATGCATTGAACCATATCTGGAAACGTTACCTACATGCAAAAAAAGTAATAAAATCCAAAAAGGAAACAAACTGATCTCCACCATGATACTCTCAATTCGGACATCAATCCAAAAGTCGATGACATTAAAGTAAGAAATCCCGCCCGATAAGGAGGAGACTGAGAAAATCAAGGGAGAATCAATCTGTTGACCTACAAACTATGTATAAATAGAAAAGAAAAAAAATGAAAAAGAGAAGACTACTATTCGACAGGCATACGACTAACAATCGACGATTCCCTAGAGAGGGTTGAGAAAAAAGAGAGAAGAACCTCTGTATTTGTATATCATGCATGTTCAATAAAAACATTCTTGCTTACTTGTCACTTTATAAATCACTGTTACATATACAATGAATTTTGGCCACCACCTACGTGGTAGTGGTCTCGAGGGCGTTAACTGAGATTTCTAATCCCGAGCAAAATTTCCGTTAACAGCAATCATACTTAAGGCAATACAACTCTAGGAGATACTTATCAATGCTCACCCCGCAGGCTTCATTGGTAAAACCTTTTGACCTGATCCTCGTTCTAGGTATAGGTAATTGAGCGACCTTCTGCGAAAGTGCTTTTTATGAGGTCACTACCCCTCCCACAGGAGTACTAAGGAGAATGGTGAGCTTCTAGCCCCCAAGTGATGTAACTAGTTTAGGAGCTTACTTGGAGTAGTAAAGAGTGTTCAAAAATCATAATGGGGCTCAAGATTCCACTTGAACGAGTCGGGGCCTCGGTAGTTCACTAGGCGTTGGGTGGCCCGGTACAAGAAGTCAGGAACCGCTAGTCCTCCTCTGATGGTACTGGTCTAGAGGCATGCTTAAGGTTTAAAAAGACCATAACAACTGAAATGAGGATCTGGACTTCGCTCAATCGAACCAGGGTCTCGGTAGCTCATATGGGCGCTATGAGAAGGGCCCAATACAATAAGTGAGGAACCACCGGTCTTGCAGCAATCGGGAGCTCAGTGGCTCACTTAGGTATTGACTGGCCCGGTACACGAAGTGATGAGCCACTGGGCCTTTACCAATCATGTTGCTCTAGAGGCTTGCTTGGGCATGTATAAGGCCTTAGCAAATGTAGGAAACTTGTGGGCTCTCCCTGAACGGATAGGGACATTGGTGGCTCGCTAGGGCATTGAATGGCCCGATACAATTGGAGAGGAGTCACCTGCCTTGTACTGGTCTAGAAGCATACTTGGGATCCTAGAAGTCCCCAGTAAATGGAATGAGGCTCTGGACCATCCAGAATGAACCGGGAGGTCAGTGGCTCACTTTGACGTTGACCGGCCTGGTACACAAATGAATGAGCCACTGGGCCTCTACCATTCATGCTGCACCAGAGGCTTACTTGGGCATGTATGAGGCCTCAGCAAATGTAGGAAGCCTCTGGGCTCTCCCCGTAACAGATCGAGACAATGGTGGCTAGCTAGGGTGTTGAATGGCCCGGTACAAATAGAGAGGTGGCACCAGTATGATACCGGTCCAGAGGAATGCTTGGGATTATAGAAGTCCCCAGCAACTGCAATAAGGCTCTGGACCCTCCTGGAATGAACCAGGAGCTCAGTGGCTCACTTGGGCGTTGACTGGCCTGGTATACGAAGTGAGGAGCCACTGGGCCTTTACCGGTCATGTTGATCCAGAGGCTTGCTTGGGCATGTATGAGGCCTCAACAAATGTAGGAAGCCTCTGGGCTCTCCCTGAACGGATCAGGACATCGGTGGCTCGCTAGGACATTGAATGGCCGGTACAAATGGTGAGGAGCCACCGACATGATACTAGTCCAGAGGCATGCTTCAGATACTAGAAGTCCTTAGAAACTACAATAAGGATTTGGACCCTCCTGGAATGAACCGAGAGCTCAAAGGCTCACTTGGGCGCTGACCGACCCAGTACACGAAGTGAGGAGCCACTATGCCTTTGCCAATCGTGCTGCACCAGAGGCTTGCTTGAGCATGTATGAGGCCTCAGTAAATCTGGGAAGCCTCTGGGTTCTCCCTGAATGGATCAAGACATCGGTGGCTCGCTAGGGCGTTGAATGGCTCAATATAAATGGAGAGGAGCCACTTGTATGATATGTAGGGAAAAATTGCTTAAAACCGCAGCGGAAGGCGAAAAAATAATTTTCGTATAGTTTAAAATTTTTCTGAAGATTTGAACCTTAACCCTTTAATTAATTAAACTCAAATATACAGTTAGAGTTAAATACCTCTTGTCGCGTGATCCGATTGACTTACGTCGATGGTAATCCGCAAGATCTTCAATCCTAGCACGTACGTGAATCACCTAGGAGCGTGGTCTCCCTTTTTCTTTAAATTGCTTACCTTAGAATGGATGTATGGAATTTCTGATCTTGATCTACAATAGTAAAACACCAAGAGCCTAAAAAAATAGTTCCGGTCACTTTTGAATTCACAATCAATATGATTGAAACTCGCGTAACCCTAAATCGAAAGTGTGCACAAAACCTTTTGTTGTTAAAGGCTTGTAAGTGCTCTATCGAATGAGAACTTATTTTCTTTTTCTCTCTTGGCCGAAAATTTATGTGTATAGAGTAGGATTTTTATTTTCAAAACAAACCAAAATCTCTCTCTATTTTGCTTCTCGGTGGCCGAAAATTCATAACCTTATATTTATAGGTTGGCCGAATTTTCTCCTTTACCAAGTAGGGTTGGCCGAATTCATTGAATAGGAAATCTAGGGTTGGTTAATTTCCTTACTTGAAAAGGAATTATCCTTTTCCCTAATTCCTATCAATTCAAGAATCCTAACCCTTGTAGGACTAGTGGTGGCCGAATTCTTTGTATAATAAGGAGTGTATGTGGACTTAATCCTTACCACATTAGGACTCCTATCACTTAAAAGAATTCCAACCCTAATCCAACACATAGTATTTAATTTGCTGATCAGGAAAAGATTTTGATTTAAACTATTAATTAATTAAATAATTAATTAATTCCCATTTAATCTAAACAATAAAATAAAATAATATCTTGGGCTATTTTATTTAGCCTTGCCGCCCACACCATGTATATATGGGCCCAATATTATTTTTCTTATTTTATTTAATCCATTAGACTTTAAATAAAAGCCCACATGTGAACCAGACTTATTCTTACTAAAAGAAACAAGCCTACATGTCTCCTTTTAATATATTAATATAATAGTGCAGCCCATTAAATAAATAATAGACATATTATATTCTAAATATATTAAATGCAATTCTAGATAGACCCATAAATTGGTCTGGTAGAATATATCAAGTGATCCATGCAAGTACGTGTGGATTGTGGATCTTGGCGGGCTATCTAAATTTAAGCTTCAATAGACATAACCTAATCACAATCAACAAATGATTCACTTAGGTCCGATCTATTAATTTTAACTCATCCCACTAAAGAGCTAAAATTGAACTCTTAAATAAAGATAGAATAAGGAGATGTTTCTCATTCATACCCTAGACAATCTTATAGGAGATGGTGTATCCTCGTGAATAATATTAATAATCGCCAAGAGCTCATAGACCGCCTATAGCTCTCCAAGTTACCATATTTCCTCATATGACCACATTTTGAACTTAGATATTTTGACTTGTCCAGAAGCCATGTCTTTAATAATCATTATTGAAAACTCAACGTTGAGATTTAGTATCCAATACCTCAAAACATCCATATGATGATATTATACTCTCATTTAATAAATGGAGCTACGATGTCCATATCTATAAATGAAGTCCTCTATCGATTAACAAATGAATACCATCAAACTATCGAGGATAGACTATGCTATATAATCGTACTCATTGATAGCTCAAATGATAACACTTGCAACCATAAGTCCATCATTTATCTCAGGATTTAGATAGACTCTCTGATTGTCTTGATAATGAAAAGACTTATATCTAGTGACGGTTCTAGATAAAGTATTTCATTGTGATCCAGTTCAATGCACCCAGTGCACTAGATTCTTTTACTCGAAAAACTTTCGATGATTTTAGACTCATCATAACTCATTTGATCCCACTCAAATGCTAGTAAAAGAATTTTACAACTTTATCAAGATAGAGGTGCCCAACCTTTAACTTAAGTTGTGAACGTTATTCAAGACTAACTAAAGAATTGTGTCTACCTCATACATATCCGGATGTACAAACAATTCTTCATATCTCATAGTCTTTTGACCTTATGATTATTTACCTTGACAATTATAATTATAAATGCTATAAGATTTTACAGAATCAGAAATCACTTTATTTATATGAAAAGATTGTCAATTACAATATTACACTCTTGCTATTGAGCATAATCCTAACATGATAATGGTCTAGAGGCATGCTTGGGATTCTAGAAGTCCCTAACAACTAGAATGAGACCCTGGACCCTCCTTGAATGAACCAGGAGCTTAGTGGCTCACTTGGGTGTTGACCAGCCCGGTACACAAAGTGAGGAGCCACTAGGCCTCTACCGGTTGTGCTGCTCATACAGTTGAGTTGGTTTCTCAGGTATATGTGTTGACCTGCTACCTAGTAGCTTTTGAAGAATGGATCTGGTGATGTGAAAAGATCTGTATAAACAGGTGCAAATCAAGTGGATCATAGTGGATATGCTGTAGAGAAGATCGTGGCGGATCTGCTGCATAGGAGATCGTAATGGATCTGTTGCAGAGGAGATCATAGCGAATCTGTTGCAGAGGAGATCGTAGTGGATCTGCTGCAGAGGAGATCGTAGCGGGTCTGCTACAGAGGAGATCGTAGTGGATCTGCTACATAAGAGATCTGCTAAAAGCGGAGCAAACCCTCTGTAAGGTAGCAGGAGACGTGTAGCTCTAGTGTATAGGAGCTCTAGATGTACCGGAGCAGATTTACTGTAGAGAAGCCCTACAGACGCGGAGCTACTGTAGTTGAGCTCCACAAGTATATAAGCAGGTTCGCTAGCAAAAATTTGGATTGATCTTAAGGATGCTCATGGAAGCCACATTGGTCAAGTGAACTTCCCACAGACTATGCCAAAAAGTGTTAACCGAAAATTCACTGAGTGAGGAATTTTAATTAACACCCTCAAGCCACAACCCGGTAGGTCGTATCGGGGTAGGTACTTCGTATCGTTATTATGGTAAGGTGAAACAATAAGGTGTAATAGGTAAGAGAAAAATCCTCCCGCCCATCGAGGCTTTGAGGATAAAGAGAAGAGATGGTGTCGGAGGTCCCCCTACTGGTATGAGAGGCTAGTCCTAGTCCCGATCCCTGTTCCATGATACCTGGTCCATAATGCCTGGTCCTGGTACCCGGTTGTGGTACCAGGTCCCGGTACCCAGTCTCTTCTCTACGTCTCCTCTGTAGTTCCCCGACCCAAGTAGTAAGCAAAAAGGAGGGATCAGTGTTCCTCAATGATTTTGATATGGTCGTGAAAGATGGGACCACCCAGTAGCAATCCTTCACTTCTGGGTCCTTCCGGTACTTGTCCCGATTCTTCTAGTTGGTATAGTGGATCTTCTTGGTAGAGCATGATCCTCTAGTCGCGATGTTGGATCTTCCAAGAAAGTAGCGTGCTTCCATATAGAGGGTTCGGGGGAGCTCTTCAGTGCTCCGACTCCTTTCTAACGGGTCTAGATAGTTTTCTACCTTTTTTACGTGTGACTTAGCGTGCAGATAGGTGGATGAGGGAGCTAGGACTATTGGGGCCGGATCTAGATTCCATACATGCATAATAAAAGAGATAGATGGGAGTATGCCAATTTATTTGATATAATTGGACTGACCTAAAGGGAAAAAGCATCACGAATGATCATATGCTGAAAAACCTCTACGCAGTATCCAGAAGAGGGAGAGAGACCCTTCTTTATTTATATATCATAAGAAATGCTCCGGAGAGCTTACATAAGTACAAACCACGACCTGGTAAGCCACAGTTGGAGGGGTACTACTTGGTACCAGTACATTCTTCATGAAAATTGATATGTAATAGACTAATAGATGATACAATGGTAGGAGATTGCGAACTGTATTTTTGGTGGAAAATGGGTGAAATCTAGGATTATTTGATAGACGATGGTGTCTCTCTTTTTAGTCGATCTCTGGATCCCATTTTTCAGATTCGAGGTCCTTTACTTGGAGAGTGCATTGTCATATTTATATCTTTTTTTTCTTGTCGCCCACTCCGTTAATTTAGTTAATCAATTCGTAATCATAGGAACATTGATTTGGCATTGATGGAGTTCATTCTCATTAATGGCGTTGTGAATGGCCATTAAAGAGTTGATTGAATTCTCATTAATGGCGTTGTGAATGACCATTAAAGAGTTGACTGATTTCTCATTAATGGCATTGTAAATGGCCATTAAAGAGTTGACTGATTCCTCATTAATAGGGTTTTAAATGGTGAAGGGGTCAACCCTTTTCTTCCACATTGCTGGAGGAGAACGATGATTCTATAACTTCGAGGCGCGGTACCCTGGTGTACCGGTCTACTCTTGCTGGTGTTGTGCTTGCTTTAGCGTGATGGTACCTTCTTGGTACCGCTCTTAAAGATGAGTACATTGAGGAAGTACCAAAGAGAAATTGATGTGGAGATTTATGACCTAGAATAGGAGTTGGCATTTTATTTATCAAATATGCCGCTGTTAATATGCATTCACCCCAAAATTTTAAAGGTAAATGTGCTTGAAAACGAAGAGTAGGGGTGACCACAAAGCTCAGAACCGAACCGAACCAAAAAATGGGTGTTCAGTTCGGTTCATAGATTACATTTGGTTTGAACCTGTTCAAAAATTTAAAAACTGAAATGAACCTAGTATATAAGTAAAAAAAAACCCTAATTTCCTAACCCTTTATACTTCAGCCGGCTGCCTCAAAGTTTGGTTTTCTTTCTCTGTTCTCTCAACTCAAAGAGCTTTGATCTCGTTCTGAAAATACTATAAAGCGTGTGTCTACTAACCTAGAGGGGGGTGAATAGGTTTTAGTTGATTTATTACAAACTTTTCGACTTAAGTAATTTAAATAATGCTACCCCATATTGCCAATCAACCAATCCAAAATAAACATGCAGCAAACAATAAAAACACAAGGATTAATTTACGTGAGAAACCTTCCAATTGGGCAAAACTCACGGGCTATCCTTCTAGCCACACACGGTCTTCAAATCCACTATTTGAATGAAAGTTTACAATACAACCTAGGTTGACCTCAAGTCACACCATACTCGGTCACTAACCCTTTCACTCTACCCAACGGGCCTTTAATAGTGATCCTAGACCAACAAGCTTGTGGACTAATCCACTTAGTCACAAAGCTTAACAATCAATGAAGAGATTAAGCAACCTATGTGAATATATATGAATAAGCTAATGTGCAATTAATGCTAGGCTACACTAAATGCTTATCTAGGAATTAAAGATGACAATAAGTGTAAATCCTATATATCATTATCTAAATGCAAGGCAAGAAGATTTAGCTAGAAGGGTAAAATCGTCCTAGATGCTAGCTATCAATGAACACGCAATCTCAACCAACAAACAAGGTCACAAACATACTCAAACCATGCTAAACAAAATAAACATGCAATTAATCAACTAATAATTACTAAACCTAGGTAAACTAAGAACATATAGATGAAACAAGAAGTTTTAGTTCATAGTTAATTACCTAGTCAAGAAAAGCATGAAGACTCATGAAGAAAAGATGCAAGGATGAAGCTAGATGCACATGGGTATGAGTTTGGTTAAGTAAAAATGAGTTCTTGGAGCTCTCTCTCTCTTGGATTTACTTTCTCTCTCTTAAAGATGTGATTTTCAGAGCTCTAGAGTTAAATGGTGGAGAAGATGATGTATTTATAGGGACCAAAAAACGAGCTGGTGAGAAATACCCGAATTGTCCAGTTCGGGTGTAAAAGGCGACATGCAAGGCGACAGAGCAAGTCGCCTAACACACTGTGAGAAAAACAATGTCCCTGAGGCGACATGTGAGGCGACATACACAAGTCGCCTTGGAAGTCGCCTAATACACTGTGGAAAAATTTCAAGACAAAGGCGACATCAGAGGCGACATGCACAAGTGGCCTTGCATGTCGCCTAACATACTGTGGGAAAAATTCAAGTCTACGGCGACTTGTCAGGCGACATGCATAAGTGGCCTTGCATGTCGCCTAACCCACTGTGCAACCCATCAACTTAAAAATGCAAGAAGTGTGTTTGTGTAATAATACATTCATGTCAATACAAATGCATAAGATGCGAGTGTGTGCAACTAAAACCTCTTCAAAGAGAATTAAGCATGCGATATACCTTTGAAATGCTTTTGAGAATGATGATGCCCTTGAAGCTTGATCTCACACAATGAGGCCTAGTCTACCCTTAAAAAATTAATCCTCAATATGGTTTGTCAACGAAATAAGCCAATCCAAAATGAGGAACTTACAATATTCCTCTTTGGTTATTTCGTGACAAAACCACCACTTACAAATCATCCTCACCAATAAACAATAATAAAAACAAGAGGTCAACAACAAGGATATTCTACATTACAAACAGATACCTAGATACTAGATCTTCAAATCTTCAATCTCTTGTAGAATAGCCATCCCTACAAAACAATGAGACTACACCTTCCAAGACAAATGTGTGTGAGGTGATCAAGAGAAAAACATAAAGCAAGCATTTCCATTAACGAACACAAAAAAATGCAATGAAGTGCTATGTTAATGCTCCCCCTAAATGGGTTACTCCCTCTCAACAAGATAATCTCTCCTAATATGCAACTACTGCAACTTCCCCCTTAATCTTCACATTACTCCCCCTTTTTGACATGAGATAGGCAAAGGAGTAATCCCCAAATGGGTCACTTTAGCAAAGTGAGCTATTTGCAAGATAAGTGAATAATTATATACAACAACTTTGTGCAACTTAATTAATTGAGAGAGAATCATGGAGGATTTATTTTGAAGGGAAATGTGTGACTTAGTTGCTTTAGATGTAAGATATGTAACATCAAAGTTCAAGCAAATGGTATTTGGCAAAGTGAACCTCAAAAGGTTTCCAAAGGAATTCAAACCAATTTGTACCCTTTTGTCATAACTAAACAAGATATAGCTTTAAAATTTTTGTAACACATACAAGCAATTATGTCAATCCTTAATGGTCAATCAAGACTTGGATATAAAATCCTTATTAATTGAATGGATATAAAATCCTTATTGATTGGTGTCTTGCTCAACCATTAAAAAGAGAGACAAGGCTAAATTGGATGAGACATCCTTATTTATTGAATGGATACAAGGTCCTTATTGAGTTTAGCCTTGTCAATTGCTTCCACACACATTTACACAAATATAATTCATGCATAATATTTAAGCATGTCAAAATCAAGTTCACATGTCATGGAGATAAACTATAGGTCATTCAAATGTACTTTCAAGTTAATTCTCCTAATCCAAAAATGCATGTTTGAACATAGAGGTGACATGGAATACAAACAAAGCAAGGCACACTTATTGAATAAAAAGCTATATAATAATATATAAGCACAACCAAAATACTCAAGCAATTAATGAAGAAGCATAAAGTTGATCAAATTTTTTGCTTATTTCAACTATGCAAGGTTGCTCTCTTTGCTTGAGCTCCCCATATGAGGTCAATCACCAAAACACATCAAGGCATATGACAAATCTCAATAGATCTACTAAGTGACTTGAACTTAGTTGAGTCTTTCGCTAGTTGATCATTAGTGCCCACATGCTCAAGTGCAATACATTTGTTTTCAAGTAGTTCTCTAATGAAATGATGCCTAATGTCTATATGCTTTGTCCTAGAGTGCTGAACCGGATTCTTTGAAATGTTAATTGCACTCATATTATCACAATAAAGGGTAAGAGTACCTTGATCAAAGCCATAGTCCATAAGCATTTGCTTCATCTAAAGGAGTTGTGTGCAAGCACTCCCAGCGGTTATGTATTCCACTTCAGCTGTGGATAGAGAGATGGAATTTTGCTTCTTGCAAAACCATGAGATCAAGTTGTTGCCTAGGAAGAAGCAACCGCCCGATGTACTCTTTCTATCATCACAATTTCCTGCCCAATCTGCATCACTAAAGCCAACTAAGCTAGCATTAGTGTTAAAAGAATACCATATCCCATAGTTGGATGTCCCATTCACATATCGAATGATTCTCTTCACGGAGGAGAGATGAGATTCCTTGGGATTCGCTTGGTACCTAGCACACACACCCACATTAAAAGCTATATCTGGCCTACTTGCAGTCAAGTAAAGCAAGCTACCAATCATGCCACGATAAAGACTTTGTTCCACACTCTTGCCACTAGCATCCTTGCCTAGTTTCAAGGTGGTACTCATGGGTGGGTCACAATGTTTGGCATTCTCAAGGCCAAACTTCTTCACTAGGTTCTTAGCATACTTAGCTTGGGATATGAAAATCCCATCATGCAATTGCTTGATTTGTAAACCTAGGAAGTAATTTAGCTCACCAACCAAACTCATCTCAAATTCATGAGACATGACATCAACAAATTGTTGGACTTTGGACTTGTTGGTGGAGCCAAACATAATATCATCAACATATATTTGAGCTATAAGGAGCTCATCTTTGTTGACCTTGATGAGCAAAGTCTTGTCAACACTACCTCTTGAGTAGCCATTGTCAACAAGTTAGAGAGTGAGGCACTCATACCAAGCCCTCGGTGCTTGTTTCAACCCTTATAAAGCCTTCTTGAGGTGATAGACATGGTTGGGGTGATATGGATCCACAAACCCTTTGGGTTGCTCAATAAACACTTCCTCATGCAAGAAACCATTGAGGAAGGCACTCTTAACATCCATTTGATGCAATTTGAACTTGTGCACACATGATACGGATAAGAGAAGCCTTATAGACTCAAGACGGGCAACCGGAGCAAAAGTCTCCTCAAACTTAATACCCTCAATTTGAGAGTATCCTTGTGCCACAAGTCTAGCCTTGTTATGCACAATATTGCCATCCTCATCCGACTTGTTCCTATACACCCATTTGGTGCCAATGACATTAGTGTCCTTGGGTCTAGGAACTAGAGTCCAAACCTCATTTCTTTTAAATTGGTTTAGCTCTTCTTGCATGGCAACAACCCAAAACTCATCATTCAAGGCTTCATCAACCTTTTTGGGTTCAATTTGAGAGGTGTAACAAGTATAGCTAATTTGATTAACTATTTGACACCTAGTCCTAACACCCACATTCACATCTCCAAGAATGTCATTCTTGTTGTGGAGATGTCTAACCCATGGAACGGGTTCTTTAGAATCCAAAGATGGATCTCTATCAAGAGGTTGAATGACCTCTTCATCAAGACTTGTCTTCACATCAATTGAAGTCTCACCATTCTTCTCCAATGAAGAATCATCAATCACAATAACCTCCTCATCATGATCTCTAGTCTTAGGCATACAATCATCTATGACAACATTAGATGATTCCAAGACACTTCAAGTTTTTAAATTGAAAACTCTATAGGCCTTACTATTAAGGGCATAGCCAATAAAAATTCCCTCATCACTCTTGGCATCAAACTTGCCAAGTTGATCTCGGTCATTTAGAATATAGCATTTGCTCCCAAATGAGTGGAAGTAGCTAACATTTGGCTTCCTGTCCTTCCATAATTCATAGGAGGCTTGCCTAGTACCGGGCCTTAGAAAGACTATATTGCCTATGTAGCAAGCCGTATTGACGGCTTCAGCCCAAAGGTTCCTAGGGACATTGTTGCTAAGCATCATTACACATGCCATCTCTTGAAGGACCCTATTCTTCCTCTCAACAACTCCATTTTGTTGAGGAGTTCAAGGAGCAGAAAACTCATGGGAAATTCCTAAGCTATTGCAATAGCTTTCAAAACAAGCATTCTCAAATTCCCTCACATGGTTACTCCTAATCCTTTCAATGCTTTTAATGTGTGAGTTCATTTCATTTTGAATTTTAGTGCACAACATTTTAAATTTTTCAAGAGTTTCAAATTTTTCTCTAAGAAAATAAGTCCATGTGAACCTAGAGAAATCATCTACACAAACAAAAATTTATCTCTTGCCACAGAGACTCTCGGTTTGCATGGGACCCATTAGGTCTATATGTAGAAGCTCTAATGGCTCCTTAGTGGCAAGATACTTGCCTTTCTTGTGCATACTTTTGGTTTGTTTCCCTTGTTGACAAGGTCCACAAATGCCATCGACTTTCTTCCCAAGCTTAGAAAGGCCACGCACAACCTTGAACTTATCTAAGATCCTCAAATCTCGATAGTTCATGTGGCCAAGTCTTTGATGCCACAACTCAACTTTCTCACACTTGGACATGTTGCAAGAGATGACACTAACTTCAAGACAATAGCAATTGTCACTAGATATCTTTCTTTTTAGCAAGGTTTGTCCATTTGGCATTAATATAGAGCAATCATATTTGTTAAACAAGACGAAGAGTCTATCATCATTAAGATGAGAAATGCTTATAAGATTGGCTTGCAAGCCATCAACAAGTAAAGCATTGGACAAGGAGGGTAAATCGGGAATGGAAATGGTTCCTTTCCCTATGACTTTCTTTCTAGATCCATCACCAAAGGTGACAAATCCTACATCCTCCATAACAAGAGATTTGAAGAAACTCTTGTTTCTCGGCATATGCCTAGAACACCCACTATCCAAATACCAAGTGTTGCAGGCATTTGCCTTCAAGGCAATTTGAGCCACATAGCAAAAATAATCATCTCTTCTAATACACCTAGGTGAAATGTTCTCTTTCCTAGTGGTCATAATCATATTGGCTCTAGATTTCCTAGGATCATGCAAATTGGCTCTAGATTTCCTAGAAAGATGCATTTTGGCTCTAGCTCTATTTCTTTCAATCATGCTCTTGATTCTACACATTTCAATGTATTTGAAGCAATTAGGTCTAATGTGACCATCAACACCACAAAAATGACAAGTGGGAATGAAATAAGAAGACATACCATGCCCTTCTGAATACAAAGGGGCTTTCCCATGCATTTGAGCTTGTCTTTGGTGTTGGATTGGTTCTCTCCTTCTTTGTTGTTGAGTTGGGGTAGATTGGCTCCTTGGTTGAGCTTGCATGAATTGCTTCTTGACTTGGTGGTATTTGGGTTGAGGAAAACTTGCTTGATGAACCTTTGTTGGTTGAGCTTGAGCTTGTTTCCCTTGTGCCACCTTGACTTGGGAATCCTTAGAGCACTCTCCTAGTTCAATCTTTTTTCTAGGATGTTGTGGAGGTTGAGGCTCTTTGATGTCCAAGCTCTTGACAAATACGGTCTTGCTTGAGGATAAGGTCTCCTTGTCATCTTCATAGCCAAGACCTTTCTTATCACTTGGCCTCTTGCCAACTCCCAACATGTGGTCAAGTTTCTTCATGCTTGAAGTCATCTTATCAATGATCTCTCTTGCTTCTTCAAGCTCCTTTTTCATCAATGCCTCATTCCTTTTTACTATCTTCACTTCTTTATTTAGGTGAGTGACTTCGGTAGATAGCTTGAGATTCTCTCCCTTTAGTCTTAGAATCTCTTTCTTCATCTTCAATCTTGAACTTCGAAAATGCTCATTGAATCCTTCAAGATCCATTCCTCCTACATCCATATTTGTTGAATGGGATAAGGAGTCACCATCACTAGAGTCATCTTCACTTTGTTTCTCTTCCTCTTCATCATCTATTGCTTCCTTACTCTTTAGAGAAGATGCAAAGGCAATAAAGTTTGCCACATGGTCCTCATCAGCCGAGGATTCTTCTTCTTCCAAGTCATCACAATCGCTCCACGTGGAGGCCATAGCCTTTCCTTTCTTCTTGTTCTTTAAATTGCCACAATCCGTGGAGATGTGTCTGAAGCCTCCACATTCAAAACATTGAATCTTTTTTCTCGTGGGCTTGTCTTCATTTGACTCAAACTTCTTAAAGGGAGTCTTCTTCTTCATTTCCTTTCATTTGGATCCAAATCCCTTCTTCTCAAACTTGATGAACTTCTTGAATCTTTTCACCATGAGGGCCATCTCCTCATCTGATTCATCTTCCTCTTTCTCTACTTTGGAGGTCTTCAAGGCTATGCTATTTCGCTTCTTAGGTGGTGAGGGTGTAGGACCCTTTCTTGACTTATAGACTAGAAGCCTTCTAATTACTTCACTTGGTTTCATGTTCTTGAAGTCAATATTTTCTTCTAGTGTCGTCACCTAAGATTCGAATCTTTCAGGAAGCGATCTCATGATTTTTTGCTTGATCCTCCTATCCGAGTAAGGATCGCCTAGTTGATGACTTTGATTGACGATGTCCATCAACTTCACTTGAAAATCATTGAAGCACTCATGATCCTCCATTCTAATTTGCTCAAATTGTGTTTGGAGGATTTGAAGTTTGGAGTCCTTGACCACTTCGGTTCCCTCATGGGCCATCTCTAGAATCTCTCATGCCTCTTTTGCAATTCTTGTTGTTTGGATCAATTTGTATTGATTGTCATCCATTGCACAAAGAATGGCATGCATGGCCTTGTTGTCCCACTTGGATGCTTCGAACTCTTGAGTTTGCCATTTCGACTTTGGCTTGGGAACTACACTTTCGTCTTCAAGAGTCTTTTCCGGAGGAGTGTAGCCATCTTTAATTGCCATCCATGCTCGGTCATTTATTTGGCAAATATAAGATTACATCTTGCCCTTCCAAGAGACATAGTTTACTCCATTGAGCAAGGGGGGTCTTGTGCTAGATGCTCTCTCATTTCCACCTATGTTCCCACTCATAGTGTTTGGGTATGAATGAGATGAATGCTAATGAATGCAATACGCAACAAAGAAAATGCAAGATGCAAGACACACAAAGAGCAAGGATCATCTAAGTATATCTAGGAACCCACTCTGATACCAATTGAAAATACTATAAAGCGTGTGTCTACTAACCTAGAGGGGGGTGAATAGATTTTAGTTGATTTATTACCAACTTTTAGACTTAAGCAATTTTAATAATGCTACCCCATATTGGCAATCAACCAATCCAAAATAAACATGCATAAAACAATAAAATCACAAGGATTGATTTACGTGAGAAACCCTCCAACTGGGCAAAACTCACGGGCTATCCTTCTAGCCACACACGGTGTCGTCCACAGGGAGTGGAGTTAGCTAAAATTAGTTATTGCTACAGTAATGTTAATGTATATATATAATAAACGAAACATAAAATGGTGAAGATGTAGATGGTGAATTATCCTATTAATAACACTAAATTAATTATGCAAACTAAAGTGGGGGAAAAAGGAATGAAGGATATATATAGATGATGGAAACTAAGGAGTTAATGGATACGAAAGTAAATACTGGGCAATGCAACAAACTTGTCAATAGCATGACTATTCAAGGCAACCGACCTAGGATGTATAGAGTCGGTAATTTATCCCTAGAAAATGGCCAACCTAGGATGTATAGTGCCAACCACCTAGTAGGGATTAATCCGACGAAAACTACCAACCTAGGATATATAATGTTGGTAGTTCGTCGGATTCTGAAAATGAAGCTCGTCTACCTATCAAAGACTCAACCGATTGTAAATGTAGTCAACCTAGGATGTATAGTGATGACTTCTAATCCTCTCACGAGATCCAACCTAGGATGTATAGTGCCGAAAAATCGATCGAGGTTAGATTAAGACCGCGGTTTAAGAGTCGGAATTCATGACGTTCCGTCCATTCATTAGAGCAATAAACAACTAAACATGATGTATATCTAGATGCTGTTAGGATTATGCTCAATGGCAAGAGTGTAATATTATAATTGACAATCTTCTCATATTAATAAAGTAAATTCTGATTCTTACAATTACTTATAGCATTTATTATTATAATTGTCAAGGTAAATAATCATAAGGCCAAAAGACTATGAGACATGAAGAATTGTTCATACATCCGGATATGTATGAGGTAGACACAATTCTTTAGTTAGTCTTGAATAACGTTCACAACTTAAGTTAAAAGTTGGGCACCTCTATCTTGTTAAAGTTGTAGAATTCTTTTACTAGCATTTGAGTGGGATCAAATGAATATGATGAGTCTAAAATCATCGAAAGGTTTTCGAGTAAAAGAATCTAGTGCACTAGGTGCATTGAACTAGATCACAATGAAATACTTTATCTAGAACCGTCACTAGATATAAGTCTTTTCATTAAAGAGGACAATTGGAGAGTCTATTAATCCTGAGATAAATGATGGACTTATGGTTGCAAGTGTTATCATTAGAGCTATCAATGAGTACGATTATATAGCATAGTGTATCCTCGATAGTTTGGTGGTATACATTTGTTAATCGATAGAGGACTTCATTTATAGATATGGTCATCATGGCTCCATTTATTAAATAAGAGTTTAATATCATCATATGGATGTTTTGAGGTATTGGATATTAAATCTCAACGTTGAGTTTTCAATAATGATTATTGAAAACATGGCTTCTGGACAAGTCAAAGTATCCAAGTTCGAAATGTGGTCATATGAGGAAATATGGTAACTTGGAGAGCTATAGGCGGTCTATGAGCTCTTGGCGATTACTGATATTATTCACGAGGATACACCATCTCCTATAAGATTGTCTAGGGTATGAATGAGAAACATCTCCTTATTCTATCTTTATTTAAGAGTTCAATTTTAGCTCTTTAGTGGAATGAGTTAAAATTAATAGATTGGACCTAAGTGAATCATTTGTTGATTGTGATTAGGTTGTGTCTATTGAAGCTTAAATTTAGATAGCCCGCCAAGATCCCCAATCTACACGTATTTGCATGGATCACTTGATATATTCTACCAGGCCGATTTAAGGGTCCATCTAGAATTGTTTTTAATATATCAAGAATATAATATGTCTATTATTTAATTAATGGGCTGCACTATTATATTAATATATTAAAATGAGACATGTGGGCTTGTTTTTTTTAGTAAGAATGGGTCTGGTTCACATGTGGGCTTTTATTTAAAGTCCAATGGATTAAATGAAATAAGAAAATAATATATGGCCCATTTATATAAGTGGGGCGGCAAGGTGTATATATTAACCTAATATATTATTTTGTTTCATTGTTTTAATTAAATAAGAATTAGTTAATTTATTAATTAATTGTTTAATTAAGAAACAAATCTTTTTCTGATCAGGAAATATATTTCCTAAAGTTATACTATTGGTAGTAGTATATTAAAAGTAAAAGACTTGTTTGATAAGAAAATAAATAATTAATTTTATTTATTTAATCAAATAAGAAGTCTTTTTATTTAGTCTATAAAAGAATAAAAATATCTATGAGTTGGATTAGGTTTTGAAGTCTAAAGGTTGATGGAAATTAGGATGCAACACAAACTCTTTTTGGTATGTGATTTGCGGCAACCCTAGTCCATTTAGAGGAAGATTTCGGCAATCCTAAATAGAAGATGAAGCAAAATTTCGGCCACCTATATAATACCACATAGAATTCGGCCACCATAGTTGATTGAATGATTCAATTTTTCTTCTTCTTATCAATTCATAGAAAAGGATAATTTTTATTCTACTAAACATAAAAGAGAGAAGAGATTATTCTTTGATAGTACACTGATTGCTTGTTCATCAATAAGCTTGTGTGTACAACATCGAATTAGGTTCACGCGAGTTTCGATCATTAGATTGAGAACTCAAAAGTGACCGGAATAATTTTTTTCTTCTTTTGATTGTTTTGTGACTAACAAAAGAAAAAGAAAACTTTGTTCATCCATTCTCAGGTTTGCAATTCAAAGAAAAAGGGAGACCACGCTCCTAGGTGATTCACGTACGTGTTCAGATTGAAAGATCTCGCAGTACTGTTCACGATCACTGTTCACTGGGGGGGGGTACTGTTCACGATCACTGTTCACGGGGGTACTGTTCACAATCACTGTTCACGCGGGTACTGTTCACGGTTATATAACTCTAACCGTATATATTTGAGTTTAATTAATTAAAAGGTTAAGGTTCAACTTTGAGAAAATTTTTAAAACCATACGTAATCTATTTTTCGTTTCTTCCGCTGCGTTTTATATCGATTTTTCCCTACAGATGCAATACTCATACATAATACAAAGAGATCTTGCAAAGAGGATGTATCTACACAAGAAATCAATGGTAAACATTCATAACAAGAATAGATTAATGAAAGATAGACATGAATATCAATATAACATCAAGTTTATGTACAAGCCCAATATTCAACTAACTACTCCATCAACCCCTTAGAGGGGATTTAGCTACTCATTACAACTAGGAAAATAAGAAAAAGGAAAGAGAAAGAACCTTTAGAGAACATCTCCTTTCTTGAAGTGGCTTCAATCTCCTAACTTTCTTGAAGTTGAGTAGAGAATGTAAGGATGTGAGAGAGAGAGAGAGAGAGAGATATTCTAGATCTAAGTGTGTAAAACCTCTAAAAAACGGAGTCAAAAAGCTTCTTAAAACATTTCCACACTATTCTATTTATACAACATACAAAAATGGGTCACTTAAGCTTCAAAAATCAATCTGGCACGCGCAGAGTGCGGGTGGAATGCCGGTGAATTACCCGCACTGTATCCGCATTGTATGGGTTGTCTTCATCTTCAGCTCTCGGATCTGGAACTAGTACGGGTGGAGTGCGGTTGGATTACCCGCACTTGACCCACACTTGGAACCGCACTGTGATCGCACTTGAGTCGCACTTCACTGTCAGGTGCAAAATCTACCTTCTGTCTTGAGCAACAGTGCAGTCAGAGTGCGGTTGGATGACTCGCACTTTACCCGCACTCTAATGTCAGGTGCAACTTCAACTTCTCTGGTTTGGCATTAGTGTAGGTGGAGTGCGGTTGGATGACCCACACAGTACCCACACTTTAACGTCAGGTGCAATTTCAACTTCTCTGGTTTGGCATTAGTGCGGGTGGATTGCGGTTGGATGACCCGCATAGTACCCGCATAGTACCCGCACTTTAACGTCGGGTGCAACTTCAACTTCTCCGGTTTGGCATTAGTGCGGGTGGAGTGCGGTTGGATGACCCGCACTATACCCGCACTTTAACTCTTCACTTTGCATCAGGTTCCGGGTATGAGCATGAGTGCGGCTGGAGTGCTGTTGCAACCCGCACTTGCCCCACACTCTGAGCTGTTTATGGTCCTTTGTCTTTCATTTTCCCCTTTTTCTACTGGAACCACTGTAACACGCTTCCAAACCCCTCATTGCACCATTTCTTATAATTACGCACAAAACAACCCATTAGAGATACAAAAACGCATGAAAACAGAACACAAGGTAAGGATTTGAGGGCCTAAATATACTACATATTTGGCCCGATCAACAAACAAGGTCACAAACATACTCAAACCATGCTAAACAAAATAAACATGCAATTAATCAACTAATAATTGCTAAACCTAGGTAAACTAAGAACATAGAGATGAAACAAGAAGTTTTAGTTCATAGCTAATTACCTAGTCAAGAAAAGCATGAAGACCCATGAAGAAAAGATGCAAGGATGAAGCTAGATGCACATGGGTATGAGTTTGGCTGAGTAAAAATGAGTTCTTGGAGCTCTCTCTCTCTTAGATTTACTTTCTCTCTCTTAAAGATGTGATTTTCAGAGCTCTAGGGTTAAATGGTGGAGAAGATGATGTATTTATAGGGACCAAAAAATGAGCTGGTGAGAAATACCCGAATTGCCCAGTTCGGGTGAAAAAGGCGACATGCAAGGCGACATGAGCAAGTCGCCTAACACACTGTGAGAAAAACAATGTCCCTGAGGTGACATGTGAGGCGACATACACAAGTCGCCTAATACACTGTGGAAAAATTTCAAGACAAATGCGACATCAGAGGCGACATGCACAAGTGGCCTTGCATGTCGCCTAACCTACTGTGCAACCCATCAACTCAAAAATGCAAGAAGTGTGTTTGTGCAATAATACATGCATGTCAATACATATGCATAAGATGTGAGTGTGTGCAACTAAAACCTCTTCAAAGAGAATTAAGCATGCGATATACCTTTGAAATGCTCTTGAGAATGATGATGCTCTTAAAGCTTGGTCACACACAATGAGGCCTAATCTACCCTTACAAAATTAATCTCCAATGTGGTTTGTCAACGAAATAAGCCAATTAAAATTGAGGAACTTACACGTTCTTCAACAATGCCTCACTCTCTGATCTCTGTCACTTTTTCTTCTCTTGAATCTTTTTACTTTGTCTTCTTCTTGTCACATGTACCATACTCACCACTCACAAGTTTCTTCTTTCAAAATCTTCAATCGATCTCTGCTTTTTTTTTCTTCATTTTTAGTTTCTTTTTTGTTTTAGTTCTTCTTTTTTCAAAATCTTCAATCTTCAATCAATCTTGTCACCTGTCACCAGTTTCTTTGTTTCAAAATCTTTAATATTGCAATTGTTTGATATCAAACCCAATTTTTTTTTATCTTCAAAATCTATTTCTATCTACAAAATCTTATTTTTTTTTAATTAGAAATCAGATGGATTCCCATTGATTTATTTGTGAGATCAAAAACTCCTTAACTGAGATTCATCGATGACATATTTCCATATGATAATTCTTTATCCACCAAGATCTATGAGGCCTCCTTCTTTGAATAATTTTTTATAATTATCTTGGTGGCTTGTTAATGATTCTTGATTCCCTTCTACATGTTTTTTGTGAAAACAAACAAACGATTGATTTGCACAAACTAATAGAATTAGGTTCGGTTTCTGGGTGAATCGTATTAAGACAAAGCCCATCAGGCCCAAAACCAAATTGAACTGAACCAAATCGACCCTATTAAAATCAGTTCAGTTCAGTTCGGGTACCATTTATTAATCGGTTTAAACCAGTTTCGTTTTGTGTAAACCGAAATATTTTCAATACAATTTGGTTTTGCCCAAAGCTGAACCAAACCGAACCGTGCCCAGCGCTAGCGAAGAGCACGGGCAACCTCACATAGGTGGCGATGCTTTCTCTCAACAATACCATTTTGTTGAGGAGCAGCGATGCAACTGCGGTGATGAATAATTTCATTTTCATGAAACCGTAATTGAAGAGGTTGAGATAAAAACTCAGTTCCATTATTTGACCGAAACTTTTGGAGTTGTGGAAGAAATATATCACTCCTCCAGAATTAATTTTATTTATTTTCTTATTACATTGTCGATTTACAAGATTAAAAAATAAATTTGGAATTTCATAGTTTTTGATTTTGCTTTCGTTAGATAAATCCAGGTACAACTATGGTCAGGAAAAAAAGAGCACCACTATGGGATGTAATAGAGAATGGCCCCCCAAAGGTCACAGTGTATTAATTCAAAAACATGATTACTAGAAGCAACACTTTTATTGAAAGCCAATCTTGTATGCTTTGCACAAGGGTATATATCCTAAGAACATTCAAAAGTGGATTTAATAGAATCAAAATTATTCACTAAAAATTTAAAACGGGACAAAGATGGGTGACCTAAGAGTCAATGCCAAAGGTCAAATTTATTTCCTCCTAGAACAGAAAATATTGAAGCAGAGCTTAAATAATATAAACCGTCTCGAAAATCACCACGACCAATTTGTTTCACCGATCGTTGGTTCTAAAATATACATTGAGAGGGTGAGAAAATAACATCGCAACTGAGAGAACGTGTTAGTTGAGATATTGATAAGAGATTAAATTTGAAAGAAGGTATCTGAAAGCCATTTTCAAATTTAAGAATTGGAGAAAATATAATATTGTCAATATGATGTACTAATGAGTGAGTTCCATCTAGTAATTGAATAGAAAAAATTTTCAGAGCAATATTATATGACGTAAATAAAGATAGAATAAATGAAATGTGAATAGAAGCTCCAGAACCAGTAATCCGGGATGAGGAAGAAAAAGGAAGAATCGAACCTACTAAATTTGCTGTAGGAATCATAGGCTCATCGGTTGACAAAAATGTGAGCAAGCGATTATATTGCTCTATTGTCAATGGGGCTTGTACAGGTGGTACAACAGCAATTACAACTTTTTGTGGTACAACATCAATTACATCTTTTTGTTTAGGAGGATACCCATGAATTTTGTAGCATGTAGCTTTGGTGTGTCCATGTTTGTTACAATGCTCACAAAAGGTGCATGACCTCTTTGAAGAATGCGACGAAGGACGCATAACAAATGGTCGCACAACAAATGGTCGCACATAAACAGCTGCAGAGTCGATTGTAGGTGCAATAGAAACATTTATTTCTTGTTGTTTTTCCTCTTGTCGGATCAGAAAATAAATGCACCGGATAGATGGGAATGGTTCCATCAAGGGTATTTGACTGCGAATTGTAGAGAAGCGGTCATACAGTCCTTAAAAAAATTCCATGGCATGATCTTGATTGAGCTAGCCAATGATGGTCTTACCATTGCCACAAGCACATGGAGAAACATAAGCCATAGAATTAAGTTCATCCCACAAAGATTTCAAAAGGGTAACATATTCTGATACCGTAAAGTTATATTGTTTGAGAGCCAAGATTGATTGCTTGAGTTGATAGATTTTCGGGGCATTTGGTTGTGAGAAGCGTTCCTTGAGATCATTTCATATTTCATACTCAGTTTCAACAAATAAAATGCTATTGCGAATGTCGAGCGATACAGAATTCAAAATCCAAATACTAACAAGGTAATTGCATTGTGCCCAACTAGAAACATCTTCTTCTATTGATGGCTTGATAAGTGTTCCATCAACAAAGCCAAGCTTATCTTTTGCTCACAAGGCCATGGTGATAGCACGAGACCAGGTGCCATAGTTATCACCTGAAAGAACATGAGAGACCAAAACTGCAGTTGGGTTATTAGAATGATGAACGAGAAAAGGGTCAAGGATGATAGAGCTATAATTGGAAGCCATAATAGAGTTTTAAGTGAGAGTTCGAAGAATTGGAATGTCAGCCATTTTTTTTAAATGCTCTGATACCATAAAATGAAAGAGATAGTACTTAATATTGTGTTGGCTTCGTGTCGAAGACCAAAGAAGCATGATATCTTTATATATTGATAATTACATCATTTACAAAATGATGAAATATTCCTATCTAATCTGAAATTTGAATTTCAAATAACAAATCAAAATTTAAATATCAACAAATCTTAAATATGATTATCAAACAATTCTAAACTAATCTTTATCTTTGACTTGGTATGTGTAGTTTCATGATCTTTCTCTCTTCTCCATTCAATGAAACTCAATGTTCTTTGATAGGAATTTTTTTGTCACTTCCCACTTTGTTCCTCTTTCATCACTCTCTCCCTAAATTTTTTTAATGAGATTTTTTTTCGCTCCCACTCTTTCGTCTTTCATCACTCTTTCTCTATTGTTTTTCTGCACCCTTTCTCTAAAATATTGTGATTCACTTTCTCTCTCTCTCTCTCTCTCAATAATTTTGTTTTGAAGTGAATTTTTGACCTAGAATACTTGTCATTAATTTGAAATAAAGTAGCACTCTACTTTTGGTGTTATTTTCTTCGTATGTTTCTGTTATCATCAACTGGGAAACATAATTTACCTACATATGGAAAAATAAGAGGACAATGAGTCTCCAATCTCTGACTCAAGAGCCGAAAAACCTAAATTTTGTTAACAAAAAAACAACAACAAATGATGAATCACAACATTAACAAAAAATCTCTTCAAAAAAAATTATAGAGAGAGTAATGAAAGACAAATAGACAAGTAGAGAGGGAGGAGGAAAAAAAATCTCATCTAAAAGCGGTGAGTTTCGTTGAATGGAGGAGAGAGAAAGGCAAGGCAATAATTAATCATGTCCATTGAATCTACACTTTGTCTGGTGTCAAAATCCACTAAAAGGCTAAGGGTATCATGATCCGTATGTACGTACGTACATAATAATGTCAATTTCTCTACTCAATTATCAATCATTAGATAAATCCCCTCAACTTAATCAATTTCTTCTTCTATTGAATAAGTGATTCGCAAATATTGCACTAACTTTATTAAATTGAGTATGCACATTAGAGAAAACTCTTGTATATCAGTACTTATCTCCAAAGGACTGTCTTGAATTTTTAATATCATAACCAAACTTGTGAAACATTGATTAAACATAAATATATCTGGTGGTTGATAGGTGACGAATTTGCATATATATATATATATATATAAAAGAAAAATCGATGAATGGAGTATATAAATATATAAAAATATCAATGTATTATGTATATATGTGTATGGAAGCAAGTAAGAATAGGAGACATAGACGCTGTAATTATTGAAGAAAACGAGTACTTGAGTTGAGAGAGCCCTCACAAGAACATACTTTTAAAACCCCCATGTGGAGACCATGTGGGGGGACTTCTTTTTCTCTATGTCCAAAGCCAAAACCCATGCCCTAGAATTTCTCTTCTTGTAGGTCCCTTTTTCCTTCTCACCATCACCATGTTTTCCGGATCCTGCCAATTCTCTCTCTCTCTCTCTCTCTCTCTCTAGATCATGAACAAACATATACACATTGTAGCATCACATTAATACTCATCAAAACCCTCGACCCCATTAATTCTTTTTCAGCTAATCAGAATTATGAATCTGCATGCCTTCCCTTTTAAATTTTTATCTTAAAAGTATCACTAGCATGTTATAATAGTTTGATTAGGATTTATCGATCATTTATGAAACTAATGGAACAGTGGATCTTATTTGATTTGAATTACCACTTTAATTATTCTCTCCCAGAAAGAAAAGTTCTCAAAAGGCTGGTCAGTCTTTGAATATTTGATTTTCCCAAGACCAATTACGGCTGCTTTTTATGATTTTAACTATATATGATCTTTTTCCCACTCTCTTGTAATTATGTGGCAGATCCTTTATAATAATTTCAAATAACACATATCATGTATTGATTTAGAGAACTTCAACCGTATATGGTTACTCAATTCTGCTAGTCGTAATAAAAAAAAACCTTCTAAATTGGAAACGTATATAGAAGAATCCTTATTTGACAACATTTACAATGTATAAGTTTTCATGAATAACTTTTCAAAATATATACCTCCGAATAGTACAAGGTAAATATTCACTTTCTCGATCTTGAGAATTATTGGAAGTACGTACTAAAATATTTCTAAGAAAGCTTTTATTTAGGTGATCTCTTTTCACCCTTTATAAGTTATAATTAACAGTCATGCATTTAAGAAATAATCTTAACAATTTCGAAATATTGGCTTGTCCATTTTCAGTTCATTTTAACTCTGCATGTGACCTAATTGTGAATTCAGGGACTGCAATTGGATTCATTTAATGATTTTATAACAAACATGAATCTTTTGTTTCTAACTTCACCCGAACACTATTAAGTCTGTGACTGGAAGTTGATGAAAAATAAATATTTTACAAATAATTATAATTAAAAATCTAATTTTACTATAAAACAATAATCACATGTAATTATAACTGTATTATAAAAATATTCTAATTTCTACAATAATGTGTAGTGTCTACGTCCACAACTCCACAGTACAGAGAGGGGGCCAGAAGGGCATTCAAGAAGTGAGTCAATTTAGTGATTTTGTTTGTATTCACAAGAAGTTACAAATGTTAGGTTTGCATTACATTACGGGCACCTTTATTATTATTCATACTATTTATCAAATCTTTAAAATTTATATATTGATAAATAAATAAAAATTATATTATTCTCTAGGGTTTGTGTGGTGGGACATCGACACCATGTGCCTGCATGTGCTGGGTCTTTCTCTGGAAGGCCCACCACTTGTCTATCTTTGAGAACATAAATTCAGTTTCTCTGCACATTCTTCTCCTCCTCATTCCTCTCTCTCTTCACTCTCTTTTCTCTCTTGGGTTTTGATAGCACTTTTTCTTGGATCTGCAACTCACTGCAACATTCTGCAACCTGTTTCAAACACTACTTCTCATGATTTCTTAATCTCTTGTAATATATAATCAATACAAGAGAGATTTTTGCAAGGTACGTACGCGTGTGTGTATATATGTAATTTAATTTATTTATTACTCTCTCTATATATGTAAAATACCCATATGAGATTCAAGCAATCTTAGTAATTATATATCCTTGTCCATTGTCTTACTTGAAACCCCAGCTTAGCTATCTGTGTTTTTCTCTTCCTGAAGCATCTGTACACTTTCACGGCATTAATTCTATCTTTTACTTCAATTTCAATATAAAGGTGGCTAACAGGAACAAATGTTTAAACTAGGATTGTATTGTAAATGGATTCTAGTTATATAATTACTTCAATTCTCATAATACAGGATAGTTTAGCCGATAAGAACTCTTTTTTGTTATACGAAAAATGTTCATATTTGAACTTTTTTTTTCCTAATAAAAAAATATTTTAAAAGGAACTTTTCGATTTCCACAATTTAAACTCTAAACAATTACTCGAATTAATACTTCAACTGTTGTTTCAGTTTTTCAAGGATGCGAGCACCAATCTCACTCAAGCAAAAATTCCTGAAAAAATGGATATCGGGTCTACAATTATGCAGCACTTGTTCAAAGAACATGAGCATTTTGGAGAGAAAGAAGTCGATAAAACTATCGGCAGACATAGCCATGGCATCTGCAAGAAATGGTAGGACTTGTTGGAGTCTTGCTCTCATAGCAAACGCTTCCAAGAATGATAAGGACAAACTACTTGTCGAACATATATTGGGCAACTCCGAGTTTCAGAGGCTAAACAAGATTTCGATCATGAGACCAACCATGTCCAACAAAAGGGTCAGATGCAAGAAGATCTTGAAGAGAAGCTGTGGAACTATTCGAAGAGTATCGAAAAGAGTAGTACCGCCAAAGATCCTTGCGAGCTGTGTTGCCAAGAGATTGAGCACGAAAAGAACACAAGTGTTGAAGAGTCTAGTGCCCGGTGGAGAGTTTATGGATGATGTGTCTTTGATTGAAGAAACCCTAGATTATATAATGTCTCTACAAACTCAGATTGATATAATGAGGAGTCTTGCTAATGCTACTGAACTGGTACTCAGTCGTAAAAATGAGCAATGGTGAATTAGTACATTCACTCTTTGTTTCATTTATTTATATCTTTCTCTCTTCCTTTTTTTTGTTACTTTCCTGTTTTATATCTCCTTTTTGCAAGAATATATATATATATATATATATATATATATAGAAGAAGGAGAAAAAAGAAGGTGGTATATATAGTTAAGGTATGTACAGATTATGAACTATATATATGTAAGTCACTCGATCAAAGCTTTTTAATATTATTCCTCTCTTCTTCTTTGTGAATAACTGTACTTGCATGAGCTAATTTCCTAATTAGTTTCTAGTGTTGCTTAATTCTTTCTCTTCTCTCATTTTTATGTTGAACACAAACTTAGAAGGGATTGATTCATTCTTATTGTCTCATATGACTCAATGATATATTAGATATGAGATTATCCAGCATTATGAATGCTAGCTCTAGATATTTATGTAAAACAAATTGGATTCAAATCTCACTCTCATCCAACTTTGGAGGGTTTTGGTTTACATTAGAGGGTTGAGTTGAGGTAGTATAAGGAAGTGAAGAAAAAACAGTATCAAATATAAGGCTCTTATGAAATTGAAAACATGAAAGTAATTATATATTGGATTCAAATCTCACTCTCATCCAACTTTGGAGGGTTTTGGTTTACATTTAGAGGGTTGAGTTGGATGTAGTGTAAGGAAGTGAAGAAAAAACAAAATCAAATATAAGGCTCTTATGAAATTGAAAACATGAAAGTAATTATATATGTTGACGACAACATCTGGAATTTAATTAAAGTTGTATTGTTATTAAAATGTTTTATTTAATTAAGTGAGTGTTGTAGAGATATATATATATATATATATAGATAGAGAGAGAGAGAGAGAGAGAAAGTATTTCTAAAATTATGTCGTTTGAATATTGATGCAGTGAGTGTGTTGGTATATATGCACGTAGGGCTGGGCACGATCCGGTTTGGTTTGGTTTCAACTTAAACAAAATCAAACCAAAAATTTCGGTTTTTTTTAAGAACAGGATCAGTTTGGACCAATTAAATCTTTTTCAGATCGGATAATATCAAATTATATTGGTTCGGTTCGATTTAGCTTGGTCTAACGATTCTTGACTTGAAATTTCTTTTTAAATTTTTATGCAATTTAAAATCTATATCAAATGGTCTATCATTTAAAATAAATTTGTGGCATGATGAGTTACTGACTAATTCATATATAATATATAAACTTAATAAAATTTATTTAAATATAGAATTTAAAATTCAAATATATTTTCAGGCCAATTAATGTAATAAAATGAAAGACAAATAATAGACTATTGATGGTTGAATAAAATAAATATGAAACAATAAATTAAGGCGTTTCACTTTTAATGTTTTAGTTTCAAAGTTTTGGGTATGATATGTAACAGAATAAAAAAAGTGTGCTAAAAGTATTCGGTTTACGGTTCAGTCCGGGTTTGATAAGCTTCGACCATCGACCAGACCACACCATACGGTTTTATTATATAAAAAAAACCGTACAGTTTTTTTAAAAGTAAAAAACCAGACCAAACCAAACGGTTTGGTTTGATTTGGTCTAGTTCAGAGATTTTGAGCTTTTTTGCCCACCCCTATATATATGCACGTATACCTAGATCGATGAATATATATAGTAAAATTTTCACCTCAGTGCGTACTGATAAATATTTATCAATGCGTTGCATGTGGACCATTAGATTCAATTGCTTTGACCCAGTCTGTATGCACTTGTCAGTACTTATCCATAATCTATGGCCCATATATAATGCACTGATGTATTATATAGCAGTACGCACCGAGGAGAAAAGAACTATATATTTATATATATATTGAATGTATTCGCATTTGAAGTATTGCTTACACAGCTATGTGATTCTTATCTCTACTAATTTTGGCAAAGAAACTGAGGTGGATTTGGTATTATTGAAGAAGCATGTATAGGATTCATATCATGTGTATATGTAAGAGAAAAAAGTTGGTGTTGACATAAGTCTTATATATATATATATATATATATATATATATATATATATATATATATGCAGATAATAACATGGATGGAAATTAAATAAAGGCCAGACTGCTCACCCGTGCACCACTCCCTCTCTGCATCTGAGTGTATTTATGTGACGGCGACAAGAGCAAAGATTGAAGGCTGCTTCAAGATCATGGATTCAGTCCCCATTATATCCTCACTGACACAAACATACATTTAAATATTTACACGCACATGTGTTTCTGTCTCTTTGTGTCTTGGGTCTTACATATATATAGATAGATGGAGAGAGAGAGTTATAATTATTTCAAATTAAATTCCCATACCATTAATTATATATTTTTTTCTACCATTATAATTGTTTTGATCTCTCTTAATTAAAAGGGATCAACAATATCATGATCTTCAAATCCATCGAATGTGAAATTAAAATTATACCTGCTTAGGCCTAATTAAGAAAAACGGTTTATATATGTATATTATTTCTTTTCATTCATGACTTGATATAACTATTGTAGGGGGTCGCTCTATGGTTGTTGTAGAGTGGGCTATTGTGACTTCTTGTTAGGGCATGATAGATTCGAGTTTGTCGACTGCTCTGTGAACCTAAAAAAAGAAAGAAATGTGAATCTATAAACCGAAAATAAGACAGGTAGAGTCCTGGTTTATGCTGTATTTTGCCTTATGCTTTTAGGGCTGAGTGTGGAAGTGAATGTTAAAGTGATCGTAAAGTGTGTGAGGGTTAGAGAATTCCGGTGACCGAAGCTTTGATTTGAAGCACGCGAAATAAGTTTTCTAATTTAGAGAGACCAGAGTCCTTTTTGTGACAGGAGTGATGCATTTATAGGCTCCAAAAATAGGAGTTAGTGGTTCGTGGAGGATCCAATCTCCATGATTTTATCTGGATTTTCGGGGATACACAGTTTGAATCTTAGTCAAATTGCTACTTCTGTTTTTATCTGATAACAGTCGAAGCTAAACTAAGGCCTAATTTGGAATTGCTGTGTTGTGGGGGGAATTGCTTTTGGATTTGCTGTGGGAAGAATCAGCTGAGTGTTTGGTAAACTGATTTGTAAAAGTGTTGTGAGAACCAAAAACAATTTTAATGTGTTTGCTAAACTAGAAATAAAAAATGATGTGACTATGTAAAATTACTAAAAGGACACAATTGTAATGACGCTTGTCCACTATAATTCTTTGATGAACTTCAACATAATTTTTTTATAGTGATTTTAATAATTGAAAATGAAGGTTAATATTTGGAACTAAAATAATAATAATAATTAATATTATTTCTCCTTTTTTGTAAAATATAATAACATAATAAAATTATCATTATTATTTCTCGATATTTATATGACCAAACATTTGATTTTAATTCAACCGCTTATACAAATAATTTTTTTTTGTTTTATATAAATATTATGCTGCAATAAAAAAATAGAGTCAATTTGATGCCCAAGTGCTTTCTAAATGCACCAGACCCATTTATGACTTCATCTTCAACCTCCAACATTCACGAACCAGACCCCCAAATCTTCATCTTCAACCTCTTGCTTGGAAGCCATGGTCGAACCGGATCAGACATTCACCTCGCCACGAAGCGCCGCCGTCGCGAACCAGATCGGTGTCGTAGTCATCTCACCACTCTTCTCCAGCAAATCACGGTCTTCTTCGTCTCGCTGACGTCACCAAACCGATCTCCAACTTTTGCTAGCGAAAACTATCGTGAAAAGGGTCCAATGAGTTTTGCGGTGGTAAATTTCATGAAAGGCAAGGATAAAATAGGAAAGTTGGTAAATTTTCATTAAAAAATCACTATAATGCGTTTTGAGAAAACTGCTTCCCCAGTAAGCGGAAATCCAAAAGCTACAAATTGTAGCTTCTAAAAAACTCAGTTGGAGAAGCTAAAATTAGCCAGAAGCACTTCCCTACAATTTTACCAAACACCCTATCATTGGTCTGAAATCACTTTTGGCCCCAAAAGCAGCTGGACAAGCAATGCCAAACTAGGCCTAAGTCAAGAAGCTATTATCTTAGTTGACCGGTTCTTAGGTCGACCCGTAGAACATGGGCCTGGCTTATATTAACTGTTCGGCTCGTTGTGGGCTTGAAGGTTGGACGTAAGGCCTATTTGTGCCTACCACAACTACTACTCGTCACTATCAATCTTTGCTATTTGTAGTCAATATGTAACGAAACAATGGCATCCATCGATCATCAGAGCATTACATATAAATTTAGGGTGCCGATATTGACAGTCATAAATATGATAAGCATATCCATATTTTAATAAAAAATTTAATTATAAAAATATCCTAATAAAAATATACCAACAAGGACAAATTAGTTTAATTAAAAATAAACCAAATACTATATATACCCATTAATTACCCATATCTTATACTATATCGCTTTTATAAAAAAAATATTATGAGAAATTCAAATTTTGATGATAAAACCTAATTTAGAAATAATAAACCCTAATAGAAGATTGCTGCATTTGTTCCTAATGATGGTTGCTTGAACTACATTGAAGAGAATGATGAGGTGTTGATTGATGGATTTAGTCGTAAGGGTCATGTTGTTAATGATATTCGCAGAGTTAGGTTCAAGGTAAGGTCTCTAATGTTTCCCTCTTGGCCCTCTTCAAGTAGAATAAGGAAAAGCCAAGGTCTTAAGCCAAATATACAGCAGTATAATAGTGTAAGTTCCTCATATTTTGATTGGCTTATTTCGTTGACAAACCACATTGGGGATTAATTTTTGTAAGGGTATATTAGGCTTCATTGGGTGTGATCAAGCTTCAAGGACTTCATCTCTCTCAAGAGCACTTCAAAGGTATATCACTTGCTTAATTCTCTTTGAAAAGGTTTTAGTTGCACACACTCACATTCTATGCATTTGTATTGACATGCATGAATGGTTGCACACACACACTTCTTGCATTTTGGAGTTGATGGGCTGCACAGTAGATTAGGCGACATGCAAGGCCACTTGTGCATGTCGCTTGACAAGTCGCCTCAGACTTAGGTTTTTCCCACAGTGTGTTAGGCGACATGCAAAGCCACTTGTGCATGTCGCCTCCAATGTCGCCTTAGTCATGCTTTTTTTTTTTCTCCAGTGTGTAAGGCGACTTCATAGGCGACTTGGGGATGTCGCCTTACATGTCACCTCAGGCAACGTGTTTTTTCACAGTGTGTTAGGCGACTTCCAAGGCGACTTGCTCATGTCGCCTTGCATGTCGCCTTTTTCACCAGAACTGGGCATTTCGGGTATTTCACACCAGCTCATTTTTTGGTCTCTATAAATACATCTTCTTCTCTACCATTTAGACTTAGAGCTCTGAAAATATATCCCTAAGTGAGAGAAAGTAAATCCAAGAGAGAGAGAGCTCCAAGAAATCCTTTTTACTCAACCAAACTCATACCCATGTGCATCTAAGCTTCATTCTTGCATCTATTCTTCATGGGTCTTCATACTCTTCTTGACTAGGTAATCAAACAAGTCTTAGAACTTCCTTTTCATCTCTATGTTCTTGTTTACCTAGGGTTAGCAATTATTTGTTAATTAATTGCATGTTTATTTGGTTTAGCATGATTTGAGTATGTTTGTGATTATGTTTTTTGGTTGAGGTTGTATGTTCATTGATAGCTAGCATTTAGGACGTTTTTACCCTTCTAGCTAAATCTTCATGCATTTGCATTTAGATATTGATATCTAGGATTTGCACTCATTGACATCTTTAAATCTTTAGATAAGCATTTAGTATTTCCTAGCATTAATTGCATGTTAGAATATTCTTACATATTCACATAGGTTGTTTAACCTCTTCATTGATTGTTAAGTCTTGTGACTAAGTGGATTAGTGCACTTGCTTATGGTCTAGAATCACTATTAAAGGCCCGTTGGATAGAGTGAAAGGGTTAGTGGCCAAGTAGGTGTGACTTGAGGTCAACCTAGGTTGTAAACTTTCATTCAAATAGTGGATTTGAGGACCGAATGTGGCTAGAAGGATAGCCAGTGAGTTTTGCCCAGTTGGAGGGTTTCTCACGTAAATCAATCCTTGTGTTTTTATTGTTTTCCGCATGTTTATATTATGATTGGTTGATTGCTAATATGGGGTAGGACTATTAATATTGATTAAGTCGAAAGTTGGTAATAAATCAACTAAAACCTATTCACCCCCCCCTCTAGGTTAATAGACACACGCTATATAGTATTTTCAAATAGTTTTCTATTTGAAGTCGGAATGTTACTTTTTATTTTTTGAGTGAATTTTGCGAATTTTTTTTTTGTCTTTCAACTAGTTAATGTAATGGATTTTGACTCCAATCGATTTTTATATTTTGGAACTCATTTCTCACTTTGCAAAAAAAAATTTGCATTAAAATGAACACATTCATTTAAATAAGGGTATTATTGGCATTAAGATGAGTGTTTATAGTAATGATTTAATTTAAAATTTTAGGCATGGGTGAACTTATATGGTGTTCTTATCATATTTTTGGATGTCAATATCCGTACCCATAAATGTATTATTGATAAAGTTATTTCTTAATTGTAAGGAGTCAGTTTGAATATATAGTTTGATTAACAGACGTAATTACGATACACATACATCTTCGCATATATATAAAATATAAATTTTCTATTGTCAGTTCGAACTAATATAAGATATATCAATTCCTTGTATATGGGCCATTGGATTTAAGCATCTTTTGAATTCGATGACCCACATACAAGAAACTGATATATCTTATATCAGTTCGAACTGACAATAGAAAGACTTATATATATATATATATATATTTATATATATATAGTCTTTTTCTCCTCAGTGCGCACTGATATAACTTATATTAGTGCGTTGCAGTAAACCACTGATTATGGAGAAGTTTTGATAAGTGCATACACTTTGAGTCAAAATATGTAAATTTAATGGTTCACATCCACGCACTGATGAAGTTATATCAGTGCGTATTGATATGTATATATATATATATATATATATATTGATATGTACATATATATATATATATATATTAGAGAGGAGGAAGAGATTAGAAGAACAAGTATTTGGAAATCAGCTTCAAGGAATTTCATTTTATCTTAATTATTAGAACAGCTGATAAAGACACATATATAGCAGTCCAAATTCATGACTGAAGCTCGTGCATTACAGAGTACTTCATACCAAATTAACAACAATGTGTGTGAGGTTCCGCCAATTGTTAATTAATTCTTGCACATTAACTAGCTAAGGAAATTTAATCATCTATACGTATCGGATTGTCACATCATCTAAATATTGGAACGTCAAAAGAAACATGTTTTACGCCTATACATAACATGATCATATAGATATTAAATTAAATTATTGAAGGATTAGGTTTATTTGTCCATGCCTGTATTAAATTAATGAACTTTCAGTGAATCTTGATATATAATTCAATCCAAAATCAAATAAATAATTTAGATAGTTGTTTCTCTATGCTAGCCAGCTATTAAATTATTTTCCCCTCCTATTAATCTACAGATATGTATATAGATTTTTTTCTGCGCTGACTAAGCTTTCACATGGACTCTCACCTTATTGTAACCACTCACCTGCTTCAATATATATGAAACACCAGTGCCAGTGTTTAAATTGCAGGCAGGCAGTAGTAGATGTTTGCCTATTTTTGGCTTCAAATCCATGCTAGGTTTTAAGTGGTTTGCTTTACGTTTCCTCTGCTTACCTCAGATTGGTGTTGGTTTCCAACTTTCTAAGTCTTTCAATATAATCTGTTAAATATATCATCAATAAGAAATATCATGATGACGAGGAAAACATCATTTAGTGTAAAAAGTTATCAAAATTTTAAGATTAAAGTTGAACATAATTGGAGGGAAGATGATGTGGAGAGAAGCCAAGCTCGGACAGCCATTGAGACCTCGCCACCTCAGCTCTCTGAGGAGGTGCGTGGCTTCCATGGAGGCAAGGGGATGGCCTTCCCGAGATGGCCACGCGCCATCTCGGGGGAGGGGTGGTTTTGGCAATTTGCCATCCCACTTCCCGTTTGCTCCCTTTCGCACTCCGCTCGCGTTCTTCAACTGTTCTCTGGCCTCCGAACTCCTAATTCGTATATGATAACGGATTAAGAACTGTGACTCCCTCACGGACATGGAAGTTTACAAAACTTTTATCAAAAATTTGGAAATCAACTCGATACTCAAGGAAGAAAACCATATACGATAAATGCACGGAAAGTTTCGTAACTTCCAACTCGGAACTCGAAAACTTATGAATGAGTAACCGAAATGTTTGGAACTCAATAAGGAATAATATGAGATCAAATTCAAGTTCGAAGTTCATAAAACATAAACAAACAAACACATGAACACACAAGAATGCCATTTCCTAGATATATGCCTAGAACATGCAATTTACAAAATTTGTCAATTTAAGTCTAATGCATGAGAATTCAATATCAAGTGGTGAATGTGTTATACCAATTGAGCACAGAGATGTACGGAGACATATGGATGCAATGTGTGTGTGTGCCTTACCCCTTGCAAGAGAAAAAAGAATCTTGATACCTTAGCATCCAAGTAAGCGCATATCCTCATGAAAACGAACTTTGCATGTGAAGTTGCTTTCCTTTTTTGAAGCTAGATTCAATCACAAACCACCTAAGCAACTAAGCAATACAAACAAAGAGCGTTTTATTATGGAATGAAGCCAACACAAATCTAAAACCTAACAATACTTGGTGGACGATGTAGGGGAAATACAATGGCAGAAGAAGAGCAAATAGTCCATTGGGGGAGTTTATACATGGTGGCTGACCGGAAGAAGGCCAAAAGCCTAAAGATAGCAGTTTAAAGGGAAACTAGAAGTGGGACCAGAAGAACAACAATCCAGGCAAAGGTAAAAAAGGTCGCAAGGATGATGACCAAAAGGCAATAAAAGCTTCAAAAAGCAATACACCAATTATACTCCTCTGGCCAAGAAACAATAGGAAGTTATGAACATGATAGAAGATTAGAACATGTACAAAAAGGCACTAAAACAATCAAATTTTGCCAGGAGAGATACTTCCAAGTACTACCGTTTCCACCAAAAGAATAGGCATGAGACTTCAAAATGTTACCAGTTGAGGGATTACATCGAAAAATTGATCAGGGAAGGACATTTGAAAGTTGTTTTCTTAAAGGTAACGATCTGAAAGCATGACCCCTAGAAGGATTACTAAGACAAAAGAGATAGTCCCAAAAGAGGTTCAGATGCGGGGCCATCAACACAATATTTGAAGGACCTTACACAGGGAAGAGCAGTAGAGAAAGAATGACTGAAGTTCGTGAGGCAATAGATGGCCAAAAACACTAGAGGTGAATTCGGTCGAGCTTGAAGTCAATCCAAACGATGCAGTCATGGTGTCTGTTCGCATTAGTCATAGGAAATTGAGAAGAGTATTGATTGATAATGGGAGCTCAGCAGACATCTTAAGTAATGGAGTGTTCGATCAGCTGGGGCTACAAAGAAAAGATTTACAGCCACTAATGGTCACACTCAGAGAGTTTGGCGGAGCAGAAGTGAGATCTTTGGGAACAGTTAAGTTACCGGTCGAAATAGGAACTTACCCTTGCTAGAAAACTATACTCCTCGATTTTGTGGTGGTAGATACTGAAAACTGGCCTTACAATGCTTTGCTGGAGAGACCCTATTTAAATAAGTCAAAAGTTGTCACCGTAACCTACTCCCTAACGGTTAAGTTCCCAACCGAGGCAGGGGTGAGAGTTATGAAGAGTTCCTAAGAGTAGGCAAGAAAAGCAAACCTGTCAGTTTACAGAGAAATGATAGAGTCAGATGGGATGCAGATAGATCAGTTAGAAGAGGAGGATTATCCTAAGAATAATGAGGAAGAAGCCCGAGCAGAAACCCTAACTCAATTTGACCTGGACCCAAGGAAAACATCTCCGAATCACGATAAGGATCAAACCGGAGAGGAACCGACCTTAGAGATCATGCTTGATAAAGGTAGCCCCGACAAAACGGTCAAGCTAGAGGCTCAGCTGCCCGAACAAGTCCACAACTATTTGGTCAACTTATTGAAGGAATTTAAAAATGTGTTCACATGGAAGCACGAGGATATGTCGGGGATAGACACCAAAGTAATATCTCACTACTTGGCAGTCGACCCCGAACGCAGGTCAGTCATTCAGAATAAACGGTGATTCAACCTGGAGAGGAATAAGGAGATTAAAGAAGAGGTCGAAAAACTCTTAGAATCATGGTCGATCAGAGAGGCGCAGTACCTAGAGTGGGTTGCCAATTTTGTGCTGGTTAAGAAAAAGAAGGGACAGTGGAGGATGTGTGTAGACTTCATTGACCTGAACAAAACATGCCAAAGGATAGTTTTCCCCTACCCTGAATAGATTAGTTGGTCGATGCAACTGCGGGGCATAAGCTACCTAGCTTCATGGATGCTTACTCCAGTTACAACCAGATCAAGATTTTTGAACCAGATGAGGAGAAACCTGTCTTCACAACCAACCAAGGGCTCTATTACTACAAGGTGATGCCCTTCGATCTCAAGAATCTCAGAGCAACTTACAAAAGATTGGTAAATAAGATGTTTGCTCTACATATCGGTAAAAATATTGAGTTATACGTGGACAATATGCTAACAAAGAGCATCATCGCTGAGAGGCATGCGACAGATCTGAGGATGCATCACGGTCTCAGGAACTTTAATGGAGGATTTTAGAGAGAATGAATAAGAAGAAACAATTTTCTTTTTGTTCACTATGCAACACTTGCACTTTTTTTTTATAAAAAAATTTCCGTTGATCAAATAATATATATCTCTGTATTGTACTTGATTTGCATTGAAATATATATATCTCTCTCATGCCATTGACCAATTGCATCTGATGCAATTTATTTTCGCAGAGCATTATCATTTTTTTTTATGCGTAAAGAAATAAATATATATGTATATCAATCAGGTTTTTGGTTTTTAAAAAAATATAAAACTCTTTTATCTTTTTCAAAAAATCACCAATTGATTCAAGCACCACAATTTGTATCCCATACAAATTGAATAACTGATCATGTGTATGTGCTATCTTTTTGTTATCAAAATATATATCATATATATAATATTATAACTAAAACTCTTTAATTGATATCTTTTTAATTTTAAAACTAAATCTTTTAAAATGGTATTTCATATCTTTTATTTTAAAAGATAATTAAATATTTATTTTGAATTTAAACATTTTAAATTCAATTTCAAATATTTATTTTAATATAATAAAATAATCATATCATCTTATTCTATTTAAAATCAAATATCAACTACCACCCTCCATTTAGTGATTAGTAACATAATTAAATTATATTATTATTTAATTTATTTAATCACCATTATTCATTAATTAAATAATCTCATTATTCAATTAATTCCCGAAAACGTGTCACTTTCGTAGCACAATTAATTGGACTGTCCAATTAATTATCCGTGACCCTTGTTACCTAAATAGATCGGGCTAGCAAGGGGACCTTATGGACCCACAGTATTTTGAGCTCCAATAATCCTCGGAATCATTAATTAAACTCTTTAATTAATATTCCTTGATTATTAACTCTGGTGTTATTCCACTAAAAATCTGAAGCTGCACTCTCTCAACTGCAGAAGCTTTTACACAGACCGATACAACTCTGTGTCCATCGATATAGCTATTACACATGGTGTGATCCTCCACAGTAGCTCATTATTAGAGCTGGGTCATAATGTCCGTTATACCCCTCTAATTACATATATCCTTCAAGTACCGTTGATTCTCTAATGAACAATAAATCATATTTCCTCACGGAATTAGGAGAGCGCTTATATTGTCCAAGCCCCGAATCAACGTTTAAGGGAACTACCATCTACTTCTCACAAGAAGGAGTGGATTCCACTATTATTTACATACCTTCCCAGCCACAAGCCAAACCGCAATCCCAACATACGGAGTATATTGATCAGGAACAGCATCTGACTTCACCCATGGTATATCAATGACCACGATATAACCTAAAGGAGTCGATAAGACACTCAGGATTAAGATCACCCACATATAGCCATCATTAGTTGATATATATGAATCTCATCAGTAAACGGATCTTGGTGAGAGATTCATATAGATCATGCCCAGCCCTATATGATCACATCATACAAGTGTTGGGGTTTATGCCCTAGAGATATATTTTGTAAATGGATTTATGAAATAAATAAAAAGAAAAGTTCAATTCATTCTTGTTGTGTTGTTTATTTTATAACTTGTGCATATATTAACATCCTAGATTGCCGGATGTAATCTCGAACTATGTATATGAGTGTCATATACGGATGGATACAGTAAGAGACGTACAATCTAAAGAGTCCATAGATAACAAATAAAGCTGGGTACTTTATTTGTGGTTAATCTATAGCTGCGGTCCATTCGGTAATGTACGGTGATTCTATCCTGAAGCATTCATATGAGATATGGGAATGAAGGCACCTTGTATGATGTGATCATATAGGACTGGGCCATGATCTATATGAATCTCTCACCAAGATCCGTTTATAGATGAGATTCATATATATCAACTATTGATGGCTATATGTGGGTGATCTTAATCTTGAGTGTCTTATCGACTCCTTCAGGTTAGATCGTGGTCTTTGATATACCATGGGTGAGGTCAGATGCAATTCCTGATCAATATACTCCGTATGTTGGGATTGCGGTTTGGCTTGTGGCTGGAAAGGTATGTACACAATAGTGGAATCCACTCCTTCTTGTGAGAAGTAGATGGTAGTTCCCTTAACGGTTGATTCGGGGCTTGGACAATATGAGCGCTCTCCTAATTCCGTGTGGAAATAGGATTTATTGTTCATTAGAGAATCAATGGCACTTAAAGGATATACGTAATAAGAGGGGTATAACGGACATTATGACCCAGCTCTAATTATGAACTACTGTGGAGGATCACACCATGTGTAATAGCTATATCGATGGACACCGAGTTGTATCGGTCTGTGTAAAAATGTCCGCAGTTGAGAGAGTGCAGCTTCGGGTTTTTAGTGGAATAACACCGGAGTTAATAATCAAGGAATATTAATTAAAGAGTTTAATTAATAATTCCGAGGATTATTGGAGCTCAAAATACTGTAGGTCCATTAGGTCCCCTTGCTAGCCCGATCGATTTAGGTAACAAGGGTCACGGTTAATTAATTGGATTGTCCAATTAATTGTGTTACGAAAGTGACACGTATTTATTCGGGAAATAATTGAATAAGGAGATTATTTAATTAATGAATAATGGTGATTAAATAAATTAAATAATAAGATTATTTAATTTTGTTATTAATCACTAAATGGAGGATGTTAGTTGATATTTGATTTTATATAGAATAAGATAATATGATTATTTTATTTTATGAAATTAAATATTTGAAATTGAATTTAAAATGTTTAAATTCAAAATAAATATTTTATTATCTTTTAAAATCTAAAGAGATATCAATTAAAGAGTTTTAGTTATAATGATATATATTGATAACAAAAACATATCACACAAAGGATATACACAAGTGTTTGTATATGATACAAACTCATTATGCATAAAGAAAAACAAAAGAGAAACAAGTGATGTGTGTGCGTGAATCAATCAAAAAAAAAAAGAGAAGAAGCAAATAGTACGGGTACTATTGAAACAAAGAAAAATAAATTTAATATTTTTTTTTCTTTTAAACAACTAGAATTGTTCTAGTTTGTGTATTCTCTTGGAAGAAAAAGTTTCTTCTTCGTTTCTCTACATCCTCCTAAGCTCCTGAGTACGTGACGCGCCCACACGCAGTTACCAGTTCCGGGAATAGCTAGGAAGATCAGTGGTACAGACCAGGAGCATATCGTAAAGTGAAGGAGCCTCCAAACGTTGGTAAGGTTCTAAATTTTCTTTTAATGTATTGATTACAATTTCCTGTATTTACATATTATATGTGTTAGTTCCGAAAAAGGAATTGCGATCCTAAGTTCACTGGTTCCAGATCGTTTATAATCTGTATAAAATTTTTAAAACCTATTTCCGCTGCGTTACCAGTGAACGGGGTTCCAACAATTGGTATCAGAGCCAATTTTTTTTTCGGAACAGGAAATTGTTTTCGATGCTCATGTATGTATGATTGTGTAGGCACTATTTAAATTGACTGTATGTTGTTTTTGTATGTATATTGAATTTGTTAATTTACAAAAACATGATTGATCGTTAATTATATGGTACTGTGGATTTAGGGTTTATGGGTTGTATTATATTTATTATTATTATTATTTTCTGTTATTGTAATGTAAAAAAAAATGTAACCTATATTGAAGACCTGGAAAAATCATGAAGTCGGAAGGGCGAAATCGAAAATACGAGTGACGGTACTGTTCATGTACTGTTCATGTGTGGTACTGTTCATTCGGGTACTGTTCATGCGAGCACTGTTCATACGTGGTACTGTTCATGTCGGGCACTATTCATGTGGTCTTGCACGGTTCCGTTGGCAAGTGTTGCCTAGTGCGTTCCGTGCGAATTTCCTATTTCGGATTCATGAGATGAATCAGAGTGACCTGAAGAGATTAGAAGACTCGGAAATTACAAGAAGACCAAAGAATGCCTTGGGCGTATTTTTGTAATTTTAGATTCCAATTTTTTTTAGGTTAAATAATCCACAGTACTCGGTCAATTCATGTATGCTTTATATTATGTGATGATAAAAGTATTGCCATGCATACGTATGTCATTTAGATTAGATGTGCCTACACAAATATATTTGATATGTCATACATGCATCATAGCCTAATTTTTATGTATTATTTTTTTTAATATGATTAAAATTAGTAAATACATTATTGGCTATGAAAATGAGATTAGTTTTTTAATTGTTAGAATACTTGTTAATTCTCATTAATATTAATCTGGTTATTAAAGTGTTTAATAAGTTATATTAATAGGGTCATTTATTGTAATTAGGATTAATATGATTAAAAACCTAATAATAAATGGACCGCATAAAGTGTTAGAGTTTTTATAGTTAAAACTTGGTAAACGCTTACATAATAATCTGACCTTAGTAAAAAGTTTACAAAGATTTAGATTATTCACTAATAGATTAGATTTTTAATTGTTAAAAATCATTAATAATTTATTAGTTAAATTAGAATTTATTTCTAATAATGAATTTGTTAATGCGCTAGATAACTTGATTAAAATTAACCGTTTGATCCTATAGAGTCTAGGTGCATTAACGGATAATAGAAAACCTTAATATTTAAATAGTGAGTGGGAGAGGGATATATTAGATATATATCCCACAGTCTCCATTATTAGTTCAACACCGTGAGATCCGAGTGGGGCCTCGTGACGGCTTTGCTTTCCTCCTCCCTAAGGAGGGTTTCCACAAAGATCAATACCAAGGTTGACTTCCTAACGGATAGGATTTCTGAGGGTATTTCGGGATTGACCGACCCTAAGGCGGCAATTCTCGAGTTAAGCTCATGAGATCTGAAATGGTGGGTTACACTCACGAAGGTTTTGATTAAGTTTTGTTAATTAAAAACCTGACTGAATAAATGATGGTTGAATGATATGGAATAAGAGTTATTCTAGAATATCATTTGATTGAGAATGTCTCGGTCCAACATGCAAGGACTTGACCGACCCTAAGGCGGCACTTCTTTGTGGTATGTTGGATTGTCGTGGTATAGTAACTGTTTTTTGGGTAATTCTAGTTCGTTAAACATGTTCACGCATCATGTTTAAATTTATGCCAAAGCACTCTCACTTGTTTTAATAAATGACTGAATGAATGTTTTATTTATTTCAGCAATTATGTCTTCTGCATTACTTCAAATTCTCGCAAACGACAAATTAACTGGTGATAACTACACTAAGTGGAAACTTAATATTAATGCAATACTGGTCACCAAAGACCTCAAGTTTGTGCTTACGGAGGAATGTCCTCCGGTGCCTACTGCCAATGCCACACGAACTGTTCGTGAGGCATACCACCGATGGGTCTCATCTGATGAGAAGGCACGAACATATCTGTTAGCTTCTATGACAGACGTGCTTGTCACAAAGCACGAAGCAATGACTACAGCATTCGAAATTATGGAGTCATTACAAGCTATGTTCGGGCAGCCCTCCAAGCAAAAGCTACACGAAGCTATTCGTTCCGCTATGCTCGCTCGCATGAAGAAAGGTACATCAGTTCGGGAACATGTCCTAAGCATGATGTCCTACTTCAACACGGCAGAAGTCAATGGCGGGGCCATTGACAAACCCAGTCAAGTGAGCATCATACTGACGACTCTTCCGAAGAGTTTTGATCAGTTTAAGAACAACTATGGGATGAACAAGTTAAGGTTTAGTCTCACACAGTTGCTCAATGAACTCGCTACTTTTGAGTCCTTGACCAAGGACAGCAAAAGTAAGACCGGTGAGGCAAATGTTGCCGAACCATCTTCCTCCAATAATAAGAAGAGGAAGAGGTCTGCTGGAAAGGCGAAGGGTAAGCCCAAACCCAAGAAGGCCCAAAGCAAAACGAAGGGCACCTCCACCGACCAAGACAAAGGAAAATGTTTCCATTGTAACAAGGTCGGGCACTAGAAGAGGAACTGTCCTCAGTACCTGGAGGAGGTAGCCAAAAAGAAGAAGAAAGGTAAATATGATTTACTTGTTCTTGAATCTTGTTTAGTGGAAGATGATTCATCACCTTGGATTGTTGATTCGGGGGCCACTAACCATGTTTGTTCTTCTTTGCAGTGGACTGATTCTTGGACACAGCTAGAGAAGGGAGCCTTCTCCATGCGTGTGGGGTCGGGGGATGTCGTGTCGGCCAAAGCAGTGGGAGCAATAAGATTGCAATTTTGTAATAATAATAGTTTTTTATTATTGAACAATGTTTTTTATATTCCTGGATTTACACGGAATTTGATTTCCGTTTCTAAGTTGTTAGAACAATTGTATTCTGTTTCTTTTAATAATAAGTTTGTTATTATTGGAAAGAATGTTCTGAATATTTGTTCAGGAATTAATGAAAACAATTTGTATGTGTTAAGACCGTTAATACATACTACACTGCTTAACACCGAAATGTTTAAGGTTGAAAAACCTAAAACTAAACGACATAAGATTTCTCCAGATAATGACACGTATCTTTGGCATCTAAGGCTTGGTCATATCAACCTTGACCGGATAGACAGACTAGTAAAAAGTGGACCTTTAAGTGAGTTAAAGGTTGGCACCTTACCTGTCTGCGAATCCTGTTTAGAAGGTAAGATGACTAAGAGACCTTTTACTGGAAAAGGGCTTAGAGCTATAGAGCCACTAGAACTCATACATACAGACGTCTGCGGACCGATGAATGTTAGAGCTAGGGGCGGCTATGAGTATTATGTCACCTTTATAGATGACTACTCAAGATACGGATATGTCTACCTAATGCAACGAAAGTCGGAAACATTTGAAAAGTTCAAAGAATTCTGAGCTGAAGTTGAGAATCAATTAGGTAGGACTATCAAGTCACTACGATCAGATCATGGAGGTGAGTACCTTGACCAAGAGTTTGAAGACTTCATGGTCGAGCATGGGATAGTTTCCCAACTCACAGCTCTTGGTACACCTCAGCAAAATGGTGTAGCGGAGAAGAGAAATAGAACCCTGATGGAAATGGTGAGATCTATGATTAGTTTCTCAGCAGTACCAAATTCCTTCTGGGGATATGCGTTACAAACAGCGGCATACATTTTGAATGTAGTGCCATCCAAATTTGTTCTTAAGACTCCCCTAAAGTTGTGGAATGGTCGTAAAGCTAGCTTGCGACATTTCCGCGTATGGGGGTGTCCAGCACACGTGCTGAAAAATAGAAGTGGAAAGTTAGACTCCAAGTCTGTGGTCTGCCTGTTTGTAAGATACTCCTAGGAGACCAGAGGTGGACACTTCTATAGTCCCGAAGATAACAAAGTATTTGTATCAACAAATGCAACGTTTCTTGAGGACAATTATATTAGTGACCATAAACCTCGTTCTAAGATTGTATTGAATGAGTTGGAGCCTGGTGAGACTAGTGCTTCATCAACAAAAGTTGTTGATCCACAAATATCTGAGAGTCAGATGGTTCTTGATCAGGATACACTATCACCTAGACGTAGTGTGAGGGTTGTAAGACAACCTGAACGCTATTTAGGTATAGGTGAGGGGAAAAGTTTTGTCTCTGCTGATAGTGTGGATGATCCATTGACATTTAAGAATGCAATGGAAGATCCTGATAAAGAGGAATGGCTTAAAGCCATGAATCTCGAGATGGAGTCCATGTACTCTAACTCAGTCTGGGATCTTGTAGACTTACCGGATGGGGTAAAACCCATAGGATGTAAGTGGATCTACAAGAGAAAGAGAGAAGTAGACGGGAAGGTAGAGACCTTCAAAGCAAGGCTAGTGGCTAAGGGTTATACCCAGAAAGAGGGGGTTGATTATGAAGAGACCTTCTCGCCAGTAGCCATGTTTAAGTCTATTAGGATTCTCTTATCCATTGCTGCCTATTTCGATTATGAAATTTGGCAAATGGACGTCAAGACTGCATTCTTGAATGGCAATCTTGACAAGAGCATCTATATAATGCAACCAGAGGGATTCGTGTCTCCAGATCAAGAGCAAAAAGTTTGCAAGTTGCAAAGGTCCATCTATGGACTTAAGAAAGCATCTAGATCTTGGAACATCAGGTTTGATAAGGTGATCAAAACCTATGGCTTTGAGCAGATCGTCGATGAGTCTTGTGTCTACAAGCGCATCATTGATAAAAAGGTAGTTTTCTTGGTCCTATACGTGGACGACATCCTACTCATTGGGAATGAAGTGGGAGTGTTATCTGATGTAAAGGACTGGCTGGCTAGCCAATTCCAAATGAAAGATTTGGGAGAGGCGAGCTATGTTCCAGGGATCCAACTTATAAGGGATCGTAAGAACAAACTCATAGCATTGTCTCAGGCATCATATATCGACAAGATTCTTGTGCGATTTTTGATGCAGAACTCCAAGAAAGGTAATTTACCTTCTAGACATGGGGTTCACTTGTCTAAGGAACAGTGTCCTAAGACACCTCAAGAAGTTGAGGATATGAGACGTGTGCCATATGCATCAGTAGTAGGTAGTCTCATGTATGCTATGTTATGCACGAGACCGGACATCTGCTATGCAGTGGGAGTAGTCAGCAGGTACCAGTCCAACCCAGGATTAGATCATTGGGTTGCTGTCAAGACTATTCTCAAGTATCTTCGGAGAACGAGAAACTATATGCTTGTGTATTCCGGACAGGATTTAATCCCGTTAGGATATACAGATTCTGATTTTCAGTCAGACAGGGATTCTAGAAAATCCACGTCTAGATCAGTATTCACCCTAAGTGGTGGAGCCATTGTGTGGAGAAGTATAAAGTAATCTTGCATTGTTGACTCCACCATGGAAGCCGAATATGCAGCCGCTTGTGAAGCTGCTTAAGAGGCTGTTTGGCTCCGTAAGTTCTTGAGTGATCTGGAACTTGTTCCAGATCTGGATAAGCCCATCACACTTTATTGTGATAACAGTGGTGCTGTGGCTAATTCCAAAGAACCAAGAAGCCACAAGAGAGGGAAGCATATAGAGATAAAGTATCATCTCATTAGAGAGATAGTGCAGAGAGGAGATGTGATCGTCACCAAGATAGCCTCACAAGACAGTCATGCTGATCTATTTACGAAGACCTTACCGGTAAAAGTGTTTTCGGGTCACCTAGATGGTCTAGGGTTACGAGACATGCCTCACATGCTTTAGTGCAAGTGGGAGATTGTTGGGGTTTATGCCCTAAAGATGTATTTTGAAAATGGATTTATGAAATAAATAAAAAGAAAAGTTCAATTCATTCTTGTTGTGTTGTTTATTTTATAACTTGTGCATATTAACATCCTAGATTGCCGGATGTAATCTCGAACTGTGTATATGAGTGTCATATACGGATGGATACCGTAAGAGACGTGCAATCTAAAGAGTCCATAGATAACAAATAAAGCTGGGTACTTTATTTGTGGTTAATCTATAGCTGCGGTCCATTCCGTAATGTACGGTGATTCTATCCTGAATCATTCATATGAGATATGGGAATGAAGGCATCTTGTATGATGTGATCATATAGGACTGGGCCATGATCTATATGAATCTCTCACCAAGATCCGTTTACAGATGAGATTCATATATATCAACTAATGATGGCTATATGTGGGTGATCTTAATCTTGAGTGTCTTATCGACTCCTTCAGGTTAAATCGTGGTCTTTGATATACCATGGGTGAGGTCAGATGCAATTCCTTATCAATATACTCCGTATGTTGGGATTGCGGTTTGGCTTGTGGCTGGGAAGGTATGTACACAATAGTGGAATCCACTCCTTCTTGTGAGAAGTAGATGGTAGTTCCCTTAAGGGTTGATTCGGGGCTTGGACAATATGAGCGCTCTCCTAATTCCGTGAGGAAATAGGATTTATTGTTCATTAGAGAATCAATGGTACTTAAAGGATATATGTAATAAGAGGGGTATAACGGACATTATGACCCAGCTCTAATTATGAACTATTGTGGAGGATCACACCATGTGTAATAGCTATATCGATGGACACCGAGTTGTATCGGTCTGTGTAAAAACGTCTGCAGTTGAGAGAGTGCAGCTTCGGGATTTTAGTGGAATAACACCAGAGTTTATAATCAAGGAATATTAATTAAAGAGTTTAGTTAATAATTCCGAGGATTATTGGAGCTCAAAGAACTGTAGGTCCATTAGGTCCCCTTGCTAGCCCGATCGATTTAGGTAACAAGGGTCACGGTTAATTAATTGGATTGTCCAATTAATTGTGTTACGAAAGTGACACGTATTTATTCGGGGAAATAATTGAATAAGGAGATTATTTAATTAATGAATAATGGTGATTAAATAAATTAAATAATAAGATTATTTAATTTTGTTATTAATCACTAAATGGAGGATGTTAGTTGATATTTGATTTTATATAGAATAAGATAATATGATTATTTTATTTTATGAAATTAAATATTTGAAATTGAATTTAAAATGTTTAAATTCAAAATAAATATTTAATTATCTTTTAAAATCTAAAGAGATATCAATTAAAGAGTTTTAGTTATAATGATATATATTGATAACAAAAACATATCACACAAAGGATATACACAAGTGTTTGTATATGATACAAACTCATTATGCATAAAGAAAAACAAAAGAGAAACAAGTGATGTGTGTGCGTGAATCAATCAAAAGAAAAAAAAAGAAGCAAATAGTACGGGTACTATTGAAACAAAGAAAAATAAATTTAATATTTTTTTTTTCTTTTAAACAACTAGAATTGTTCTAGTTTGTGTATTCTCTTGGAAGAAAAAGTTTCTTCTTCGTTTCTCTACATCCTCCTAAGTTCCTGAGTACGTGACGCGCCCACACGTAGTTACCAGTTCCGGGAATAGCTAGGAAGATCAGTGGTACAGACTAGGAGCATATCGTAAAGTGAAGGAGCCTCCAAACGTTGGTAAGGTTCTAAATTTTCTTTTAATGCATTGATTACAATTTCCTGTATTTACATATTATATGTGTTAGTTCCGAAAAAATAATTGCAATCCTAAGTTCACTGGTTCCAGATCGTTTATGATCTGTATAAAATTTTTAAAACCTATTTCCGCTGCGTTACCAGTGAACGGGGTTCCAACAACAAGATGCCTCTATTCCCATATCTCATATGAATGATTCAGGATAGAATCACCATACATTACGGAATGGACCGCAGCTATAGATTAACCACAAATAAAGTACCCAGCTTTATTTGCTATTTATGGACTCTTTAGATTGCACGATTCTTACTGTATCCATCCGTATATGACACTCATATACACAGTTCGAGATTACATCCAGCAATCTAGGATGTTAATATATGCACAAGTTATAAAATAAACAACACAACAAGAATGAATTGAACTTTTCTTTTTATTTATTTCATAAATCCATTTACAAATTACATCTTTAGGGTATAAACCCCAACAATCTCCCACTTGCACTAAAGCATATATGAGGCATGTCTCGTAATCCTAGACCATCTAGGTGACAGGAAAACACTTTATCCGGTAAGGTCTTTGTAAATGGATCAGCATGATTGCCTTGTGAGGCTATCTTGGTGACGATCACATCTCCTCTCTACACTATCTCTCTAATTAGATGATACTTTCTCTATATATGCTTCCCTCTCTTGTGGCTTCTTGGTTCTTTGGAATTAGCCACAACACCACTGTTATCACAATAAAGTGTGATGAGCTTATCCAGATCTGGAACAACTTCCAGATCACTCAAGAACTTGCGGAGCCAAACAGCCTCTTTAGCAGCTTCACAAGCGGCTACATATTCAGCTTCCATGGTGGAGTTAGCAATGCAAGATTGCTTTATACTTCTTCACACAATGGCTCCACCACCTAGGGTGAATACTGATCTAGACGTGGATTTCCTAGAATCCACGTCTGACTGAAAATCAGAATCTGTATATCCTAACGGGATCAAATCCTGTCCGGAATACACTAGCATATAGTTTCTCATTCTCTGAAGATACTTCAGAATAGTCTTGACAGCAACCCAATGATCAAATCCTGGGTTGGACTAGTACCTGCTGACTACTCCCACTACATAACAGATGTCCGGTCTCGTGCATAACATAACATACATGGGACTATCTACTACCGATGCATAGGGTACACGTCTCATATCCTCAACTTCTTGAGGTGTCTTAGGACATTGTTCCTTAGACAAATGAACTCCATGTCTAGAAGGTAAATTACCTTTCTTGGAGTTATGCATCGAAAATCGCACAAGAATCTTGTAGATATACGATGCCTGAGACAGCGCTATGAGTTTGTTCTTACGATCCCTTATAAGTTGGATCCATAAAACATAACTCACCTTTTCCAAATCTTTCATTTGGAATTGGCTAGCCAACCAGCCCTTTACATCAGATAACACTCCTACATCATTCCCAATGAGTAGGATGTCGTCCACATATAGAACTAAGAAAACTACCTTTTATTCAATGATGCGCTTGTAGACGCAAGGCTCATCGACGTTCTACTCAAAGCCATAGGTTTTGATCACATCATTAAACCTAATGTTCCAAGATCTAGATGCTTGCTTAAGTCCATATATGGACCTTTGCAACTTGCAAATCTTTTGCTCTTGATCTGGAGACACGAATCCCTCTGGTTGCATCATATAGATGCTCTCGTCAGGATTCCCATTCAAGAATGCAGTCTTGACGTCCATTTGCCAAATTTTATAATCAAAATAGGCAGCAATGGATAAGAGAATCCTAATAGACTTAAACATGGCTACTGGCGAGAAGGACTCTTCATAATCAATCCCCTCTTTCTGGGTATAACCCTTAGCCACTAGCCTTCCTTTGAAGGTCTCTACCTTCCCCTCTACTCCTCTCTTTGTCTTATAGATTCACTTATATCATATGGGTGTTACCCCATCTGGTAAGTCTACAAGATCCCAGACTGAGTTGGAGTGCATAGACTCCATCTCGAGATTCATGGCTTTAAGCCATTCCTCTTTATCAGAATCTTCCACTGCATTCTTAAATGTCAATAGATCATCCACACTATCAGCAGAGATAACACTTTGTCCCTCACCTAAACCTAACTAGCGTCCAGGTTGTCTTACAACCCTCCCACTACGTCTAGGTGATAGTGTATCCTGATCAGGAACCATTTGACTCTCAAATGTTTGTGGGTCAACAACTCTTGTTGATGAATCACTAGTCTCACTAGGCTCCAACTCATTCAATACAATCTTAGAACGAGGTTTGTGGTCACTAATATAATTGTCCTCAAGAAACGTTGCATTTGTCGATACAAATACTTTGTTATCTTGGGACTATAGAAGTGTCCACCTCTGGTCTCCTTGGAATATCCTACAAACAGGTAGACTACAGACTTAGAGTCTAGCTTTCCACTTCTGTTCTTCAGCACGTATGCTGAACACCCACATATGCAGAAATGTCATAAACTAGCTTTACGACCATTCCACAACTCTAGGGGAGTCTTAGGAACAGATTTGGATGGCACTACATTCAAAATGTATGCCGCTGTTTGTAACGCATATCCCCGTAAGGAATTTGGTAATTGTGAGAAACTAATCATAGATCTCATCATTTCCATCAGGGTTCTATTTCTTCTCTCTGCTACACCATTTTGCTGAGGTGTACTGGGAGCTGTGAGTTGGGAAACTATCCCATGCTCAACCACAAAGTCTTTAAACTCTTGGTCAAGGTACTCACCTCCACGATCCGATCGTAGTGACTTAATAGTTCTACCTAATTGATTCTCAACTTCAGCTCGAAATTCTTTGAACTTTTCAAATGTTTCTGAGTTTCGTTGCATCAGGTAGACATATCTGTATCTTGTGTAGTCATCTATAATGGTGACATAATACTCATAGCCGCCCCTAGATCTAACAACATTCATCGGTCCGCAGACAGTCTGTATGTATGAGTTCTAGCGGCTCTATAGCTCTAAGCCTTTTTCCAGTAAAAGGTCTCTTAGTCATCTTACCTTTTAAAAAGGATTCGCATACAGGTAAGGTGCCAACCTTTAACTCACTTAAAGGTCAGCTTTTTACTATCCTGTCTATCCGGTCAAGGTTGATATGACCAAGCCTTAGATGCCAGAGATACGTAGCATTATCTGGAATAATCTTATGTCGTTTAGTTTTTTTTTTTCAACCTTAAACATTTCGGTGTTAAGCAGTGTAGTATGTATTAACTGTCTTTAACACATAAAAATTGTTTTCATTAATTCCTGAACAAATATTCAGACCATTCTTTCCAGTAATAATAGACTTATTATTAAAAGAAACATAATAACATTGTTCTAACAACTTAAAAACAGAAATTAAATTCCGTGTAAATCCAGGAATATAAAAAACATTGTTCAATAATAAAAAAAACTATTATTATTACAAAATTGCAATCTTATTGCTCCCACTACTTTAGCCGACACGACATCCCCCGACCCCACACGCATTGTGAAGGCTCCCTCCTCTAGTTGTGTCCAAGAATCAGTCCAATGCAAAGAAGAACAAACATTGGTAGTGGCCCCCGAATCAACTATCCAGGATGAAGAATCATCTTCCACTAAACAAGATTCAAGAAAAAGTAAATCATATTTACCTTTCATCTTCTTTTTCTTGGCTACCTCTTTAAGGTACTGAGAACAGTTCCTCTTCCAATGCACGACCTTGTCGCAATGGAAACATTTTCCCTTGCCCTGGTCAGTGGAGGCACCCTTCTTTTTTCTCTGGGCTTTCTTGGGTTTAGGCTTACCCTTCGCCTTCCCAGCAGACCTCTTCCTCTTTTTATTATTATTAGACGAGGAAGATGACTCGGTAACATTTTCCTCACCGGTCTTACCCTTGTTGTCCTTAGTCAAGGACTCAAAAGTAGCGAGCTCATTGAGCAACTATGTGAGACTGAACCTTAACTTGTTCATCCCATAGTTGCTCTTAAACTGATCGAAACTCTTCGGAAGAGTCATCAGTATGATGCTCACTTGATTGCATTCGTCAATGGCCCCGCCATTGACTTCTGCCTCGTTGAAGTAGGACATCATGCTCAGGACATGTTCCCGAACTGATGTACCTTCCTTCATGCGAGCGAGCATAGCAGAATGAACAGCTTCATGTCGCTTTTGCTCAGAGGGCTGCCCAAACATAGCTTGCAATGACTCCATGATATCGAATGCTGAAGTCTTTGCTTCGTGCTTTGTGACAAGCACGTCTGTCATTGAAGCCAACAGATATGTTAGGGCTTTCTCATCATATGAGACCCATCGCTGGTATGCCTCACGAACAGTTCGTGTGGCATTGGCAGTAGGCACTGGAGGACATTCCTCCGTAAGCACAAACTTGAGGTCTTTGGTGACCAATATTGCATTATTATTAAGTTTCCACTTAGTGTAATTATCACCCGTTAATTTGTCGTTTGCGAGAATTTGAAGTAATGCAGAAGACATAATTGCTGAAATAAATGAAGCATTCATTCAGTTATTTATTAAAAACAAGTGCGAGTGCTTTACCATAAATTTAAACATGATACATGAACATGTTTAATGAACGCACGCCAAGCTTGTTTCACCCCACCAAGCTTGTTTTCACACGCCAAGCTTGTTTCACCACGCCAAGCTTGTTTTCACATGCCAAGCTTGTTTCACCACGCCAAGCTTGTTTTCAACAAGCAACGCCCCACACGCTGCTTTATGCATCCGACTTAGCCCACTGCCTTTATTGTTGTCCACTGTTAGCCAATCCAAGCTAACTTCCAGCACACTTGCTGCCACAAAGCTAAGTTCCCCCAACTTGCCTTGTTTTGGCCTGATGACACCCACACCAAGCCATCTGCATAGGCACCAGCCCATGCTCAAATCTGGGGTTGTAACAAACCACCCCCACTTGAAGAAGTCGACGCCCTCGTCGGCTGCCTCTCCAAGTATTGTTGGATCAAGTCTTCAAACTGCCACAAGGTTGCACCTCTCTCCCAAGTAGCATCCGCCTCACTTTCTCCTTTCCACTGAATCAAGTAATCGGTCCTTCTATTCCAATTACTTTCCCCCACTGTCCGATGATCTAACACTCTCTGAACTGCTTTGTCAAACTCCTTCCTGACCACCGGAGGAGCCCTCTTTGCTTGTACCCTACTCTGATGTTCGCCATCTTCATGGTAAGGTTTCAAAAAACTAACATGGAAGGTAGGATGAATCTTTAACTTGTCAGGTAAAGCCAGTCTATATGCCACATTGCCCACTCTTTCTTTGATTATAAAAGGTCCATCGTACCTTTGAATCAACCCTCTGTGGTATCTTCTATCTGTAATCTTCTTCCAGATCTGTGGAGTCAACTTTAGTAACACCTTGTCACCTGCAGAAAACTCCAATGCACGCCTATGTTGATCAACATACTTTTTCATACGTCTAGCAGCTTTATCTAGGCTCTCTATAGCCCCCTCAATCAATTCAGTTTTGTCCCGTGCAAATCTGTAAGCTGCTGGACATAAGCCTTGATCCTTTTGTTGTGCCACTTCCAACGGAGTTAGGGGCTGAAACCCCATACATAGCTCTGCTGGACTCCTGCTCGTTGAAGAAGACTTATGCAGATTGTAGCAAAAAACAGTTACTCTACCACGACAATTCAACATACCACAAAGAAGTGCCTCCTTAGGGTCGGTCAAGTCTTTGCATGTTGGACCAAGACATTCTCAATCAAATGATGTTCTAGAATAACTCTTATTCCATATCATTCAACCATCGTTTATTCAGTCAGGTTTTTAATTAACAAAACTTAATCAAAACCTTCGTGAGTGTAACCCACCATTTCAGATCTCACGAGCTTCACTCGAGAATTGCCGCCTTAGGGTCGGTCAATCCTGAAATACCCTCATAAATCCTATCCGTTAGGAAGTCAACCTTGGTATTGATCTTTGTGGAAACCCTCCTTAGGGAGGACGAAAGCAAAGCCGTCACGAGGCCACACTCAGATCTCACGGTGTTGAACTAATGATGGAGACTATAGGATATATATGTCATATATTCCTCTCTCATCACTATTTAAAATATTAGGGTTTTCTATTATCCGTTAATGCACCGAGACTCTACAGGATCAAACGGCTAACTTTAATCAAGTTTTCTAGCGTATTAACAAATTCATTATAAGAATTAAATTCTAATTAACTATTAAAAATCTAATCTATTAGTGAATAATCTAAGCTTTTGTAAACTATTTACTAAGCTCGGATTATTATGATACTGTTTACCAAGTTTTAACTATTAAAACTCTAACACTTTATTCGGTTCATTTATTATTAGGTCATTAATCATATTAATACTAATTTTAATAAATGACCCTATTAATCTAACTTATTAAACACTTTAATAACTAGATAAATATTAATGATAATTAACAAGTTTTCTAACTATTAAAAAACTAATCTCATTTTCATAGCCAATAATGTATTTACCTATTTTAATCATATTAAAAAAAATACATAAAATAATAGGCTATGAAGCATGTATGACATATCAAATATATTTGTGTAGGCACATCTAATCTAAATGACATATGTATGCATGGCAATGCTTTTATCATCACATAATATAAAGCATACATGAATTGACCGAGTACTGTAGATTATTTAACCTAAAAAAAATTGGAATCTAAAATTACAAAAATATCCCCTAGGCATTCATTGGTCTTCTTGTAATTTCCGAGCCTTCCAGTCTATTCAGGTCACTCTGATTCATCTCATGAATCCGAAATAGGAAATTCGCATGGAACGCACTAGACAACACTTGCCAACGAAACCGTGCAAGACGATGTGAACAGTGCCGACTGTCCGTGTGAACAGTACCCCCGCATGAACAGTGTCGTGTACAGTACCCCCGTCATTGCGTATTTCCGATTTCGCCCTTCCGTCATTGTTTCCCGGGCTTCAATATAGGTTACAATTTTTTTTACAATACAATAACAGAACAAAATAAAAAATAAATAAATAAAAAATTAATACAACCCATGAACCCTAAATCCACTGTACCATATAATTAACGATCAATCATGTTTTTGTAAATTAAAAAATTTAATATACATACAAAAGCAACATACAGTCAATTTAAATAGTGTCTACACAGTCATACATACAGGAGTATCGAAAATAATTTTTTGTTCCAGAAAAAAAATTGGCTCTGATACCAATTGTTGGAACCCCGTTCACTGGCAACGCAGTAGAAATAGATTTTAAAATTTTTATATAGATCGTAAACGATCTGGAACCAGTGAACTTGGAATCGTAATTATTTTTCCGGAACTAATACATACAATATGTAAATACAGGAAATTGTAATCAATATATATATAAAAAAATTTAGAACCTTACCAACGTTTGGAGGCTCCTTCACTTTACAATATGCTCATGATCTATACTATTGATCTTCCTCGCTATATCCCGGTACTGATAACTGCGTGTGAACGCGTCACGGTCTCAGGAACTTGAATGGAGGATTTTAGAGAGAATGAAGAAGAAGAAACAATTTTCTTTTTATTCACTATGCAACACTTGCATCGAACACACTTGCACTTTAAAAAAAAAAAATTTTGCGTTGATCAAAAAATATATATCTCTGTATTGTACTTGATTTGCGTTGAAATATATATATTTATATATATATATATATATATATATATATATATCATGCCGTTGACCAACTGCATCTGATGCAATTTTCACATAGCATTATCATTTTTTTCTATGCTTAAAGAAATATATATATATATATACATATATATATATACATATATATATATATATATGTATATCAATTAGGTTTTTGGTTTTTAAAAAAAATATAAAACTCTTTTATCTTTTTCAAAAAATCACCAACTGATTCAAGCACCACAATTTTTATCTCATACAAATTGAATAACTGATCATGTGTGTGTGCTATCTTTTTGTTATCAAAATATATATCATATATATATTATTATAACTAAAACTCTTTAGTTGATATCTTTTCAATTTTAAAACTAAATCTTTTAAAATGATATCTCATATCTTTTATTTTAAAAGATAATTAAATATTTATTTTGAATTTAAACATTTTAAATTCAATTTCAAATATTTAATTTAATAAAATAAAATAATCATATTATCTTATTCTATTTAAAATAAAATATCAACTGTCACCCTCCATCTAGTGATAAATAACATAATTAAATTATATTATTATTTAATTTATTTAATCACCATTATTCATTAATTAAATAATCTCACTATTCAATTAATTACCGAATAAATACGTGTCACTTTCGTAACACAATTAATTGGACTGTTCAATTAATTATCCGTGACCCTTGTTACCTAAATCGATCGGGCTAGCAAGGGGACCTAATGGACCCACAGTATTTTGAGCTCCAATAATCCTCGGAATCATTAATTAAACTTTTTAATTAATATTCCTTGATTATTAACTCCGGTGTTATTCCACTAAAAACCCAAAGCTGCACTCTCTCAACTGCAGACGCTTTTACACAGACCGATATAACTCGGTGTCCATCGATATAGCTATTACACATTGTGTGATCCTCCACAGTAGTTCATAATTAAAGCTGGGTCATAATGTATGTTATACCCCTCTAATTACATATATCCTTTAAGTACCGTTGATTCTCTAATGAACAATAAATCCTATTTCCTCACAGAATTAGGAGAGCGCTCATATTGTCCAAGCCCGAATCAACCCTTAAGGGAACTACCATCTACTTCTTACAAGAAGGAGTGGATTCCACTATTATGTACATATCTTCCTAGCAACAAGCCAAACCGCAATCCCAACATACAGAGTATATTGATCAGGAACAGCATCTGACCTCACCCATGGTATATCAAAGACCACGATCTAACCTGAAGGAGTCGATAAGACACTCAGTATTAAGATCACCCACATATAGCTATCATTAGTTGATATATATGAATCTCATCAGTAAACGGATCTTGGTGAGAGATTCATATAGATCATGGCCTAGTCCTATATGATCACATCATACAAGGTGCCTTCATTCCCATATCTCATATGAAGGAATCATGATAGAATCACAGTACATTACGGAATGGACCGCAGCTATAGATTAACCACAAATAAAGTACCCAGCTTTATTTGCTAAAAATGGACTCTTTGGATTGCACGTCTCTTACTGTATCCCTCCGTATATGACACTCATATACACAGTTCGAGATTACATCCGGCAATCTAGGATGTTAATATATGTACAAGTTATAAAATAAACAACACAACAAGAATGAATTGAACTTTTCTTTTTATTTATTTCATAAATCCATTTACAAATTTACATCTTTAGGGCATAAACCCCAACTCCATTGGCCAACCTTGTTCCAAGATGTATAATTAGTGGCGGAGAAGTGTTAAACCTGCCAAAGGACTGCAAATGACACCAGGCAACCAACCGAGCGTTTGAAGAACTTGACTTCTCCATGGCCGTTCATAATTTGGGGGTTAGATCTGATCGCCCCGATGCCAACAACAACTAAACGGGGTGCAAAGCACGCCATACTAGCAGTGGTTTATTTCTTAAAATAGGCCATGGCAGAAGCACTGGTACATATAACTGAGGCAAATACAATGAACTTCATAGAAAATAATATCAAATATCGGTTCGGGATCCTAGATATAATCATCACTAATAACGGAACCCAATTCTATAGTGATTACTTGAGGAAGATGTGCTAGAAGTATCACATAAAGGACTACTATGCAACACCAGCCCATCCACAGACGAAATGGCAAACTGAAGATGTGGACAAGATCATCAAGCACACCTTGAAGGCTAAGCTCGATGTTAGAAAGGGGAACTGGGCAGAAAAATTGCACAAGGTACTCCGGGCTTACCAGATGTTTGAAAGAACTTCAGCGAAAGAAACTCCCTACTCGTTAGCATTCAGGATTGAAGCAGTTGTCCAGGTTGAGATAGTCCATGCCTCCACAAGAGTTCAACTTTACCACCCTGATGGAAATGTGGACATGCTAGAACAGAACCTGGACGAGCTAGAAGAAAAAAGGGACTTGGCGAGAGTGAGGAATTCAGCGTATCAGCAAAGGCGGCTAGATATTACAACTGACACGTCCAGATAATAGATTTCAGCTCGAGAACCTGGTTCTAAGAAGGGTATCTCAAAATACCAAAACAAAGGCAGCTGGCTCCTTGGTAGATAAGTGGGAAGGACCTTATCAGGTGGTTGGGATAGCCGGGCATGAAGCATATCGCCTCACCCGAAAAGAAGAAGGAGAGTTGCCTCAGTCATGCAATGCCCGGTATTTGAAGATTTTTTATCCATGAAAGATATTTCCCATGAAGGATTTTTTATTTACTTTATTGCTTCTTATAGTTAAGCATTATATTAGCATAAATTTCGATTATACCTTTTTAATAAATTGTTATTTGTTAGCATTTTCGATTGAAGCTATCAATAAAAGTCTCCTCAAAGGAAGAATTTCAAAAGACCAAGAAAGTTTTCTAAATTTGTCTTCGTATATAAAGACAAGCTCGTAGAACCTGAGATTGCTAATGCCAAATGGGTGCTCGGGGGGCCTAGTGAGGGGGCCGAAAGCAGAAGTCACAAATACAGTGCATACTCACCGAAACTAACTAGGTGCATAGAAGCACTGTTAGAGTGCCTTCAGGTCATAGATACTTCATGGGATGCGCAAAAAGTTGGATGAGGTAATGTTATACTCAAACTTGAAAACTAATTAATAAGATACTGAGCTAAGATAAGTTAAGTTAATGTGATATAGAGCATCCCCGTTGCAACGAATCTTGAGTAACAGACTACTAGGAGACGTCCTAATGACTTAGTTTCTAGATAAAAGATAATAGTCTATAAATTAGATACCATGAAAATGGTCCATAAAAGAACAATACTTGGCAAAATATAAGTTGATTGAGAGCAGTCCAAGCGAACAATCCCAGGAACAGATCACCAATTAATTACGGTCGATTGACAAGATAACCGATTGAGCCCAAATCCGATCGGTGAATAACATAGTCGGTTGGGCTGACGATGGTCAGCAAATAAGATAGCTAGCCAAATCTATGATAAGCTAGTAAATAAGATAACTGGTCAAATAGAAGATGATTAGGTAACGAGATAACCGACCGGTTACAAATGGTTGGCCGGTAACATAGTTGGCATGTTAGATAAGTCCCGTGAGGACAATTTGTTGAACCAAGATGAAGAGATGTGGAGGTCAAATCGACCGCCCTTTCATCCAGAAATGTTATATACACAGTTTAAGCCAATGAGTAATTTAGACCTTATGCTAATTAATCGGTTATCCGATTGGCTTGGCTATATGAGTTATTCAGCTTAGTGCAACAATGAAAACAAAGTGCAACGGGCGAAGAAACTTGTATTATGCTCATGAATTTTTTACAAGGACGGGTAGCAAAAATCAAAACAATAAAGAGAGATACAGCAAATTCAGGCTTTTGATGAACTTGAAGGGCCGCCGGGCCTAGAACCATTAGGAGGCTTGTCTTCATCTTCATAACCCATGCTCAGTTCCAGGAACTCAGGCCATCTAATGTCGTCAGGATCGCTTGTCAAGAAGGTAGAATAATATTTATCAAGGGAATGCCCAACATCAGCCTCGCTACCCAAGATGTTGATCTTCTCTTCACTGTGAAAGGTCACAAGAGAAGTTTCAGAGGGTAGCTCTAGATGCATGACATGAGGCTCTTTGCCAATTGATTTGCATTAAGCTCACCATATCATTCTCTGATTCCTTATGGCTTCTAGGAATTCAGCCTTGTATCTCATTTCCGCTGAATAGACTAACGGTTCGATCTTTACTGAAAAAATATGTGTGATCAATGACAAGCCCCCGTTCCGACTCCCTTAATATAACAGTATCAAAGGCTAGGGATCTCTTGTATCGTTTAACAGCTTAAATCTCCCAATCTAGTTTGGCCTCCTCTGAAAGCATTTCCATGCTGACCTGCTGTTGGCTCAAATCTTCAACCAGTTTTTTGTAATGCAGCTTTGCCTCCACAGACTTTTACTGAGCCTCGAGTATCAACTGTTGAGCAGAGGCCAAGGTCTCTATGGCTGTACGGGCCTCCGCCTCATGATCGATAACTGCCTGATTTGCTAGAGTAACTCTTTGCTCTAGCTCAGTGCATCTCTGTTCAACCTTGGCCATATTTGCAACCAACTGATCATTCTATGGTAAGATCACTAACATTCTCAATGGCCATAAAAGCTCTAGTTTCAGCATTGGCTAGTGATCTCCTCAGACCGGCTCCAGTCACGTCACGCTGCTTTAACTTCTCTACAAATGCATGCTTGATTTTGGACTAACCAGCTGAAGCAGATTGGAGCACTTCATTCCTCTCGGCAAGTTCTTTCTTCAGCTGAGAGATCTCTAGGGTCAACAGATCTTGGGTCTTCAAAGCCTAAACAAATTCTTCCATAACTTTCAAGAAAGGATGTAGCAAAGAACATAAGGGTAAATCAGGATCTATAAAATTAAAAAGAGATGGAGGGATTTGAACGCTCATACAGACCCAATTATTAAAGAAGGTACGGAGTCGTTCAAAGGTATTAGCAATCTTAGGATCCTTCCAATATCCTTTTCGAATATAAGCTCTCCCTATGGATATGGAACGTAACATGTCAAGGGGGTCGATCGATGGCCTGTGAGAGCCTAAATAAGTCCCAGGTTCGGTCCGGCCCGGAAGAGGTGTTTGGTGTTAGCCTAAGTTGGTCCTTCCCCTCACTGAGCGGATTGTTAAGGTAGATAATTCCCTCAAGCTTCGGGGTCGGGGGTCGAGTTATTTGGATCCTGCAAATCCAACTGGAAACGTGCTGGCAGTGACTTCCATGGCTACTGCTGATGTATATGGAGATCTTTCTGTAAGGGGACTTGAACCTTCTCCAACTTTCTCAAGTTGTGATTCTATTGGAGGAACCTCATCGCTTGAAGAAACAACCTTGCTAACACTGCCTTGGCCTGTATGATTAGTTTCCTTAGGAACAACCCTTGGAGGGATGATGCTAGTTTGCCCTAGGTTAGGAGTATCAGTTAGGCCTGCTTTTGTGCGGTCTACGGTGTTTGCCACCTCAGCTTCAATTCGGTCAGGCTCTTGGGCGTTTCCTTAGAATGATACGGCCACCGAAGAGACATATTATCCTCTCCAGTAGAATCCTTATCTGAGTCAAATTGATAAGACTATCTGACGATTCACCGAGAGTCTCATCGGAGCTTGACTAGGGAAATTGTATGCATGGACCTGCTCAACATGTGGCATAATCTGGTCAGTAGGTCGGGAAGCCTGGTTGCTAATCTCAACTTGGTCAGTTGATTGAGAATCTAGACCTTCAGCTTGGTCTTGTTCAGACAATAAAGAGGGATGCATAGCAGATGGGCGATCTCTCATAGCGTTGGAGCGCGTTTCCCTAGAAATCAGGGTCCCTTATCGTCCCCTGATCATCATTGTCTTCTTTAGCTATGTAATCCAACCTGATTTCTACAAAATACGAATCTGGCCAGGCTTCAAAAGTGATTATTTTTTTGTGGACGAGGGGTATTGGAAGCGGAGGTCCCTTCCATGGTCTTGGCCACATTCCTAGCGATTGTCTTTTTAATAAGTCTCCTTTTACCAGCCCTCGGGGAGATGTCATGTTCACTCGACTGTGATTGTTCTGCAGAGCTTGAAGAGGTATTGGGATCCGGCTTATAGGTATGTTCAACCAAGTCTTTCTTAGGGGGAGCAATCCCTCTAGCCAATTGAGCATCAGCTTCTTTCCTCCTAGTTTTATACATCCTTTTAGCCTTCTCAACTTGTTCGCCAGCAACAATATCAACATCATACACTGAAAACAAACCAAACCCAAGCAGTGTCACAAGACATAGGCCATTAATGTAGGGTAAACTGAAGAAAATATGAACTTACAACGTCTACGTTTACTGGAAATAGTAGGGAAGAGTCTCAGTCAAATCAACTCCTCTTCCACGAACAGCTCATGGTGATCCCTTTTTTCCCAAGATTCCTGAGCAGCCTTAACTACCTGATTGGCTTGCCTTTTTGTTAGCATGGAAAGGGTTTTATTCCACATTTCTAGACTGTAAAAGTGTCTCGGAACACTGTTCCTGGTCAGGTCTTGGAGGAGGTCGGCTGATCGGTATATTTATGTACCTATTTTAGACTCCTCTTTCCTAGCTTTTGTTATACCTTTTGAAAATTTATGTGTATATAATATGTGTTTGAGCCTTGTATAGGTTCCGTTAACCAGAAAAGCGAAATTCCAATCAACACCCTTGTCCACTACCGGTAGGTGGTAGCAGGGTAGGTACCTTCGGTACCAAGGTTTCTTTCTTATATTGGAGATTAAGACTGGTAAATAGAGAGGAACCAGTAGGATATGAAATATACTGTTTTATTGATGGTTTTGCTATATCTATGTTACAACACACTATTGTCTTTCTTTTCTCTCTTTTTCACACAATATGGTGGTGGAGAATACGTTTTTGTCGATAAGTGGCTATTGTCCTCCTAGTGATTGTCTCAAACTCTCACTGGCTTATAAAGAATTCAAAAGGAGATTCTTTGGAGTTAAATGTCCCTTTTGGTGATAAAAAAAAAAATCGACCCTCTCTTTATCCTTCAAAGCCGTATATACAAGCCTCCCACATCCCTCAGAATCTGGTTGTATTAATGAGGATTATTTGGAGTCCTATTTTAGGCGTTGAAAGGAGTCAAGTAAGGCTAAAGGCACAAGATTTGATCCCGTTAATCACGGTCGTGTTTAAACTCTGATTCGGTTGACTGTTTGGTCTCATTTATGGCGTTTTAAATAACGAAGGAGTCAACTATCCCTGATTGTGTTGCTTGGAGAGATGTATTGGCTTACTGGCGTGGTGCATGTTCTATCATGCTGGTGACTTTGTGGTGATATTCGTCCTGCTGGGCAGGTAGAAAGTCTGTGTTGGTTGGATTCTGGGCTGATGTCGAGATGCTCTGGAATACTGGGTACCTGTCATGGTACCGGGGTACCAGGCATAAAATACAGGATACTTGAGAGGTATATGGTATTACGGTACTAGTTGTCAGAGTGGATGCTTAGTGTGGTACCTGCTCTTCCTGGTTTGTACCTTCGGTGCTTCATCTGGGTAGGTAGGTGGTCGAGGTTCCGGCCTTACCAGATATTGATTTCTTCTGAGTCGTGGCACTGATCCTGCTAGGTATCGAGGAGCTGTAATTGGTCCATCTTAGGTAGATACTTTTTGGAAAATTTTCCTTTGGTCCTTTGCCGAAAAACCCTGTTAACAGGTTCATTTCCCTAAAGTTAGGTGTTTGAGCTTAAAGTGAAGGTTTGAAGGCAAAGAGGAGGAAAAAGAGCCGAAATTGAGATGGCTTATGCTACGTTTTAGATTTGTGTTGGCTTGATTCCATAACAAAACTCTCTTTATTTGTAATGTTTAGTTGCTTAGGTGGTTCGTGATTGGACCAAGCTTCAAAGAAGAAAAACAACTTCACATGCAAAGCTCGTCTTCAAGAGGAAATGTGCTTTCTTGGATGCTACGGTATCGAGATTTTTCTTCCTCTTGCAAGGCGTTAGGGCACACACACACACATTGCATTCATTTGTATCCCTACATCGTTGTGCAAAAATTTGTATAACACATTCACATACTTAGTGAAGTATGCACATGCATTAGACTTAATTTTACAATTTTTGTAGAATTGCATGTTCTAGGACTATATCTGGGAAATGACATACTTGTGTGTTCTTATATTTATTTGTTTATTTTTTTTATGTTATTGAACTTGAATTCGAGCTTATATTATGCTTCATTGAGTTCCGTTCATTTCGGTTACTCATTCATTAAATTTCAAGTTCAAACTAGGAAGTTAAGAAACTTTCCGTGATTTTATTGTACATGGTTTTCATCCTTGTTTTTCAAGTTGAATTTAATATTTTTTGTGAAATTTTTCTTGATTTCTTTTGTACGTGAGGAAGTTTTGATTCGTAATCTGAAAACAGATTTGAATACGGAGTTCGGAGACCAAAGAACGATCGAAGAACATTTCAGTGCGCGAGGGGAGGTTTAGAAGGAAAAAAAGGCAACCTTGCACCTCTCCCCGTGGAGGCGTGTGGCCTCCACTGGAAGCAGAGGTGGCTACCCCCTATTGGTGGTTAAAAATTCCCCCTCTTCCCTCCTTTAAATATCTCCTTTGCCTCTCATTTTCAAATAGAAGTTGTTGGTGGAAAAATTGAGCAGAAATTTTCTCTCTAACTTTCTCAACTTTCAAACACCATAACTCTCTCAAATCAACTCCGATTTTAGATTTTCAAAAGTTGAAATTGTTGGTCTTGAACAGAGGAACAAATCCCAAGCATTTTCAGAGTCAAACAATGCTCAGATAGTTTTTGATGATCTGATTTCAGTTCGTGAGTCATTGTTTGTAAGTGAATCAATTCTCTTTCATTTTTTTCTTTCATGATCTTCTTAATGATTCTTCTTATATGAGTTGAAAGAAATGTTTAGAATGAATTTGATTCCAATATTTGGATTTGTTTGATTAACTTTCAAGATTAGTTCATGTATTTTGATTGAATATCATTTTTGTTAATCTTGAAGAATATGAGTGTGAATCTAGAATCTCTTTGTGTATTTGATCTTGATTGTTGATTTCTAGATTTGATCACATATTTTTAGAACTATAACTTTTTGATTGTGATTTCGATTTTTCTAAACCTGGTTCTTGATTTTTTTTTTTGTTTTGTTGAATATGGTGAAAAACTTCAAGTGTTAACTTGTTCACTTGATTTCAAGGTTAGTTGTGTGATTTTCATTGAAAACTTGTTATACTAGCTTTGATTAACATGTTTAGGTTTCTAGATATCTTTGTGAATGTTCTTTGAATGCTTAATCTAGATTTCCTATCATATGTTCATAAGAATTAGTTACATTTACTTGTGAGCTTGATTTGTGAATATACTAGTTCTTCGTAGAGTGTGTTTGATCAACTTGCTCTATTTGCTTGTGCATGCATCATTTGCATTCACTTAGATCATTTGCCTTGTAAAGAGGTTGGAAGTCTCATTCCTTAGAGTGATTCTTTGGATTGAGCATTGGAAATCACATTTGGAGAGTGAATCTTTAAGTTATGCATTGGAAGTCTCATGTCTTAGAGTGAATCTTTGGCTTGAGCATTGGAAGTCACAATTGGAGAGTGAATCTTCAAGTTATACATTAGAAGTCACATTCCTTAGAGTGATTCTTTGGATTGTGCATTGGAAGTCACATTTCTTAGAGTAAATCTTTGATTTGTGCATGGAAGTCACATTTTGAAAGTGAATCTTCAATTTGTGCAATGTGGCATCACTTTCATTGTGTAGGGTTGAAGGGTAGGTTTATAGGTGAAGTGGTCACTTGAGAGATTGTATCATTTTATCTTACTAGTGAATTTGTTTGCCGGTGGTTGCGGTATCAACCCGTGGATGTTTCCTCATTTTGAGGTTTTACCACGTAAAAATCCCTTGTGTTGATTTTTGTTTTATTGTCTTTACTTTCTTTGAACTTGTATTGATTCATCAATTGTTTAATTGTATTCATACTATCTTGTTGAATCAATATACTTGTAAGAGCTTGCTTGTGAAATTGTATATCTTATAAAGAAAAAGAAATTGCAAGAATTTTAAGGATATACCTATTCACCCCCTCCTCTCTAGGTATATTTGACACTATAGTATTAAGGGAATTTTAGCTTGTGCAGAATGTCTAACTTACAGAAGCCATGTCTCCCTCCTCGGATTGAACTAGGTGTCGAACAACATGTTTTCGAAAAGCCCCTGAAGCTAGTTTTCAGCGAACTTTACAGATCAAGATTCCAGATTTTCTAGAAGAAGTTACACCATTTAACCTACTGCTACGCGAAGCAGAAAAATCTGCTAGATGGATATGGGAGGTGGACCTCGCAGAATGAAGTAGCAGATCCATTCAAGAGCCTACCGCTAGATGAATCTGCGAGTTAGAAGTAGCAGAAAAATCTACCAGATGGATCTGCGAGTTAGACCTAGCAGAATGAAATAGCAGATCCATTCTAGACCATTCCGCTAGATGAATCTGCAAGTTAGACCTAGCAGAATGAAGTAGCAGATCTGCTGCGAGATTGAAGTCACAGATTTTGGTCGCAAAACTTTCCCAGAACCTTCTACCATCTAGATTTACGAGTTACAACCAGCAAAATCAATCTGCTAGATGGATCTGCGAGTTCCAACTCGTAGATTTGTGTCAGCGGAACTTTATCCACTTGCAGATCACGTGATTTTTAAATGCAAACTTGACTTTTCACACCTAATTAATGCCCTAACCTTCAAACACTATAAATACCCCCACCTTGTTGGTCTTAAAAATATCTCTCAAATATCCAATCTTAGATAGACACCAACACCTTCTCTTATTCTTCAACACCATAAAAGAGAGAAAGAAGCTTCAAAGGCTTCCATAGAGATTTTCCTCCATGGATCTCTCACCACCACCACCTCTATACTTCTTCCATCCATCTTGAAAGTAGATCCAAGGAAAAAAGAGTGCAAAATGAAATAGAGATCTTAATTATCTCTAAACTCTTCTCTTTGTTTTATTTTCTATTTCTCTGATGTGCAATCCCCATTAGGGAATATTTGTAAACCAACGCTTAAGCTTGTTATATATGGTATTTACTTATATTCAACTTGGATCTTGACTCTATTTTTTGAGCTTACTGCTATATCTCTCTTTTCTTGACATATATGTTGGTGAATGAGTAGAATTTGATATGTTTGCATAAGTGAGACTTTAGATTAAAACAATAATGTAGTGTAACTTAGTATAAACAAATGATGTAGTGTAAAAGTAGAGTCTCACTCTTGTTTGCATGTTGGTGACGAAAGGGAATCGATATGTATGGATTGATTCGAGTGAAAGAGCACATCTGTATTCCGATTGATTAACTGTGAATGGATCTTTATTGTTAACTCTTGAATGAAGGAAACTTGATTTATGCATGATTATGCTAGATTAGGTTGTTTGTTGTATTTTTCTTGTGCTTAATGGGTCTAGACCTAGACACAATTGCTCATTCCATGCCTTTGGTTGAGTGATGAGAATTGATTTTGGTATTCCTTAATCAACAAATGATTCATAATAATAATAGATGATTTGGTTTCGAAATCCTTAATCAAGAGAACTAGCTCTTGAATCCATGTTAAATGGTGCTTGAATGTTTATAATCAACATGGTTAGCTTGTGTGTTTGGTGAACTTATGTACCTATTGTAACCACTATCTTGCATCTCTGCAAGCCACATTTATTTTCATAGCTATGGTGTTTTGCCTTTAGGAGTAGACTAATTTATATTGTTTTGTAGTGTAATTGATTTCCCTCCTTAGTTAGATTTAAAAAGGCAAGCACCCGGTTACATTCTATCCTTAGTGTAATTTCATTTAGTTTAGTTTATTCACACCTCACACACCATCTGCAGTATGCATACACTTCACACACACCATTCTCACCACTTCCATGTTCTATTTACATCGCTTTTAATAACGCTTTAGCTAGAGACAATTAGACGAATACCACATCTCTGTGGGAATGAACCTTGCTTACATGCTATACTAGTCATTTGACTCGTTGCATTTGCTAGGTAGATTTAATTAGAAATATCTTTTTGGTAGGCATAATGACGCACTCTTCAAAAAAATGGTGCCGCTGCCGGGGAGGTGGCTTATTCGTTAATCGTCTCTAGTTTTAACTGATAATAATGTAGTTTGTGATGTTTGTTTTGCTTGTTTTTATTTTCTTTTAAAGCAAATACATTTGATATTGTTTGAGTTGTTTGTGCTAGGAAAAGAACATTTTCAGGTCGGATGGACGGCATAACTCAAGACAATGGTTGAGCGTTTACTCAACACACAACAACCCACCAAGCTAAACGGTGGCGTGTGAAGGCTTAATTGGTTTGAAAACCATGGGCACGGGATGGACCGCGAAGGAGCCTAAGGAAGAAAAGAAGTTGGGCGCAACCACATGAGGTAATCCTATGCACTTGCTTCCCAAACATAAATTTCTCCAATAGATTCCTCCATGTTTGGAGTTGAATACGATTGTGATGAAATTTAGCTTTTGTGCTTCAAGTATAGTGGAATGCATTTGTTGATCTTAATTGATATGCTTGTGGATATAGTTGTTGATTATGGCAGAAACCACCTAGTGCTTCAAGGATATAAATGCATTGCTTATTGTTGTGATTTTTTTATTTTTGTTTATATCTAAGAGTGCGGAATGTATTGTGCTTAGATCTTAGGATTTGTTTTGTTTTGTTTTATTTGTTAGTTTTTTGTGAATTGTTTTGTTCCCTTATTTCCGATCTCTAGCTTGCATTGTCCAATTTTTGAGTGGAGATAGTTCCACGGAGCAACATTGAGGACAATGTTAGGTTTAGGTTTGGGAGTGTGGACAACTTCGTTGTGTTTTGTGTCGTTTTTATAGTTTTGTTTTTTCTAAAATCTCTACAAAATTGGTCAAAAATTGAATTTTTTTGGATTTGAAGTCCATTTTGGTTGAGATAATATCTTTGCTTTCCGATAGAGACATGTCATGTATGCTTTTAGTTCTATGTTTTGACTAGCATTCATGCCATCTATAATTGTTGCATAGCTTAAATTTGCGTGTACAGTGCCAATCTTTTGATGTTGAGGTAGATAAGACTATATGCTTGTTTAGCTTAGGAGAATAGTGGAGACTACCCTTGTGAGATTTTATGCTTAAACGTTCATTTTAGAGGGTGTAATTTGTTTCTATTCTTAAACACTTATCTAGTTCTTCAATTTATAGATTGATCTCTATAGGTTTTGCATTGGATATTAAAGAACAATCATTTTATGATATCACATGTTTGCTTTACTTTTTATTGGTTGATCCTTGAGAAGTTATATTAGGCAATGTGTGCTTAAACTACAAAATGACCTAAATACTAATTCCTACTCTATGTGTGTGCTCCAATAGCCAATTTGAAACCAAACACATAGCTTTTTCTTTCATTACCCATACTTCCAAGAACCAAGCTTCAATAATGAAACCGTACCTAATGAGCTTGGACCATATGGTGATGATGTTAGATATTATTGAGGTGTGTTGTAATTACTACAAATTTTGAAAAGAAACCAATGAGTTTCTTGGGATAAAATGTAAAATGTAATTGCATGTAATGAGGCTTGAATGAAAAGCATTAAAGCTATATTTGTATAGTCATTCAAAATGAATGAATGGTGAATCAAAAGAAAAGAAAAGAAAATTGAATATATACTCAAAAGAAAAAAGGAGTATGAAGAAGAAAACAAAAGAGAAGCCTAGATGCATACTTGTAATAGATTGACTTGAGGATGTAGAGATTGCATTATAGATGGTCAGCAATCCTGTGATACAGTCTATTGTTGGGATGTTGATATTGCGTTGTGTATGGTTAGCAATCCCATGATATGGTCTTAGGTATTTCGCTTTCCATTTTCCCATTATTTCTTAGCCCACACCCATGGCCCCATTAAAACCATGAAAGACCTAGCGGATCTCTTGGTAATGCTTGCTTAATTGTAAAGTTGCATGTGCTCTATCTATGTTCTTAATGTTTAATTCGTTCATGAGATCTTTTGCACTTATATGAGCAGTATTTCTAATTATATGTATATGCTAATACATTTAGTTTCCATGTACCTAAACTCCATATTAGCATATGTTAATGAGTGTTATCGCCTAAGTTCTTAGTGAAAATATGAGTGTAATCCGGTGAGGATTAGAAGTCGAGGCGAATTTGATCTTAGGCATTCGAGCTTAGTTGTTGAGTAAACCAAAAACATATTTAGTATTGGCATACATGCATTGTGTGATATATTGTTTTAAACGGCATATTATTAGTCTTAATATAGAGATTTTAGCATGCATGTAGTTTTTTCTTGGTATGTTTAAAGTGGCATCTCAATGTTTTGCTTTGTAGAGTTGCGTTTGTGGGTACCGTATTGGTAAACCCTCAGGAGACTATAACTGCTTCTACTAAGGACACCTAGAGGTTTCAAAGGCTTGTCGCACATGTTGAGTGCCATCATTTCTCCCACGAAAGTGGACTAATTATTTTTTTACTTTTATATGTTTTAGATTTCTAACTTGTTTTTTTTTTCGTTTTTAGTTTTGCTTGAGGACGAGTAAAGATTAGGTTTTGGGTTATTTTATCGGTAAATTTATGAACCTATTTTAGGCTCCTTATTCCTAGCTTTTGTTCTCGCTTTCGAGCATTTTTGTGTATATAATATGTGTTTGAGCCTTGTGTATGTTCATTTCCCTAAAGTTAGGTGTTTGAGCTTAAAGTGAAGGTTTGAAGGCAAAGAAGAGGAAAAATAGCCAAAATTGAGATGGCTTGTGCAGAATGCCTAACTTACGGAAGTCATATCTCCCTCCTCTTATTGAAATTGGTGTCAGACTATATGTTTTTGAAAAGCCCCGAAAGTCTAGTTCTCAGCGAACTTTACGGATAACAATTCCGAATTTTCTAGAAGAAGTTACGCCTATTTCAGCGACTACTGTACGAAGTAGAAAAATCTGCTAGGTGGATCTATGAGTTGGACCTCGCAGAATGAAGTAGCAGATCCATTCCAGAGCTTACAACTAGATGAATATGAAAGTTAGAAGTAGCAGAAAAATCTACTAGATGGATCTGCGAGTTAGACTTAGCAGATCCATTCTAGAGCCTTCCACTAGATGAATCTGCGAGTTAGACCTAGCAGAATGAAGTAGCAGATCTGCTGCGAGTTGGAACTGCGAGTTGGAACTGCGAGATTGAAGTAGCAGATTTCAATCTCAAAACTTTCCCATAATCTTCTGCCATCTAGATCTTTGAGTTACGACCAACAAAATCAATCTGCTAGATGGATCTGCGAGTTCCAATTCGCAGATTTGTGTCGGCAGAACTTTATCCACTTGCAGATCACATGATTTTTAAGGGCAAACTTGACTTTTCATACCCAATTAATGCCCTAGCCTTCAAACACTATAAATACCCCACCTTGTTGGTCTTTAAAAATATCTCTCAAATATCTCTCAAATATCCAGTATTAGATAGACACCAAAACCTTCTCTTATTCTTCAACACCATAAAAGAGAAAGAGAGGCTTCAAAGGCTTCCATGGAGGTTTTACTCCATGGATATCTTACCACCACCACCTCTAAACTTCTTCCATCCATCTTTCAAGTAGATCCAAGGAGAAAGGAGAGAGAAACGAAATAGAGATCTTGGTTATCTCTAAACTCTTCTCTTTGCTTTATTTTCTTTTTCTTTGATATGTAATCCCCATTAGACAATATTTGTAAACCAACACTTGAGCTTGTTATATATGGTATTTACTTATATTCAACTTGGATCTTAACTCTATTCTTTGAGCTTATTGCTATATCTCTCTTTTCTTGACATGTATTTTGGTGAATGAGTAGAAATTGATATGTTTGTATAAGTGAGACTTTAGATTAAAACAATAATGTAGTGTAACTTAGTATAAACAAATGATGTAGTGTAAAAGTAGAGTCTCATTCTTGTTTGCATGTTGGTGACGAAAGGGAATCGATATGTATGGATTGATTCGAGTGAAAGAGCACATATGTGTTCCTGTTGATTAACTGTGAATGGATCTTTATTGTTAACTCTTGAATGAAGGAAACTTGATTTATGCATGCTTATGCTATATTAGGTTGTTTGGTGTGCTTAATGGCTCTAGACCTAGACATAATTGCTCATTTCATTCCTTTGGTTCAGTGATGAGAATTGATTTCAGTATTCTTTAATCAACAAATGATTTGTAATAATAGATTATTTGGTTTTGGAATCCTTAATCAAGAGAACTAGCCCTTGAATTCGTGTTAAATGGTGCTTGAATGTTTATAATCAAAATGACTAGCTTTTGTGTTTGGTGAACTTATGTACCTATTGTAACCACTATCTTGCATCTCTCCAAGCGATATTTATTTTTGTAGCTAGGGTGTTTTGCCTTTAGGGCTAAACTAATTTAAATGGATTTGTAGTGTAATTGATTTCCCTCTTTAGTTAGATTTAGAAGGCAAGCACCCGGATACATTTCATCCTTGGTGTAATTTAATATAGTTTAGTTTATTCATACCTCACACACCATCCGCATTATGCATACACTTCACACACACCATGCTCACCACTTCCATGTTCTATTTACATCGCTTTCAATAACGCTTTAGCTAGAGAAAGTTAAACGGATACCACCTCTCTATGGGAATGACCCTTGCTTTCATTACATACTAGTCCTTTGACTTGTTGCATTTGCTAGGTAGATTTAATTAGAAATATCTTTTTGGTAGGTACAACGACGGCCTCATCTTCGGCTACTACGGCTTCCCCTCAATCAACTGTAACGAAGAACCAACAGTTCTTCTAGTGCTTATTTGATGTGGGAAAGCCCCACATAAAGCCCTTGTTATCTTTGCTGGATGCAGGAGGAGGCCTCACGAAAAATTCTTTAGGAATCCAGCGATCGGGGGAGTTGGATTGAATGTGAAAGATCCCCCTGGTGTCTGTTTGATTAAGGGTGTAAAAGTTGCAAATTTCCTAAGGGGTCGGTGGATAGTTGGCATTTATCCGTTCCAACAGATGCCATATTCTAACCAAAATTTTGTAAGAATTAGGGGATAGTTGGGCAGGAGCGATCCCAGCATCAACCAAAAATCTAGAAATGAAGGGTTGGATTGGCTGAGTCACCCCTGAGGTGAACATTGTCCCATATATGGGAATGGCGTCCTTAGGAGGGTTCCAGATGGCGCGGCTATTGTCTAGGAAAAAATGAACTGAGTGGAGGAGGTCAAACCGATCAATGTACTTCGTATTCTCTTGCTCAGTCATCGCGTTCACCTCATAGTCATAAGCATATGGCTGGTCGGCAGAGAACCTCAATAGATGTGCTCGGCGCCTTTTTGGGACATCCTCTAACTTTAACTGCTGTAAGAGAATCTTTAGTTCGATTGATAGAGAGTTCTTAGCAGTAACTTTACCACCTCGATCAGTGCCAATTGTCCTCGACATCTATGAACATGTATCAACAAAAGAAATGTTTGGGTTACAATGGAAAGATTGAAATTCTAGACGAGCAATCGAATAATCGACGCTGAGAGGTGTGAGTTGAATCGGAGGAGTGAAAGCCTGAGACCGTCCTCTTAAAATAAACACAAACCTATCAGCGTTCTCTTTGCTAGCTGTTTCAACAGCACGTATAAACAGTTCAACAAAATGGTGACTAGTAATAGGGTCTATACCTGAATGTTTTGAGTAGACAAGAATGACGTGAATGTTGGTGTTGATAAAACTGAAAATCCTGCGAAAGTGAGTAGTTCTTTGAAGAGTTGAGCAACAAAGAGGCGAAGAATTTAGGGTTTCTGTTCTCACAAGATAGGTTGCAAAAGAAGTTTGTCATAACAGGGAAAATGAAATTTTTTTGAAAATATATAGCAGATGGTGATGTCATCCCATGTATGAATCAATGCACGAGAGAGTGGGGGTGGGTGCACGAACTCCGAAGATCACGCGCCCACCAGCAACATGATAGGTGACATTTAAGGGACAAGCAATCCACCGCTAATTATGTCATCACGTCATGGTCATTTGGGTAAAATTGAGTGATTGTGGTTGAGATAAATGCTTAGTTGTTAAGTATTAATGAGCATTAATGAGCTACAAGACAAAAATAAAAGCAAAAGTTAAATATACCTCATCGAGCAAGTTCTCCTTGCTGAATGAGATACTCGATTCAATTGTTTAAGGGGGTATTGTTATTGGTAAAATCTGGTAGGATGACAAATCAGCATGATTGTCGGGATTCACGGTAGTCAGAGATGCCATGTCACCAAAAGTCAACTAGACTAAACCAACCTGAGTTGACCTAAGATGCCTTCACAACCTGGTCGGGTTGCACAGATGGTCGGTAGAAATAACTCAATTGAGATGGTTTGATCGATCTGGTGAAGGTAATCCGGTTGGAATCACTAAACTGGTTGGGTCAAGACATCTGATCGAGGTCAAGTAACCGATCGGGGAAAGTAAAGTCTGGTCGGGTTAGGTAGGCGGTTGGTTGAATGACACGTGGACAAAGTTGAATTCAATGTAACCACGACTCAATATGTAAAGAAAGAGTCCTACTCAAGTAAGGTATCTCGAAGCGTATTTTGGTAAGAAAATAAACTTCCTTAGAGATATTAGAATCCAGATTAGGCAAGAGATCTAATGTATTCAAAATACAAGAGACATAGGATAAGAAAGATAATAATCACGACTCCGACAAGTTAGAGTTTCATTAAAAGTCATCTGAATGCGCTTTTTGTGTTATCAGCAAATTACGAATTCAAAAGATATTTATAATGAGTCCTAGCAATGTGCTCTAATGTTTTCAAAACAAGTACAGCGACAAGCAAGGGTATCTTCCATAGGGAGATGCCATCCATCGACCGTTTAACATTTTAGTGATTATTGAAAGCAATGTAAATAAGAACATGGAAAGGGTGAGAGTGGTGTGTGTGAAGTATAGCATTTGAGTGTGTGTGTGTGTGTGTGTGTGTGTGTGTGTGTGTGTGTGTGTGTGTGTGTGTGTGTGTGTGTGTGTGTGTGTGTTTGTGAATAAGAGCAATGAAATGAAACAAATAAAGAAAACATAAGAGAACATGGAGGGGTAAGAATAGTGATCAAAAATGAAAAATTTAAAATAGGGTGGATAGGAGAGCTGCAAGAACATGAACACAAGAGGTACTCATGACCACCGCAACATTCGTACCACATAGAATAACTAACCGCATCATCAATCTTATTAGGGCAAATCTACCATTAGGTGGCCGGGATGGATTGGATTGGGATGCTCATAATCCACCCCTTTCACTTTAGCCGGGATGTATCGGATTGGGATGCTCGCGACACATCCCTTTCACTCTAGCATAGATAGATTTAAATAGTTGGGATGGCTTGGATTGAGATGATCACAATCCATCCCTTCCACTTTTTAGCCGGAATGTGTCTGATTAGGATGCTCGCGACACATACCTCCCATTCAAAATAGCTTATTTTAATCACCTTAATAGGGGTATCTCAACTTGAATTGAGAGTTGGGATGCCTACTCAACCCAAGGAGATATTTAATATAATTTAAAAACTCAAATCAATATAACATCAAAACAATGAATTAAGAGTTGACATGCCTACTCAATCCAAAGATAATTCAAATACTTAAAGAACAATGAATGGAACTAATTTGAAGAAATTAAATGCAAGTCAATCAAATAAATGGCACTAGTGTTAGGTTTACATATTTCCCTCATAGGTGTAAGTTCCTCATATTTTGATTGGCTTATTTCGTTGACAAACCACATTGGGGATTATTCTTTGTAAGGGTAATTTAGGCCTCGTGAGTGTGATCAAGCTTCAAGGACATCATCTCTCTCAAAGAGCACTTCAAAGGTATCTCACTAGTTTAACTTTCTTTGAAGAGATCTAGTTGCACACACTCACTTGCATGCATTATTGTTCTTATCTTCATGTTATTGAATGATGTATTGTATGCCTCTTTTCACACTCCACACTTGCACATTTTGCACATCACTTAGTGTGTTGAGTTTGCCTCGAAAAGAGAATTTCTTCTCTTAGCGCGGCCTAGACCGCTTGGCAAGACATGCTTGCACCGCGGTATACAGAGCGGTATACCTCAGCAGGGTCATGCTCCCTGTACCGCTTCCTGTACACCTGCACGCAAAGCGACCCAAGTCGCGGTGTTGTCCAGTAGGCCTCTGTTGCCCATACCGCGGCCTGTGCACCTGCATGCACAGCGCCCTGCACCGCGCTGTTGTCCAAACGGTGCACTGCTGTGTGTACCGCGGTCTGGACACTTGCCTGAGACGCGGTCCATCTAGCGGTATTTACGGGATTTTGTGCCCTAAGTTCAAAACGACGATGTTTCAACTAGGGCTCCCTTATATATACTCTATCTTCTTCCTTGCTCGTTTTTAATGAGTTCAAGAAGCCATTTTTGATAGGCCAAGCTTCCCTTAGAGAGAGAAACTCCCAAGAACTCATCTTTACTCAACCAAACACAAATCCATGTGCATCTAACATCTTCAAGCATTATCTCATCATGGATTCTTCTTGCTTTCATTGACTAGGTAACTTGAACATGCCCTAAATCTCTTTGTATTTATTTATGTTCTTGTTTGCCTAGGGCTAGCTCTTTTATGTGATTTTATTGCATACCTTTATGTTTATTGGCATTTATAACATGATTGAGTTGTTGTTTGTTGGTTGAGAGCCTTGTTCATTAATAGCTAGCATTTAGGACGATTTTACCCTTCTAGCTAAATCTTCATGCATTTGCATTTAGATATTGATATCTAGGATTTGCATTTATTGACATCTTTAAATCCTTAGATAAGCATTTATTGTTGCCTAGCATTATTTGCATGTTTGAATATCTTTTACATATTCACATAGGTTGTTTAACCTCTTCATTGATTGTTAAGCTTTGTGACTAAGTGAGTTAGTGCACAAGCTTGTGGTCAAGAATCACTATTAAAGGCCCGTTGGGTAGAGTGAAAGGGTTAGTGACCAAGTAGGTGTGACTTGAGGTCAACCTAGGTTGTAAACTTTCGTTCAAATAGTGGATTTGAGGACCGTATGTGGCTAGAAGGATAGCCCGTGAGTTTTGCCCAGTTGGAGGGTTTCTCACGTAAATCAATCCTTGTGTTTTTATTGTTTTCCGCATATTTATGTTGGATTGATTGATTGCTAATATGGAGTAGGATTATTAAAATTGATTAAGTCGAAAAGTTGGTAATAAATCAACTAAAACCTATTCACCCCCCCCCCCCCCCCCCTCTAGGTTGTATTAGACACACTTTGTGTATTTTCAATAGGGATACACATCAAAGAAGAAAATACAAGAAAAGAGTAAAAGGAGAAACCCAATTGTCATCTCGGATCTCCATCTTCCATTGAAGTCCCTCTTCCTCATAGACAAGCAAGGATGGCTCTTTCCCCTTGAATCTCCTCCAAATGCGGGTTGGTGATGGTAGAAGTTGTTGGTGGAGAGGCAACCATGGAGGAAAACCTCCACGGATGCCTTTGAAGGCTTCTCTCTCTCTCTCTCTCTTGATTTGTGAAGAAGATAAAGTGTGTAGAGGAGAAGTGTTATGGTTTGGAATTGATTGGATTGATTGAATGAATGAATCCTTAGGTTTTGAAGAAAGTGGTGTATTTATAGGCTTGGGAGGCTAGGGCATGGTCTGGGCATGAAAGGAAAACATTGCCCCTCTAAAAATTACATAAAACCCGTCATTTAACTATTCCCGAAAGACGCATGACATGCAGTGTGCGGGTAAGGTACCCGCACAATACCCGCACACTAGGAATTCTTCAGAATCTCTTTCTCTGGTCCGCGGGTAGTGTGCGGGTACTACACAGGTTGGGTACCCACACAGTACCTGCACACTAGGTCCTTCAATTTCTTCCTTTTCACACCAATTGACCCATTTCTGATTTCATTGCCTGATTTGCACCAAATGTCTGCAATTGCAATAAATGAGCCATAAGACACACACAAACACATGAAAAAATAAGACAAAGAACAAGGAACGAGGGACCAAAATATATAACAGTTTTGGCGCGATCATCATCAACTTTCCTTGCTTGTGTATCAAGAATTAGGATTCTATGCATGTATAAATAAACCCTTAAATATAATTGTAATGGTTAGAAGATATCAGCTCGCAAGAGAAAGAGAATTAGAGCGTGTAATTATCTCATACATAGTGGACTATTTTTCTCGCCGTCAAAAGCAATCGTGGACGTTTACCTAATCTATGGTTTTATTACGTAAAATTATGTGTTTGCAAGTTCTTTCTTTCTCATTCTTTCCATAGCATTGTTAGCAATCAGCGATTGTTTGTTGGATGCGTGATCAACTTTACGTAGACCCAAAAATCATCGTCAACGGATAGCAATACCAAATCTAATATTTCGAGGATCCGATGCGAAAAACAATTGTGTTCTAATAATTGTGTCCCATGATATTGAATCTACTGGGTGCCTCAGTTTACCATATTCACTTTTGTGTGAATCATGTCATCTTAAGTGTTCTGCACGTTTAGTTATTCCATACATCCTCATAAGCCTTGGTTTACTGGGAAATAACGCGAGACCTTAGTGGGAACCTCTTTTTTAATCTTTTTAGTGCATGGATTAACTATCCAACGTGAGTCTCCACATTGAAATCATTGTTGTAAGTTTTCATACTCTTTTCTAAAAAGATAGCAATCATTCATGCAAGCATGAATCTTCTCATTTCCACGGTCAAATGCTTTCAATAGTTTCTTCATTGATTAAAAAGATTTAAGAAGTGTGTTTTCTGATGGAAACATATCATGGAGTATTTGAAGTAATCCATCAAAGCCATTATCAGATAGATAATGTGTAGCCTAATGCTTGAATAAAACTATAGTTGCAGACATTTTTGTGCATTTTGTACAACTAGGATACAAAAGAATTTCAACAATTGTAACTATATTTTCAAGCATATCCTTATCAATATTTTCATTCACTTCACATGTGAATGTCCCTTCATGATGAAAAAGATGATCTCTATACATCATATATGCTTACATAATAATCTCTATGTCTTTTTACCTTATAGATGAACTAGAGGCACATTCTACATAAAGACCTAAGTAGTGTATGAAAGATACATCTCCTTTATTACTAAATGTTTATACACTATATTGTAATGATGGCGTTGTAAGTTTTTGCAATGTATGCACAGACATTCTACCAAATCCGATTTCCTAACATTGGTATGAGTAATGCCAACAAAGTTACTTGCCCTTTCTTGATACTCTTTCGGGAGTCTACAAATATGAAATTCAAAACTTAAAATCAAGTGTAATAAGAAAATAATGATTTGACATGAAAAAATATATTTAAAAGTATGAAAATAAGCCTTGATAAGTTGACCCATCTCTTATCAATAGTGAGCTACTGGCAACCCAAAATGAAAAAGATCCACTTAGTAAATGAAAATAAAAAAACAAGATTTCACTTGGAAAACAAATAACAATCATGAAACAATAAGGGTATTTGATCATGCCAAAATTGTTATATATTTTGGCCCTCATTCCTTGTCCTTTGTCTTGTTTTCAAGCATGTTTTCGTGTCTTATGGGCTCTTTTGTTGTGTTTGTAGGCAATATGTGCAGTTCTGCTCTTGGAGAAGTAAAAAGGAGAATTCGGGCCAAAAATAAGCTAAAAGAAGCAAGAAGGAAGCTTCAGTGCTCTGGTAGGTGCATAGGTCCCTATGAGTGCACTACCCATGCACTCTCTAGCTTCAGAACTTTGCTGGTCCATACCAACGCATCAGCCCACGAATCAGAGATCAGAAATCCTCCAGAAAAAATCAAACTGCCCAGATAGTTGGTATTGCGTGTGTCCTACTAGAGCAGTTACCAGTGAACAGAAAAATTAAGCAACTTAAGTGTCAGTGCGCAGGTCGATGCGCGGGTACCTTACCCACACACTAAGTGTTCCAGACTCGCCATGTCAGCACGTTTCAGACCAACTTTTGGCACCCTATAAATATATCTTGTTCTGATTTTCTAAGAGAGCTAGTCACGACAAAAAACACTCTCTCAAACCCTTTTGACACCACTAACCACTAACCTAGATCTAGGGATCTTTCCTCACCAAATCCTAACCAACTTACATCATCTTCATCCTTTCCTACTCAAGAAGGCTACTAGGAAAGTGGAGTCAAGCTTCAAGAAGGGGATTCTCTACATATATCTTCTCTTACTCTCATCTCCTAGCTTTTACTTTGTATTTAGCATGAGTAGTTGAACCCTATGTGGGAGTTGATGTAATAAATTATGGATTGTGGGTTATCCACCATATTATAGATTTGATTATATAGTTCCATTCATTGTGCTTCATTGTGTTTAATCTTCTTTTGAATAAAGTAGGCTCTCCAACTCTTGATTCTTGTTGATTGATTTAACTTTTAAAGTAATTAATCTTTAATTGCATTTCTTTGTGAATTGGGTAGGCTCTCCAACTCCCATTTCACTTAGAGGTTGAATTTGTTCTTAATGCATTTGATGCTCAACTTTGGTTGGGTAGGCTCTCGAACTCCCAATCCACTGTAGAGGTTAAATTGTGATGTCTTTGTAGGTCAAGTAAGCTCTCCAACTCTTAACCCTTACTTGACATCAATTTATTATTTCAACCATTTTCACAAAAGGTGTTTTAAAACAAGCTCACTTTAATAGGAATAGATATGTTGTGAGCTCTCCAATCCAACATATCCCGGCTAATGTTAAAGGGGTGGATTGTGAGCTCTAAGAGACAGATTACCCACTATTCATGTACTAATTGTATCAACTCACGCATTCACATCTCATTATCTTATCTCTCCGCATTCTTGCTAATTTTTAGTTTAACTGTAGATTAATTAACTTAATTGTAGTTTGCATAGTAGTTATTAACTTTCAAAACAACCAACTTTGCCTTTTCATGCTTAGTTTTAGTTTAATAGTAGTTAACTAGTTTTAGCTATTTAGTTTCCCTTTCCCTATGGACGATACCCTTACTTGGCATTGCACTTGTTTTGCAAACATTTTGAGGCATTGCTAAGGTTTTATAAATACTTTTGACAGATCTTTTCTAACGACAAAAACGCACACGTCAAAATGGCACCCCTGCCGGGGAAATGCGGTAATTAGGTGGCTAATCCTAGTTTTCTAGCTAGTTCTTTAGTTATTTTTAGTTTCTCTTGTTCTTTTTATGCTTTGGTCGTTTTTGTTTTTCTTTGTTTTAGGTTCTATGGATTTCTTTAGACAATATACGGGATGTATGAGCAGACCATGTGGATATTTTGGCAATCCGGGGCTAAGCTACACACCTTATGAGAATATGTGCAATATGGATTGGAGTACTAACAAAGGCATTATCTCATCATACCAATCAAAATCCTTGGAAGTTGAGATAAGAGAGTTGATGAAGAATAGTCATCGGGAAAAAGAGGAAATTCAAGCTTCTCAACGGAAAACCATGCAAATACTCCAATCTGTACAACAAACATGTAAGCAGAAAATCAAGAACCATGTGTTACCTAGTTGGCCAAACTAATCAATGGAGTTCACATTTGAAACGTACCTCAACAACTCAACCAATGAGCATTACGACTAGTTCAAAGTGAACAAACCGATGAAATCCTTAAATAGCCTAGAGTAAAGATATGGTCATGAGAGTTGTTTAGTATTGAACAATCCCAAGCAAGGGAAGATAAGCAACCATGTACACGCTCTTGTACAAGTATTTGAGAAGAATGCGGAAACCAATGAAGAACAACATAATAGTCAAGAGCAAAGCAAGAAATTAGCAGACAGGTTGTTTTTACTTCAAAAGAAATTGGTGAAGACTTCTTAAGAGAAAAAAGAAATGAGGGAAGATTTCGAAAGAAATATACAGCTCATGAAAAAGGAGTTTGAAGGCAAGGAGGCTTTGGGAAAGGTGAAAGTGGAAGAGCTTGAAATGCAGAATAAGAAGCTCTCTCTTAAAGTAAAATTACTCAAGTCAGAGAATGGTACAGTCCGAAAGATGATAGGGGAGATCTCTAACAAGAACAATGAGTTTGAAGCATACATCAAAACCCTCGAAGCTGAAAATAGTATACCCATAAAGGATTTTATCGGGATCAAGGAGGACTTTACCAAGAGGATACAGCTCATGCAAGCAGAAATTGAAACAAAGAGCAAGGCTTTGGAGATAATGCAAAAGAAAAACCTTGACCATCTTGTGGAGCTTTCAAAAGCTAAGCAAGAATTTGAGGCAATGATGAAGGAAGTAGTTCGACTTCCAAAATAAGAGAAGATTGCCATGAGTCAAGGAAATCCATGAGCCAATATTAAAAAGCCAAATCCTAGCAAAGCAAAGAGGAGGAAAGCCGACAAGAAGAGGAAGCATCCTCCACCTCCACCTCCAACAAAAACCCACCAACAAGGTATCATTCCTAACCCTATCACCGTGTGCCACCATTGCCATAAGATAGGTCACATTTGATCACTTGGCCAAGAATATGAAAAGCAGAGCACTCGAGGGAGTTTTAAACATATAGAGAGAGATTGGAATGTTAGGAAGATATGGGTTGAGATACCTAGGAATCAGAAGAGTCCATCTAGGGTCAAGAAGATGTGGGTAACGAGAGACTTGGTTAACCAAGTTAGACCTAAAGCCATGGAAAATGGGAAGCCAACTCAACTTGTTTGGGTTGTGAACAATAATCAATTTCCAAACTTAGTAAAGCCTTATTTAGTTGATGACACCCATAGCACTAGTGCATAATGTAGAGAACTTGTTTCGTCCATTTTATTTGTTTTTAGTTTGTTAAGTTTGTTTATATTTAATAAGAAGTGGTGTTGCAAGTTTGGTTGGGAAACTGCATGTACTGAGAAAAATCTAGTTGCCTGAACTTTCTGATATGTGTTCTAGTGTGGCAAAGAATCTACAGCTTCTGAAGGAAGCAAATTTTTGCAGCTTGTGTATCAATGCGAGGTTCTTTATCTCTTGGTAGGAAACAATGACAACCTGCACGTCATGGAGGGACAAGCAGGCCAAGAGTGCTCATAAAAAGAGCAAGAACCTTATCTTGATAGGAGAAGCTAGAAAGAAGGCAACCCACTTCAGTTTACTTTCCTAAACTAATTTTTAAATTTCCGAACTATGTTTTTATCTTTTAGTTTATACATGCTTTCATGGAATAATGTTGGGATAGTGTGTGGAGAGATATTTGGATGATATATTTTTGTGAACATATTGATCATATACCTGGATTTTTACACTGATTGATTTATTAACTCTTGATGAGATGAGCCGAAGGCTAATTTTGACTGCATATGTGTGTATATAGGTTCATTTTGCATATATAGCCCCATTCGGTTTAGGGGTTCTTATTACTCACATTTTTGTACAGGTCTTATACATGAATATATTGAGATTCGGTTTAGGGGTCATCACAGCCCCATTCCTGCAATTTTGTGTTTATGAAAATGCTTGATGACTAGTTTGTGCTTAATGTCATATTGCATTTTATTGCCGTTATATGGTAGAGCCTTATTTGTTGTGTCTTTTTGTTTTTGTGGGCATTGATTGCACGTGATTAGTGCCTAGGTTTGTTATGTTTTGTGTCTAGTTAGGTGCGCGCCGCTAAGCCGGGCTCTCTTGTCTTCAAAATTGAGGACAATGTTGGGTTTTGGTTTGGAGGTGTAGACGTCTTATTGAGCTGGTTTTTTTTTTGTTTTTAAGTCATTTTTGTTATCTTTTTTGTCTTAAATTTTCAAATTTGTCGCATTGGCCAAAATTTTGAGCTTTAAATAGCTTAGATGTGATGCTTTGAGCGAGTGCTCTTGGCGAGTGTGTGTATGCATGTTGGGCTTGTGAAGCAGCTAGTTGTCACTTTAAGGTCTCACTTGCACGTCATGGGCTAGTCCCATCCTTTTTGTGCTTAAGTTGAGGGGACTCAGTGCTCTTGCACCTTTTTCTAATAGTGGAGACTACCCGAGAGTTCACAAACACAAGCCTTTTAAAAAGCGCATTTGAGTGTTAAAATTGTTCTATTCTTAAACACTTTTCTCGTTATATTTTTCAAATGCCATAGGGCATTACATTTCATATACATAGTGGATTGCTTGAGGGATGCATTCATTCCCTTGATAGACAAATTGTGGAAATGATCTTATGTAATGTGTGAGCAAATTAACTACTTAAAATGCGCAAACACATTCCTAAATCCCTTATGTCTGCTCCAAAGCCAACTTTGAGGCCAAACACTTACCTTTCATTTGGAACCACAACAAACCATATAGCCATAAACCAAACACAAACCAGGCCTTTAATTGCCAATCATGTGGGTTGTGTTTGTGTGTAAGGTGGTTGAAAGGTGTTAAGCTCTTATATAAAATAGCATGTAATTAGGCAAAGATTTGAATGTGCAAGCATGGGCTCAAAAATGTAAAAGTGTCAAAGATTGCACTTAGAGCCAAAGTGTCCAATGTTATTGTGCAAAAAGAAAATAAAGGAAAGGAAAAAAAAAAGAAAAAGAAAAAGCAAAAGAAAGAAATAGAAGAAAAAGAAAATATCAATGCAAAAAGGGAAAGCAAGAGCCTTGAAATGTAATGGTTAAGTACTCACAAATTGAGAACAATTGTGTAGCACAAATGTGTGTTTAATTAAATGCCTAGACGCTAGTGTGTAAATAGATATTAAGTAGAGTTTGGTATGGGGTGTGTGTGAGTATGTTTAAGCATTATTGGTGATTTTTGAACTCGAAATTTTCTTATTTCTTTGTTCACCACATTAAACCCCATGGCTCCATTACAACCAAAGGGAAAGACCATTTTGATCCATAATGAGTCTTGATTGAGAATGTTTACTGAAGCTTGATCGTCCACGTTCATGGCATAGTGAATCCTTCTTAGGCTAGTTCACATACATTATCGGTCTTTCAATTTACATATCTGCAATGCATTAGATTTCTAGGAACAAATTCCTTCTTTGCATACCTTGTTTGAGTGTGAACTTAGGACTCTGAGCGAAAAGAAAAGAGAGACTTCATGAGAGGCTAGAGTCGAAGCAAATTATGCTCTAGGTGTGAGTGTGAGTAGTTCTTGATACGAGAGGACTATTAGGTGTGGGATTCGTGATTGTGCGAGTTCCCTTTAGTGCCTTCGAGTTGCTTTAGAACATATTGCATATGTCTACTTCTCTCTATCACAAATCCTTGCATCTCATCACTGGTTGGGTATGTAGCAATTTGAATTGTTTATTTTCGAATCTAGAAAAATTTTAGATTCAGTCATTTTTGTTGTAGTGTTTTTGTTTTGTCTTGAGATTGCTCGAGGACAAGCAAAGGTTTGGTTTGGGGGTATTTAATCGCGCCAAAATTGTTATATATTTTGGCCCTCGTTCCTTGTCCTTTGTCTTGTTTTCGAGCATGTTTTCGTGTCTTATGGGCTCTTTTGTTGTGTTTACAGGCAATAGGTGCAATTCTGGTCTTGGAGAAGTAAAGAGGAGAATTCGGGAGAAAAACAAGCTAAAAGAAAAAGGATGGCTCTAGTGCGCTGGTAGGTGCGTGGGTCCCTATTCGTGCACTACCCACGTACTCCTAAACTTCAGAACATCCCTGGTCCATACCAGCGCATCAACCAATGAATCGGAGATCAGAACCCCTTTAGAAAAGACCAAATTGCCCAGATGATACGCGCATCCTACAAGCAAACAGAAGAATGAATCAACTGAAGTGTCAGTATACGGGTCATTGCGCGGGTACCTTACCTACGCACTACATGTTCCAGACTCACCATGTCAGCATGTTTCAGACCTACTTTTGGCACCCTATAAACATATCTTGTTCTGATTTTCTAAGAGAGCTAGTCACGACAAAAAACACTCTCTCAAACCCTTTTGACACCACTAACCACTAACCTAGATCTAGGGATCTTTCCTCACCAAATCCTAACCAACTTACATCATCTTCATCCTTTCCTACTCAAGAAGGCTACTAGGAAAGTGGAGTCAAGCTTCAAGAAGGGGATTCTCTACATATATCTTCTCTTACTCTCATCTCCTAGCTTTTACTTTGTATTTAGCATGAGTAGTTGAACCCTATGTAGGAGTTGTTGTAATGAATTATGGATTGTGGGTTATCCACCATATTTTAGATTTGATTATATAATTCCATTCATTGTGCTTTTTTGTGTTTAATCTTCTCTTGAATTAAGTAAGCTCTCCAACTCTTGATTCTTGTAGATTGATTGAACTTATTAGAGTAATAAATCTTTAATTGAATTTCTTTGTGAATTGGGTATGCTTTCCAACTCCCATTTCACTTATTGGTTGAATTTGTTCTTAATGCATTTGATACTCACCTTGGGTTGGGTAGGCTCTCCAACTCTCAATCCATTGTAGAGGTTAAATTGTGATGTCTTTGTGGGTCAAGTAGACTCTCCAACTCTTAACTCTTATTTGACATCAATTTATGCTTTTAACCATTTTCACTAAAGGTGTTTTAAAAGAAGCTCACTTGAATAGGAAGGGATATTTTGTAAGCTCTTCAATCCAACATATCCCGGCTAGTGTGAAAGGGGTGGATTGTGAGCTCTTCAATCCAAATCGTCCCCAAAGCGAGAGTAGAAAGGGTGGATTGAGACCTCTCCAATCCAAGCCATCCCGAAAACTCAAGTTAGGAAGATAAGCCCTATAGAGAATCAAATCGGTCTTAAGAGATAGATTACCCATTATTCGTGTATGAACTATATCAACTCCTGCATTCACATCTCACTATCTTATCTCTCTGCATTCTTGCTAATTGTTAGTTTAACTTTAGATTAATTAACTTAATTGTAGTTTGCATAGTAGTTATTAACTTTCAAAACAACCAACTTTACCTTTTCATGCTTAGTTTTAGTTTAATAGTAGTTAATTAGTTTTAACCATTTAGTTTCCCTTTTCCTGTGGACGATACCCTTACTTGGCATTGCACTTGTTTTGCAAACATTTTGAGGCATTGCACTTGTTTTATAAATACTTTTGACGGATCTTTTCTAACGATAAAAACGCACACGTCAGTATCCTGTAACGTTTTTCATGTTCTGTTTTTCGAAAAAAATTTGAAAATGAAAATTGTGTTTTGTCCAGTTTTGAAATCTGAAAACACGTCTGGTAGCACGTACTGAAAACTGTACTCTAAAAGTAAAAAACGGAAGAAAAAAAACGCATTCGGTAGGTTAACCGAAAAATATCAAAAATTAGAATTTTCCAATTATTTTTCTATTGTAATTTTTTAATTTGAATAAAAAGTGGGTCAATAATTCTTCTAATTATCAACTATGCCACCCAAAAAAGTTCTCCATACACCCATTTTAAAATTTTACAAATAAGTTATTAACCTCTTTTTTTTTCATAATTCAAAAAATAAATGGCACTAATTATATTAATATTCAAAAATGAATGAAACAAATTACTCCAAATGTAAACCCCAAAAATCTGGAACTTTTCTTCTGTTAATGGAACTTTTCTTAGCTTTGTGTAAAAGTTTTCTTCCGATAAAAATGTTGTTTTGATATTTACTAAACTTTTATTTTTATTTTTACAGGCTTTTTTATATCTGGAGGAGCTAAGCTATTCTTTGCACACAGGCTCTGCTTTGTATCTGGGGAGCAAGTTTTCTTTGCACACAGGCTACTGTTCTGTATCTTTGAGCAAGTTTTCTTTGCAGTCTTCTGAACTTGTAGTTAAGTGGATGTTTTCTTTTTGTTGTTAATAAATTATCTATGTATTACTTGTTTTTGGATGAATTTTAATGTTGATTTGATATAATAATATATCATTATTCTAGGTGTTTTAAAGCTTCTGTGAGATGGCGATTTCCAGATAAAACTCTTGACCAAGAACAAAACCATAATTCAAAAAATAAATGGCACTAATTATATTAATATTGAAAAATGAATGAAACAAATTCCTCCCAATATAAACCCAAAAAATCTCCTAAAAAGTCCAACATCCAAGCTGGACAAGGATCCTCATCAGTCATCAGAATTAGAACAACCCCATAGCCAAGAGCCCCAACCGGCCAACCCCACAACCAAACCACCCTTAAAGCTAGAAGCACTGCTTCTTGGTGGAACAGCAGGACCTTCGAACCAAGCCCGAGAAGCAGATCGGCGGCACCAATGCCGGAGGAGGTGAGATCCCCCTCTGGCGACACCGATCTATCCTAGATCGGTGTCCCCGGAGGAGGATCTCACCTCTTCCGGCCTTGGAGGAGCAGATCGAAAAAAGAAGAAGAAGAAGAAGAAGAAGAAGAAGCAGAGAGAAGCAGAGGAAGAAGAAGAATAGCGATGGAGAGTCAAAGAAGAAGCAAAAAAGTTAAAAAAGAAAAAAAAGAAAAAAGAGGTGAGTTATAATTTTTTTCAAGAAAAACAAATATAAAATACGGGAAACATCTAAAAGTTGTTTTTCAACTTTTTCACTTTTAATACTAATTGTGTTTTTCATTTTCTTTTTATTTTTTAAAAATAAAATGAAAAACGGTGAACGAACACAAATTCGAAATTATTTACGAAAACCAAAAATGAAAACAGGCAAAAAGTTGCCTACTGGACAGGCCCTAAATTTGAACTATATATTATCGACATCTAGATTTGAACTATGACTATTATTATTCATTTGAACTACATACTATTAGCATCCAAGTTCAAGGTATACAACATATGGAAAGTTAAACAATTTTTTTTTTTTTTTTCATTTTCAGCTATTATACTAAACAAAAAGAATAAATAATTACTTAATTGAATTAATAAACTTATTTCATTTCCAAGTTAAATTTCAAATAGTGGATGTCAAACTTTTTTTTTAACTTAAATTATGTAATACAAAAAGAGCATGTTTAATACGGTGGCAATTTTGACACATACAGATAGGTCAAAAAAAACAATAATCTTGACCAAACACATGTTTCATTAATGTTACAGGTTTTTGACGTATGAACAAGTCATATAGAAGTCGTAAAAATTATCTACCATAAGGGAAAAATCTCTTACGGAATACTATGTGATTCCTTCTAGGAAACACATGATCCCACTAACATAAATTATCTGGTAAATATTTTTTATCCTTTTATCCTTTAAATTAGGGTGTCATGTACTGTCCGATTAAATCAAATTTAATAAGGTTTCTATTATTATGTTTTAAAAATTTCTTACAAAAATATTTTGTAATAAAAATATAAAAATATATTTTTATTCTTTCATGGTACTAGATGATAAATAGTCATATTAATTGAACCAATTCTTAACAAAACCTATTCCCTTAGTAGCAACGAGTGAAATGGGAGGAGGTGAAAAAAGTTGTTTATTTATTTTATGTGAAGAATAAGTGTTTTACTAATAAATTTACAAGTGGCCTTCTTCATTGCTACGACAAATTAATCGCAAATTGAGGAACTTTTTATGAACAAGGTCTTGTGAGGGGACCAAGTTGGTCCGAGTTACTTGGGATCGTTGTTGTAGGCCTTACTCTCTAGGAGGCCTTGGTTTAAATACCTTAGGTTGTTGAATGACTCTCTTTTACGGAAGTTCACTTAGAAGTTTATGACTTCTGATGGTTGTGCTTACTCATTTCTTCATGAGAGATATATTAGGCTGCTTCAGAAACCTCAAGGAGGTTATGTCACTTCTTCGATACGGTCCTCTCCTCGGATTAATTATTCTACTCATCTTAAGGAAGGTATCTGGCTTATTGGCAAAAACTCTCAACGGGAATTTTGGCGTAATAATTGCTGAGGGTTCCTATTTTGGAGCTTTTGGGGATTCCAAATTACTTGGCTAGCCCCCTCTCCGGGTAAGGGTCTTTGATTTTATTCATGATGGTAGATGGGTTCCTGACGATTGTTTCCAAGCCCGCTTCCTGAACCTCTATTGTCGGATTGGTCGGATTGTGATTGCTCCTATCGCTGACTCTCTGGTTTGGGCATATTCTCAGGATGGTTGTGTTTCTTGCAAGGCAGTTTACTCCCGGTTCATTCTTGACTCTCCTTTCGGTCCCTTAGTGGAGAGATGTTTGGTCTCGTTTTATTCTACCGTCCCATTCGACTTTGACCTGGCTTTTTTTGTTGAACAAGCTCCCCACGGAGGATCGCTTGTGTAGCTCTAGATTTCAGTTGGCTTTCCGGTGCAATGTTTGTGGGATTAGTAATGAATCGGCTGATCATCTTTTTCTCCAGTGCCCCATGGCAGCTGCTTTTTAGGTTTCTAGTGACATGTTTCTGCCAACTCTTGGAATTCTTTTTTCTTGATGTCCATGTTAGGATTTTTAGTGATCAGATTAGGGTTTTGTGGAAGGCAGATATTCATGCAGTGGTTTGGAGTGTATGGTTTGTCTGTAAGCAGTGGATCTTTGAAGGTAAGTCGGTGGATTTCAAGTCTGCTCTTTCTCTGGTTTGGCGTGCGGTTTCTGATGCTAATCGCCTGGAGATTGGTTGTATGCGTAATTGTGTGGATGATTTTATGATTCTTCGGTGGTTTGGTCTCCATGATCATTCTGCTACGGCCCTGGTTATCAAGAGTGTGAATTGGTCACCTCAAGCTCCTGGTTGGATTAAAGTCAATACAGATATTGATGTCTTGGGTTCACCGGGAGTTGGAGGTTATGGGGAAGTCTTTCATAATTGTCGGGCTTTTGTGAAGTGTTTTTCTATCCCTCTTGGCCAGGTGTTTGCATTTAAGGCTAAGCTTCTTACGACTTCTCTAGCCATTAATTTTGCTTGGAAGTATGGAAGGCATGTCGTCAGATCTTGCTTGAGAGTGATTCTTCTTATGTGGTTCAGTAGCTTTTTTCTTGCTCTGAGCAAGTTCTTTGGTGGGTTCGTCAAGCGTGGTAGTGACATAGCGTTGTATCTTTCAGATTTCACAGATGGATTTTCAGGTTTTCCATATTTTCAGAGAGGGGAATCAGGTTGCGGACGCTCTATCTAGACAGGCTTTGGAGCTGGAGGCAGATTATTAGTGGTTCTTCACTCTGCCGTTCTATTCCTTGTTCGTTGGCAATGACTGCATGAGTTAGGAGTCTTTTTGGTTTTCATGATGCTTTTTGTTTCTTTTTGGTATGGCATGCGTGCCACTTTGTGTTTGAGGTTGTTTTCTCTTAGTTTTTGTGTTTATTGGGTTGTTATTACTCTTTATTTTTTTTCTTTTTTTTTCATTTATATATGGATACTGCCTAAGGGTTTTTCAGCATATGATCGCTTGTGATGCTTTTTCCCCATAGGTCAGTCCAATTTTATCAAAAAAATGTTTTAATAATAAAAAAGAGAAAAAAAATGACAACATGCCATGTTTGAACAATAAATGAACATAAACAAATTAAACATGTAAAAGTTTTTGAACTAAATTACTTAAACCAGACATATAAGGATTACAAAAAAGTAAATAGGTAAAATTACTCAAACTAGACAGATAAGGATTATAAAAATAAAAATAGATAAAATTACTTAAACAAGATACATAAGGATAACAAAAACGTAAATAGACAAAATTATCCAAACCAGAAAAATAAGGATTACAAAAAAGTAAATAGCAAAAACAGTTGTAATGAAGCAAAACTTAAACAGACTACGACTCACACAATGAAAAAAAAGGAGTAATATGAACTCATCTCGAGTTTACACAACCTAAAACTCAATATCTTCTTCAACTTTAAAGATTTCAACAAGATTACTCTAAAAAATTTCAACCAAATTCAAACTAATTACAAGATAAAACAAAACCAAAGCATGAAATCGAACAATAACAGTGAGAAAAAAAAAGGAGTAAAAATCCAGACTTGAGAGCTTACCATATAAAGTGTTGAAATCATAAATAAACCCTTGACAATTGCTTGAACATTCAACTCAACAATTACCTCAATTCATCTTACTCTTGTTAACTTTCAATATACATGTTATGGGAAAAACCATTCAGAAAAAATTGAAAAAAATTTAAAAGTAAAAACAAGTAAAAATTAAAAAGAAAACTATAAACAAATTAAATGAAAATAAAAACATAACCGTGTAAGAGGTAACTAAATTTTCATGAATTAGGTAGCAAAGAGAGAAAGAAAGAGAAGAATGTAGATAGATAGAGACAGGGGCGGACTCACATAGAGACCAGGTGGGGCCCGTGCCCCACCTCAAATTTTCAAAAAAAATCATTTTATGTTTACATATATATATCATAAATAACATACTATGACATATGTTGTTACACAGTACTGTTGGTCTATTGTCTTCATTTCTTTAGTTTTAGTCATTGGTTCAATTCTCAGCTTAAGCAAAACAAATACCTTTTAATATCTATTTTTATTTTATACTCGTTTCCAATTCCTTTATCAAATTTCCATTTTCTTCTACAACAAAATAATCCATTTTATTTTTCCCCTCATTGTTAAATTCTTAACTACCCTTAATTTATGGTTTACTTAATTCAATTTTATTATATAGTAAATTATCTTATCTATTATTATTTTGAAATTTTTTTATTTCTAATATTTTTAGTTTGATATACTTAACACATCCAACCAATAAACCCTAAAATCTCAAATTTAAATTTATTATATTAAAATAGTTCATCTATTATTATGGTTCATTTTATTTTATCCTTTATATTTTTCTTTATTTTATTATTCTAATTTATTTAGAATCAATAATTAGAAAAAAAAATTCAAAAACATTTCTAGTAGTATTTATTAATCAATTATTTTTGTATAAATTTTAAGTGAATTCACTATAAATACAAAACAAAATTTTTTATTATAAAACTATATTTTAATTTTTTTTTACGAATAAATACTATAATTTTTCATTGTTCATGTTGTTTTTCTTGTTATTGTTTATTTTTTTTAATATTTTGTTTCTTGTTTTAGTTCTTTTAAATGTAAAATTATTTAATTCATTTCGAGTAAGTATTCTATTTTGTAATTAAAAATTCATTATACCATCATTTTTTATATAAAAAAAACACATTTTACTATGATTTTAAATTTTCATTAATTTTTTTAAAATAATTGATTTTTGTTCAAGTGCCCCACCTAGTTAAAATTTCTGGGTCCGCCATAGAGAGAACACTATATACCATTCACTACCTAGACTTGGGGATTTTGATTTAGAGGAGTTCAATACCTTTGGGAAAAGAAAAAAGGAAGTCATTTTTTTATTTTTGAATTGGAGAAGAAACTTGACTTTGGCTTTTGAAGTTCCAATGAGGATCCTAACAAGATTTAAGTTTTATTTCATTAGTTTCATTATCCAGCTCAAAAGTATTGATGTATAACAAATCTCAAGTGCAACCTTGCAGGATCCCAATTTTTAATTATTTAACCAATTAAACATATTTATAAGTTTATATATAATAAAAAGTATATGATAATATTAAATATCATTAGTACTATTTAGTTTATAATGTAATATTGTAATGCAACAGTCGGTAATGACACTGTATACCAATATTCATAAACTTCGACTTCTTAATATAAATCCGAATCACACATTTTCTGCTTGAATCACGCTCGAATTTTACATTTTCCGTTCAATACACTTATTACACACACGCGTTCTATTCAACTATATTATGATTGAGTTGATTTTAATTTAATTTGATATACTATAGAATTTTTGTTTAAACAATTGCAATATTTTGAGATTTGGGGGATAGATATAAGTGTGATGGACTTACCACGCCAATGTGATATATCATGTTAAACATAACAATTATTTATTTTAAATTAAATCAATGACCTTATAAAAAGTATATGATAATATTAAATATCATTAATACTATTTAGTTTATAATGTAATATTGTAATGCAACAGTAGGTAATGACACTATATGCCAATATTCATAAACTTCGACTTGTTAATATAAATCCGAATCACACATTTTCTACTTGAATCATGTTCGAATTTTACATTTTCCGTTCAATACTATTATTACACACACGCATTCTATTCAACTATTAGGATTGAGTTGATTTCAATTTAATTTGAAGTAATAATTGTTAAGGAAAGTGTTTACAGTGAAACAAATGAGGCAAGAAATATGAAAATGAGCAGTGGAGATACTGGTCAACTACAAGACGATAGCAGACAAACAAATAAGGCAAGAAATATGAAATTGAGTAATGAAGATACTAGTCAACTACACGATTTGAGGAATCATTCTCAGGAATGAATCATGCATGAATCAAAGACTTTAAAGCTGTATTATTTCCTACTATTTTTATGTAATTGATAGCTTAAAATTAGGAACTCTTGATTGTATATATTTGGTACAAGTTTTCAATGAAAATCAACGCTTCCCTTACACAAAACATTGAAGTTTCTCATGGTATCAGAGCTTAAAACTTGCAAGCCTGAAATCATGTCTTCATCCTCTTCTGTTTCAAAAATTGAACCAGAATTGAACATCCAGTCATTTCACCAGTGTTCTAGCTTGATCTCAGTTAAGCTAAACACATCAAACTTCCTACTATGGCGTTCGCAAATCCTCCCATTGGTTCGAAGCTTGGGTATTCTTCACCATCTCACAAGTGAGGAAAAACCTACTGAAGAAATCGATGATGAATCTAAGGAAAAGATGATTCCTAACCCTCAATACAATCTCTGGCTTCGCAACAACGGTCTCCTTACTTCTTGGCTTCTTGGCACAATGAAAGAGGAGGTACTGAGTCTTATTTTTGAGGCTGAAACGACAATAGCTCATGAGGTTTGGACATCTCTTGAATCTCAACTACTTCCCATCACGGTGGAGAAAGAAGGGCATCTAAAAAGCATGCTAATGAAGATCAAAATGGGATCACGACCTCTAGAGGAATATCTTCGAGAGTTTAAATCCATTTGTGACAACCTTCCTGCAATCAAAAAGCCGATTTTCGATCTTGACAAAGTCTTCCAGTTCTCACAAGGTTTGGGACCAAGGTTTGAGAATTTTTCTCTAGCAATGCTTGCTAAACCACCTTACCCTTCATTTGCACAGTTTGTATTATCCCTGCAAGGACATGAGCAAGGACTTGCAACCAAAAATGAAGAAGAAAAGACATTCATTGAACATGCACAAGCCTTTTTCGGACAAAGAGGGCGTGGTCGGAATGGTCGTGGAGGACGAGGACATTTCAATTCAAGAGGGAAAGGTTTTACCCCTGCTGGCCGCTACAACACACACAACAGAAATGTGAACAATCAGGGTATTGGCAACAACAACAATTTTAAGCCACCAAACAGTATCTTTGGTCAACAACAAAAGAATGAGAACAATCTTGGACAGCAGCCACACCGATCAAATAACTCCAACAACAGTAATGGAAAGGTAATTTGTCAAATCTGTGGAAAGGAAAATCACCCTGCGATTGACTGTTAGTATCGCTTTGATTACTCCTACCAATCTGAAGATCTCCCTCAAGCACTTGCTGCATTTACCCTTAACGAGTCCAATGATCAGTCATTCATAGTTGACTCGGGAGCCACTTCACACATGACAAATGATGCAGGTAAACTGTCATTCCTTAAACCGTATAATGGAAATGATGTTATCTATGTGGGTAATGGTAACAGTTTACCTATTTCTTACACCGGTGATGCATGTGTTGTTACTAATGAGAGAAAACTGAATTTAAAAGATGTGTTAGTGGTGCCTGAATTGAAGAAAAATTTATTATCCGTTGGGAAATTTACTTCAGATAATTTGTGTACTTTTGAATTTACGCCACCTGAATTTGTTATTAAGGACCGAAACCAGCAGACGATCGCGAAGGGGCATAAGAAAGGGCAACTTTATTCATTGGAAGGAAATAATCAAGAGGCTTTTAGTGCAATAAAGAAAGGCGGTTCCCTCTCTACCTTGTGGCATCAGCGACTGGGTCATCCGAATCCGAAGGTTATGTCTTTGTTAAAGGAAAAGAAAGTTATTGATGTTACAAATTGTCTAGCAAAACCTACCATATGTGTTAGCTGCCAATTAGGAAAGAGTTGTAAACTGCCTTTCAAACGATCAAATAAAATATCTTAGTTTCCTCTTGAAAAAGTTCATTGCAATCTTTGGGGACTGGCTCCTTTAATGTCCAAGCAATGTTTTCGTTTCTATGCCATATTTGTTGATGATTTTTCAAGATACACTTGGATCTATCCTTTGTAAAGGAAATCAGAATTTCTTGATTATTTCCTTAAATTTCAAAAGCTGGTGGAAAATCAATTTGATCGGAAAAATTAAAATTTTTCAATGTGACGGAGGAGGAGAATTTAATTCAAATGTTTTTCTTGATCATATTGCAAATGTTGGAATTGAGCTACATGTTTCATGCCCAGGAACCCCAGAACAAAATGGAGTCTCAGAACGAAAGCATCGTCACATTGTTGAAACAGGGTTAACTATGTTATTCCATTCAAATTTGCCTTTATCATATTGGATTGAAGCATTTCTCAATGCTGTCTATTTAATAAATCGTTTGTCGTCTTTAGTGTTACAAAATCAAAGCCCTTATCACAAATTGTACAAAAGACATCCTGATTACAACGGCTTGCGAGTATTTGGGTGTCAATGTTTTCCAAGTTTGCGGCATCAAGACGGTTCAAAATTTGTAAAGAAAACATATCCGTGTGTATTTTTGGGGTATAGCCCAATTCATAAAGGCTATCGATGTTTGGAGCCAACAACAAAGCGAGTTTACATATCCCGACATGTTGCATTTAATGAGGAAATTTTTCCTTTCCGGCCTACAAAAGTTTCTTCTAATCGTTTAGAATTGTTTGAGTTCCCATTTTTGGATGAGTTTCTTGCAAAAGAAAAGGAAGACAAAGGCAAAACTGCAGCAAATGAAGATGCTGATGATTCGACAGATTTGGATACTGAAAAATCTGTCTCCTTTATTTTTTATACTAATCCTAATTTGAATGCAGGTTCTTCTTTCAATTTTGGCAGGCACGTCACATAAAATCTGGAACAAAATAATGAAAGAGTTGACCAAGATCTTGCTTTGATTGAGAATCGTGTGCCGCCAACTCAAAATGAAGAAAGCATTAATGAAGAAATCACAAATCATACAAAGACTACTCATGACTTAATTGCACGTGGACCTTCCTTTTGCAGACACACATCTTTTTGAGCTTAACAATTCTTCAAACTATAAAGATAACTCATCTGTGCAAGTTCAAGAAATTTCCTCCTCACACAATTCAACTTTGAATTCTCCTCGTCCAGTCAGAGATCGACATCAACCAGCATACCTCAAGGATTATGTTGCTTTTGCTATTGCACCAACAACATCACACAGCCCACATTTGGCCGAGCCGAAAACATTCAAGTCTGCACTCAAGGATTCATGGTGGATTGAAGCTATGTAAGAGGAGATAAAAGATCTTCATGATAACCATACATGGGTTTTGGTCTCACGACCTTCCAATGTAAATGTCGTAGGCTCAAAGTGGGTTTTTTGGATAAAGTATAAAGAGAATGGATCGGTTGATCGTTTTAAAGCTCGATTAGTGGCACAAGGCTTCACTCAAGTCTCGGGGGTTGACTACGATGAAAAGTTTAGTCCAGTGGTTAAACCAACGACTATCCGTCTTGTCATAGCATTATCTCTATCTCATAATTGGAGTATGTGCCAACTTGATGTCAAAAATGCCTTTTTTGCACGGGCATCTCCGAGAAAATGTCTACATGGAGCAACCGCCAGGATTTGTCGATCAGTCCATACCGGATCATGTTTGTCTACTCAAAAAATCTTTATACGGATTAAAACAAGCTCCACGAGCTTGGTTTGATCGCTTGTCCCAATTTTTGCTCCATCTTGCATTCACTTGCAGCAATGCAGACTCATCGTTATTTGTCTATCGTTTAAGCACTATCACAGTACTTCTCTTGATTTATGTAGATGATATCCTTGTGGCAAGAAATAATGATGGTTTTATATCCAAGCTAATTGATCAACTTAGCACCGAGTTTGCTATCAAAGACCTTGGAGCATTGCGTTACTTTCTTGGAATCGAGATCAAACCTTTTCCTAGTGGTATATTTCTTTCTCAACAAAAGTACATCCATGACCTTCTTCAGCGAACTCAAATGCTTCAAAGCACTCACATTGCAGCTCCAATGGTGTTAAAGGACTCCTTCACCAAATCTGACAATGAACCTGTTGATCCTTTTATTTTTCGCAGTATAGTAGGAGCTTTGCAGTACTTGACTTTTACTAGACTAGATATCACTTATGCTGTAAACCGAGTGTGTCAATTCTTTAGCAATCCAACTCAAGCTCACTTGAAGGCTGGGAAAAAGGATTTTACAATATCTTAAGGGTACATAATCATTTGGCTTACGTTATCTCTCCAACAGCTCCACCTCTCTTTACGGTTTTAGTGATGCGGATTGGGCCGGATGTCCAACAACTCGATGAAGTACATCGGGATTTTTTGTTTTTCTTGGTGCAAATTGCATCTCTTGGTGCTCCAAAAAGCAACCAACAATCTCTCGTTCGAGTTCTGAAGCCGAGTATCATTCTATAGCCTCGACCACTGGTGAAATCACTTGGCTCACCTTCTTATTACGAGATATCGGTGTTATGCTCTCACGACTACCTCAGTTATTTTGTGATAACATTAATGCTCTTCACTTGTCTGTTAATCCCATGTTTCATGCTCGGTCTAAACACATTGAGCTTGATTATCATTTCGTCAGAGAGAAAGTTGCTATGGGTCTACTTGTTACTCGTTACATCCCTTCTCTTGCTCAACCGGCGGATGTTTTTACGAAGCCCTTACCTAAGGCACGATTTACTGCTTTTCGAACCAAGTTAGGTGTCCATGAACCTTCCCACTCCAACTTGAGGGAGGGTGTTAAGGAAAGTGTTCACAGTGAAACAAATGAGGCAAGAAATATGAAAATGAGCAGTGGAGATACTGGTCAACTACAAGACGATAGCAGACAAACAAATGAGGCAAGAAATATGAAATTGAGTAATGAAGATACTGGTCAACTACACGATTTTAGGAATCATTCTCAGGAAATGCATGAATCAAAGACTTTAAAGCTGTATTATTTCCTACTATTTTTATGTAATTGATAGCTTAAAATTAGGAACTCTTGATTGTATATATTTGGTACAAGTTTTCAATGAAAATCAACGCTTCCCTTACACAAAACATTGAAGTTTCTCAATAATCTGATATACTATAGAATTTTTGTTTTAAACAATTACAATATTTTGAGATTTGGGGGATAGATATAAGTGTGATGGACTTACCACGCTAATGTGATATATCATGTTTAACATAACAATTATTTATTTTAAATTAAATCAATGACCTTATAAAAAGTATATGATAATATTAAATATCATTAATACTATTTAGTTTATAATGTAATATTGTAATGCAACAGTAGGTAATGACACTATATGCCATTATTCATAAACTTCGACTTGTTAATATAAATCCGAATCACACATTTTCTACTTGAATCACGTTCGAATTTTACATTTTCCGTTCAATACTATTATTACACACGCATTCTATTCAACTATTAGGATTGAGTTGATTTCAATTTAATTTGAAGTAATAATTTGATATACTATAGAATTTTTGTTTTAAACAATTACAATATTTTGAGATTTTGGGGATAGATATAAGTGTGATGGGCTTACCGCCTAGCCAATGTGATATATCATGTTAAACATGTAAGGACTCTATTTTTGATTGGCTTATTTCATGACAAACCACATTGGGATCACTTTGTAATGGGTAGCTTAGGTCTCCAATTGTGACTCATCATCAACAAGCTTCCAAGATCCCAAAGTGCTTCAAGAGAGGTAGTTTATTTGACTTGACTATTTTGAAGAGATTTAGTTGCACACACTCACTAGCTTGCATTAGATACCATATTTTGCATTGTATCTAAATTGATAACATGTCTTGCATGTTAATTGTGCTTCATTTTGTGTGCATTTCACTCACGTCACACTTGCACAACATTCATGTAAGATAGACATTTTTCTTGAGTGTTAAAAAGAGAATCTTTCTCTTAGCGCAGCCTAGACCCCTTGGCAAGCTCTGCTTGCACCGCGACACATGGAATGGTATTCTCCAGTGTGTCATGCGCAATGTGTTAGGATTATGCTCAATAGCAAGAGTGTAATATTGTAATTGACAATCTTTTCATATTAATAAAGTGTTTTCTGATTCTTACAAATACTTATAGCATTTATTATTATAATTGTCAAGGTAAATAATCATAAGGTCAAAAGACTATGAGAAATGAAGAATTGTTCATACATCCGGATATTTGTGAGGTAGACACAATTCTTTAGTTAGTCTTGAATAACGTTCACAACTTAAGTTAAAGGTTGGGCACCTCTATCTTGATAAAGTTGTAGAATTCTTTTACTAGCATTTGAGTGAGATCAAATGAGTTATGATGAGTCTAAAATCATCGAAAGGTTTTCGAGTAAAAGAATCTAGTGCACTGGGTGCATTGAACAGGATCACAATGAAATACTTTATCTAGAACCGTCACTAGATATTAGTCTTTTCATTATTAGGACAATCGGAGAGTCGATCTTAATCCTGAGATAAATGATGGACTTATGGTTGCAAGTGTTATCATTTGAGCTATCAATGAGTACGATTATATAGCATAGTCTATCCTCGATAGTTTGGTGGTATTCATTTGTTAATCGATAGAGGACTTCATTTATAGATATTGACATCGTGGCTCCATTTATTAAATGAGAGTATAATATCATCATATGGATGTTTTGAGGTATTGGATATTAAATCTCAACGTTGAGTTTTCAATAATGATTATTGAAGACATGGCTTCTGGACAAGTCAAAATATCCAAGTTCAAAATGTGGTCATATGAGGAAATATGGTAACTTGGAGAGCTATAGGCGGTCTATGAGCTCTTGGCGATTACTGATATTATTCATGAGGATACACCATCTCCTATAAGATTGTCTAGGGTATGAATGAGAAACATCTCCTTATTCTATCTTTATTTAAGAGTTCAATTTTAGCTCTTTAGTGGAATGAGTTAAAATTAATAGATCGGACCTAAGTGAATCATTTGTTGATTGTGATTAGGTTATGCCTATTGAAGCTTAAATTTAGATAGCCCGCCAAGATCCACAATCCACACGTACTTGCATGGACCACTTGATATATTCTACCGGACCAATTTATGGGTCTATCTAGAATTGCATTTAATATATTAAGAATATAATATGTCTATTATTTATTTAATGGGCTGCTCTATTATATTAATATATTAAAAGGAGACATGTGGGCTTGTTTCTTTTAGTAAGAATAAGTCTGGTTCACATGTGGGCTTTTATTTAAAGTCTAATGGATTAAATAAAATAAGAAAAATAATATTAGGCCCATGTATATATGGTGTGGGCGGCAAGGCTAATAAAATAGCCCAAGATATTATTTTATTTTATTGTTTTGATTAAATGGAAATTAATTATTATTTAATTAATTAATAGTTTAAATCAAAATCTTTTCCTGATCAGTAAATAAAATACTATGTGTTGGATTAGGGTTAGAATTCTTTTAAGTGATAGGAGTCCTAATATGGTAAGGATTAAGTCCACATACACTCCATACCACACAAAGAATTCGGCCACCCTAGTCCTATAAGGGTTAGGATTCTTAAATTGATAGGAATTAGGGAAAAGCACAATTCCTTTTCAAGTAAGGAAATTGGCCAACCCTAGATTTCCTACACAAAGAATTCGGCCAACCCTATTTTGAGAAGGAGAAATTTCGGTCACCTTATAAATATAAGGTGATAAATTTTGGCCACCTAGATGCTTGAGTGAGAGAGATTTTTGTTTGCTTTGAAAAATAAAAATTTTACTCAATACACATAGAATTTAGGCCAAGAGAGAAAAAGAAAAATAAGTTCTCATTCGATAGTGCACTTGCAAGCCTTTAGGATCAAAAGGTTTTGTGCACACTTTCGATTTAGGGTTACGCAAGTTCCAATCATATCGATTGTGAATTCAAAAGTGACCGGAACTATTTTTCTAGGCTCTTGGTGTTTTGGGATTGAAGATCAGGATCAGAAGTTCCATACATCCATTCTCAGGTAAGCAATTCAAAGAAAAAAGGGAGACCACGCTCCTAGGTGATTCACGTACGTGCTAGGATTGAAGATCTTGCGGATTACCATCGACGTAAGTCAATCGGATCACGCGACAAGAGGTGTTTAACTCTAACCGTATATTTGTGTTTAATTAATTAAAGGGTTAAGGTTCAAATCTTTAGAAAAATTTTAAACTATACGAAAATCTACTTTTCGCCTTCCGTTGCGGTTTTAGTCAATTTTTCCCTACACAATATGGACCGCGGTCTACGCACTTGCTCGCACAGCAGTCCCAACAGCGGAGTTGTCCAAAGGGTGCACTGCTGTGTGTACCGCGGTCTGGATGACTTGCCCAAGCCGCGGTCTACCTAGCGGTAATGACAGGATTTTATTTCCCAAGTTCAAAACAATGTAGTTTTGACTAGGGCTTCTATATATATATGTTCTCTTCTCTCCCATTTCAGGTTGAGAGCTTCAAGAACCCATTTTAGTGAGAGAGATTAACTCTTAGAGAGAGAAAGCTTCAAGCTTTGTTCTTTGACTCTCCAAACCCCAAAACCCATCTTCATCTTGCATCTTGCATCTCTAGCATCATTCACGCATGGGTCTTCATTAATGTCTTTACTTGGTAAGTAGAACTAACATCTTTGCTCATTTACTGTTCTAGCCTATCAAGACATGTCATTTATTGCTTAGGTTAGTAAATCTTCATGTTTATTGTATATCAATCGAAGTTATGATATGTTTAGGGTTTGTTTGTTGATAGATTCATTTAAGACATATTTACCCTCTAACTAAGTCTCTATGCTTTGCATTTAGACATTATTGTTTAGGACTTCTTGATTGCATTTGTTGTCCTTATCAAGTTTAATGAAAACTCTTGTTGATTGGCTTTTGCTTGATGACTATATTTTAGACTTGCATATCTATATCTAGTTAGGTCTTTACGAGCATTCATATAGACATTAATATCTAGGATTTGTGCTTATTGCCATCTTCACATATCTAAATAAGCATTTAGTGTTGCCTAACATTAATTGCATTTAGAATATATTTGAAAATACACTATAAGCGTGTCTAATAACCTAGATGAGGGGTGAATAGGTTTTAATCAAGTTAATTACCGACTTTTCTTGATTAGTCAATATTAAAAAATCACCCCACAAGCAAACATTCAAAACCAAGTGTAGAGTGCGGAAAGTAAAGAACACACTGGATTTTTAAGTGGAAACCCTTCAACAAGGGAAAAACCACGGGTTATCCTTCTAGCCACAGACGATCACAGAAGTCCACTATATGAATAAAAGATTACACCCTCAAGTGATACTAGGACTCTCACTCTCGATAACCTCAGGCTATGGATACCACCACTTGCCACTCTTGGTTCAATCCTAAGTGATATCCCTTGATCTACTACACTTGGCGTGAGCACCTCCTACTCTACCCATCGGGCCTTCTACAGTGGCACTTGAGCAATGCTTGCTAACCCACCCTTGGTTGCAAGTCTTCAATGCTTGTGCAACTTCACCCTGAAGCCACAAGACTTTGACTCAATGAAGTGTATAAAAGTCTAAGTGTGTATATGACACTCAAATGCTATAATGTGTAAGACCAAACACAAAATGCTTAACTAGATGTTATAATGCAATTAAACAACCTAGTTAGCAAACAATGCCTACATGCCCATATATAAGGACTTAATTAGATGCAAAGGATTCTAGCAAACTAATTGTCAAATAAAGTCCAACCAACAGAAGTTGTCACAACATATAATCAAAGGCAATAAATGTGCAATCAACAAATGCAATCAGTAAGGCATACACAATAAAGTCTAAATGCAAAGCATATAGACTTAGCTAGAAAGGCAATATGGTCCTAAATTCTAGCTATCACAAACAAACCTCAAACATGTCATAACTTTAATTGATATGAAATAAATATGAAGATATGCTAACCTAAGCAATAAATAACATGTCTTGATAAGCTAGAACAATAAATGAACAAGAATGTTAGTTCTACTTACCAAATAAAGACACTAATGAAAACCCATGCTTGAATGATGCTAGCAATGCAAGGTGAAGATGGGTTTTGGGGTTTTGGAGAGTTTAACACACTCAAAAGAACTTTCTCTCTCAAGACTCTCTCTATCTCTCTCTAGGGTTTCTTTAAATTCAGAAAAGTTAGTGAAAAAGAACAGATAAAGGAGTTTATATAGTGGGAGACCCAAGCTGATGGGAAAAGGCATTTTTACCTTAAAATTAGAGCAGCGTGCTGGTCCCACTGCGCAGGTGCCTACCCGTCCACTAACCCGTGCACATGGGGTTTGCTGGTTCGTGGCCAGAGAACATACCAGCGAACCGGGGATCTCCAAGCACCAGGACCAACTGCGCGGGTAGGGACCCGCGCACTGACCCGCGCAAAGGCTGTGTCAATGCGTAAAAATACGTACCAAGTCGTGCTAGCACGGACACAACAACCACAGATAAATCTAGAAATGAAGTACAGGTGTGATTGTGAAGAATGCACACAAGGGCAATAAGAAATAGATGCTTGTCAATATAAATGCATGTAACTGTGTGTGTGCAATGTGTAAATGATGCACACATATAAGCAATGATAAACAAAAATGCAAGATGAAGCAAAGCATGCATGAAGTGTGTGTGTGTGTGTGTGTGTGTGTGTGTGTGTGTGTGTGCACCTAAACTCTTCAAGAGACAAAGTCAAGTGAGTATACCTTTTGCTCTTGAAGTCATGGAGATACTTGGAAGCTTGCCAACAAGGACCTAAACTACCCATTACATAATCATCCCCAATGTAGTGTGGTTTGTCATGAAATATGTCAATCATAAAATAGAGGTCCTTACAATCTCCCCCTTTGTCTATTTCATGACAAAACAACCACTTACAACACTTCCTCACAAAAACAAAACCAATCTAGCTATTGTCTATAAGAGTTCATTCTACATTACAAAAAGAGATTCCTAGAATCTAAATCTTCAATATCTTCAATCTCTTTATAGAATTATCATTCTACCTACACATGTAAGTTCCTCATATTTTGATTGGCTTATTTCGTTGACAAACCACATTGGGGATTAATTTTGTAAGGGTAAATTAGGCCTCATTGAGTGTGATCAAGCTTCAAGGGCATCATCTTTCTCAAGAGCACTTCAAAGGTATCTCACTTGTTTAACTCTCTTTGAAGAGATCTAGTTGCACACACTCACTTGCATGCATTATGTTCTTATGTTCATGTAATTAAATGATGCATTGTATGTCACTTATCACACTCCACACTTGCACTTTTTGCACATCTCTTACTGTGTTGAGTTTGCCCCGAAAAGAGAATTTCTTCTCTTAGCGCGGCCTAGACCGCTTGGCAAGACATGCTTGCACCACGGCATACAGAGCGGTATACCTCAGTAGGGTCATGCTTCTTGCACCGCTTCCTGTGCACTTGCACGCATAGCGGTCCAAGTCGCGGTGTTGTCCAGTAGGCCACTGTTACTTATACCACGGCCTGTGCACTTGCATGCATAGCGCCCTACACCGCGTTGTTGTCTAGACGGTGCACTGCTGTGTGTACAATGGTCTGGACACTTGCCTGCAACGCGGTCTATCAAGCGGTATTGACGGGATTTTTTACCCTAAGTTCAAAACGACGCAGTTTTGACTAGGGCTCCCATATATATATTCTCTCTTCTTCCTTGCTCGTTTTTGTGAGTTCAAGAAGCCATTTTTGAGAGGCCAAGCTTCCTTTAGAGAGAGAAACTCCTAAGAACCGTCCTTTACTCAATCAAACATCAATCCATAAGTATCTAACATCTCACAAGCATCATCTCATCATGGATTCTTCTTGCTTTTGTTGACTAGGTAACATGAACATGCCCTAAATCTCCATTGCATCTTTTATGTTCTTGTTTGCCTAGGTTTAGCTCTTTTATGTGTATTTAATGTTGGAACCTAGGGTTACAGATTGCGGAGAGGAAGGTTTTAAAATTTTTTTAATGCAATCATTAAACTAACCCATTTGTACAGTAATAATCAAATACAATAATAAAGTGAAGGAATTTGTTCATACCTACGTAGGAGGCTCCTTCACTTTGATACGAACTGCTCCTGATTTGAACCACGTGATCTTCCTCGCTATCCCCCGGAACTGGTAACAGCGTGTGGGCGCGTCACGATATTCAAGACCTGTATGGAGGAAGAAGAGAAAGAACACACATACAAAAAACAAACTCTAGAGGTCAGCCCTTGTGGTCTCACCACACCCTAACTTTTTCTCTCTTTTGTTTGCTTTTGCTTTTTTTTTTTGCTGTTCACGATTACTTTTCTCTTCTCTTTTCAATTTCTGTGTTATGTTGTCTCATACAATATTCAAGTAATCTGATTACTTTGATATCGATGTCATTCGGGTTTTTTTTTTTAATTAAATATATATCTCAAATATATCAAATAAAAACAAACCAAAATCTTATTTGATTTTTAAAACTTTTCAAAAATATCTCATATCTTTTAAAAAATAATTAAATATTTATTTTTGAATTCAAACATTTTAAATTCAATTTCAAATATTTAATTTAAAATAAAATAATCATATTATCTTATTTTATTCAAAATCAAATATCAACTAACACCCTCCATTTAGTGATTAACAACATAATTAAATAATCTTATTATTTAATTTATTTAATCACCATTATTCATTAATTAAATAATCTCATTATTCAACTAATTCCCGAATAAATATGTGTCACTTTCGTAACACTATTAATTGGACAATCCAATTAATTAATCGTGACACTTGTTACCTAAATTGATCGGGCTAGCAAGGGGACCTAATGGACCCACAGTATTTGAGCTCCAATAATCCTTAGAAATTATTAATTAAACTCTTTAATTAATATTTCATGATTATTAACTTCGGTGTTATTCCACTAAAAACCCGAAGCTGCACTCTCTCAACTGTAGACGTTTTTACACAAACCAATAACTCTCGGTGTCCATCGATATAGCTATTACATATGGTATAATCCTCCACAAGTAGTTCATAATTAGAGCTGGGTCATAATGTCCGTTATACCCCTCTAATCATATCTTTCCATTAAGTACCATTGATTCTCTAATGAACAATAAAACCTACATTCCTTACGGAATTAGGAGAGCGCTCATATTGTTCAAGCCGCGAATCAACCCTTAAGGGAACTACCATCTACTTCTCACAAGAAGGAGTGGATTCCGCTATCGTGTACAAACCTTCCCAGCCACAAGCCAAACCGCGATCCCAACATACGGAGTATATTGATCGGGAATGCAACTCCGACCTCACCCATGGTATATCAAATACCACGATCTAACCTAAAGGAGTCGATAAGACACTCAGGATTAAGATCACCCACATATAGCCATCATTAGTTGATATATATGAATCTCATCGTTAAACGGATCTTAGTGAGAGATTCATATAGATCATGGCCCAGTCCTATATGATCACATCATACAAGGTGCCTCCATTCTCATATCTACATATGAATGATCTAGGATAGGATCACCGTACACTACGAAATGGACTGCAGCTGTAGATTAACCACAAATAAAGTACCCAGCTTTATTTGCTATCTACGGACTATTTAGATTGCTCGTTTCAAACTGAATCCATCTATATATGACATTCATATACTCAGTTTGAAATTACATCCGACAATCTTGGATGTTAAGTGCACATGTTATATAAAGTATGACACAAAATGAGTGAATATACTACTTCTTTTATTTATGTTCAAATTACAATTACATATTACAAGCTTTAGGGCAAAAACGCCAACAATCTCCCACTTGCACTAAAGCATGTGAGTCATGTCTCGTAACCCTAGACCTTCTAGGTGACCTTCAAACACTTTAGCCAGTCAGGTCTTCGTAAATGGATCAGCATGATTGTCTTGTGAGGATATCTTGGTGACGATCACATCTCCTCTCTGCACTATCTCTCTAATGAGATGATACTTTCTCTCTATATGATTCCCTCTCTTGTGGCTTCTTGGTTCTTTGGAATTAGCCACAGCACCACTGTTATCACAATAAAGTGTGATGGGCTTATCCAGATCTGGAACAACTTCCAGATCATTCAAGAACTTACGGAGCCAAACAGCCTCTTTAGCAACTTCACAAGCGGCTACATATTCGGCTTCCATGGTGGAGTCAGCAATGCAAGATTGCTTTATACTTCTCCACACAATGGCTCCACCACCTAGGGTGAATACTGATCCAGACGTGGATTTTCTAGAATCCCTGTCTGACTGAAAATCAGAATCTGTGTATCCTAACGGGATCAAATCCTGTCCGGAATACACTAGCATATAGTTTCTCGTTCTCCAAAGATACTTGAGAATAGTTTTGACAGCAACCCAATGATCTAATCCTGGGTTGGACTGGTACCTGCTGACTACTCCCACTGCATAGCAGATGTCCGGTCTCGTGCATAACATAGCATACATGAGACTACCTACTGCTGATGCATATGGCACACGTCTCATATCCTCAACTTCTTGAGGTGTCGTAGGACACTGTTCCTTAGACAAGTGAACCCCATGTCTAGAAGGTAAATTACCTTTCTTAGAGTTCTGCATCGAAAATCGCATAAGAATCTTGTCGATATATGATGCCTGAGACAATGCTATGAGTTTGTTCTTACGATCCCTTATAAGTTGGATCCCTAGAACATGACTCGCCTCTCCCAAATATTTCATTTGGAATTGGCTAGCCAGCCAGCCCTTTACATCAGACAACACTCCTATATCATTCCCAATGAGTAGGATGTCATCTACGTATAGGACCAAGAAAACTACTTTCTTGTCAACGATGCGCTTGTAGACACAAGGCTTATCAACGCTTTGCTCGAAGCCATAGGTTTTGATCACATCATCAAACCTTATGTTCCAAGATCTAGATGCTTGCTTAAGTCCATAAATGGACCTTTGCAACTTGCAAACCTTTTGCTCTTGATCTGGAGACACAAATCCCTCTGGTTGCATCATACAGATGCTCTCGTCAAGATTGCCATTCAAGAATGCAGTCTTGACGTCCATTTGCCAAATTTCATACTCGAAATAGGCAGCAATGGATAAGAGAATCCTAATAGACTTAAACATGGCTACTGGCGAGAAGGTCTCTTCATAATCGACCCCCTCTTTCTGGGTATAACCCTCGGCCACTAGCCTTGCCTTGAAGGTCTCTACCTTCCCGTCTACTCCTCTCTTCCTCTTGTAGATCCACTTACATCCTATGGGTTTTACCCCATTCGGTAAGTCTACAAGTTCCCAGACTGAGTTAGAGTACATAGACTCCATCTCGAGATTCATGGCTTTAAGTCATTCCTCTTTATCAGGATCTTCCATTGCATTCTTAAATGTCAATGGATCATCCACACTATCAGCAGAGACAAGATCTTGTCCCTCACTTACACCCAAATAGCGTTCAGGCTGTCTCACAACCCTCTCACTTCGTCTAGGTGGTAGTGTATCCTGACTAGGAATTATCTGACTTTCAGATGTTAATGGATTAACAACTCTAGTTGACTGAGTACTGGTCTCACCAGGCTCCAACTCATTTAATACAATTTTAGAACGAGGTTTATGATCACTTATATAGTTATCCTCAAGAAACGTTGCATTTGTCGATACAAATACTTTGTTATCTTCAGGACTATAGAAGTATCCACCTCTGGTCTCCTTAGAGTATCCTACAAACAAGCAGACCACAGACTTGGGATCTAGCTTTCCAGTTCTGTTCTTCAGCACGTGTGCCGGACACCTCCATATGTGAAAATGTCGTAAACTAGTTTACGACCATTCCACAACTCTAGGGGAGTTTCAGGAACAGATTTGGATGGCACTATATTCAAAATGTATGCCGCTGTTTGTAACGCATATCCCCAAAAGGAATTTGGTAATGATGAGAAACTAATCATAGATCTCACCATTTCCATTAGGGTTCTATTTCTCCTCTCCGCTACACCATTTTGCTGAGGTGTACCAGGAGCTGTGAGTTGGGAAACTATCCCATGCTCGACCATGAAGTCTTCAAACTCTTGGTCAAGGTACTCACCTCCACGATCTGATCGTAGTGACTTGATAGTCCTACCTAATTGATTCTCAAATTCAGCTCGGAATTCTTTGAACTTTTCAAATGTTTCCGAATTTCGTTGCATTAGGTAGACATATCCGTATCTTGAGTAGTCATCTATAAAGGTGACATAATACTCATAGCCGCCCCTAGCTCTAACATTCATCGGTCCGCAGACGTCTGTATGTATGAGTTCTAGTGGCTTTATAGCTCTAAGCCCTTTTCCAGTAAAAGGTCTCTTAGTCATCTTACCTTCTAAACAGGATTCGCAGACAGGTAAGGTGCCAACCTTTAACTCACTTAAAATTCCTTTTTTTACTAGTCTGTCTATCCGGTCAAGGTTGATATGACCAAGCCTTAGATGCCAGAGATACGTTTCGTTTTCTGGGGAAATCTTATGTCGTTTAGTTTTTGGTTTTTCAACTTTAAACATTTCGGTGTTGAGCAGTGTTGTATGCATTAACGGTCTTAACACATACAAATTGTTTTCATTAATTCCTGAACAAATATTCAGACCATTCTTTGCAATAATAACTGATTTATTATCAAAAGAAACAGAATATAATTGTTCTAACAACTTAGAAACGGAAATCAAATTCCGTGTAAATCCAGGAATATAAAAAACATTGTTCAATAATAATAAACTATTATTATTACAAAATTGCAATCTTATTGCTCCCATTGCTTTGGCCGACACGACATCCCCCGACCCCACACACATGGAGAAGGCTCCCTCCTCTAGCTGTGTCCAAGAATCAGTCCACTGCAAAGAAGAACAAACATGGTTAGTGGCCCCTGAATCAACAATCCAAGGTGAAGAATCATCTTCCACTAAACAAGATTCAAGAACAAGTAAATCATATTTACCTTTATTCTTCTTCTTGGCTACCTCCTCCAGGTACTGAGGACAGTTCCTCTTCCAGTGCCCGACCTTGTTACAATGGAAACATTTTCCTTTGTCTTGGTCGGTGGAGGTACCTTTCTTTATGCTTTGGACCTTCTTGGGTTTGGGCTTACCCTTCGCCTTCCCAGTAGACCTCTTCCTCTTGTTATTATTGGAGGAAGATGGTTCGGCAACATTTGCCTCACCGGTCTTACTTTTACTGTCCTTGGTCATGGACTCAAAAGTAGCGAGCTCATTGAGCAACTGTGTGAGACTGAACCTTAACTTGTTCATGCCGTAGTTGTTCTTAAACTGATCGAAACACTTCGGAAGAGTCGTCAGTATGATGCTCACTTGACTGGGTTCATCAATAGCCCCACCATTGACTTCTGCCATGTTGAAGTAGGACATCATGCTCAGGACATGTTCCCGAACTGGTGTACCTGTTGGACCCTAGGGTTACAGATTGCGCAGCGGAAGGTTTTAAAATTTTTTAATGCAATCATTAATCTAACCCATTTGTACAGTAATAATCAAATACAATAATAAAGTGAAGAAATTTATTTTTCATACCTACGTAGGAGGCTCCTTCACTTTGATACGAACTGCTCCTGATTTGAACCCCGTGATCTTCCTCGCTATCTCCCGGAACTGGTAACAGCGTGTGGGTGCGTCACGATATTCAGGACCTGTATGGAGGAAGAAGAGAAGAATACACGCACAAAACAAACTCCAGTAGTGCAGCACTTGTGGTCTCACCACACCATAGCGTTTTCTCTCTTTTGTTTGTTTTTGCTTTTGCTGTGTCTGCTTTTTTTTTGTGTGTCACGAACACCTTTTTTTTTTTCTTCTCATTCAAAATAATCTGATTACTTTTTGTGTTATATTTGTTATTCCGTTATCATATTTTAATTAAATATATATCTCATATATATCAAATAAAATCAAAACAAAATCTTATTTGATTTTTAAAAAACAAAGATATCTCATATCTTTTTTTTTAATTAATTAAATATTTATTTTTGAATTCAAACATTTTAAATTCAAATTCAAATATTTAATTTAATAAAATAAAATAATCATATTATCTTATTTTATTCAAAATCAAATATCAACTAACACCCTCCATTTAGTGATTAACTACATAATTAAATAATCTTATTATTTAATTTATTTAATCACCATTATTCATTAATTAAATAATCCCATTATTCAATTAATTCCCGAATAAATATGTGTCACTTTCGTAACACAATTAATTGGACAATCCAATTAATTAACCGTGACCCTTGTTACCTAAATCGATCGGGCTAGCAAGGGGACCTAATGGATCCACAGTATTTTGAGCTCCAATAATCCTTAGAAATTATTAATTAAACTCTTTAATTAATATTTCATGATTATTAACTTCGGTGTTATTCCACTAAAAACCCGAAGCTGCACTCTCTCAACTGTAGACGTTTTTACACAAACCAATAACTCTCGGTGTCCATCGATATAGCTATTACATATGGTATAATCCTCCACAAGTAGTTCATAATTAGAGCTGGGTCATAATGTCCGTTATACCCCTCTAATCATATCTTTCCATTAATTACCATTGATTCTCTAATGAACAATAAATCCTACATTCCTTACGGAATTAGGAGAGCGCTCATATTGTTCAAGCCGCGAATCAACCCTTAAGGGAACTACCATCTACTTCTCACAAGAAGGAGTGGATTCCACTATTGTATACAAACCTTCCAAGCCACAAGCCAAACCGCGATCCCAACATACAGAGTATATTGATCGGGAATGCAACTCCGACCTCACCCATGGTATATCAAAGACCACGATCTAACCTGAAGGAGTCGATAAGACACTCAGGATTAAGATCACCCACATATAGCCATCATTAGTTGATATATATGAATCTCATCGTTAAACGGATCTTAGTGAGAGATTCATATAGATCATGGCCCAGTCCTATATGATCACATCATACAAGGTGCCTCCATTCTCATATCTACATATGAATGATCCAGGATAGGATCACCATACAGTACGAAATGGACCGCAACTGTAGATTAACCACAAATAAAGTACCCAGCTTTATTTGCTATCTACGGACTCTTTAAATTGCTCGTTTCAAACTGAATCCATCTATATATGACACTCATATACTCAGTTCGAAATTACATCCGGCAATTTTGGATGTTAAGTGCACATGTTATATAAAGTATGACACAAAATGAATGAATATACTACTTCTTTTATTTATGTTCAAATTACAATTACATATTACAAGCTTTAGGGCAAAAACCCCAACAATCTCCCACTTGCACTAAAGCATGTGAGTCATGTCTCGTAACCCTAGACCTTCTAGGTGACCTTCAAACACTTTAGCCGGTAAGGTCTTCGTAAATGGATTAGCATGATTGTCTTGTGAGGCTATCTTGGTGACGATCACATCTCCTCTCTGCACTATCTCTCTAATGAGATGATACTTTCTCTCTATATGCTTCCCTCTCTTGTGGCTTCTTGGTTCTTTGGAATTAGCCACAGCACCACTGTTATCACAGTAAAGTGTGATGGGCTTATCCAGATCTGGAACAACTTCCAGATCACTCAAGAACTTACGGAGCCAAACAGCCTCTTTAGCAGCTTCACAAGCAGCTACATATTCGGCTTCCATGGTGGAGTCAGCAATGCAAGATTGCTTTATACTTCTCCACACAATGGCTGCACCACCTAGGATGAATACTGATCCAGACGGGGATTTTCTAGAATCCCTGTCTGACTGAAAATCAGAATCTGTGTATCCTAACGGGATCAAATCCTGTCCGGAATACACTAGCATATAGTTTCTCGTTCTCCGAAGATACTTGAGAACAGTCTTGACAGCAACCCAATGATCTAATCATGGATTGGACTGGTACCTGCTGACTACTCCCACTGCATAGCAGATGTCCGGTCTCGTGCATAACATAGCATACATGAGACTACCTACTGCAGATGCATATGGAACACGTCTCATATCCTCAACTTCTTGAGGTGTCTTAGGACACTGTTCCTTAGACAAGTGAACCCCATGTCTAGAAGGTAAATTACCTTTCTTAGAATTCTGCATCGAAAATCGCATAAGAATCTTGTCGATATATGATGCCTGAGACAATGCTATGAGTTTGTTCTTACGATCCCTTATAAGTTGGATCCCTAGAACATGACTCGCCTCTCCCAAATCTTTCATTTGGAATTGGCTAGCCAGCCAGCCCTTTACATCAGACAACACTCTTACATCATTCCCAATGAGTAGGATGTCATCTACGTATAGGACCAAGAAAACTACTTTCTTGTCAATGATGCGCTTGTAGACACAAGGCTCATCAATGTTCTGCTCAAAGCCATAGGTTTTGATCACATCATCAAACCTGATGTTCCAAGATCTAGATGCTTGCTTAAGTCCATAGATGGATCTTTGCAACTTGCAAACCTTTTGCTCTTGATCTGGAGACACGAATCCCTCTGGTTGCATCATACAGATGCTCTCGTCAAGATTGCCATTCAAATATGCAGTCTTGACGTCCATTTGCCAAATTTCATACTCGAAATAGGCAGCAATGGATAAGAGAATTCTTATAGACTTAAACATGGCTACTGGCGAGAAGGTCTCTTCATAATCGACCCCCTCTTTCTGGGTATAACCCTTGGCCACTAGCCTTGCCTTGAAGGTCTCTACCTTCCCGTCTACTCCTCTCTTCCTCTTGTAGATCCACTTACATCCTATGGGTTTTACCCCATTCGGTAAGTCTACAAGTTCCCAGACTGAGTTAGAGTACATAGACTCCATCTCGAGATTCATGGCTTTAAGCCATTCTTCTTTATCAGGATCTTCCATTGCATTCTTGAATGTCAATGGATCATCCACACTATCAGCAGAGACAAGATCTTGTCCCTCACTTACACCCAAATAGCGTTCAGGCTGTCTTACAACCCTCTCACTACGTCTAGGTGGTAGTGTATCCTGACTAGGAATTATCTAACTTTCAGATGTTAATGGATTAACAACTCTAGTTGACTGAGTACTGGTCTCACCAGGCTCCAACTCATTTAATGCAATTTTAGAACGAGGTTTATGATCACTTATATTAGTTATCCTCAAGAAACGTTGCATTTGTCGATACAAATACTTTGTTATCTTCAGGACTATAGAAGTATCCACCTCTGGTCTCCTTAGAGTATCCTACAAACAAGCAGACCACAGACTTGGGATCTAGCTTTCCAGTTCTGTTCTTCAGCACGTGTGCCGGACACCTCCATATGTGAAAATGTCGTAAACTAGTTTTACGACCATTCCACAACTCTAGGGGAGTTTCAGGAACAGATTTGGATGGCACTATATTCAAAATGTATGCCGCTGTTTGTAACGCATATCCCCAAAAGGAATTTGGTAATGATGAGAAACTAATCATAGATCTCACCATTTCCATTAGGGTTCTATTTCTCCTCTCCGCTACACCATTTTGCTGAGGTGTACCAGGAGCTGTGAGTTGGGAAACTATCCCATGCTCGACCATGAAGTCTTCAAACTCTTGGTCAAGGTACTCACCTCCACGATCTGATCGTAGTGACTTGATAGTCCTACCTAATTGATTCTCAAATTCAGCTCGGAATTCTTTGAACTTTTCAAATGTTTCCGAATTTCGTTGCATTAGGTAGACATATCCGTATCTTGAGTAGTCATCTATAAAGGTGACATAATACTCATAGCCGCCCCTAGCTCTAACATTCATCGGTCCGCAGACGTCTGTATGTATGAGTTCTAGTGGCTTTATAGCTCTAAGCCCTTTTCCAGTAAAAGGTCTCTTAGTCATCTTACCTTCTAAACAGGATTCGCAGACAGGTAAGGTGCCAACCTTTAACTCACTTAAAATTCCACTTTTTACTAGTCTGTCTATCCGGTCAAGGTTGATATGACCAAGCCTTAGATGCCAGAGATACGTTTCGTTTTCTGGGGAAATCTTATGTCGTTTAGTTTTTGGTTTTTCAACTTTAAACATTTCGGTGTTGAGCAGTGTTGTATGCATTAACGGTCTTAACACATACAAATTGTTTTCATTAATTCCTGAACAAATATTCAGACCATTCTTTGCAATAATAACTGATTTATTATCAAAAGAAACAGAATATAATTGTTCTAACAACTTAGAAACGGAAATCAAATTCTGTGTAAATCCAGGAATATAAAAAACATTGTTCAATAATAAAAAACTATTATTATTACAAAATTGCAATCTTATTGCTCCCATTGCTTTGGCCGACACGACATCCCCCGACCCCACACACATGGAGAAGGCTCCCTCCTCTAGCTGTGTCCAAGAATCAGTCCACTGCAAAGAAGAACAAACATGGTTAGTGGCCCCTGAATCAACAATCCAAGGTGAAGAATCATCTTCCACTAAACAAGATTCAAGAACAAGTAAATCATATTTACCTTTCTTCTTCTTCTTGGCTACCTCCTCCAGGTACTGAGGACAGTTCCTTTTCCAGTGCCCGACCTTGTTACAATGGAAACATTTTCCTTTGTCTTGGTCGGTGGAGGTACCTTTCTTTATGCTTTGGGCTTTCTTGGGTTTGGGCTTACCCTTCGCCTTCCCAGTAGACCTCTTCCTCTTATTATTATTGGAGGAAGATGGTTCGGCAACATTTGCCTCACCGGTCTTACTTTTACTGTCCTTGGTCATGGACTCAAAAGTAGCGAGCTCATTGAGCAACTGTGTGAGACTGAACCTTAACTTGTTTATGCCGTAGTTGTTCTTAAACTGATCGAAACACTTCGGAAGAGTCGTCAGTATGATGCTCACTTGACTGGGTTCATCAATGGCCCCGCCATTGACTTCTGCCGTGTTGAAGGAGGACATCATGCTCAGGACATGTTCCCGAACTGATGTACCTTCCTTCATGCGAGCGAGCATAGCGGAACGAACAGCTTCGTGTCGCTTTTGCTCGGAGGGCTGCCCGAACATAGCTTGCAATGACTCCATAGTTTCGAATGCTGTAGTCATTGCTTCGTGCTTTGTGACAAGCACGTCTGTCATAGAAGCTAACAGATATGTTCGGGCCTTCTCATCAAATGAGACCCATCGCTGGTATGCCTCACGAACAGTTCGTGTGGCATTGGCAGTAGGCACCGGAGGACATTCCTCCGTAAGCACAAACTTGAGGTCTTTGGTGACCAGTATTGCATTAATGTTAAGTTTCCATTTTGTGTAGTTATCTCCAGTTAATTTATCGTTTGCAAGTATTTGTAATAATGCAGATGACATGGCTGAAAAAACATAAATTAAAGATTCATTCAGTCATACATTCTAAACATATGCGAATGTTTAGCATAAAATTAAACATGATGCATGAAAATGTTTAATGAACAAGAACAACCCTAAAAATAATGTTTCTATGCCACGACAATCCAACATACCACAAGCAAGTGCCGCATTAGGGTCGGTCAAATTCTTGCATGTTGGATCGAGACCTTCTCAGTCAAAAGATATACCAGAATAACTCTTATGCCAATATCATTCAACCATCGTTTATTAGGTCAGGTTTTTAATTAACCAATTTAATTAAAACCTTGTGAGTGTAACCCATCATTTCAGATCTCAAGAGCTTAAATCGAGAATTGCCACCTTAGGGTCGGTCAATCCCGAAATCCCCTCCGAAATCCTATCTGTTAGGAAGTCAACCTTGGTATTGATTCTTATGGAAACCCTCCTTAGGGAGGACGAAAACAAAGCCGTCACGAGGCCCCACTCGAATCTCACGGTGTTGAACTAATGATGGAGACCGCGGGATATAATGTCATATATCCCTCTCCCACTCACTATTTTATATTAAGGGTTTTCTATTAATATTAATGCACCTAGATTAAACTAGATTAACGGCTAATTTTAATCTAAGCGTCAAGTGCATTAATCACAAATTATTAGAATCCTATTCCAATAACTAATAAACTAAATTGATTTTTAACACTTAAAAAATTTAGTTCATTAGTGATAATTCAAATCTATGTAAATAGTTTACTAAGACTAGAATTATTATTAAATGTGTATTTACCAAGTTTTAACTATTAAAACTAAACACATTATTAGGTCCAATTATTAGGAGCTTAATCAAACTAATCCTAATATATATATTAAAGACCCTACTTATCTAAGTATTAAAACTTTTTAATAAAAAGATTAGTAATTAATGAGATTTACCAAGTTTTTACTCTTTAAAAACTAATCCCATTAAAAATAGCCAATTATGTGAATAACCCATTTTAATCAAATTAAACACATAATATAGATGGCTATAATGCATGTATGATATATCAACATATATATATATATATATATATATATATGTGTAGGCACAACTAATTTAAATGACATGTATATGCATGGCAATGCTTAATCATCAATAATTAAAATATACATGAGTTGACCGAGTGTTGTGGATTATTTAACCTAAAAATTGGAATCTAATTACAAAAAATATTTCCCAAGGCATCCCTTGGTCTTCTTGTAATTTCCAAGATTTCCAATCTCTTCAGGTCATGTTCGGGATGTGCTGTGCGCGTTGGTAGGCATGCGCACTGGTAGGCGCGCGCTGGAAGGTTTGCGCGCTTGGAAGGCTTGCGCACTGGTAGGCGCGATCTGGTGTGCATGCGCGCAGGTGGTAGGCATCGCTGAAGCGCTGGTTGCGCGCTAGAGGGTGATGGGCTGCGCGCTGGGACGCTGCGCGTGTTGGTCTGCCTGCGCACAGGCTGAAGGCATGCGCTGGTCATGCGCGCAGTCACACTGATGGGTGGCATGCGCTGGACTGCAGGTATTTGCTTGTCTACGATGCGCGCACCAGGTCTGCATGTGAAATCTTCATGCGCTACCAGGTCTTCGATTACACATTTTTTTTTTATAATAATACAACAGTAAAATATAATAAAAAAAAAATTATACAACCCAGAAACACTCTAAATCCACAACACCATAAAAAATTACGATCAACCATGTTTTTAAATTAAACAATTTAATTAAAAAAAACATCATACACTCATCAAAAAAATATGTGCCTACACATTCATACATATCAGGAGTAATCGAATTCGATTATACTGTACAAAAATTGGCTCTGATACCAATTGTTGGACCCTAGGGTTACAGATTGCGCAGCGGAAGGTTTTAAAATTTTTTAATGCAATCATTAATCTAACCCATTTGTACAGTAATAATCAAATACAATAATAAAGTGAAGAAATTTATTTTTCATACCTACGTAGGAGGCTCCTTCACTTTGATACGAACTGCTCCTGATTTGAACCACGTGATCTTCCTCGCTATCTCCCGGAACTGGTAACAGCGCGTGGGCGCGTCACGATATTCAGGACCTGTATGGAGGAAGAAGAGAAGAATACACACACAAAACAAACTCCAGGAGTGCAGCACTTGTGGTCTCACCACACCATAGCTTTTTCTCTCTTTTGTTTGTTTTTCCTTTTGCTGTGTGTCTGCTTTTTTTTTTTGTCACGAACACCTTTTTTTTTCTTCTCATTCAAAATAATCTGATTACTTTTTGTGTTATATTTGTTATTCGGTTATCATATTTTAATTAAATATATATCTCATATATATCAAATAAAATCAAACCAAAATCTTATTTGATTTTTAAAAAACAAAGATATCTCATATCTTTTTTTAATTAATTAAATATTTATTTTTGAATTCAAACATTTTAAATTCAAATTCAAATATTAAATTTAATAAAATAAAATAATCATATTATCTTATTTTATTCAAAATCAAATATCAACTAACACCCTCCATTTAGTGATTAACTACATAATTAAATAATCTTATTATTTAATTTATTTAATCACCATTATTCATTAATTAAATAATCCCATTATTCAATTAATTCCCGAATAAATACGTGTCACTTTCGTAACACAATTAATTGGACAATCCAATTAATTAACCGTGACCCTTGTTACCTAAATCGATCGGGCTAGCAAGGGGACCTAATGGACCCACAGTATTTTGAGCTCCAATAATCCTTAGAAATTATTAATTAAACTCTTTAATTAATATTTCATGATTATTAACTTCGGTGTTATTCCACTAAAAACCCGAAGCTGCACTCTCTCAACTGTAGACGTTTTTACACAAACCAATAACTCTCGGTGTCCATCGATATAGCTATTACATATGGTATAATCCTCCACAAGTAGTTCATAATTAGAGCTGGGTCATAATGTCCGTTATACCCCTCTAATCATATCTTTCCATTAAGTACCATTGATTCTCTAATGAACAATAAATCCTACATTCCATACGGAATTAGGAGAGCGCTCATATTGTTCAAGCCCCGAATCAACCCTTAAGGGAACTACTATCTACTTCTCACAAGAAGGAGTGGATTCCACTATTGTGTACAAACCTTCCCAGCCACAAGCCAAACCGCGATCCCAACATACGGAGTTTATTGATCGGGAATGCAACTCCGACCTCACCCATGGTATATCAAAGACCACGATATAACCTGAAGGAGTCGATAAGACACTCAGGATTAAGATCACCCACATATAGCTATCATTAGTTGATATATATGAATCTCATCGTTAAACGGATCTTAGTGAGAGATTCATATAGATCATGGCCCAGTCCTATATGATCACATCATACAAGGTGCCTCCATTCTCATATCTACATATGAATGATCCAGGATAGGATCACCGTACAGTACGAAATGGACCGCAACTGTAGATTAACCACAAATAAAGTACCCAGCTTTATTTGCTATCTACGGACTCTTTAAATTGCTCGTTTCAAACTGAATCCATCTATATATGACACTCATATACTCAGTTCGAAATTACATCCGGCAATTTTGGATGTTAAGTGCACATGTTATATAAAGTATGACACAAAATGAATGAATATACTACTTCTTTTATTTATGTTCAAATTACATTTACATATTACAAGCTTTAGGGCAAAAACCCCAACAGTACCTTCCTTCATGCGAGCGAGCATAGAGGAACGAATAGTTTCGTGTCGCTTTTGCTCGGAGGGCTGCCCGAATATAGCTTGCAATGACTCCATAATTGCGAATGCTGTAGTCATTGCTTCGTGCTTTGTGACAAGCACGTCTGTCATAGAAGCTAATAGATATGTTCGGGCCTTCTCATCAGATGAGACCCATCATTGGTATGCCTCACGAACAGTTCGTGTGGTATTGGCAGTAGGCACCTGAGGACATTCCTCCGTAAGTACAAACTTGAGGTCTTTGGTGACCAGTATTGCATTAATGTTAAGTTCCATTTTGTGTAGTTATCACCAGTTAATTTATCGTTTGCAAGTATTTGTAATAGTGCAGATGACATGGCTGAAAAAACATAAATTAAAGATTCATTCAGTCATACATTCTAAACATGTGCTAATATTCGGCATAAAATTAAACATGATGCATGAAAATTTTTAATGAACAAGAACAACCCTAAAAAAACAATGTTTCTATGCCACGACAATCCAACATACCACAAGCAAGTGCCGCCTTAGGGTCGGTCAAATTCTTGCATGTTGGATCGAGACCTTCTCAGTCAAAGGATATACCAGAATAACTCTTATGCCAATATCATTCAACCATCGTTTATTAGGTCAGGTTTTTAATTAACCAATTTAATTAAAACCTTGTGAGTGTAACCCATCATTTCAGATCTCAAGAGCTTAACTCGAGAATTGCCACCTTAGGGTCGGTCAATCCCGAAATCCCCTCCGAAATCCTATCTGTTAGGAAGTCAACCTTGGTATTGATTCTTATGGAAACCCTCCTTAGGGAGGACGAAAACAAAGCCGTCACGAGGCCCCACTCGAATCTCACGGTGTTGAACTAATGATGGAGACCGTGGGATATAATGTCATATATCCCTCTCCCACTCACTATTTTATATTAAGGGTTTTCTATTAATATTAATGTACCTAGATTAAACTAGATTAAACGGCTAATTTTAATCTAAGCGTCAAGTGCATTAATCACAAATTATTAGAATCCTATTCCAATAACTAATAAACTAAATTGATTTTTAACACTTAAAAAATTTAGTTCATTAGTGATAATTCAAATCTATGTAAACTGTTTACTAAGACTAGAATTATTATTAAATGTGTATTTACCAAGTTTTAACTATTAAAACTAAACACATTATTTAGGTCCAATTATTATTAGGAGCTTAATCAAATTAATCCTAATATATATTTTAAGGACCCTACTAATCTAAGTATTTAAACTCTTTAATAAAAAGATTAGTAATTAATGAGATTTACCAAGTTTTTACTCCTAAAAACTAATCCCATTAAAAATAGCCAATTATATGAATAACCCATTTTAATCAAATTAAAAAAAATTTAAACACATAATATTGATGGCTATAATGCATGTATGATATATCAACATATATATATATATATATATATGTATATATATATGTGTAGCCACAACTAATTTAAATGACATGTATATGCATGGCAATGCTTAATCATCATATAATTAAAGCATACATGAGTTGACCGAGTATTGTGGATTATTTAACCTAAAAATTGGAATCTAATTACAAAAAATATTCCCAAGGCATCCCATGGTCTTCTTGTAATTTCCAATACTTTCAATCTCTTCAGGTCATGTGTGCTGGTAGCAACGCTGGTACGCTTGCTCGCAGGTTATAGGTGCGCGCTGGAAGGATTGCGCGCTGGATGAGCGCTGGTAGGCTGCGCGCAGGTAGAGGGTTGCGCGCTGGTGGTGCATAGGGTGCAGGTCTGCCTGCGCACGTTGAAGGCATGCGTTGGTCATGCATGCGCGCTGATGCGCTGGTCTTTTGCGCGCTTTTATGCGCTGGTGGCACTGGTGGCATGCTCTGGTGCATGCAAGATCGCAAGCATGTAGAACAACCAGTGTCATGCGATTACAATATATTTTTTTTAATAATACAACAGTAAAAAAAAATTAAAAAAAAACATTATACAACCCAGAAACACCTAAATCCACAACACCATAAAAAATTACGATCAACCATGTTTTTTTAAATTAAACAATTTAATTAAAAAAACATCATACACTCATAAAAAAAAATATGTGCCTACACATTCATACATATCATGAGTAATCGAATTCGATTATACTGTACAAAAATTGGCTCTGATACCAATTGTTGGAACCTAGGGTTACAGATTGCGCAGCGGAAGGTTTTAAATTTTTTTTAATGCAATCATTAAACTAACCCATTTGTACAGTAATAATCAAATACAATAATAAAGTGAAGGAATTTGTTCATACCTACGTAGGAGGCTCCTTCACTTTGATACGAACTGCTCCTGATTTGAACCACGTGATCTTCCTCGCTATCTCCCGGAACTGGTAACAGCGTGTGGGCGCGTCACAATATTCAGAACCTGTATGGAGCAAGAAGAGAAAGAACACACATACAAAAAACAAACTCTAGAGGTGCAACCCTTGTGGTCTCACCACACCCTAACTTTTTCTCTCTTTTGTTTGCTTTCGCTTTTTTTTTTTGCTGTTCACGATTACTTTTCTCTTCTCTTTTCAATTTCTGTGTTATGTTGTCTCATACAATATTCAAGTAATCTGATTACTTTGATATCGATGTCATTCGGTTTTTTTTTAATTAAATATATATCTCAAATATATCAAATAAAAACAAACCAAAATCTTATTTGATTTTTAAACTTTTCAAAAATATCTCATATCTTTTAAAAAATAATTAAATATTTATTTTTGAATTCAAACATTTTAAATTCAATTTCAAATATTTAATTTAAAATAAAATAATCATATTATCTTATTTTATTCAAAATCAAATATCAACTAACACCCTCCATTTAGTGATTAACAACATAATTAAATAATCTTATTATTTAATTTATTTAATCACCATTATTAATTAATTAAATAATCTCATTATTCAATTAATTCCTGAATAAATATGTGTCACTTTCGTAACACAATTAATTGGACAATCCAATTAATTAACCGTGACCCTTGTTACCTAAATCGATCGGGCTAGCAAGGGGACCTAATGGACCCACAGTATTTTGAGCTCCAATAATCCTTAGAAATTATTAATTAAACTCTTTAATTAATATTTCATGATTATTAACTTCGGTGTTATTCCACTAAAAACCCGAAGCTGCACTCTCTCAACTGTAGACGTTTTTACACAAACCAATAACTCTCGGTGTCCATCGATATAGCTATTACATATGGTATAATCCTCCACAAGTAGTTCATAATTAGAGCTGGGTCATAATGTCCGTTATACCCCTCTAATCATATCTTTCCATTAAGTACCATTGATTCTCTAATGAACAATAAATCCTACATTCCTTACGGAATTAGGAGAGCGCTCATATTGTTCAAGCCCCGAATCAACCCTTAAGGGAACTGCCATCTACTTCTCACAAGAAGGAGTGGATTCCACTATTGTGTACAAACCTTCCTAGCCACAAGCCAAACAGCGATCCCAACATACGAAGTATATTGATTGGGAATGCAACTTTGACCTCACCCATGGTATATCAAAGACCACGATCTAACCTGAAGGAGTCGATAAGACACTCAGGATTAAGATCACCCACATATAGCCATCATTAGTTGATATATATGAATCTCATCGTTAAACGGATCTTAGTGAGAGATTCATATAGATCATGGCCCAGTCCTATATGATCACATCATACAAGGTGCCTCCATTCTCATATCTACATATGAATGATCCAGGATAGGATCACCGTACAGTACGAAATGGACCGCAACTGTAGATTAACCACAAATAAAGTACCCAGCTTTATTTGCTATCTACGGACTCTTTAGATTGCTCGTTTCAAACTGAATCATCTATATATGACATTCATATACTCAGTTTGAAATTACATCCGGCAATCTTGGATGTTAAGTGCACATGTTATATAAAGTATGACACAAAATGAATGAATATACTACTTCTTTTATTTATGTTCAAATTATATTTACATATTACAAGCTTTAGGGCAAAAACCCCAACATTTAATGCATATCTTTATGTTTAATGACATTTATAACATGATTGAGTTGTTGTTTGTTGGTTGAGAACATTGATAATTGATAGCTATTATTTAGGACCATTTTGCCCTTTAGCTAAATCTTCATGCATTTGCATGTAGATATTAATATCTAGGATTTGCATTTATTGACATCTTTAAATCCCTAGATAAGCACTTGGTGTAGCCTAGAATTAATTGCATGATAGAATATTGTCACATATTCACATAGGTTGCTTTATCTCATCATTGATTGTTAAGCTTTGTGACTAAGTGGATTAGTGCACAAGCTTGTGGTCTAGAATCACTATTAAAGGCTCGTTGGGTAGAGTGAAAGAGTTAGTGACCAAGCAGGTGTGACTTGAGGTCAACCTAGGTTATAAACTTTCATTCAAATAGTGGATTTGAAGACTGTATGTGGCTAGAAGGATAGCCAGTGAGTTTTGCCCAGTTGGAGGGTTTCTCAAGTAAATCAACCCTTGTGTTTTTATTGTTTTCTGCATGTTTATGTTGGATTGGTTGATTGCTAATATGAGGTAAGACTATTAAAATTGATTAAGTCAAAAAGTTGGTAATAAATCAACTAAAACCTATCCAATCCCCCCCCCCCCCCCCTCTAGGTTGTATTAGACACACTTTGTGTAATTTCAATTGGTATCAGAGCGGGTTCCTAGATACACTTAGGTGATCCTTGCTCTTTGTGTGTCTTGCATTTTGTTTGTTTTTGTTGCATCATTAACATTCATCTCATTCATACCCAAACACTATGAGTGGAAACGGAAGTGGTAATGAGGGAGCCTCTAGCATAAGACCCCCTTTGCTCACCAGAGTAAACTATGCCTCTTGGAAAGGCAAGATGGAGTCTTACATTTGCCAAATAAATGACTGAGCATGGATGGCAATTAAAGATGGCTACACTCCTCTGGAAAAGACTCTTGCAGACGAAAGTGTAGTTCCCAAGCCAAAGCCGAAATGGTCAACTCAAGAGTTTGAAGCATCCAAGTGGAACAACAAGGCTATGCATGCCATTCTTTATGCAATGGATGACAATTAGTACAAATTGATCCAAACAACAAGAATTGCAAAAGAGGCATGGGAGATTCTAGAGACGGCCCATGAGGGAACCGAGGTGGTCAAGGACTCCAAGCTTCAAGTCCTCCAAGCTTCAAGTCCTCCAAACACAATTTGAGCAAATTAGAATGGAGGAGGGTGAGTGCTTCAACGACTTTCAAGTGAAGTTGGTGGACATAGTCAATCAAAGCCATCAACATGGTGACCCCTATTCGGATAGGAGAATCAAGCAAAAAATTATGAGGTCGCTTCCAGCAAGATTTGAGTCAAATGTGACGGCTCTTGAGGAGAACAGTGATTACAAGAACATGAAGCCAAGTGAAGTTATAAGAAGACTTCTAGCATATGAGTCTAGGTGGACTCCTACACCTACACCTCCAAAGAAGCAAAAGAGTATTGCTCTGAAAACTTCCAAAGTAGAGAAAGAGGAAGATGACTCAGATGAGGAGATAGCCCTCATGGTGAAAAGATTCAAGAAGTTCATCAATTTTGAGAAGAATGGATTTGGATCCAAAGGAAAGGAAATGAAGAAGAAGACTTCTTTCAAGAAGTTTAAGTCAAGTGAAGACAAGCCCACAAGAAAAGGGATTCAATACTTTGAATGTGGAGGTTTCAGACACATCTCCACGGATTGTGGCAATTTAAAGAACAAGAAGAAAGGAAAGGCTATGGCCGCCACGTGGAGCGATGGTGATGACTTGGAAGAAGAAGGAGAATCCTCGGATGACGAGGATCATATGGCAAACTTTATTGCCTTCGCATCTTCTCTCAAGAGTAAGGAAACAATAGATGATGAAGAGGAAGAGAAACAAAGTGAAGATGACTCTAGTAATGGTGACTCTTCATCCCATTCAACAAATATGGATGTAGGAGGAATGGATCTCGAAAGGTTCATTAAGCATTTTCAAAGCTCAAGATTGAAGATGAAGAAAGAGATTCAAAGGCTAAAGGGTGAGAATCTCAAGCTATCTACCGAAGTCACTCACCTAAATAGAGAAGTGAAGATAGCAAAAAGAAATGAGGAATTGATGGAAAAGGAGCTTGAAGATGCAAGAGAGATCATTGCTAAGTTGACTTTAAGTACAAAGAAACTCGACCACATGTTGGGAGTTGGCAAGAGGCCAAGTGATAAGAAGGGTCTTGGCTATGAAAATGACAAAGAGACCTCATCCTCAAGCAAGACTGTGTTTGTCAAGAGCTTGGACATCAAAGAGCCTCCACCCCCATAACATCCTAGGAAGAAGATTGAACTAGGAGAGTGCTATAAGGATTCTCAAGTCAAGGTAGCACAAGGGAAACAAGCTCAAGCTCAATCAACAAGGGTTCATCAAGCAAGTTTCCCTCAACCCAAATACCATCAAGCCAATAAGCAATTCATGTAAGGTCAACCAAGGAAGCAATCCATTCCAACTCAACAACAAAGAAGGAGAGAACCAATCCAACACCAAAGGCAAGCTCAAATGCGTGGGAAAGCCCCTTTGTATTACAAGGGCATGGTATGTCTTCTTATTTCATTCTCACTTGTCATTTTTGTGGTGTTGATGGTCACATTTGACCTAATTGCCTCAAATACATTGAAATGTGTAGAATCAAGAGCATGATTGAAAGAAATAGAGCTAGAGCCAAAATGCATGTTCCTAGGAAATCTAGAGCCAATTTGCATGATCCTAGGAAATCTAGAGCCAATGTGACTAATACCACTAGGAATGAGAACATTTCACCTAGGTGGATTAGAAGAGATGACTATTTTTGCTATGTGGCTCAAATTGCCTTAAAGGCAAATGCCTCTAACACTTGGTATTTGGATAGTGGGTGTTCTAGGCATATGACGGGGAATAAGAGTTTCTTTAAATCCCTTGTCTTGGAGGATGGAGGATTTGTCACCTTTGGTGATGGATCTAGAAAGAAAGTCATAGGGAAAGGAACCATTTCAATTCCTAATTTACCCTCCATATCCAATGCTTTACTTGTTGATGACTTGTAAGCCAATCTTATAAGCATTACTCATCTTAATGATGATGGACTCTCCGTCTTGTTTAACAAAAATGATTGCTCTATTTTAATGCCAAATGGACAAACTTTGCTAAAAGGAAAGAGATCTAGTGACAATTGCTATTGTCTTGAAGCTAGTGTTATCTCTTGCAATATGTCCAAGTGCAAGGAAGTTGAGTTGTGGCATCAAAGACTTGGCCACATGAACTATCGAGATTTAAGGATCTTAGATAAGTTCAAGGTTGTGCGTGGCCTCCCTAAGCTTGGGAAGAAAGTCGATGGTGTTTGTGGACCTTGTCAACAAGGGAAACAAACCAAAAGTATGCATAAGAAAGGCAAGTATCTCGCCACTAAGGAGACATTAGAGCTTCTACATATGGACCTTATGGGTCCCATACAAACCGAGAGTCTCGGTGGCAAGAGATACATTTATGTTTGTGTTGATGATTTCTCTAGATTTACATGGACATATTTTCTTAGAGAAAAATCTGAAACATTTGAAAATTTTAAAATGCTTTGCACTAAAATTCAAAATGAAAAGAACTCACACATTAAAAGCATTAAAAGGATTAGGAGTGACCATGGGAGGGAATTTGAAAATGCTTGTTTTGAAAGCTATTGCAATAGCTTAGGCATTTCCCATGAGTTTTCGGCTCCTAGAACCCCTCAACAAAATAGAGTTGTTGAGAGGAAGAATACGGTCCTTCAAGAGATGGCCCGTGTGATGTTGCTTAGCAACAATGTCCCTAGGAACCTTTGGGCCGAGGCCATCAATACGGCTTGCTACATAGGAAATAGAGTCTTCCTAAAGTCCGATACTAGACAAAGCTCCTATGAATTACGGAAGGGTAGGAAGCCAAATGTTAGCTACTTCCACTTATTTGGGAGCAAATGCTATATTCTAAATGACCGAGATCAACTTGGCAAGTTTGATGGCAAGAGTGATGAGGGGATTTTCATTGGCTATGTCCTTAATAGTAAGGCCTATAGAGTTTTCAATTAAAAAACTCAGAGTGTCATGGAATCATCTAATGTTGTCATAGATGATTGTAGGCCTACGATTAGAGACCATGATGAGGAGGTCATTGTGCTTGATGATTCTTCCTTGGAGAAGAATGGTGAGACTTCAATTGATGTGAAGTCAAGTCTTGATGAAGAGGTCATTCAACCTATTGATAGAGATCCATCATTGGACTCTAAAGAACCCGCTCCATAGGTTAGACATCTCCACAACAAGAATGACATTCTTGGAGATGTGAATGAGGGTGTTAGGACTAGGCGTCAAATAGCTTATCAAATTAGCTATACTTATTACACCTCTCAAATTGAACCCAAAAAGGTTGATGCAGCCTTGAATGATGAGTTTTGGGTTCTTGCCATGCAAGAAGAGCTAAACGAATTTGAAAGAAATGAGGTTTGGACTCTAGTTCCTAGACCCAAGGACACTAATGTCATAGGCACCAAATGGGTGTATAGGAACAAGTCGGATGAAAATGGTAACATTGTGCGTAACAAGGCTAGACTTGTGGCACAAGGATACTCTCAAATTGAGGGTATTAACTTTGAGGAGACTTTTGCTTAGGTTGCCTGTCTTGAGTCCATAAGGCTTCTTTTATCCATATCATGTGTGCACAAGTTTAAATTGCATCAAATGGATGTTAAGAGTGCCTTTCTCAATGGTGTCTTGCAAGAGGAAGTGTTTGTTCAGCAACCCAAGGGGTTTGTGGATCCACACCACCCCAACCATGTCTATCACCTCAAGAAGGCTTTATATGGGTTGAAACAAGCACCGAGGGCTTGGTATGAGCGCCTCACTCTCTATCTTGTTGACAATGGCTACTCAAGAGGTAGTGTTGACAAGACTTTGTTCATCAAGGGCAACAAAGATGAGCTTTTCATAGCTCAAATATATGTCGATGATATTGTTTTTGGCTCCACCAACAAATCCAAAGTCCAAAAATTTGTTGATGTCATGTCTCATGAGTTTGAGATGAGTCTTGTTGGGGAGCTCAATTACTTCCTAGGTTTGCAAATCAAGCAATTGCATGATGGGATTTTCATATCCCAAGCTAAGTATGCTAAGAACCTAGTGAAGTAGTTTGGCCTTGAGAATGCCAAACATTGTGACACACCCATGAGTACCATCTTGAAACTAAGCAAAGATGCCAGTGGCAAGAGTGTGGAACAAAGTTTTTATCTTGGCATGATTGGTAGCTTGCTTTACTTGACCGCAAGTAGGCCCGATATAGCCTTTAGTGTGGGTGTATGTGCTAGGTACCAAGCGGATCCCAAGGAATCCCATCTCTCCTCCGTGAAGAGAATCATTCGATATGTGAATGGGACATCCAACTATGGGATATGGTACTCTTTTGACACCAATGCTAGCTTAGTTGGCTTTAGTGATGCAGATTGGGCCAGAAATTGTGATGATAGAAAGAGTACATCGGGCGGTTGCTTCTTCCTAGGCAACAACTTGGTCTTATGATTTTGCAAGAAGCAAAATTCCATCTCTCTATCCACAGCTGAAGCGGAATACATAGCCGCCGGGAGTGCTTGCACACAACTCCTTTGGATGAAGCAAATGCTTGTGGATTACGACTTCGATCAAGGTATTCTAACCCTTTATTGTGATAACATGAGTGCAATTAACATTTCAAAGAATCCGGTTCAGCACTTTAGGACAAAGTATATAGACATTAGGCATCATTTCATTAGAGAACTAGTTGAAAACAAATGCATTGCACTTGAGCATGTGGTCACTAATGATCAACTAGCGGATTTATTTACAAAACCTTTAGACTTAACTAGATTCAAGTCACTTAGTTGGTCTATTGGAATTTGTCATATGCCTTGATGAGTTTTGGTGATTGACCCCTATGGGGAGCTCAAGCAAAGAGAGCAACCTTGCATGTTGAAATAAGCAAATATTTGATTAACTTTATGCTTCTTTATTATTTGCTTGAGTATTTTGGTTGTGCTTATATATTATTATATAGTTTTTCTTTATTCAATAAGTGTGTCTTGCTTTGCTTGTAATCCATGTCACATCTATGTTCAAACATGCATTTTTGGATTAGGAGAATTGATTGGGAAGTACATTTGAATGACCTAAAATTTATCTCCATGACATGTGACTTGATTTTGACATGCTAAAATATTATGCATGAATTATGTGTGAAAATGTGTATGGAAGCACCTTGATAAGGCTAAACTCAATAAGGACCTTGTGTCCATGCCATAAATAAGGATGTCTCATCCAATTTAGCTTTGTCTCTTTTCTTAATGGTTGAGCAAGACAACAACCAATAATGATTCTATATACATTCAATTAATAAGGATTTTATATCCATGTCTTGATTGACCATTACAGATTGACATGGTTGCTTATGTGTGCTCAAACTTTTAAAAGCTATGTCTTGTTTAATTATGGCAAAAGGGTGCAAATTGGTTTGAATTCCTTTGGAACCCTTTTGATGTTCACTTTGCCAAATACCATTTGCTTGAACTATGATGTTACATGTCTTACATCCAAAGCAACTAAGTCACACATTTTCTTCTTAAAAATAAAACCTCAATGATTCTCTCTCAATTAATTAAGTTGCATAAAGTTGTTGTATATGATTATGCACTTATTTTGCAAATAACTCTCTTTGCTAATGTGACCCGTTAGGGGCTACTCCTTTGCCTATCTCATGACAAAAAAGGGGGAGTAATGTGAAGTTTAGAGGGAGTTGCATATTCAAGGAGATTATCTTGTTGAGGGGGAGTAACCTATTTAGGGGGAGTATTAGCATTGCACTTCACCGCATTTTTTTTTTGTTCATTAATGCAAATGCTTGTTTTTATGTTTTAACTTGATCACCTCACATACACTTGTCTTGGAAAGTGTAGTCTCATTGTTTTGTAGGGATGGCTATTCTACAAGAGCTTGAAGTTTTGAAGACCTAGTATCTAGGTATCTATTTGTAATGTAGAATATCTTTTTGTTGACCTCTAGTTTTTTTTTTTATTGTGAGGATGATTTGTGAGTGGTGGTTTTGTCACGAAATAGCCAAAGGGGGAGATTGTAAGTTCCTCATATTTTGATTGGCTTATTTCGTTCACAAACCACATTGGGGATTAATTTTGTATGGGTAAATTAGGCCTCATTGAGTGTGATCAAGCTTCAAGGGCATCATCTTTCTCAAGAGCACTTCAAAGGTATCTCACTTGTTTAACTCTCTTTGAAGAGATCTAGTTGCACACACTCACTTGCATGCATTATGTTCTTATTTTCATGTAATTGAATGATGCATTGTATGCCACTTATCACACTCCACACTTGCACTTTTTGCACATCTCTTAGTGTGTTGAGTTTGCCCTGAAAAGAGAATTTCTTCTCTTAGCGAGGCCTAGACCGCTTGGCAAGACATGCTTGCACCGTGGCATACAGAGCGGTATACCTCAGTAGGGTCATGCTTCTTGCACCGCTTCCTGTGCACTTGCACGCATAGCGGTCCAAGTTGCGGTGTTGTCCAGTAGGCCACTGTTACCTATACCGCGGTCTGTACACCTGCATGCACAGCGCCCTACACCGCGTTGTTTTCCAGATGGTGCACTGCTATGTGTACCGCGGTCTGGACACTTGCCTGCGACGCGGTCCATCAAGCGGTATTGACGGGATTTTTTTCCCTAAGTTCAAAACGACGCAGTTTTGACTAGGGCTCCCATATATATATATATATATATTCTCTCTTCTTCCTTGCTCGTTTTTGTGAGTTCAAGAAGCCATTTTTGAGAGGCCAAGCTTCCTTTAGAGAGAGAAACTCCCAAGAACCCACATTTACTCAATCAAACATCAATCCATGAGCCTCTAGCATCTCACAAGCATCATCTCATCATGGATTCTTCTTGCTTTTGTTGACTAGGTAACATGAACATGCCCTAAATCTCCATTGCATCTTTTATGTTCTTGTTTGCTTAGGTTTAGCTCTTTTATGTGTATTTAATGCATATCTTTATGTTTAATGACATTTATAACATGATTGAGTTGTTGTTTGTTGGTTGAGAACATTGATAATTGATAGCTATTATTTAGGACCATTTTGTCCTTTAGCTAAATCTTCATGCATTTGCATTTAGATATTAATATCTAGGATTTGCATTTATTGACATCTTTAAATCTCTAGATAAGCACTTGGTGTAGCCTAGAATTAATTGCATGATAGAATATTGTCACATATTCACATAGGTTGCTTTATCTCTTCATTGATTGTTAAGCTTTGTGACTAAGTGGATTAGTGCACAAGCTTGTGGTCTAGAATCACTATTAAAGGCCTGTTGGGTAGAGTGAAAGGGTTAGTGACTAGGTAGATGTGACTTGAGGTCAACCTAGGTTGTAAACTTTCATTCAAATAGTGGATTTGAGGACCGTGTGTGGCTAGAAGGATAGCCAGTGAGTTTTGCCCAGTTGGAGGGTTTCTCACGTAAATCAACCCTTGTGTTTTTATTGTTTTCCACATGTTTATGTTGGATTGGTTGATTGCTAATATGGGGTAGGACTATTAAAATTGATTAAGTCGAAAAGTTGGTAATAAATCAACTAAAACATATTCACCCCCCCCCCCCCCCCCCCCCCCCCTTCCCTCTAGGTTGTATTAGAAACACTTTGTGTAATTTCAACACACAATAGCAAAAAGTACTTTCCAAGAACAAGTGGGTGAACAAATAAAAGTAGCCATTGCACTCAAAACAAATAAAGCAATACAAAGAATGCATGTGCAATGCTCCCCCTAAAAGGTTACTCTCTCTCATGATATCTCCCCTAAAGCATAAACAATGATCCCCATATATCTCTCAAGACTTCTCCCCCATTTTTGTCATGAGATAGGCAAAGGAGCTCACCCTATCGTGTTGCTTTAGCAAAAAGAGCTATTCGCACAAATACAGTGCATAATCATATACACAAACTTTATGCAACTTAAATAATTGAGAGAGATTCACGGGGTTTTATTTTAAAAAAACAAAGGTGTGAAATTGTTGCTTTGCATGCAAGAAATATAGCATTCAAGTTCAAGCAATAGTATTTGGCAAAGGAAACATCAAAAGGGTTTCCAAAAGAATTCAAACCAATTTGTACCCTCTTGTCATAAGCAAACAAGATATAGTTTTTCAAAATAATTTCAATTTAAAGAGCAACTATATCAAACTTTATAAGCGAAACAAAACATGAGCGACTTTTGCACCCTTTTGATTTTTCTGGGTAAGATACCCGTATGATAGTAGACTTTTTCAACTAATAAAGAGAGAGAGAGAGAGAGAGAGAGAGAGAGAGAGAGAGAAACTAAATTTGGATGAGACATCCTTATTTATTGAATGATTACTAGATCCTTATTGAGTTTAGTCTTCTCATTTGCTTTCACACATATTTTGCATATTAAGCAATCAAAAACATTTCATGCATATCATTTTAAGCATGTCATAAAAAAAACAAGTTCACAGGTCATGGAGATAAATTATAGGTCATTCAAATGTACTTTCCCAAATAATTCTCCTAGTCCAAAATGCATGTTTGAACATAAATATAACATGGATTGCAAGAAAAGCAATGGTCGACACTTATTAAGAAAATATCTTATAAGCTTATATGTGCAACCAATCATCTCAAGCAATTATAAAAGAGCATAAAATTAATAAACTTTTTGCATATAGCAAATCATGCAAGTTCGCTCTCTTTGCTTGAGCTCCCCACATGAGGTCAAATCCGTACTTTATCAAGGCGAGAGACAAGTCCCATTAGACATACTAAGTCCATTAGACTCGGTAGTATCCAAGGGTGTCATATGATCATGATTGCAATCGGGTTCAATCTTTCTAACCCACCTAGATTCCACCTTTTTAATTTTAGTGGTCCAAATCTTCAATTCTCTAGGTTTCCTAGGATCATGCAAATTAGCCCTACGGTTCAATTTCTTATCTTTCATGCTCTCAATTCTACACTTCTTAATGTAGTTATAGCAATTTGGTCGAATGTGACCAATCATACCACAATAATGACAAATAGGTACAAACGAACGATTCAGACCATTGCATTTGGCTCTCATCGAGGCATGGCCATATTGACGAGTTTGTCTTTGATGTTGCACTAGTTGGATTTCCTTGGGAGCATTAGCCAGATGTTGGTGCCTTTGTGGTGGAGCATGAGAAACGTGATTAGCTTGCCTCAATTGTTGATTGAGCTTTGGTTGAGGCATCCTCAAAGGTTGAGGCATCCTCAAAGGTTGAGGTTGAGCTTGTTTCCTTAGAAGCATCTTCAAGGATGAGCTCTTAGATGATTCACCCATAACAAGAACTTTCTTTGGGTGTTGAGACCGAGGTGGACAAGTAAGAGCAATCTCCTTCACAAATGTGGACTTGCCTAAGGAAGGCGTGGTCTCATCATTTTGAAAGACAAGCCCTTGCTTGTCATTTGGCTTCAAACGGATTTCAGTCATCTTTGAACCCAAAGTCATCTTAGCATGTGAACTTCTTGCATCTTCATGTTCATTCTTCAACTTGCCTTCAACTTCTTTTATACATCTCACTTCTTCATCCAAGCGAGTCACTTTGGCCTTTATTTGAAGGTTATTCGTTTTCAACTCAAGGATATCATTTTCTTTTTCTTTCAAAGACTTTTGAAGAAAGTCAATGAACTCTTGGGCATCCACAATATTGTCACAAGAGTTCCCGGAGCATGTGTCATCACAATTAAAGCTTATCCCACTTGTGCTTGCGAGAGTCATATCATTAAGGCTAGCTTCTCTCGAACATGCTCCTCTTTGGTTTCCATATTCAAGGCTACCCATCTTAAAATCTTCAAGTGATACACAATTGGTGACGGCTTGAGTTTCTTCATACTTGGAAACCGGAAAGGTAAAGTAGTTGTTCTCACACTCAGTCGAGCTTGTGGAATTTCCTTCAATTATTTCAACCTTGCTATTACTCAAAGTGGCGATCATAGCTTCTCTTCTCTTCTTGTTCTTCAAGTTACCACACACAGAGGCTATATGATCAAGTCTGCCACACTCAAAGCATTGGACATCTTTCCATGATTTCATAGCTTTTCCTCTCTTCTTGTACTTCAATTTACTGCACATGGAAGCTATGTGACCAAACCCTCCACATTCAAAGCATTGAATGACCTTTCCTGAATGCTTGTCTTGACTAGCTTCACCTTTCTCTAGAGGCGCCTTCTTCTTTACCTTCTTTCCTTTGGAGTTCATTTTCTTCTCCTCCTTCATATTTGAGGTCATACTTTTATTGTGAGATTTCGTGAATCTCCTAAATCTCTCCATCATGAGAGTCATCTCCTCATCAGAGTCATTTTTCTCCCCTTCAACTTTGGAGGTTAAATCACCCTCTAACATCTCACAACCACTCATAGTGTTTAGGGAATGAGATGAATGCAAATGAATGCAATGATCAAAATGCACAAAAATGCAAGACACGCAAACAACAGTAAGGATCACCTAAGTATGTCTAGGAACCTGCTCTGATAACAATTGCAAAAACACTGTACGATTACAGAAATCCACTATATGAATAAAAGATTACACCCTCAAGTGATACTCGGACTCTCACTCTCGATAACCTCATGCTATGGACACTACCACTCGCCACTCTTGGTTCAATCCCTAGTGATATCCCCTGATCCACTACTCTTGGCATGAGCACCTCCTACTCTACCCCTCGGGCCTTTTACAGTGGCACTTGACCAATGCTTTTTAACCTACCTTTGGTTGCAAGTCTTCAATGTTTGTGCAACTTCACCCCGAAGCCAAAAGACTTTGACTCAATGAAGAGTATAAAAGTCTAAGTGAGTATATGATACTCAAATGCTATAATGTGCAAGACCAAACACAAAATGCTTAACAATATATTATAATGCAATTAAACAACCTAGTTATCAAACAATGCCTACATGCCCATATATAAGGACTCAATTAGATGCAAAGGATTCTAGCAACCTAATTGTCAAATAAATTCCAACCAACACAAGTTATCACAACATATAATTAAGGGCAATAAATGTGCAATCAACAAATGCAATCAATGAGGCATACACAATAAAGTCTGAATGAAAAGCATAGAGACTTAGCTAGAAGGGCAATATGGTCCTAAATTCTAGCTATCACAAACAAACCCCAAATATGTCATAACTTCCATTGATATGTAATAAATATGAAGATATACTAACCTAAGCAATAAATGACATGTCTTGATAAGCTAGAACAATAAATGAACAAGAATGTTAGTTCTATTTACCAAGTAAAGACACTAATGAAGACTCATACTTGAATGATGCTAGCAATGCAAGGTGAAGATAGGTTTTGGGGTTTTGGAGAGTTAAACACACTCAAAAGAGCTTTTTCTCTCACGACTCTCTCTATCTCTCTCTAGGGTTTCTTTAAATTCAGAGGAGTTAGTGAAGAAGAAGAGATAAAGGAGTTTATATAGTGGGAGACCCGAGCTGATGGGAAAATGCATTTTTACCCTGAAATCAAAGCAGTGTGTGGGTGCCTACCCGCGCACTAACCCGCTTACATGAGGTTTGTTGGTTCATGACCAGCGAACATACCAGCAAAGCGGGGATCTCCAAGCACCAGAGCCAACTGCACTGGTCTACTGCGCGGGTAGGGACTTGCGCACAGGCCCTGTCAACGCGTAAAAATACACACCAAGACGTGTGAGCGTGGATACAACAACCACACATAAGTCTAGAAATGAAGTGCAAGTGTGATTGTGAAGAATGCACACAAGGGCAATAAGAAATAGATGCATGTCAATATAAATGCATGTAAGTGTGTGTACAATGTGTAAATGATGCACACATATAAGCAATGATAAACACAAATGCAAGATGAAGCAAAGCATGCATAAAGTGTGTGTGTACACCTAAACTCTTCAAGAGACAAATTCAAGTAAGTATACATTTTGCTCTTAAAGTCATGGAGATACATGGAAGCTTGCCAACAAGGACCTAAGCTACCCATTACACAATCATCCCCAATGTGGTGTGATTTGTCATGAAATAATCAAATCGTAAAATAGAGGTCTTTACAATATTCATATTCACATAGGTTGCTAATCTCTTCTTAGATAGTTAAGTCTTGTGACTACAAGGTGTAGTGCACAAGCAAGTGAAGTCTTGTAACCAAGGTGTGGTTGGCAAGCAAAGCGATCAAGAATCACTATAAAGGCCTGCGGGCAGTAGTGGTGGGTTAGTAACCGAGAATGGTGTGACTAGAGGTCAATCTATGTTGTAAACATCATTACAATAGTGGATTTGATGATCGGAGTGGCTAAGTGGTTAGCACGTGATTTTTCCCTTGTTGAAGGGTTTCCACATAAAAAAATCAAGTTTCATTTAATTTCCGCACTTTATACTTCATTTCGTATGTTTGTTTATGGGGTAAATTTTTTAATGTTGATTAATCAAGAAAAGTTGGTAATTAACTTGATTAAACCCCCCCCCCCCCCCCCCCCCCCCCCCCCCTTCTTCCACGCTTGAGCTGTATTTTAAAAACATAACAATTGTTTATTTTAAATTAAATCAATGACCTTATAACCACCCAATGTGATTTGGTGGAAATAACGTTAATTTAGTATGATAATGTCTCAGATTCGAATAATCACTATTGCAAGTGATATATCAAAATAAAAAAAGAATAGTTAAATCAATGACCTTTAATTATGACCTTCTAACATTTAATTGAACATATATTTATCCGTTGCATTTATGGGTGACAATTTGGATTATCATGTCATGTTTATATCTGTTAAGTTTATCGAGATAAAATCTAAAATTCAAACACGACTCATTAAATTAGCAGGTTACATGTTAGGATCCAATTAACCCATTAATTTATAAATTTGTCGATTTACCTATTTACATAGTTAAAACATAAAACACTTTGTCGAGATGAGGTTGGTACAGTGGTAAACCCCTCACACCTGCACCACGAGGTTGCAAGTTCGAGTCCTCCCCCCTTCCCAAAAAATCCCGAATTTATGTAATAGTGTAATACTTTAAAGAAAAACATAAAACACTTTTAATTTATATATATTACACAATCTATAGAACACCTGTGTATAGTGCACCGAAAATATTGATGCATGTGATCATACTTTAGTAGTATGTGATCACATATATATATATATATATATATATATATATATAATGTTATCGCATATAAGTTACATGTGATCATGACAAAACAAGACTTAAATTTTAGTGTGGCCGCATGTGAGTTGTATGTGATTGCATATGAATTGATATGATTAAGTCAAAAAAAATCATGATCACATATAAATTTTTAAAGGTGGACGGTACATCAGTGTTCCACAGACTGACTGTATATATATATATATATCTTAATAAATTTCAAGTGAGGGATCCTTAACTTTAATTTTGGTAAGGACAAAGATAAAAATCACATCGATTTTTATGATTTTTGATCTGAATTTTTTTGTAAATGGTAAGTTCATTGAAATCTACTTATGAACAAAATTTGAGAATTTTTCAAGTACGATAATTAAATTTTTGAGTTATCCTATATTATTTCCATTTTTTCGATGCATTTATATTTAATAAAATTGAGATAAATAGTTATAGTACTTGAAAAATTCTTAAATTTTATTCATATGTAGATTTTATTAAACTTATCATCCATTAAAAAAATTCGGATAAAAATTTATTAAAATTGATGTAATTTCATTAAGGTCCTTACTAAAATTAAAGTAAGAGATCATATATATATTATATAGTGAGTCTGTCATGAGGAATCCCTTATTTTACCATAAAGTAAGGATCGTCTTGAAATCCATCGATTTTAATGAATTTTGATCTGAAGTTTTTTTTAGATGATAAATTCAATGCAATCTACTTGTAAATAAATTTTGATTAAGCACATCACCTCTTAGCAGAGCTGGTAGTACACCTCCCTTCCATATAAGTGGTGATAGTTTCAAATCCCACCATACGCATTTTACAAACATGTGTGGGGAGTTTTCTTCCGGGTTCTGGAAGTAGTTATCTCCCGTTATGTGAGTAGATATCCGGGCCGTACATATATTTTTTGATCTCGGCAGGTCTTAACAGTCCTATTATAATAGTTCTTGTAACACTTCAAAAAAAATTGAAAAAATTTCAAGTAAAACAACTATTTTTTTTTCTATTTTTCATCCCATTTTCCAATGCTTGATTTTCAGTAAAATCAGGAAACTTATCTTCCACACAAAAAATCTAAATCAAAATTCATTAAAATCGATGAATTTCAAGACGGTCCATACTTGATGTTAAAATAAGGGATCCCTCATGATATAGAGTCTCTCATAAGTTATAAGGGATCCCTTATTTTAATTTATGTAAAGATCTTGATAAAATCATATCGATTTTTATAAATTTTGGTCTGAAATTTTTTTATGGATGATAAGTTCATTGATATCTACTTATGAATAAATTTTGAGAATTTTTCAAACACTAGAACTACTTTTATTGAATTTTCCTATATTTTGCCCATTTTTTCAATTCCTTCATATTTAAAAAAATCGGAAAAAATAGTTCTAGTGTTTGAAAATTTTCAAATTTTATTCATAAGTACATTTTATTGAACTTTTCATCCACAAAATATTCATATTAAAATTCATAAAAATCTATGTGATTTCATCAAGGTCCTTACCGAAATTAAAATTATATATATATATATATATATATGGTTAGGCTATAGAACGCCAGTGTACCTATACACCGTGTAGAAAATATTGAATCATAATTTGAAAAAGTGTGATCCAATCTTCGATAGCAATATTTTCTACATTGTTTACAGGTACACCGTTGTTCTATAGATTGTCTCATATATATATATATATATATATATATATATATATATATCATACACATAATTTGTTAAATATAATTAATAAAAAAATAAATTGTAGAATTCATATATATTTTTTAAATTAAATAAATGAAGAATTACATGTCGTTATACTTACAAAACTGAAATTTTTGTAAGTAACCTCTACATGTATTTAGTAACCTTTAACTACCGAGTAAATTCGGTATGTTGCCGAATGTTGAATATGGTAATGTGCAAAAAGAAAAAAAACCTAACATTGTAATAAAACAAATCGTTTGCAACATATACACAATGCACATTGTCAGTAAAGTTTTATAACAACATTCTCGATGTGTTGCGGAAGATAACTTACGATAATATGTAAAAGAGATATGATGTAAATAATCAGCCTTTTAACAAGAAGTGACGTATACAAACATCAAAAGATGAGAGAGAAGGGAGGAGAGAGAAGCTCTGGTCTCAATGGATCTGAAGGAAGAGGAGATTTCAGGGCAAGTCTAGTCTCAGTATTTGTGGATAACTTGAATCCGGTTGTGGATCAGAAGGACTTATGGGGGATTTTCAAAGCTTTTGGTATAGTGAGAGACCTCCATTTGTCTCCCAAAGTCAGGTCGAGGAGGAGCTGTTATGCCTTCGTACGTTTCGCTACTTTGGAAGAGGCTGGTAGAGTGGCAAGGTTAACGAACGGTATGCATGTGTTCGGATGGCCTATCATATCCAAGGTAGCCTCCTTAGATTGGAGCAAGAGAAAAAAGGCTCAGGCAAGAACACAGAGGAACAAGGGGACTGAAGTTAGACCAGCGACCAGAGCCTATAAAACTTCTTCAGGAATTTCGTATGTGGAGATCGTAAAGAAGGGCTCCCATGAACATTATGAACAGCGGAGGGTGGATGAGATGATTTGGGAAGCGACTGACAATAACCTGGGCTGACTGAAGTACAGTGCAGTAGGAGTCCTCAAAACATTCACGAATGTTTCTTATGTAGTCGAGGAACTTAGTAACAGGCATATCACCTTAGACATGTTTTACATTGGGGACAAGAACGTATTATGGACTTTTCAAACGATTAGGGACAGAGATACTTTCATTAGTAGTAGAGCCATATGGGAGGACCTCTTCTCATCAGTTGGACTCTGGTCGATAGCCATAACTCCTCAGAGTAGGATGGAATGGGTAGAGTTCAGGGGAATTCCTTTGCATTGTTGGTGTGACGAATTTTTCATGAGATTGGGTTGGACAGTGGGGGAACCATTATTGATTGAGGAAGACACTAGGAATAAGGTCAATCTGCTAAGAGGAAGAGTATTGGTTCTGCTACCTTTTAACTCTAAGTGCCCTAGCGCCATCAAAGTTGTTACAGGCAAGAGAACTTTTACAGTTTCAGTATGGGAAGATGCTGCTCAGGTAAGCAACTCCATTGTCATGCGATGGCTGGGCTTAGACAGGGCAGGACAAGGTGTTGTCTCGAGCTCGGGACCTGAACGGAGAAAGGAAAAAGGGCACTCAGGAGATGTGACAACGCAGGTTCGAAGAGAGGCGGTTTCGAAATCCGTTCTTAGCTCCTCTCAAAAGTTGTCAACTGAAAGGAGATACTGTCAGAAGTCCAGGGATGCAGAGACAGTTATGGACGTAGGAGAAGCTATTAAACAGGGTGTAGGCGGTCCTATCAGAGTCGGTGGCGAGAATACGATATGGGAGCTTAAAGGAAAAGGGGCTTTGCTTAGAGTGAATAAACCCAAAAATAGACTGTCATTCGATAGAAATAGGTCTGTGGTCTTGGAAAAGACTAGGAGTGTTGGTTGGTCCTCATCGTCAGAAGAGAGTGTGGAGAGACAGTATGTGAATTATCCACAGTGTGGGGGTGAGCATTCAAAAGCGGGAGTGGGCCAGATGAGGGGAGGAAACATTGTCATAGATTTGGGATGTGGACTGGAGGTAGTAGAAGTAGTGGGCCTATGCTGTGAAACTAATAGGGGAGGCCCAATATTAGAACACCCAAGGGTGTTAAGGGAAGCCCAGATGTGAAAGCCTCAAAACCTGGTTCCAAAGCTCCAGATGAAACTCTGTCATCATCGGGTAACACATTATCGCATGTCTCGGAAACCCAAAACCAACTCTTAGTTGGGAAAGAGAATGCTCAGCAAGGGAAGACATCATTCGAGCTAGGAAAGAGCAGGAAAAAAGAAGTCAAAACCGCAGGCACAAACAAAAGCCACGGTATGAAAACTAGAAAGGACAAGGAGAAGGACTTGCAAGATTCAAGGGAGCTGGAGTGCGAAATGTTTTCGGGTCCTCCAAGTGAAATATGGAACTTAGAAGTGGAAGTGGCTAAAGTAGTTGAAAAGGGAATCGCCCTAGGACTTATCAGTGGCTTTAAAGCGAGTATCGAAAGTGAGGAGAGGTCAAAAAAGTAAATAAGGGAGAAGCAAGAGTCTTGGAGTCTCAGTGAAGAGGTGGTGAAGGTGATTGAGATAGGGGTTGCCTTAGGTTTCAATTTTAATGGAGAAGAAATGGCGGTTGCAGAAGAGCTGACTAGGAGGGACCTTGAGGATGAGGAGAAGCTCAAGGCATAGCAATTTTTAGTATCTAAGTTTTTATCGGTGGTCTCTATTTTTTTTATGATAATGTTATCTTGGAACGGTGGTCTCTATTTTTTTTTATGATAATGTTATCTTGGAACATTAGAGGATTGGGGAGGGAGGAGAAGAGGAGAGCAGTTAGAAATCTTGTCTTCGGTATCAAGCCTGTTGTGCTTTTTATTCAGGAGACCAAATTGAAGCAATTTGACTCTAGAGTAGTAAAGTCACTAGGGGGTACTCTGCTTTCTAAAGGCATAAGGGTGGACGATGTTGGCTCTGCATGGGGATTATTAACTCTATGGAATGAGGAGTTTTTTAAGGTCAAGGCTTGCATTTCCAATGATAGATGTCTTATAGTTTCTGGAATGCTTACGAAATCGCAAAGAGTTGTAAATCTTTGCGATGTCTAAGCAGATAATCAGGAATGTGGAAGGGTCAAATTATGGAAGTACATTTTGGAAGCTCAAGCTTCTCTACATGGACCATGGGTGATAGGGGGTGACTTCAATACTGTCTTGGATCAGAGTGAGAGAAAGGGCGGATTAGGCAACAGTACTTCCATGAGGAACTTCAAAGCCTTCATGGATTATGCTAAGGTGGTGGATCTTTCTATGCATGGCATGTCCTTTACATGGACAAACAACAGGGACAATGCCTCATGGGCAAGATTAGATAGGTTTCTCTGTGATCCCCTGTTTCTTTCCTGGTTTCCGGGTATAGTCCAAAAAGGTCTTCGGAAGAGCTTGTCCGACCATAATCCGGTGATGATTGGTGAACCAAAGGATGACTGGGGTTCGAGACCGTTCCATTTTCTTAATGGCTGGTTGGAGGACAGAGGTATGATGGAAGGTGCTCGTGAGAGTTGGAAAACGAGCAAGAGTGGTAGATCAATAGGGGAGGCTCTTCTCAGCAAAATTAAGGCTACTAAACAGTTCATGAGAAGTTGGACTAAGGAGTGTAAATCCTCAGATGATCAGTCTAAGCATTTGGAAGGTGAACTAGCAGCGATTGACAAAAAGGCGGAAGAGCTCAGATGGACAGCGGCTTTAAGACAGGAGAGAACTGTTTGTCTTGTAAAGCTGTGGAAGAACATTCAGTTGGATGAGTAGAAATGGAGGCAGGTGTCCAGGGTGAAATGGGTTAAGGAAGGCGACAGCAACTCAAGGTTCTTTCACGTAGTGTCTAGCTTGAGACGAAAATCCAACTTCATAGGAGATATCTCCATTTCAGGCAGATCGTGCAATGGTCCTGCTCAAGTCAGGGAGGGGATTTTTAAATATTTAAGGATAATTTCAAAAAAACAGGATGGACAAGGCCGAGGATAACATATCTAATGCTTAAGAGGATTTCAAAGGAGGAGAGCTTGCTTCTGGAGGTGGATTTCTCAACAACAGAAGTTTGGGTGGCCATGAGAGACTGTGATGGTAACAAGGCCCCAGGGCCGGATGGCTTAAATCTTCATTTTATCAAGGCTAACTGGGGGTTATCAAGGATGACTTTATGAGTTTCTTGTAAGTATTCCATAAGGATGGCTCGGTGGTCAAGCATCTCAATCATACTTTTTTAGCCCTTATTCCGAAGATAAGAAATCCAGGCTCTTTAAAGGACTATCGGCCGATTAGTTTGATAGGGTCCTTGTACAAAATCCTAGCGAAAGTTATAGCAAATAGGTTGAAGTTTGTGATGAATGTGGTGGTTGGACCGACTCAAATGGCCTTTGTGAAGGAGCGTCAGATAATGGATAGTTTTGTGATCGCTGAAGAAGTTATCCATTCTTGGAAAAAAGACAAAAAAGGCGGCTTGCTTGTAAAATTAGATTTTGAGAAGGCATATGACAGTGTGGACCATGGTTTTCTGTTGAAGGTTCTAAGAAGGATGGGTTTTGGGTCTAGATGGACAAAGTGAATCAAATGGTGTATCACTACGCCCTCTCTATCAGTTTCAGTGAATGGTTGTCCTAAAAAACAATTCGTGATGGGAAAGGGGCTTCGCCAAGGTGCCCCTCTATCTCCTTTCTTATTCAATATGGTAGTAGAAGTCTTGAGCAGCATGTTGTTCAAAGCAAAGGAGTTAGGCATGATCAAAGGGATAGGGTTCCAGAATGATGCCATTCAGTTAACTCATCTTCAGTTTGCAAATGATACGGTCCTATTTATGGATCCTTGAATGGAATACCTATTAAATGCTAAAAGGATCTTGAGATGCTTTGAATTAGCCTCAGGCCTAAAAATCAACTTTCACAAGTCTTGTTTGGTGAAAGTGGGCAAGAAAGGTCTGACAGACGAGGGATGGGCAACAGCTTTCAGGTGTGCGTCGTCCTCACTTCCATTGACTTACTTAAGTCTTCCTCTTGGAAAATTTGCAAGCAGGGAGGCTTTCTGGAATCCGATCATTACTAGGGTGGAACAAAGGATAGCTCCTTGGAAAAGAGGTTTTATCTCCAAAGGGGGAAGATTAGTGCTTATTAAGGCGGTCCTTTCCAGCCTTCCGACGTATTTTATGTCTATATTTAGAATACCGGTGGGGGTGGCAAAGCAAATAGAAAAGCTTCAGAGGGACGTTTTTTGGAATGATGGCATCACGAAAAAGAAAGTCCACGCGGTTAATTGGATTTCGGTTTGCAAAAGCAAAAAGGAAGGCGGTTTGGGGATTGGGAGGATTAAAGATAAAGGTGAGAGCTTGTTGGCTAAATGGATATGGAGGTTTGGGAGGGAGCATTCTTCTTTATGGAAGAATATAATTTGTGCCAAGTATGGTCTTAACCATAACAGTTTAAATAGGAAATTTTCGGATGTGAGGGGGTGTTCCCATTTTGTAAAGGCTGTGAACAGTCTGTACAAAGAAGGCACCCGATCTTATAATATCATTAAAAATGGTTTTCAAGTGGTTGTTGGAAATGGGGATAGAGTGAGATTATGGAAGGATTTACGCTGGGACTCTTTTCAGTTGAGGATGGCCTTTCCAAGGATTTTTGCTCTCGCTTCTAACAAGGTTGGAATGTTGAACGAGTATGGAAGCTAGGTGGATTCATCTTGGGTGTGGAATGTGGGTTTGAGGAGACAGCTTTTTGGATGGGAAACAAATCAATGGAACTGTTTCTTGCTTTCTCTACAAGGAGTTTCTGTTCGGCGGGACATCCCGGATGCTTTGGCGTGGTCATACTGTCCCAATGGAGCTTTCTCCGTGAGCTCTTTAAGGAGGTGCTTGGAAAATGCAACTAGTTTGGACAGTGGTAACAATTCCTGGTCCTTACTGTGGCAGGGGATATGTCCCCTGAAAGTAGAGGTTTTTGCTTGGCAATTGTTGAGAGGCAGAGTTCTGGTAAGAAAGGTGATTACTAGTTTTGGTTACAGTCAGTTGGATACCGAGGTTTGTCCGATGTGCGGTACGGATCCAGAAATGATAGACCACATTTTCCTTCATTGTGTATGGTCTAAGATGGTGTGGTCGATATGCATGAAATGGTGGGGAGTCAGTTTCTGCATCAGCTCAACAGTCAAGGACTGGATGGAAAGTTGGAATGGTATGTGTCCTTCTCCAAACAGAAAAAGGGTTTGGAATTCTCTATTTTTTGCTCTTGTCTGGACCATTTGGGAGTCTCGTAATTCGGTGGTGTTCAGAGGGAAGGAAGCCTGCTTGCTCAAGGCTGTTCATTCTGTGAGATTTAGGATAGTATGGTGGTTCAAAAATTTTGGAGGTGGATCTAAGGAGGACATCACTCTGCTGCTGCTTGATGTTAAGGAGAGATGCGTTGATAATAAACCGAATAAGGTGAACACAAATAGCGTTTGGTCTCCTCCTCTAAATGATGATCTAACCTTCAACGTGGATGGTTCGGTGTATGGCAATCTGGGAATGGCAGGTATAGGAGGAGTGCTCAGAGATGCGAATGGCAAGATCATATGCTTGTTTCTTCCAGCATAGGAATTACAGATTCAATTTCTTCTGAAGTAATCGCCATTCAGAGAGCCTGTAACTTGATCAACTCTAAGCAGACCCTAGCTGATCGAAACATCACCATCATTTCCGATTCCAAAGTTACGGTGTCTTGGGTTAATGGTAACGGCTTTGGGTCCCTAAATCTGGTGAACGTGGTGTATGATATCAGACAAACTCTTCATCGTTTGAAGTGTTTATCTGTCATTTTTATGCCTAGGAGCTCCAACTCTTTAGCGGATTGTTTAGCTAAAGCTGGTTCGGGTTTGCAGAGGGAGAGGCTAGAGTGGAGCATTTTTTAGCTTTGTTTTTTCGCTTGTTGGGGGCTCGGGTTTCTTGTTCTTGTTTTGTTTTCCCCTGCTTTGGTTTTGGAGGTCTCTCTGTTTTCCTTTGCTTTTGTTTGCTTTTCCAGAGCCTGCTGTCTTTGCTAGGCAAGGCTGGATTCCGCTCGTTGTTGTTTGGCTTGGTTTCTTGCCTCTTTTGGGGCTCTTAATATAACCTGCAATTTAAAAAAAAAAAAATAAGAAGTGACGTGTGTTGCCAAATATAAACTTACGATAATATGTGAAAGACCTATATTGTGGATTATCATATTTTAAACAATAGATAATGTGTGTTGTCAAATATTATCTCAAAACGCTCTTTGTTTGTAATGATTAGTTGCCTCAGTGATTCGTGCAGTTTCGAGCTTCGAAGATAGATGCCAGCTTTTCTTACAAACGTGCTATTAATATTCATAGTTGAACATGTTCTAGGAATTAGATTTAAGAAATAACATACTTGAATGTGTTTGTGCATTTTAATGTGTTTATGTTTGTTTTAGTATGGTCAATAATCTCATTTTCAAAAAATTATGTTTTTGAGATATTTTGTGGCATAGAGGAGTTCCGAGCGATTCGGAGACTTGTCTAGGTGTTTTCAGATGTTTTCGAGACTTTCCAAGTTCACTTCTTGGATTCAGGTGTATTTCGGAAAATTCATGTGTTTCAGATGATTGCCAAGATATTTGAGACATGCCGAGTGTTTATCGGAAATCATGTTGGATTTCGAGTCAAGAGGACGTTCAGACTCGAGTTCCAGATGAACGGGACATTGGGGAGCCAAATCGCCACTTGGTGTGAACCCACCCTTGCCATGCAGCAAGCCACGTAGGCCGCATGCATGGCAGTCAACGTAGGCTGCATGCATGCCAGTCCACGTAGTTGCATGCATGCATGTTGCAAAGGTCCAAATTTGGTAGCCTTTGTTCTTGGTCCACGAAGAGGCAAGAGAGGCACTAAGGTCCAAGTTCGCCAATTATATGGCTCGGTCCACGAAGATCAGTTGGGGCGCTAAGACCCAAATTCAGCAACTGTGTACCATCTTCGTCAGGTGATAGTCTCCGTCCACGAAAAGCTGATAACCCACGAAAGGATATCTTCGCGCGTGAATGCGCGAAGGAATTCTGGGGCGCGCTGCTGGCCCATCGCCATCCTACGTGGCGAAGGGAGCTTTTCGCTATAGGTCCCTGATTTCGTCTATAAATACATTTTCGTGCAGATTTTTTCAATAAGTTTTCAGATTTTATTTGTATGATATCTCATTCGTTTGTGCTCCAATTTGTACGATTCAAAAACCGAGAGATTCATATTTTCGAGTAGAACAAAACCCAAGCATTTGCAGAGGTCAAAAAAATTTAGATTTTATGATTTACACTTATTTTACTATGACATGTGCTTTAATTGCTTAGTAAATCTATATTCTTCACATCTCTTACTTTGATTTGATTTGATGCATGAAATTGTTGGAACCCCGTTCACTGGTAACGCAGCGGAAATATGTTTTAAAAATTTTAATACAGATCATAAATGATCTGGAACCAGTGAACTTGAGACCGTAATTATTTTTCTGGAACTAATACATACAATATGTAAATACAGGAAATTGTAATCAATATATTAAAATAAAAATTTAGAACCTTACCAATGTTTGGAGACTCCTTCACCTTACGATATGCTCCTGGTTTGTACCACTGATCTTTCTCGCTATATCCCGGAACTGGTAACTGCGTGTGGGCGCATCACGTACTCAGGAACTTAGGAGGATGTAGAGAAAAATGAAGAAGATACTTTTTCTTCCAAGAGAATAATAACTAGAACAATTCTAGTTCTTAAAAAAAATATTAATAATATATATATATATATTTTTTTTTAATAATGCACAGCACTTTTCACTTCTTTTGTTTTTTTTGATTCACGCACACCAAGTACAAATTGCACACCCTTTTACTGATGTTTTTTTTCTCTTTTAAATTCAAAAACAATTTAATCAAAAACCAGTTAATCTAATCTTTTAAGATATCAAATATCTTTAAAGATATTGATTAATATATATTTTATTTAATATGATTTGAATTCAAACTATTTAAATTCAAAATTTAAAATATAATTTAATAAAATAAAATAATCATATTATCTTATTTTATTCAAAAACAAATATCAACAAACATCCTCCATTTAGTGATTAATAACATGATTAAATAATCTTATTATTTAATTTATTTAATCACCATTATTCATTAATTAAATAATCTCACTATTCAATTAATTCCTGAATAAATACGTCTCACTTTCGTAACACAATTAATTGGACTTTCCAATTAATTATCCGTGACCCTTGTTACCTAAATCGATCGGGCTAGCAAGGGGACCTAATGGACCCACAGTATTTTGAACTCCAATAATTTTTGGAATCATTAATTAAACTCTTTAATTAATATTCCTTGATTATTAACTTCGGTGTTATTCCACTAAAAACTCGAAGCTGCACTCTCTCAACTACAGACGTTTTTACACAGACCAATACAACTCGGTGTCAATCGATATAGCTATTACACATGGTGTGATCCTCCACAGTAGTTCATAATTAAAGCTGGGTCATAATGTCCGTTATACCCCTCTAATTACATATATCCTTTAAGTACCGTTGATTCTCTAATGGACAATAAATCCTATTTCCTCACGGAATTAGGAGAGCGCTCATATTGTCCAAGCCCCGAATCAACCCTTAAGGGAACTACCATCTACTTCTCACGATAAGGAGTGGATTCCACTATTGTGTACATACCTTCCCAGCCACAAGCCAAACCGCAATCCCAACATACAGAGTATATTGATCAGGAACTGCATCTGACCTCACCCATGGTATATCAAAGACCACGATCTAACCTAAAGTAGTCGATAAGACACTCAGGATTAAGATCACCCACACATAGCCATCATTAGTTGATATATATGAATCTCATCAGTAAACGGATCTTGGTGAGAGATTCATATAGATCATGGCCCAGTCCTACATGATCACATCATACAAGGTGCCTCCATTCCCATATCTCATATGAATGATTCAGGATCGAATCACCGTATATTACGGAATGGACCGCAGCTATAGATTAACCACAAATAAAGTACCCAGCTTTATTTGCTATTTATGGACTCTTTAGATTCCACGTCTGTTACTGTATCCATCCGTATATGACACTCATATACACAGTTAGAGATTATATCCGGCAATCTAGGATGTTAATATATGCACAAGTTATAAAACAAACAACACAACAAGAATGAATTGAACTTTTTATTTATTTATTTCATAAATCCATTTACAAATTACATCTTTAGGGCATAAACCGCAACAATCTCCCACTTGCACTAAAGCATGTGAGGCATGTCTCGTAACCCTAGACCATCTAGGTGACCCGAAAACACTTTAACCGGCAAGGTCTTCGTAAATGGATCAGCATGATTGTCTTGTGAGGCTATCTTGGTGACGATCACATCTCTTCTCTGCACTATCTCTCTAATGAAATGATACTTTCTCTCTATATGCTTCCCTCTCTTGTGGCTTCTTGGTTCTTTGGAATTAGCCACAGCACTACTATTATCACAATAAAGTGTGATGGGCTTATCCAGATCTGGAACAATTTCCAGATCACTCAAGAATTTAAGGAGCCAAACAACCTCTTTAGCAGCTTCACAATCGGCTACATATTCGGCTTCCATGGTGGATTCAGCAATGCAAGATTGTTTTATACTTCTCCACACAATGGCTCTACCACCTAGGGTGAAAACTGATCCAGACGTGGATTTTCTAGAATCCCCGTCTGATTGAAAATCAGAATATGTGTATCCTAACGGGATCAAATCCTGTCCGGAATACACTAGCATATAGTTTCTCGTTCTCCGAAGATACTTGAGAATAGTCTTGACAGCAACCTAATGATCCAATCCTGGGTTGGACTGGTACCTGCTGACTACTCCCACTTCATAGCAGATGTCCGGTCTCGTGCATAACATAGCATACATAAGACTACCTACTGCTGATGCATAGGGTACACATCTCATATCCTCAACTTCTTGAGGTGTCTTAGGACACTGTTCCTTAGACAAGTGAACTCCATGCCTAGAAGGTAAATTACCTTTCTTGGAGTTCTGCATTGAAAAACGCACAAGAATCTTGTCGATATACGATGCCTGAGACAGTGCTATGAGTTTGTTCTTACGATCCCTTATAAGTTGGATCCCTAGAACATAACTCGCCTCTCCCAAATCTTTCATTGGGAATTGGCTAGCCAGCCAGCCCTTTACATCAGATAACACTCCCATATCATTCCCAATGAGTAGGATGTCGTCCATGTATAGGACTAAGAAAACTACCTTTTTGTCAATGACTCGCTTGTAGACACAAGGCTCATCGACGTTCTGCTCAAAGCCATAGGTTTTGATCACATCATCAAACCTGATGTTCCAAGATCTAGATGCTTGCTTAAGTTCATACATGGACCTTTGCAACTTGCAGACCTTATGCTCTTGATCTGGAGACATGAATCCCTCTGGTTGCATCATATAGATGCTCTCGTCAAGATTGCCATTCAAGAATGCAGTCTTGACGTCCATTTGCCAAATTTCATAATCAAAATAGGCAGCAATGGATAAGAGAATCCTAATAGACTTAAACATGGCGACTGGCGAGAAGGTCTCTTCATAATCAACCCCCTTTTTCTGGGTATAACCCTTAGCCACTAGCTTTGCTTTGAAGGTCTCTACCTTCCTGTCTACTCCTCTCTTTCTCTTGTAGATCCACTTACATCCTATGGGTTTTACCCCATCCGGTAAGTCTACAAGATCACAGACTGAGTTAGAGTACATGGACTTCATCTCGAGATTCATGGCTTTAAACCATTCCTCTTTATCAGGATCTTCTATTGCATTCTTAAATATCAATGGATCATCCAGACTATCAGCAGAGACAACACTTTGTCCCTCACCTATACCTAAATAGCATTCAGGTTGTCTTACAACCCTCCCACTACGTCTAGGTGATAGTGTATCCTGATCAGAAACCATCAGACTCTGAGATGTTTGTGGATCAACAACTCTTGTTGATGTAGCACTAGTCTCACCAGGCTCCAACTCATTCAATACAATCTTAGAACGAGGTTTATGGTCACTAATAAAATTGTCCTCAAGAAACATTGCATTTGTCGATACAAATACTTTGTTATCTTCGGGACTATAGAAGTGTCCACTTTTGGTCTCCTTGGAGTATCCTACAAATAGGCAGACCACAGACTTGGAGTCTAGCTTTCCACTTCTATTTTTCAGCACGTGTGTTGGACACCCCCATAGGCGGAAATGTCATAAACTAGCTTTACGACCATTCCACAACTCTAGAGGAGTCTTAGGAACAAATTTGGATGGCACTACATTCAAAATGTAAGCCGCTGTTTGTAATGCATATCCCCAGAAGGAATTTGGTAATGATGAGAAACTAATCATAGATCTCACCATTTCCATCAGGGTTCTATTTCTCCTCTCCGCTACACCATTTTTCTGAGGTGTACCAGGAGCTGTGAGTTGGGAAACTATCTCATGCTCAACCATGAAGTCTTCAAACTCTTGGTCAAGGTACTCACCTCCACGATCTGATCATAGTGACTTGATAGTCCTACCTAATTGATTCTCAACTTCAGCTCGAAATTCTTTGAACTTTTCAAATGTTTCTGACTTTCGTTGCATCAGGTAGACATATCCGTATCTTGAGTAGTCATCTAAAAGGTGATATAATACTCATAGCCGCCCTTAGCTCTAACATTCATCGGTCCGCAGACGTCTGTATATATGAGTTCTAGTGGCTCTATAGCTCTAAGCCCTTTTCCAGTAAAAGGTCTCTTAGTCATCTTACCTTCTAAACAGGATTCGCTGACAGGTAAGGTGCCAACCTTTAACTCACTTAAAGGTCCAGCTTTTACTAGTCTGTCTATCCGGTCAAGGTTGATATGACCAAGCCTTAGATGCCAGAGATACGTGTCATTATCTAGAGAAATCTTATGTCGTTTAGTTTTAGGTTTTTCAACCTTAAACATTTCGGTGTTAAGCAGTGTAGTATGTATTAACGGTCTTAACACATACAAATTGTTTTCATTAATTCCTGAACAAATATTCAGACCATTCTTTCCAATAATAACAAACTTATTATTAAAAGAAACAGAATATAATTGTTCTAACAACTTAGAAACGGAAATCAAATTCCGTGTAAATCCAGGAATATAAAAAACATTGTTCAATAATAAAAAAACTATTATTATTACAAAATTGCAATCTTATTGCTCCCACTGCTTTGGCCGACACGACATCCCCCGACCCCACACGTATGGAGAAGGCTCCCTCCTCTAGCTGTGTCCAAGAATCAATCCACTGTAAAGAAGAACAAACATGGTTAGTGGCCCCCGAATCAACAATCCAAAATGAAGAATCATCTTCCACTGAACAAGATTCAAGAACAAGTAAATCATATTTACCTTTCTTCTTCTTCTTGGCTACCTCCTCCAGGTACTGAGGACAGTTCCTCTTCCAGTGCCCGACCTTGTTACAATGGAAACGTTTTCCTTTGTCTTGGTCGGTGGAGGTGCCCTTCTTTTTGCTTTGGGCCTTCTTGGGTTTGGGCTTACCCTTCGCCTTTCCAGCAGACCTCTTCATCTTCTTATTATTTGAGGAAGATGGTTCGGCAACATTTACCTCATCGGTCTTACTTTTGCTGTCCTTAGTCAAGGACTCAAAAGTAGCGAGCTCATTAAGCAACTGTGTGAGACTAAACCTTAACTTGTTCATCCCGTAGTTGCTCTTAAACTGATCGAAACTCTTCGGAAGAGTAGTCAGTTAGTCAGTATGATGCTCACTTGACTGGGTTCGTCAATGGCCCTGCCATTGACTTCTGCCGTGTTACAGTAGGACATCATGCTCAGGACATGTTCCCGAACTGATGTACCTTTCTTCATGCGAGCGAGCATAGTGGAACGAACAGCTTCGTGTCGCTTTTGCTCGGAGGGCTGCCCGAACATAGCTTGCAATGACTCCATAATTTCGAATGCTATAGTCATTGCTTCGTGCTTTGTGATAAGTACGTCTGTCATAAAAGCTAACAGATATGTTCGGGCCTTCTCATCAGATGAGACTCATCGCTGGTATGCCTCACGAACAGTTCGTGTGGCACTGGCAGTAGGCACCGGAGGACATTCCTCCGTAAGCACAAACTTGAGGTCTTTGGTGACCAATATTGCATTAATATTAAGTTTCCACTTAGTGTAGTTATCACCAGTTAATTTGTCGTTTGCGAGAATTTGAAGTAATGCAGAAGACATAATTGCTGAAATAAATAAAACATTCATTCAGTCATTTATTAAAACAAGTGCGAGTGCTTTGGCATAAATTTAAACATGATGCGTGAACATGTTTAACGAACTAGAAATACCCAAAAAATTGTTACTATACCACGATAATCCAACATACCACAAAGAAGTGCCGCCTTAGGGTCGGTCAAGTCTTTGCATGTTGGACCGAGACATTCTCAATCAAATGATATTTTAGAATAACTCTTATTCCATATCATTCTACCATCGTTTATTCAGTCAGGTTTTTAATTAACAAAACTTAATCAAAACCTTCGTGAGTGTAACCCACCATTTCAGATCTCACGAGCTTAACTCGAGAATTTCCGCCTTAGGGTCGGTCAATCCCGAAATACCCTCAGAAATCCTATCTGTTGGGAAGTCAACCTTGGTATTGATCTTTGTGGAAACCCTCCTTAGGGAGGACGAAAGCAAAGCCGTCACGAGGCCCCACTCGGATCTCACGGTGTTGAACTAATGATGGAGACTGTGGGATATATATGTCATATATCCCTCTCCCACTCACTATTTAAAAATTAGGGTTTTCTATTATCCGTTAATGCACCTAGACTCTACTAGATCAAACGGCTAACTTTAATCAAGTTATCTAGCGCATTAACAAATTCATTATTATAAATAAATTCTAATTAACTAATAAATTATTAATGATTTTTAACTATTAAAAATCTAATCTATTAGTGAATAATCTAAGCTTTTGTAAACTATTTACTAAGCTCGGATTATTATAACAGTGTTTACCAAGTTTTAACTATTAAAACTCTAACACTTTATACGGTTCATTTATTATTAGGTCATTAATCATATTAATACTAATTACAATAAATGACCCTATTAATCTAACTTATTAAACACTTTAATAACCAGATTAATATTAATGAGAATTAACAAGTTTTCTAACAATTAAAAAAACTAATCTCATTTTCATAGCCAATAATGTATTTACTGATTTTAATCATATTAAAATAAATACATAAAAAATAGGCTATGATGTATGTATGACATATCAAATATATTTGTGTAGGCAAATCTAATCTAAATGACATACGTATGCATGACAATGCTTTTATCATCACATAATATAAAGCATACATGAATTGACCGAGTACCGTGGATTATTTAACCTAAAAAAATAGGAATCTAAAATTACAGAAATATCCCTAAGGCATTCCTTGGTCTTCTTGTAATTTTCGAGTATTCCAGTCTCTTCAGATCACTCTGATTCATCTTATGAATCCGAAATAGGAAATTCGCAAGGAACGCACTAGGCAACACTTGCCAACGGAACCGTGCAAAAATATGTGAACAGTGCCCAACAACGTCCGCATGAACAGTACCCCCAGCGTGAACAGTGGTGGTGAACAGTGTCATGAACAGTAATGGTGAACAGTACTTCGTAACCAGTACCTGTCACTCGTATTTCCGATTTCGCCCTTCCGACTTCTAGATTTTTCCAGGTATTCAATATAGGTTACATTTTTTTTATAATACAATAACAGAAAAAAAATAAAATTAAAAAAATAATTAAAAAAAATAATTATACAACCCATGAACCCTAAATCCACAGTACCATATAATTAACGATCAATCATGTTTTTGTAAATTAACAAATTTAATATGCATACAAAAACAACATACAATCAATTTAAATAGTGCCTACACAATCATACATACAGGAGCATCGAAAACAATTTCCTGTTCCAAAAAAAGATTGGCTCTGATACCAATTGTTGGAACCTCGTTCATTGGTAACGCAGCGGAAATATGTTTTAAAATTTTTAATACAGATCATAAATGATCTGGAACTAGTGAACTTGAGACCGTAATTATTTTTCCGAAACTAATAATACATACAATATGTAAACTCAGGAAATTGTAATCAATATAAAAATACATAGAACCTTACCAACATTTGGAGGCTCCTTCACTTTACGATATGCTCCTGGTCTGTTCCACTGATCTTCCTAGCTATATCGCGGAACTGGTAACTGCGTGTAGACGCGTCATGTACTCAGGAACTTAGGAGGATGTAGAGAGAATATGAAGAAACTATTTCTTCCAAAGAGAAAAAATAACTAGAACAATTCTTGTTCTTAAAAAAAAATATTAATAATATATATATATTTTTCAATAGTGCAACAATTGCACAACACCTTTTTCTCTCTTTTTGTTACTTTCTCACGCACAACACTTGTGCTTTCTCTTTTTTTTTTAAATATCATGTGTTGATTTTTTTTTTTAAATTCAAAATCAATTTTAATCAAAAACAAATTAATCTAATCTTTTAAGATATCAAATATCTTTAAAGATATTGATTAATATTTATTTATTTAATATGATTTGAATTCAAACTATTTAAATTCAAAATTCAAAATTTAATAAAATAAAATAATCATATTATTATATTTTATTCAAAAAACAAATATCAACAAACATCCTCCATTTAGTGATTAATAATATGATTAAATAATCTTATTATTTAATTTAATTAATCACCATTATTCATTAATCAAATAATCTCATTATTCAATTAATTCCCGAATAAATACATGTCACTTTCGTAACACAATTAATTGGACAATCCAATTAATTAACTGTGACCGTTGTTACCTAAATCGATCAGGCTAGCAAGGGGACATAATGGACCCACAGTATTTTGAGCTCCAATAATCATTGGAATCATTAATTAAACTCTTTAATTAATATTCCTTAATTATTAACTCCGGTGTTATTCCACTAAAAACCCGAAGCTGCACTCTCTCAACTGTGGACGCTTTTACATAGACCGATACAACTAGGTGTCCATCGATATAGCTATTACACATGGTGTGATCCTCCACAGTAGTTCATAATTAGAGCTGGGTCGTAATGTCCGTTATACCACTCTAATTACATATATCTTTTAAGTACCGTTGATTATTTAATGGACAATAAATCATATTTCCTCACGGAATTAGGAGAGCACTCATATTGTTCAAGCCCCGAATCAACCCTTAAGGGAACTACCATCTACTTCTCACAAGAAGAAGTGGATTCCACTATTGTGTACATACCTTCCCAGCCACAAGCCAAACCGCAATCCCAACATACGGAGTATATTGATCAGGAACTGCATCTGACCTCACCCATGGTATATCAAAGACCACGATCTAACCTGAAGGAGTTGATAAGACACTCAGGATTAAGATCACCCAAATATAGCCATCATTAGTTGATATATATGAATCTCATCAGTAAACGGATCTTGGTGAGAGATTCATAAAGATCATGGCCCAGTCCTATATGATCACATCATACAAGGTGCCTCCATTCCCATATCTCATATGAATGATTCAGGATAGAATCACCATATATTACGGAATGGACCGCAGCTATAGATTAACCACAAATAAAGTACCCAGCTTTATTTGCTATCTATGGACTCTTTAGACTGCACGTCTCTTACTGTATCCATCCGTATATGACACTCATATACACAGTTCGAGATTACATCCGGCAATCTAGGATGTTAATATATGCACAAGTTATAAAACAAACAACACAACAAGAATGAATTGAACTTTTCTTTTTATTTATTTCATAAATCCATTTACAAATTACATTTTTAGGGCATAAACCCCATCAGTTTGATAATAAACAAACATATGATCATCTCGTAGATGCATCAATTAGAACCATATAACGATGAAATGGATCATTTAGTGGATGAATATATCTGCATATATCTCCTTGAATTCTTTGTAAGAATGATGAGAATTCAAAACCAACTTTTAGAATAAGATGGTTTTACTACTAGTTTCCCATGTGAACATGCAGTACATCAGTTCTCATTGGATAAAGAATCTTCTGGTTCTTTAATAGATATCTATGAGAATTTTCAATGATTATACGTTTCATTGTAGATCCTAGGTGACCTATACGGTCACGTCAAAGTACAAACTTTTGGATCTATGAACTTTTGATTCATAATTGTATAAACATCTACACTTTTTATAATAGTGTAATATAATCCAGATGATAAACTACGTAGCTTTTCTATAATGAGTTTCTGGCCTGAATTATGAGAAGTAATGCATATATATTTAACATTCTCATTACTCATAATTTCAATATGATATTCATTCCTCCATATATCTTGGAAACTAAGCAGGTTCATTTATATTCTGTTTGAACGATATAAAGTATCATCGATACACAATTTAATACCATCTGGTAATAAGATTATGGCTCTTCTAGAGCATTTGATCAGATCCGCTGGATCTGATCTGACATTAACTTTATATGTTTTTGAACTGAGTATATTCTTTTATGTTCTGCTTAAATAATATCAAGTATCACTGATACATGATTTAATATTGTTTGATAACAATATCATGGATCTTCCAAAGCTTTCTATCAAATCCGTTGGACCTGATATAGTATTAATATTTACTCTGATCAAAGTCCAATTCATAAAATATATCTGACTCCGCAGAATTGTATGAGTCGTTGCACTCAAGGCTAGACATATAATTTCCTTATGGGAATTTTATGGACATTATGTGTAATGCCATTTAATATCTCATCTGCAATGATAATAATCTTTTCAATAGGTTTATTCTATAAACCTTTTCTCTTGTCATTCACAAACATCCACTCCTGGTATGTTTTGATATCTCATGAATATAAATATATCCAAATTTACTCTCTTGATATTGCTCCTTCAGGAGCAAGTATAAAATGGATAAAATATCCTTTACAATCTCATTATACGTGATATTAGGATTATAAATCCTTTTATGATACTCACTACATCCTACTGGATGTGTACATCACTTTTTTTTTCCAACTGAATGATATGTTAAGATCTTTAAATTTCTTTTATGATAATCACAACATTCGGCTAGATGTGTATGAAATGGATAAAATATTATTTCCAATTTCTTTATTCATTTAGGATCTTAAATTTCTTTTATAATACTCACAACATCCTACTGGATGTGTAGATCCTTTTTTTTTTCTTAAATGAATGATACGTTAGGATCTTATATCCCTCTTATGATACTCACAGCATCCTATGAGATGTGTAGATCATTCTTTCAAATAAGGGACATGTAAATGTAGGGAAAAATCGATATAAAACGCAGCGGAAGAAACGAAAAATAGATTTCGTATGGTTTTAAAATTTTTCTCAAAGTTGAACCTTAACCTTTTAATTAATTAAACTCAAATATATACGGTTAGAGTTAAATATCTCTTGACACATGATCCGATTGACTTACGTCGATTGGTAATCCGCAAAATCTTTTCCGATGCCCGTGAACAGTACCCGCGTGAACAGTGATCGTTAACAGTACCCCGCGTGAACAGTGATCGTGAACAGTACCCCCCGCCATGAACAGTGATCGTGAACAGTACCGCGAGATCTTCCAATCCGAACACGTACATGAATCACCTAGGAGCGTGGTCTCCCTTTTTCTTTGAATTACAAACCTGAGAATGGATGAACAAAGTTTTCTTTTTCTTTTGTTAGTCACAAAACAATCAAAAGAAGATAAAAATTATTCCGGTCACTTTTGAGTTCTCAATCTAATGATCGAAACTCGCGTGAACCTAATTCGATGTTGTACATACAAGCTTATTGATGAACAAGCAATCAGTGTACTATCAAAGAATAATCTCTTCTCTCTTTTATGTTTTTTAGAATAAAAATTATCCTTTTCTATGAATTGAGAAGAAAAAGAAAAATTGAATCATTCAATCAACTATGGTGGCCGAATTCTATATGTGGTATTATATAGGTGGCCGAAATTTTGCTTCCTCTTCTATTTAGGATTGCCAAAATCTTCCTCTAAATTGACTAGGGTTGCCGCAAATCACATACCAAAAAGAGTTTGTGTTGCACCCTAATTTCCATCAACCTTTAGACTTCAAAACCTAATCCAACTCATAGATATTTTTATTCTTTTATTGACTAAATAAAAAGACTTCTTATTTGATTAAATAAATAAAATTATTTATTTATTTTCTTATCAAACAAGTCTTTTACTTTTAATATACTAGTACCAATAGTATAACTTTAGGAAATATATTTCCTGATCAGAAAAAGATTTGTTTCTTAATTAAACAATTAATTAATAAATTAATTAATTCTTATTTAATTAAAACAATGAAACAAAATAATATATTAGGTTAATATATACACCTTGCCGCCCCACTTATATAAATGGGCCATATATTATTTTCTTATTTCATTTAATCCATTGGACTTTAAATAAAAGCCCACATGTGAACCAGACCCATTCTTACCCAAATGAAACAAGCCCACATGTCTCCTTTTAATATATTAATATAATAGTGCAGCCTATTAATTAAATAATAGACATATTATATTCTTGATATATTAAAAACAATTCTAGATGGACCCTTAAATCGGCCCGGTAGAATATATCAAGTGATCCATGCAAATACGTGTGGATTGGGGATCTTGGCGGGCTATCTAAATTTAAGCTTCAATAGACACAACCTAATCACAATCAACAAATGATTCACTTAGGTCCAATCTATTAATTTTAACTCATTCCACTAAAGAGCTAAAATTGAACTCTTAAATAAAGATAGAATAAGGAGATGTTTCTCATTCATACCCTAGACAATCTTATAGGAGATGGTGTATCCTCTTGAATAATATCAGTGATCGCCAAGAGCTCATAGACCGCCTATAGCTCTCCAAGTTACCATATTTCCTCATATGACCACATTTCGAGCTTGGATACTTTGACTTGTCCAGAAGCCATGTTTTCAATAATCATTATTGAAAACTCAACGTTGAGATTTAATATCCAATACCTCAAAACATCCATATGATGATATTATACTCTCATTTAATAAATGGAGCCACGATGTCCATATCTATAAATGAAGTCCTCTATCGATTAACAAATGTATACCACCAAACTATCGAGGATAGACTATGCTATATAATCATACTCATTGATAGCTCTAATGATAACACTTGCAATCATAAGTCCATCATTTATCTCAGGATTAAGATAGACTCTCTGATTGTCCTGTTTAATGAAAAGACTTATATCTAGTGACGGTTCTAGATAAAGTATTTCATTGTGATCCAGTTCAACGCACCTAGTGCACTAGATTCTTTTACTCGAAAACCTTTCGATGATTTTAGACTCATCATATTCATTTGATCCCACTCAAATGCTAGTAAAAGAAATCTACAACTTTAACAAGATAGAGGTGCCCAACCTTTAACTTAAGTTGTGAACGTTATTCAAGACTAACTAAAGAATTGTGTCTACCTCATACATATCCGGATGTATGAACAATTCTTCATGTCTCATAGTCTTTTGACCTTATGATTATTTACCTTGACAATTATAATAATAAATGCTATAAGTAATTGTAAGAATCAGAATTCACTTTATTAAGACGAGAAGATTGTCAATTACAATATTACACTCTTGCCATTAAGTATAATCCTAACAATCTCCCACTTGCTCTATAGCAAGTGTGTCATATCTCTCATTCCCATGTTCTCTAGATGTCCATCAAAGCTCTTCTGAGGTAGAGCCTTTGTGAAAGGATCCGCTAGATTTTCTGCTGACGCGATTTTGGTGATCGTCACGTCTCCCCTATGAACAATTTCCCTCAAAAGGTGATACTTACTTTCAATGTGTTTACCACTCTTATGACTTCTTGGTTCTTTCGAATTAGCCACTGTACCACTGTTGTCACAGTGTATAGTGATCTGCTTATTCGCACTAGGAACCACTTCTAAGTCAATCAAGAATTGGCGGAGCCAAACAGCCTCTTTGGCAGATTCGCATGCAGCAACATACTCAGCTTCCATGGTGGAATCAGCAATACAAGATTGCTTGATACTCCTCCATATGACTGATCCTCCTCCAATGGTAAACACAGATCCTGATGTGGATTTTCTGGAGTCAGAATTCGACTGGAAATCAGAATCTGTATACCCAACGGGAATTAAATCCCCTCCAGAGTATACAAGCATATAATCTCTAGTTCTCTTGAGATACTTGAAAATATGCTTGACTGCTGTCCAATGATCAGGACCAGGTTTCGATTGAAACCTGCTAACTATGCCAACAGCAAAACAAATATCCGGTCTAGTACAGAGCATTGCATACATGAGACTTCCAACTGCCGAGGCATATGGAACTCTACTCATGAATTGCTCTTCATGCACATTCTTAGGTGCTTGACCCTTAGAAAGTTTGATTCCATGTCTAAAAGGTAACATACCTTTCTTGGAATCTTGCATGTTGAATCTAGACAAGATTTTATCAATGTATGAAGCTTGGGATAATGCAATCGTTCTATTCTTTCTATCCCTTATTACTTGGATACCAAGAATATAACTTGCTTCTCCTAAGTCCTTCATATCAAATTGTTTTGCTAACCATTCTTTCACTGATGTCAATACACCTACATCGTTTCCAATGAGTAGTATATCATCAACATAAAGAATGAGGAAAACCAACGTGTCGCCTTTGATCCTCTTGTATACACAAGGTTCGTCAAGGTTTTGAATAAATCCAAAACCCTTTACAGCTTGATCGAACCTTATGTTTCAGGATATAGGATGCTTGCTTTAGTCCATATATGGACTTTTGCAACTTGCATACTCTTTCTTCTTGGCCTTTTTCAATGAATCCCTCTGGTTGCATCATGTAGATGCTCTCGTCAAGACTTCCATTAAGGAAAGCTGTCTTGACGTCCATTTGCCAAATCTCTAGGTCTAGAGATGCTGCAATAGATAAGAGTATCCTAATGGATTTAAGCATGGCCACAGGTGAGAAGGTTTCCTCATAATCGATACCTTCTTTCTGTGTATAACCTTTAGCTACTAGTCTAGCTTTAAAGGTTTCCACCTTACCATCCATACCTCTTTTCCTCTTGTATACCCACTTGCACCCAATGGGTTTTATCCCTTTAGGCAAGTCTACAAGGGACCAGACTTTGTTATTGAACATCGATTCGATCTCGGATTGCATTGCCTTTTGCCAATGACGACAATCAACATCCTCCATAGCTTCCTTGTACGTGTAGGGATCATCGTCGTCCGAGAGATTCTCAACAGATTCTCCTAGACCGATATATCTTTCGGGTTGTGTTCTAACCCTCCCACTACGATGAGGAATGGTAGGTTGTTGATCTTGTGTTGGAGTGGAACTTACAATTGGGCTGGGTTATGAAACCTTTTGTGGAATTGTATCTCCTAACATCTCATTCAGGACAATTCTACTTTTGGGCACAAAATTATTTATATAGTCCTTTTCTAGAAATGAAGCATTTGTTGAAACAAATACTTTTAGATCAGAAGGACTATAGAAATAATATCCTTTAGTTCCTTTTGGATACCCCACAAATATACATGTTTCCGAACGGGACTCCATCTTTTCTGTCTTTCCTTTCAACACATGTGCAGGACAACCAAATATCCTCATGTGTTGTAAACTAGGCTTTCGCCCAGTCCACAATTCATGTGGGGTTTTAGGGACAGAATTAGATGGTACATCGTTTAGAATATATATTGCTGTTTGTAGAGCATATCCCCAAAAAGAAATATGAAGTGTTGAATAACTCAACATTGATCTAACCATCTCTAAAAGAGTCCTATTTCTCCTTTCTGCTACCCCATTTTGTTGAGGTGTACCTGGTGCAGAAAGATGAGAAACTATCCCATTATCAATAAGATATTGCTGAAACTCTCCAGATAGATATTCTTCACCACGATCAGATCTCAAGATTTTTATATGTTTCTCAAGCTGATTTTCTACTTCAGCTTTGAATGCTTTGAACATATCAAATGCATCCGACTTATGTCTCATGAGATACACATAAACAAATCTTGAGTAATCATCTGTGAAGGTGATGAAGTACTCATATCCACCTCTAGCTTGAATGCTCATAGGACCACATACATCAGTGTGTACTAGTCCTAAACATTCGGTGGCTCTTGCACCTTTGGTATTGAACGGCCTTTTGGTCATTTTACCTTCCAAACAAGATTCACAAGTTGGTAGATCATCAACCTTTAAGTCACTTAAAGGTCCGTCACATACCAATCTTTTAATCCTATTAAGGTTAATGTGACCTAGGCGTAAATGCCAAAGATAGGTTTCATCTTTTGATAATTTTACTCTTTTATGATTAGGTTCCGTTATTTCTGTGTCTAACGAGTGAGAGATATTTCTATGCAAAAAGAATAAACCGTTTTCCAATGTACCTTTGCAAACAACTTTGTCATTCTTATTAATAATAAAAGTTTTATTAAAAGTAACCGAATATCCAAACTTATTTAAACAAGAAACTGAAATTAAATTCCTCTTGAATTGAGGTACATAATAAACGTCTATTAAATCTAAATGCCTACTAGAATCTAAAATAACTCTAATATCTCCCACTGCACTTGCAGACACTAACGTTCCGTTGCCCAAGCGTAAATTGACTTCATCTTCATTCAACCTTCTCTTTTCCTGAAACCCCTTCTTCCTTCTTTTTCTGGGACTTTGGGCAATTTCTTTTCCAATGCCCCTTTTCACCACAAAGGAAGCATTTCCCTTTGATCTTGGTTACTTTCTTGGTTTCCTTCTTAGTAGGCCCAAGTTACTTTTTCTTCTGTTGTTTCTTGACCTTCTTACGGGTCTTAACAGTAGCAACTTTACCAACCAAATGAATCTCTTGACCTTTGTTTTTCACAAGGATCTTTTCAGCGCTTTGAACATCTTGCATCAGGCCCTGCAAGGTGTATTCCTTTTTGTTCAAGGTGTAGTCCAACTTGAACTGATCAAAGGAATCTGACAGTGAGTTAACTACCATATCAATTTTGCTCTCACCATCAATCTCAGCACCATTTAGTTCAGCAATATTGAGATGTGCTATGACTTTCATCATGTGATCTTTCACAGATTGTCCAGGTTTCATCCTAAGATTCATAAAAGCAGTCACTGCCTCTCTCTTAATCGTCATAGACTTCATAGCAAACATTTCCTCTAGAGACATCATTATATCAGCAGCGGACTCCATTCCTTCATGTTGCTGTTGCAACACGTCGGAGATAGTGGCCATAATGTAACATTTTGCCATATCATCAGAAGTCTTCCACTGTTCATACTCATCTCTTTGCATCACATTAGATTCATTATTAGGAAGGGGTGGTTTAGGAGTGGTCAGAACAAACTTATGTTTTTCACTTTGCAGCAACAACCCAATTTTCCTTTTCCATGTTACGTAGTTATCTCCAATTAAGGTGTTATCTTTTAGGATGTTCATAAGTGATGGGGTCATGATTTCTGATTAAAACAAAAACATATATAAGTAAATAATCATGATAATAGCACTTTTAAAAAATTTATCTTGAATTAAAATAAATAATTCAATCATAAAAATTCAACGGTGATCCAACACCCATAAATATTACGCCTCCTTTGGGAGTTCGCACTATTTACTAGTTAGACTAGGTTCCACCTAATTGTTAACATAACAACCAGCGTTTTTAATTTTACCCTTGTAATTTTTATTAACAAGAACTCTTGGGAGGATATTAATAAAATTACATTGAGTGTGTTACCAAGATATCGACCCTCAATTTTCTCTCACGAAAATCCCTCCTTGGGGAGTAGATTTCGTTTAAGTCAATTGTCTAGTCTATCCTTGTAAGGAAGTATATTGTTAAATTCCATTTATGGACGCCCCTTGGGGGGATTACCAAAAATAATAAAACTCAACTAATCTTGGAGGCCATAGGCGTTTTTGCACACCTTCTCCCACTCAATTATTTAAGGCGTGTGATTAAATCCCAAAGAATGATTTTTACCAAGTTATCTAGATGCCAATTAGATACCTAAATCATTCAATGCATGTTCATACCAAAAGAGATATATGAGTGGCACTCCTATTCTAAAATGTCATGTTATCATACAACAACAAATATTGTAATATTTAAGCAAAAATTAAATAGCAACAATTTTGGCCCATCCTAGAAAAGCAAGTAAATTACAATTGTTAGGAATACAAGATCTTCAGGTGGCCATCAACCATATGCTCATCCCTCGGCCTCCTCCCATGGACGTGCACAGCCCACAACCCCACAAAGGGGCTGCCTTGCGCAGCCTATAAGGCCACACAAGGCTGCCGTGCGCAGCCCACCAAGGATTGGGCTTGCCATGCACAGCCCAATCCAGTCCTAGGGTGTGCACGGTGCTCGTTCTCGGTTCCGGTTGCTTCGTTTTTCTTCGTGTCTTCGAATTTTCAATACCCGAATACATTACATCATATTACGAATAAATTACTGCAGCAAATTTATTTATTTATTTATTTTTTACTGCAGTAAGATTTACAAAAAAAATACTGCACCTGATTACAAAAAAAAAATACTGCACTTATTTTACATAAAAAAAAAATAAAACCCTAGCAACTACCAAGAAGGAATTATGGCGATAATAGACCACCCTTCTTGTTACAAATCAGAAACAAAAATTACATTGAAATTCTAGGACCAAAATCGAGCAATAACAATTCACTTTATAAAACATATATAAATCCATACATTCAACATGTAATCATATATACGAATACCTAGAGTGCCATCTCTTTCTAAAACATGTATAATCACAATAAAAAAGAAATAGATTCACGTAAATATACATTAATTAATTAAAAGGTACAACCAAGGCTCTGATACCAATTGTAGGGAAAAATCGATATAAAACGCAGCGGAAGAAACGAAAAATAGATTTCGTATGGTTTTAAAATTTTTCTCAAAGTTGAACCTTAACCTTTTAATTAATTAAACTCAAATATATACGGTTAAAGTTAAATACCTCTTGACGCGTGATCCGATTGACTTACGTCAATTGGTAATCCGCAAAATCTTTTCCGATGCCCGTGAACAGTACCCGCGTGAACAGTACCCTCGTGAACAGTGATTGTGAACAGTACCCCCGTGAACAGTACCGCGAGATCTTCCAATCCGAACACGTACGTGAATCACCTAGGAGCGTGATCTCCCTTTTTCTTTGAATTGCAAACCTGAGAATGGATGAACAAAGTTTTCTTTTTCTTTTGTTAGTCACAAAACAATCAAAAGAAGACAAAAATTATTCCGGTCACTTTTGAGTTCTCAATCTAATGATCGAAACTCGCGTGAACCTAATTCGATGTTGTACACACAAGCTTATTGATGAACAAGCAATCAGTGTACTATCAAAGAATAATCTCTTCTCTCTTTTATGTTTTTTAGAATAAAAATTATCCTTTTCTATGAATTGAGAAGAAGAAGAAAAATTGAATCATTCAATCAACTATGGTGGCCGAATTCTATATGTGGTATTATATAGGTGGCCGAAATTTTGCTTCCTCTTCTATTTAGGATTGCCAAAATCTTCCTCTAAATTGACTAGGGTTGCCGCAAATCACATACCAAAAAGAGTTTGTGTTGCACCCTAATTTCCATCAACCTTTAGACTTCAAAACCTAATCCAACTCATAGATATTTTTATTCTTTTATTGACTAAATAAAAAGACTTCTTATTTGATTAAATAAATAAAATTATTTATTTATTTTCTTATCAAACAAGTCTTTTACTTTTAATATACTACTACCAATAGTATAACTTTCGGAAATATATTTCCTGATCAGAAAAAGATTTGTTTCTTAATTAAACAATTAATTAATAAATTAATTAATTCTTATTTTATTAAAACAATGAAACAAAATAATATATTAGGTTAATATATACACCTTGCCGCCCCACTTATATAAATGGGCCATATATTATTTTCTTATTTCATTTAATCCATTGGACTTTAAATAAAAGCTCACATGTGAACCAGACCCATTCTTACCCAAAAGAAACAAGCCCACATGTCTCCTTTTAATATATTAATATAATAGTGCAGCCCATTAATTAAATAATAGACATATTATATTCTTGATATATTAAAAACAATTCTAGATGGACCCTTAAATCGGCCCGGTAGAATATATCAAGTGATCTATGCAAATACGTGTGGATTGTGGATCTTGGCGGGCTATCTAAATTTAAGCTTCAATAGACACAACCTAATCACAATCAACAAATGATTCACTTAGGTCCAATCTATTAATTTTAACTCATTCCACTAAAGAGCTAAAATTGAACTCTTAAATAAAGATAGAATAAGGAGATGTTTCTCATTCATACCCTAGACAATCTTATAGGAGATGGTGTATCCTCGTGAATAATATCAGTAGTCGCCAAGAGCTCATAGACCGCCTATAGCTCTCCAAGTTACCATATTTCCTCATATGACCACATTTCGAACTTGGATACTTTGACTTGTCCAGAAGCCATGTTTTCAATAATCATTATTGAAAACTCAACGTTGAGATTTAATATCCAATACCTCAAAACATCCATATGATGATATTATACTCTCATTTAATAAATGGAGCCACAATGTCCATATCTATAAATGAAGTCCTCTATCGATTAACAAATGTATACCACCAAACTATCGAGGATAGACTATGCTATATAATCGTACTCATTGATAGCTCTAATGATAACACTTGCAACCATAAGTCCATCATTTATCTCAGGATTAAGATAGACTCTCTGATTGTCCTCTTTAATGAAAAGACTTATATCTAGTGACGGTTCTAGATAAAGTATTTCATTGTGATCCAGTTCAATGCACCTAGTGCACTAGATTCTTTTACTCGAAAACCTTTCGATGATTTTAGACTCATCATATTCATTTGATCCCACTCAAATGCTAGTAAAAGAAATCTACAACTTTAACAAGATAGAGGTGCCCAACCTTTAACTTAAGTTGTGAACGTTATTCAAGACTAACTAAAGAATTGTGTCTACCTCATACATATCCGGATGTATGAACAATTCTTCATGTCTCATAGTCTTTTGACCTTATGATTATTTACCTTGACAATTATAATAATAAATGCTATAAGTAATTGTAAGAATCAGAATTCACTTTATTAATATGAGAAGATTGTCAATTACAATATTACACTCTTGCCATTAAGCATAATCCTAACAGTAAACGTATTACTTCATATATATGAGATAACTTCATAGTATGAACATGTTTGAAACCCTAGGTTCCAAATAATGAAGTATGACATTCATTTATATAACACTGGATTCAGAACTCCAGGTTCTCATCGGTTTTCAAAACCGTACCAACTTAAATATCATAATTCCAAAAACTTTAAGTTCTGGTTAGTCAGCCTAGCCGATCTCATATATTGTGTATAAATAATATGAATATTTTAACAATTTATTTGGAGACACAACATAAGCCAGTCCTGAGACACTGCATAAGCCAGTCCCGAGACACGGCATAAGCCAGTCTCATATATTGCATAAAAATAAATGCTGAATATTTAAACAGTTTATTTGGAGACACAACATAAGCCAGTTCTAAGACATAACAGAAGCCAGTCCCGAGACACAGCATAAGCCAGTCTCATATATTGCATCAAAATAACAGTGTCAGAGTAAGAGTCAGTATATATATATATATATATATAGATTCCGTTGACGGCATAGACCATCTTGTTATACGGAACTGTATTGAGATATAAGCAAATCACCCATCGGGGGATCCTTTTTTCTTATACGCAATCGTGCTGGAGATCAGGATCTTCCATCGTGCCTGAAAACATAGTTAATAAAGCTTGAATAAGTCAAAACAGAACTTACAAGCAGAATTAGCTAAAATCGATGGCACGGTTGCATCCGGAACGGTCAAAATAGCTGGAAACAAGTCTAACCCGGTCAAAAACAGTCAAAAATTGCATTGAAACGGGTAAAAAACATTTCTGCTGACGTGGCACGCCTGGGCTTACGTGGCACGCCTCAGGCTGATGTGGCGTGTTTTCCGCTGACGTGGTGCTGATGTGTCACAGGCTCATGCTGACCTAGTGACCGCTACAGTGTCGTCTTCAACCTTCGAAAATCTGTAGAAAAATTCTGGGGAAAATTGGGCGTTGACCAGACTTTGACCGGAGCTAGAGGCTTCGTTAGAGCTCTGTTTGAGCTCCGTTTGAGATGCGGTCAGTGGCATCGGAATTGTATTTTTGAGACGAACACACTGGTATCCTTCGAACAGCGATTCGAATACTTCAAATTTTCTGGGTTTTTCAAAAAATTCAAAACCAAAACTAAAGACTCTTGAGAACTTTCTTTGGAAGTCCTAGACTATATATTCATGCTGATAACGTGTTGTAAATAATTAATGAACAAATGAATTTCAAGTGAGAGATGGAGAGAAAGAAAGAGGCGAGAGAGAGAGAGAGAGAGCAAAACTGATGTATTGATATTCTAGATAGTTTTCTCAGTAGCATTTACAAATGAAGAATACTGCATATATATATAGTTTTTAATCAGATCATTTGGCCACCCACTTGCACTTAACTTACATCATTGCTTACATCATGCCACTTGTACTTGTAATGATATTTATGAAGCCAAATAGAGTAGCAGAAAATGCTGGAGAGGCAAGGAGGTAAGGTGCATCAAGTAGTGGTGTAAATATGTACCGGGCTTGGAAAGCCCGGCCCGGCTGGCCTGCCAAGGATGGCAGGCCGTGCCTGGCACGGCCCGCAAGTGGGGCGTGCCGGGCCAAGCCCGGCCCACATGCTTGGCAGGTGTCGGGCCTTAGATCCAGGCACGCCGTGTCGGCCTGGCACGGCACGCCTGGCCGGCGTGCCAGGCCCAACGTGCTGGCACGGTGGGCCCGCCAACTTAAAAAAAAAAATTTCAAAAAAAAATTTATTTAAAAAAAATGGTTAAAAGATAAATGACATTGTAGAGTATTGAACCATAGTCCATAACCCTTGTTTAGGTATGTAAATGTTCATTTACCATTCCCTCCTTTTTATATAGGTTATACATCTCTTCAATGCTCTTATTTATCCGATGTGGGACTGTGAGATTGAATACAACTATGGTGATAAGCAATTACTATGACCAATATTAGGGAAGAATAATATGTGAAAGAGATTTAATGATTTATTTACATATATATATATATATATGTATATATATATATATATTGATTTATTTACATATATATATATATATGTATATATGATTTTTGTTCATAGATGGAAATTATTGCATAATATCAATAGATAGCTTATTTAATTTTTTATTTATTTATCAAAACCATTATTTAATTTTAATAGACCTCCCAACTCTCTCCATGTTTTCCATATTTAAAGAAATAAAATGGACACAAAAGAATATCATTATGTTATATCAACGAATGGAAATGGAAATTCAATCCCACATCCCACATTGAATAAATAAGAGAATGAAAAGAGGCATCGCCTATATAAAAATGAGAAAAAAGTAAAGGAAAACTTACTTACTTGGACAAGGGTTATGAGCCACAATCTAATACTCTATGATGTCCATACTCTATAATGTTATTATTAACAAATTTATTTAAAAAAAATAAAAAAAATTGGGCCGGCCCGTTTGGCACGCCTAAGCCGGCACGGCCTTCCATAGCCGAGCCCACGTGCCGTGCCGGGTCCCCATTTTCCAAAATGGGCCGGGCCTAGCGGGCCGTGCATACTTGGGCCGGGCCGGCACGTATTTTCAGCACTAGCATCAAGTGGTGGAGGAATCCATAATAATATAATATTACAACACGTTTTTAATTTTCTTTTCAGTCAATATTTATTAGTATTTCACAGTTGGACATTAATAATTATATTTTTCAATGCTTAACTTTTAAATCTTTTTAAATTATTGGATATGGTTGCCTTTTTATTTTTCATTTAATATTTATTTTATGAATAAGAAATATATTAAGCTTTTAAAAAGAAAAAAAACAATTGTAAATTTTAAATAATTATATAATGTTAAGTGGATAACAAAATAAATTTGAGTTGGGTATATTAAATAAATAATATTTTTAGTATTAAGGGCAACTCCAACCCATCACTAATTTGTAAATTGACACAACAAATCCTCTCCAACCCATCGCCAGTCATCTGCGCTACTTTAGAGATGGTGGTGGAGCTGCGCTTGATATAGCACACCTTGTAGACATAGTGCAGCTCTTGCGCTTTTTTTAATTGTCTTATTTTTTTTATCGATTGAAAGGGAATATTTAAAGGAATATTTAAAAGAAAATTGTTTTTAGAGTAAAATTTGGTACAATGGGTGGGAGATGGAAAAAAAAAATTGGTATATAAGTTGGTGCAATTTGTTACAAAGTTGTAATAAATTGGTACAATGAGTCGGAGATGGTCTAAGTAGGTTGAAGCATAGATTATTACTTAAAAAAAATATGGGATCTACTTACATGAGGAGTGCACATACAAAATTTTTAAGGTGCCTACTGTTTATTACTTTATTCTTGGAATCTTGAACGAACTGGGTGGGTTATTTGTGTTTTTTTTCCCTTATTTGTTTTTTCATCATTATGCACCATAATACCATATACAAAACCAGTATTCATTAAGCACTTTAGGTACATACCGTAAAGAAATCAATTATCAGTTGATTTTTAAGCTAAAAAAAGGAGTCAGTGATGTTGAATCTGATGTGTTGATTATATAAATCTAACTAGACTAGAATGTTTCATGTCTTAAAGGTTATTTTATAGCAACTCACCGATGCCATTATTATACCAAGGCACCAATGGTTAGAAAGAACGCTTGGAAGTTGATTTTATTGGCCTCTCTTACAATTAAACCAATAAACCAAAATGGATCTATTAAAATTACATATATATATATATATATATATATATATATATATATTTATTGAGTTTCTTATAAGGGATCTCTTATTTTAATTTCGGTAAGAATCTTGATGAAATCATATCAATTTTTATGAATTTTGATTTAAATATTTGTTTGAATGATAAGTTCATTGAAATCAATCTATGAATAAAATTTAAGGAATTTTCATTTTTCAAGCACAGTAACAATTTTTTTTTTAATATTTCTATGTATATAATCAGGTAAATTTTGAATGGTTGACTACCCGTTTGAATTAACAAAACTTAAAAAACAGGCAAAAATTGTAATTAAAAAAAAAAACTCAACAATTGCAACATCCAATCCAAATTCGGAGAAATGAAAACAGCACCGAATATTCTACTACCACGGCTCCAAGCAAATCAACACCAGAAAATGCAAATATGCATTCTAAAAGCTTTGCATGTTTTGGAGTGACTTGTTTAAAGTAGTGCAAATAATACTATTAAAGTGGTTAATAACACTCAAGGTTAGTTTTGAAACTTGAAAAGGTAAAAATAGTCAATTGAAAAATAAAATTAAAATGGGATATTATTGATTTAGTACCTACGTTTTTTTGAATTATCTATTTTTTACTCACTAATTCATTTTTCACTGGATTGATCCCTATGTTTTTAAAAACCACTCAATTTGGTCCTTCTATAAGTCAACCGTTAGTCAAATTAAACAGTTCTAAGGGTATGTTTGTCTTTAAACAATAATATGCCACGTGTCAACACACAAAAAATAGAAATATATATGATAAAAATTAAATGGGATATTATTGATTTAGTCCTTGAGTTTTTTTAAATTATCTATTTTTTACTCACTTATTCATTTTTCACTGGATTGGTCCCTATGTTTTCAAAAACCACTCAATTTGGTCCTTCTGTAAGTCAACCATTAGTCAAATTAAACGGTTCTATGGGTATTTTTGTCTTTAAACAATGATATGCCACGTATCAACATATGAAAAATAGAAGTATATATATAATAAAAATTAAATTAATATATAAATACAAATTAAAAAATTATAAATAAAGGAACAATTAAAAAAAATATCTTTCTCTTAATAAAGTAAAAGCTCTCTTTCTCTTTAGCAAAGCTGTTTGGTGGTAGTGGTCAGAATCTGGATTTGGTTGTGTTGGTGATATTGGAGTGGTGGTGGATTGATCAAACACAGCCATCTCTCTCTCTCTCTCTCTCTCTCTCTCTCTCTCTCTCTCTCTCTCTCTCTCTCTCTCTTTCTTTATCAAACCCAGTTATCTCTCTCTCTTTCTTTCTCAAACCCGGTCATCTCTCTCCTTTCTCGATCTCTCTCTCCTTTCTTGGTCTCTCTCTGACCTCCATGAAAATCGAGAAGAAGTTACTCGAATACATCTCCTGCCGGCCGCCGCAAAATAGATTTTTGTTAAATTTCAAAATTAATATATAAAATTAATATATAAGAAAATAATTTTTATATTTCTTTCCCTTTTTAATTTTTTTAATTAATACAAAATTATAAATAAAATAAAAAAAATAAAAAATTTTCTTTTTATTTTATTTTTATTTTAAATTCAAGTGTAAAAATGTTATTTTATATTTTCCGTGACGGTTGATCCTCAAAATTATGGTCAAAGGGATCAAATTGAGTAGTTTTAGAAAACATAGGGACCAATCCAACCATAAATAAATGAGTAAAAAATAGATAATTCAAAAAAAAAACATAGGGACTAAATCAATAATATCCCTTTTATTTTTATTTTAAATTCAAGGGTAAAAATGTCATTTTATATTTTTGTGACGGTTGACCGTCAAAATTCTGGTCAGAGGGATTAAATTGAGTGGTTTTTGAAAACATAGGGACCAATCCAGTGAAAAATGAATAAGTGGGTAAAAATAGATAATTCAAAAAAATATAGGGACTAAATCAATAATATCCCAAATTAAAATGGGTGTGAATGTGTTATGAGAACTTTTTGGATGACACTAATATATTGTATAATATTGTGAACAATCTTTATAATCATGAAGACCTTGCGTGGGCAACAGCAGAACAAAAATAAGCCCATTCCATTTTAAGATGTTAAGTTTCATTCTTGTCAAAATGACAAGTTAACTAATAGAAAATCCTAAAAAGAAAAAGGACTCAATTAATGCATTATTTGTGATCAATGTTTAAGTGGCGATATTTACCCCCTTATAAATCATATGTACCTCCCAAATTAATATACTTTTAAATTTTCAATATTACCCTTAATTAAAATGACTTAAAGACTAATTAGTTTGTAAGTATAGTCACAAATCATTAATCATTTTCCTTTTTTTAAAGTATATTAATCAGTTTCCTATTAATTATTTGATTTCATATGTATCATAAAATCCTTTATATTTTCTCAAACCCTAACTTCTTTTTAAATTTCTATTTTGATATTTTCAAAAACAAATTGAAATCGTCTACAACTTAGAGCATCTCCAATGCAAACGTGGCTTGTGAAAAAAAAAAGATGACACGTAGAATAAATAGACATTCTGTAAATAATTGTGTCTCCGATGCAACCATGCATATCCAACCTCAAGCTGACGTGGTAAAAAAAAATAGACATTGTCAACATGACCGTCCACTTTCAGACGGCCTGTTGCACAGCCATTTTTTAGATTGACTCAGCAAATATTTAAAATTGACATTCATTTTTCATCTATTTTTGGTAAGACAATAAAAAAAAATAGGAAATAAAATTGAACACGTTATTAAAACAAAATGTGTTTTAAACGGAAGCATTGGAGACCAAATGTTAAGTTGGTTGTCTATCAAGTCCATATTTATGCTATATAGGAAGCAAATCTCTTGACATTGTTGTCATATCAACAATTATTCATATGCACGCCATATTTTCATTGGAAATGCTCTTATAACACCGGTCAAAAGACAATCATTAATTCGAAAAGTCTCCCGGAAAAACCCACACTATTCTCATAAAAAGGAGAGAGAAATTCTATACCTCTGCCCCCTCTATTTTTGTTGTATTTGTGTATTACGCATGCCTTGTCAACACATACATGGCAATGACATTGAATTTGTTCTCTTTCAAACAAAACAAACATTCAATATTTTTCTTTGTATTGGCCTTTTACACGGCACCTTGTATGTGTGTTCTCTAGGCATTCAATTACCGCCGATCTCCCCTTTTGCAGCAAAAGCAATTTGCATTTTTTAATTTTGTTTTTTATTATTTTAATCTGCCAGCCGTAAATAAAATTACTTTAAAATCTAATTCATTTTTGTATAATTTGTTCATTTAAGAGTTAGAAAATTTCTTTTCCTGAAAAACAAGAAATAAAATAATAAATTTTTAAATAATAATAAAATTGGTGCAAGTAAAGTATAGTTACAAAAAGACAATACAATAAATATAAAGAAAGAGTAATTTTGCCATTAAGTGGGTTTAGTTACAAAATAAATATTTTTAAATTTTTTAATAGGGTGTACTTACAAGAGGGGTATACATACAATATTTAAGGGGTGCAAATATCATCATTCTTTACTAAAACATGTTGAAAATCAAGTTAGTCCACTAAGAAAAGAAACATATGTTCTCTATCCTACCAAGAAATTAAATTCTCTTTCCTCGTTCCTTTTCTAATTGAACTTGTTTCCTTTTGATTTTCATTCCCAATTAATAAAATTATGAGATGTGCATTATCAACTTCAATTTTGTTTTTCCAACTGGATTTTGGGAGATAATGAGCCAAAATTTCAGGTTATTCCTTTGAAAATAATGGCATTTAACGCTTATTCAGTCTGAAAATATTCAAGATTCGAATCACCGCCACCGCATGTGGTATTTCCAAAAAAAAGCATTTATTTTAGGATCAAACATTAACTACTATACTACATATTATCTCTTAACACATGAAGTAGTGCACCTCTCCTTACACGTTAGTAGTGGAGATTCAAGTCTCATCATACATATTTTACAAACATGTTTAGAGAGTTTTCATCTCGATGATATGAGAGTAGATATTTGGACCATATATGTACTGTTTGATCTCAATAAGATCAGTGTTCTAGTAAGCGATAGGCGCTAGTCGGGCGGAGACCTAGCGCCTAGCTTCTAAGCTGATTAGTCGGCGATTAATCAGGGATTAATCGGAAAACACAATTACAAACAAATTCCCGCGAAGACTGTGACACCACCACAGCACCTAGAAGACTGTGAATCAATACATGTGAATATAAAGTGACAACACCACAACACCAAATTTCGATTCAAAATAAAGCTATAATATAAAGTGACACATATCATTAGATGCATACTATGTGAATCAATACATGGTGTGAGCAAAAGCATATTGAGAAGGCAATTGTGAATAAATATTTCAGCTTCATTTAAAAACAGGAAATAGCAACATTACATATCTTGTTAAACATCGTTTGAATTCATCTAAAGGAAAAGAAAAGTAATTCTTCAAAAACATACAAAAGCAAGACAGCCTCAACTTCTTCTAGAGTTGGTATCCAACCACCACAAGCAACAAAAACAACAGACCAGATTAGATATCACCCCATTCCACAAAGTGTTGACAACAGAAATTAAAAAATCCAACAGCAGAAATTCAAAATGCAACATCTTACAAACCTAAACTAGTTGATCCCTAGAATGATTCATTAATAATTAATGAAAATCATTACAGCAGTGTAGCTTCAAATTAATCACTTGTGGACAATCATTGGGACATTTAAGCATCATAGCTTTGAACAAAACTGAGTTAGTTTGTGCAAGTGTTTTCACGAATCTTAACAATAATTGCAAAGTTATGTGTAAAATCTTTAACAACAATTGGCTTGTACATTCGGAAAGTTATTAGCCGATGCATTGGTTGTTATTCAAAATCCAACAGTATAAATTTTCTAACTTCTATAACTCAAACCAATTAAACTTCAAAATACAAATTTCTAATTTTGAATCCACAACACAAACCACAAGGAAGCTTTCGGTTTCAACAACACAATTAAGCTTCAAAATCCACAACACAAACCACAAACCAAAATTTTATGTTGTGAAATTTTGAATCCACAACACAAACCACAAGGAAATTTTCTAACTACTGTAATTCAAATCAATTAAGCTTCAAAATCCAAACTTCTAATTTCTAATTTCTAATTTTGAATCCACAACACCAACCAAACCCATCAAAGCTCTGGCACAGACACCCAGCATCAACCAAAAACAGAGGATTTGTATAAGAGACATGAAAACAAAAGAGATGAGAACAAATATGTGAATTGGAGACGGCTGCGAACTGGCGACGGCAGCGACTAAAGACAAAAGCTTTCGGCGATCTCGACGACTGAATAGTGGCAGGTGGCAGGCTGCAGGAAGCTTCTTTGGTCGAAGATGATTTAGGTTTCCGATTAGGTTTAGGTTTGCGATCTGTTTGTGTTTGGTCGAAGATGAAGTGATGAACTGATGAAGGGAACAACTGATGAAACGAGGTCGTTTTAAAAATAAAAATAAAAACAGGCTAGGCGGTGTCAAAGCCGTTGACCGCCGCCTAGCCGACTTGCCGATTAGTCACCGCCTTGTCCGATTAGTCGAAGGCCGTGGAATGAGGGCAATCTCAGCCTTTTCGCCACAACAAACCGGTGCCTAACTGAATTGCATTGATTAGTCGTCCTAGTCGGCCGACTTCTAGAACACTGAATAAGATAAAGTAAAACTCTAACCCGTACTATGTCAAAATTTATCGAAATACTTCAACTTTAACAAGGGAACCATTTCATTTAAAAAAATAAAAAAATAAAAAATAAATAAACATTTACTACTATACCAAAAAAAACATTTACTACTATACCAAAAGCTTTAAGTTATAAATACGAGCAATACAAAGTGCATAGTCCTCGTGTATAAGTGCAATGGGTCGATTGAAGGGGTTTTATTGTACACGCTAGATAGGTGGTCACACTTCGATGTCATGCCCCTAAATGTCAGTCCAGAAGATAATTGCTGGCACATATAAAACCAATAATTTATATAACGGGATGCAACAAATGTTATTATATGTAAATAATAGTATTCTCGCACATATACCCTGTCTTGACGGTCCATATTACTAGTCTATATTACTAGTCTTTATTCTTTAAGTATTCATCACTCCTAATATCACTATATGAAAAATGCTATAAAATTCTACAACAAATTAGAACTTTAACAAGGGAACCATTTCATTTAAAAAAATAAAAAAATAAAAAATAAATAAACAAAAAACAAGGCCACGACAACCTGCAAAATAGGTAAATACAGGCAAGTTTCTAAGAATGTCAGTAACACAATTCATCATCTATGATAAAAGCAAAAGGGAGATACAAGAATGTCACCAGGTATTTTCACAAAATCCAAACATTATGAACCAAACTGTTGAGCGCCTGGTAACTCTTGCACTTGCAAAAACTACAACTTAGTATGATTGCTCGTAATATGGAAGTAAGCATACTGAATGCATCCAAAGTTTTGGCATGATATACTTGTACAAGTACAATAATGCTGAACAGATTCCAAATTCCTGTTTATGTTTTATCAGAGTGGCATCAACCAGTATAATCCAAAATGAAAGCTTTAAACAGATGGGACATTAATAATACTTGCAACACAACTATTTTACTAGGAAGAGACAGCAAGACTGAAATGTTGTCCTTAAGAAAAAAGTAATAATAACATGTTGGCCTCCAAAAGCCGGAAAAAGCAATGTTGTCCTTAAGAAAAAGGTAATAAAAATAAAATCATGGAAGAGAAAGCAACAAACTAAATTGTAGTATATGTTTGAAGTGATCCATCCTAACAAGAGCTAGATTATGCTTATAGTTGGTAAAACTAAAGTTTCTTTTAATGCTAATGACACTAAACTCATGAGTCATTAACTTCTAATGTGCAACCCTTTCTACAACCAAAATCCCAACAACAACATACAACACAAGAGCAGCATGGATGCCTCTGCAACATAACAACATATAGTCGTCTTCCCATTCATGTCACAAGGCCATATTCGTCCATTACTAGACATCACAAAGGCTCTTTCAAACCTTGGTGTCAAAATCAGCATCATCACCACCCCATCAAATGCACCATCCATCATCCCTCACATAGGCAAGCACCCACAAATCCATCTTGTGGAGATCACATTCCCTTCCATCAATGGCCTCCCAGAAGGCTGTGAGAACACAGACCAACTCCCTTCAGTTGATTTTCTAGTCCCCTTATTAAATTCCACAAGGGAACTTAAACAACCATTCCAACGAGTCCTCAAGGAAATGGTTGAAAGTCACTCCCACCCCATTTGTGTGATCTCAGATTTTTTCTTAGGTTGGACTGTTGACACATGTCATGAATTTGACATTCCTAGACTTGTCTTCCATGGAATGGGTGCATTGTCGATGGCAATTAGTAAATCTATGTGGAGGAAGTAGCTACACCACCGTATAATTTCTGATAGTGAAGCAATTCACTTGTCAGAGACACAACTCAAATTCACATTGACCAAATCAGACTTGCCAGAACACTACAGGTTCTTGGATGATGATATCCTTTGTCAAAATTCATAGCTGACTCTGGTGATACCGATCATGAAAGTTGGGGAGTAATACTTAATAGTTTTGTGGAATTGGAACTTGGAAGGATACCACTTCTTTTTTTGAGCAATTCTACAAAAATGGAGCTAAAGCATGGTGTGTAGGTCCTGCCCTCCTATGACGATGAAATCAATGGCAACCATTTCAAATCTCCATTATCTGCCAATTATTTAGATTGGCTTGATGATCATATTACAAAACCAGCATCAGTTACCTATATATCATTCAGTACACAAGCACATTTGTCTGGTTCTGACCTGGATGAGATTGGTTTTGGGCTGGAAATGTCCTCATGAATTCTTGTGGGTGATCAAGTCAAAAACATGGTGCCCAAAAGATGGGCTGGAGGAAAGAGTCAAAGGGAAGGGATTGATAGTAAGGGATTGGGTGGAGCAGAGACGTGTATTAGCTCATCCAGCAGTTGGCGGTTTCTTGGGCCATTGTGGTTGGAACTCAGGTTTGGAGAGCTTATCAATGGGAGTTCCGCTTTTAGCATTTCCCATGGATGCTGAACAACCACTAAATGCGAAGCAGGTGGTAAATGAGCTGAAAGCAGGATTGAGGGTTGAAATGGGGGGACCATCAGGATGGGGAAAACTATCCATACAACGACATTCAATTAGCAATGGTGTGAGAGAATTAATGGGAGAGAATGGGAAGAAAGTAAGGATAACGGCTGAAGAGTTAGGTTGAGCAGCTAGACAGGCAGTAAAGGAAGGCAGAACTTCTTATAATAGCATGACTGAGCTGATTAACAAACTCTGTGCCAGACATGCAGGAGTCTCAAGCTAAAACTTTTAAGACAAAGCTATTTCAGCAATTAGCAGTCCATTTTATCTTTTACTTCTATTTGATATTAGCATAATTTTAGAGGGATCGAAGAGAGATATCCTAGCCATCTACTAAGTGAAGCACTATTCTAGTGTTCCCATTGCATACTTTCTAAAATGCCCTCCTTTTGTTTAGCATTTTACATATAATTTGATTAAGCATTCTTGTATCTCCCAAAGTCCAAACAATTAAAAGTTAACTTTCAATGTTCTAAAAAACACAATACCACATTTTTAAACTACAAAGATCACTATGATCAACAATGAGTCAATGACAATGATATTGTTTAAAGAAAGAGATGAGAATGATTGACAGGGATGATGCCATAATATGCTAGAGCTCAGAAACCGAACCAGGCTATATCAACCAAAACTAACAACCAAGATCCTTAGTGCAGGTAAAGTATCTGTGCAAATATCCTACATGACCATACACTGTTCCAACTTGATGAAACCATGTTTGTCTGTCATGAAAGGATTTCATCAAAATGCAAAATTGAGGATATTTACATTCCAATAGTTATGGTATTACATTTCTTTTTTGCAGCAAATGAGTACCATCCTGAATTTAGATGTGATAAACCAATAGTTGAATAATTAATTGATATAATAACTTAATCCATATTAAGTTTAAAAGAAAAAGGACGATTTTCTGGGAACATGTGATGAGCTCACATAAGCAAACAAATGCAGATTCTTGAAACTCCCACGAAATGAGAGTTTTCTGTTCACTGCAGTGATAAGATTTTTGGCTTTGGATGACATTAGATTTTGAGTTTGATCAGTAAACTAGGTAATCTAATACACAAAGTGAACTGGTTACTATAGGCTGGCTGCATATGTTATAAGTTGCAGTTAAGGTAGTGAATTGTTGCTAAAAGTAAAACATTTCAATTAATACATAGAGACACGGAAGGTGCTAACCTGAGTAAACCCGACCAATCTACCATAATCCATAAGTGACTGAAACTTTCCCTGGCTACTTTTCATATGGTGAAAACATCAGCAGATCTATCATGCCATACTCAATAAAGGGCTGAAATGATTTTTCCCCTATGTTATCAAATGTACATCAGGTAGTTCTGTGCCAGGCGAGGCCTAATAGGGAAAACCAGAAGAAGCTAACTTTGACAAACAAATCCCCTGCAAATACCTATAAATATAAAGCCCCTAAATAGAAGTCAAGCCATCACTGATGGCCAATTTCTGTCAACTTAATAATTTGAAAGAATTCTTCAAACAAGACCATGTTCGACCACATCTCTCTAGTAGCATATATACCTTCAGCTCCCTACCCTAGACAGGTGATCTACACACAACACAGGTCCATTTCAAAGCCGAGTCCAATTACATTTCTATCTGAATAGCTTACATTTTATTTGGCTCTTTCTAATCCATAGAAGATATATTAGAAATACATTAGCCCCACTAATTATCAACCTCCCAATTATGCAACTCCCCATGTAAACCCAAACTGTGCGTAAGACTACCAGTACTTTCGTAGAACAAATCAAGAACCAAACTTGATTCATGTCTTCTCAACCTAAAAAAAAAAGTTGCCATTTTTTCTTCTACACTACCATTTTCTCAACAATTAAACAAACCACAGTAATGAAAAACAAACAAACATAAGAAAACAATAAATTATTTTTCAAAAGATATAACTGTACATGATGCATAGCATATATATAAAAATAAATTATTTAACATAAAATATAAATAAAGCTCAAAACTTAACAATAAACATACAAAATCTAGTCAAACCCAGAAATCATTGGTGCTCATCGGAACTCAACCGAACCGGAGTTCGACAGGTGGGACAAGCAGCCACTTTAACCAGCCACGTGTCGACACACTTCCTGTGGAAAACATGACCGCAACCCACGAGTCTCCTACACCACTGTCCCTGTCTGAACCCCTCCAGACAGACCACGCACTCCGGTTGTGCTTCGGGTTCGGGTCTCAAAGAGAACCTAAACTGGGGGAGCTTCTTGACGTCCTTAGGAGAGAACACGGTGGAGAGATTGGGTTTATTGCGGAGGAGGCGGTTGCAGTTGCGGCGGTGGTGGCGATGGAGGGAGGTGAGGAGGAGAGGGAGGAAGAAGAGGGAGGCGAGGCCGATTAGGAGGAAGAAGAGGGTGGTTATTAATGTCATTATTATGGCTTTCAAGAGGAGGGAGACCAGCTTTGTCGTGTCCGGTTTCGGTGGCGCTGCCGGTGCTGCGTCATGGTGGTGGTGGTGGTGGTCGACGGCGGAAGAAGGCATCGCTGATGCAAAATTTACAAATCAAATCTTCAATTTCACAATAGAAACGTCGAGATCGAGATCGAGAGAGAGAGAGAGTCAAATGTCTCACGTTCATGGGTTGTGGACCACAAAGTCGATTTGGGTATATATTATTAGAGGTAAAGTACATTGAGCCATTGAGGGGAGAGATTGGATTGAGATTTTAATACCAATTTTGGAATGCAATAATTTTATGAATTTTTATAATTTTAAACACTAATAGGATGATATAGACTAGCTTTCATGATTTAAAAAGGGTCTTTATCTTTATTTATAGACTATTAAAATTATTTAGACTATATTTTAGAATATTTTAAACTTTTTTTTAGATATAAAACCTATAAATTTACTATCAAATATACAAACCTGAGTTAAAAAACCCAAACTGACTAACCGGATGACCTAAGCTACTTTTTCAAAACAGGCATTAATTCTAAGTTCTAGCAAGTACAAAGTTTTCGATAAATACCCTTCTAACCAATCACAACTGAAATAAGAGGATTTGAAAAGCATAGGAAGGTATCTGAATTGTTAGCATGTACTGATATACTGTGTTCAACAAGACTGGCAACAGAAATATCAAATATGCATTAAGGGGATGGAAATTTGTATTTATGGAGACCAGAGATGCACATTTTCCCCAAGATCTCCATGTCCCCGTCCCTGTCCCCATCTCCATTTGGGGAAATTTCTTTGAGGGAAAATGGGGAATGGGGTGGGGATGAGGATGATTTTCATCCCCAAATTGAAATGGGGATGGGGATGGGGATGGGGGGAGGTCCCCCCATCCCCATTTCCTCCATAAATATATTGAAATGGGGATGGGGATGGGGTGACTTCCCCCATCCCCATTTCCCAATTTCCCCCAAAACATATATAAATAAATAAATAATAAATAAATATATTATGTAACACTTTATGATTTTATTATGTATTTGTAATATACATTTTATGATTTTATTATATATTTGTAATACACTAATGGATTTTAGTTTGTATTTGTAATGAAGTATTGTTTTTTTAATTTTTAATTTTTAATCAAACGGGAAAATGGGGAAACGAGGAGATGGGAACACGGAGAAACGGGGAAATAGGAAAAAATGGAAAAAAACAGAGAAAACGGGGAACTGGGGTTGGGGATGGATATACCTCCCCCCAAAATTCCCCATCCCCATTTTCCCCAAATGGGGAAATGGGGAAATGGGGGGGGGGAGGGGGGATGGGGGAGGGTTTGGGAAGTGGGGATGGGGATGGGGGGACCTATATCCATCCCCATTCCCCAAATGTGCATCTCTAATGAAGACACATACAAGCTAACTAGGCACCACTTGCTATAAATCAAGTAACTCAACATTTACAGAACACGAGCCAATTACAGGTTCTACAAATTCCATTTCCATGTCAAAATGGATCATAATTCAGTTCTCTTCTCTGCACTTGTTTATTGACAAAATATTAACACTTCAGTTGTCAATAGATGCTTGAATCTCCTCCAGGGTTCGGCCTTTTGTTTCCAAACTAACTAGCTGACCTAAGCTACTTTTTCAAAACAGGCATCAACTCTAACAAGTTCAAAGTTTTCAATAAATATCCTTCTAACCAATCACAACTGAAATAAGAGGATTTGAAAAGCATATGAAGGTATGTGAATTGTTAGCATGTACTGATGTACTGTGTTCAACAAGACTGCCAACAGAAATACCAAATATGCATTAAGGGGATGGAAATTTGTATTCATGGAAACACATACAAGCTAGCTAGGCACTACTTGCTATAAATCAAGTAACTCAACATTTACAGAACACGAGCCAATTACAGGTTCTACAAATTCCATTTCCATGTTAATATGGATCATAATTCAGTTCTCTTCTCTACACTTGTTCATTGACAAAATAATAACACTTCAGTTGTCAATAGATGCTTGAATCTCCTCCGGGGTTCGGCCTTTTGTTTCAGGTACCAATGCAATGGTGAAAAGGATTGCCAGTACACAAACAGCAGCATACAGGGAAAATACACCTGAAAAAAATGTCATAAAACCAAATATATCAGTGACAAATGATTCAGCACAAGAAAGAGATGATAATTTACCATGAAATACTGAGAACAAACCGGGCATTCATGTTGCTTGCCTTTCTCCAGCCAAAACCAAATAACATAATGCTCATCTTCTATAGAAATTTAAGCAATCAAACACAATTTAATTATGAATTAGTTCCACCAAATTTATGAATTAGTTCACAAATGCAAATCACATAAAAATAATCTTGAATAATTGTATATGAGAATGTAATTTATGTATAAATACCATGTGCAAGTAGGTGGCAGCAGCAACAGATAGTACATCCAAATAGGCTTGATTCTTACAGTACATTCGATGAAAATCTAATTTTAACAAGTCACATTCATCACTTAGAATGAAATTAACAAGTTAATTAACACACAATGACACAACAAAAGAACAATCATGTATGAAGAGGCAAGTTCCTGTTAACTGCATATAATGAAATGAATCATGTGAGCTCAACAACATGAAGCCCATTCCTATCTCACTAATCGAAAATCAAGAAAAAAATTCCAATTTCTTCATAAAATTTTGAATAACACATCTTAAAATTTAAATACTGCAGTTAGAAAATTGCCTCTCAACGAGGCTTCAATAATCTAATCCGAAAAAAAAAACTAAATTTCCATGCTTTAACACTACGAAAAACACAAATTTCTCACCGAAACAGTATCGTCTAAGACGCTTCCTAAGCTTCTTGTACTTATCCTTGTTCATCTTCTTCTTCCTCTTCTTCTTCACACTATCGGCCCAAATGGTTCTCGCGTTGATTAATTGGACTCAACCTATAGTTCCTCGAGCTCATGCTTTAGTGGCAATGGGCATTTTATCTTCAACTTTCTGTCTTCAAATTCTTATCTAATGAAAGAAATGAAAAAATGAAAAAATGAAAAAAATGAAAAATGAAAAAAAAAAAGAAAGAAAAGAGGTTATCAACAATTTTTTATATAATATTTAGGATGATAGCAGTAGCAGTACCAGAAGCGGAGGCGACTTGATGAGAGAAGAGATGAGGGGTTGTGTGAGATGACGGCGTTGTGGTAGATGGTGAAGAAGAAGTGAGAGACCGTTGCCGGAGATTGGAAGGAGCAGAAGATCTCCATAAGGCTGCTAGGGATTTGAGTTGAGTAGAGCTTCTCCACCGAGATGAGAAAGAAGAAGAAGATAGCCTTGGAATGTCCGGAAAGTATCGTGCGTGTGTGTTGTGGAGGGGGGGGGGGGGGGGGGGGGGGGGGGGGGGGGGGGGGGCGGTTGTGGATATCTTGATCCCAATACCATCAGACAAACAATTTGATGCCTATTCAAAATCTGGATTCAATACTACACCGACTTTCTTTTAAAAAACCTTAAAAGTCATGATCGAACACCAAACTTATCAAACGTATTCAAAAGTCTTAATCTAATAAGAATAGACTTTTACTTCCCATCATTATCTAATGAAAATCATAAACCAGACACCTCATTAGATCCCCTAGAATGCATATAGTACGGAAACGGGACATGACAACATAGAACTGTACTAGAGTTTTTAATAAATGCATCTCGATCACAAGTATATATTTACCTACACAAACTTTCCTTATGCTTAAAATTGGGGTAATTTGGTGGAGTAACCAAAAGACCAAATTACCGATAGTTATTATAATTCAAAATTAAAGAATCAAAAATTTTTTAATAGAAAAAAGAGTAGAAGCTAGTAAAAATAATTTGAAATTTAGAACTATTTTCTTTATTAAAATTTTAAATTTTAAAAAAGAATAAAATTTAAATTTTAAAAAAGAATAAAAAATAAAGATAATTTAAAAAAAAATTATTTACATTTAAAATAGTAAAAGAATTTTAAAATGAGGATAATTTAAAATCACAAAAAATTTATTTTTTATTTTTTATTTTAAAATTATTTTAAAATTTATATTTTATTAAAGAGTGGTGCTATTGGCACACCCCCTACTGATCTATTCATGCCCCACTTTTTAAAATTTTGATTTAATTAAATAAAATTAAATGTTTTTATTAAATTTTTTGGTTTATTTCCAAAACTACCCATTTTACTTATTTTTCAAACTTAATAAATACTATATATGATCTCTCTATTTCTGTATCTGTATACATCTCTCCCACCTCGATTGATTGATTGATTTTTTTTTCTTATTTCTTTTTTCTTAGTTTTTTTTTTCTTCTTATTTCATGATGGAAAAGAAAAAAAATAAAAAATAACAGGGTACTTCAACACAACAACAGCTTGATATTCAAAAAATAAACTTCAAACTTATATTCAGATAATGAATTGTTTCCAGATGCTTACTATTATTGTCAGACAATTCTTGATTTATGTCATTCTCAAACAATTCTTTAAGATGTTTGATATTGATCTTAGACAATTCTTCCATATTCTTGATATCGTTCTCAAACTATTCTATAATATTTTATATGTATGTAATATGCAGATTTTAGGGTTTAAGAGTTTTTTTTTTTGAAGAAACATATTACTGGTTTTTTTTTTGGAAAAGGAATATGAGATTTTAATAGATTTACTTTGTAGAAAATTTATTTCCTAAATTGTATGTCTCTTTAAGTAATTTTGATAAAGGAAAAAAAAGAATATTATATAATTAAAAAAGTAGAGCATGAATAGATTAGTAGGGGGTGTGCCAATAGCACCACTCTTTATTAAAAAGATTATCTTCAACTAAGGACAATTTTACCCTTTTATTAGTTCAATTTTACGAGCATAAATTTGAATAAATATATAATTTTATTTATGTCAAATTTTAGGGATCTCATTGTATATTTATCCATTATTATTATTATTATTATTTTAGAAAATAAAAGATAACTGAAAGTCTATTTTATCATTACTATTTTTTTCAACACCAAATAAGAATAGTATGGTCGCACTTGATATTTTACTAGTCATGTATCTATTGAGGGAGGGAATTGGGCCGGTTTGGTATTGCTATAACTTTTATAATAATCACTGTTCGCTATGCTGAAAAAATAATCAGCAGTGAAGTTAATCATCAAATGTTTGGTTAATTGTACTGTTAAAACTACTATATAGCTCAAAATTAGTATACAAATGTTTGGTAATGTTATTGTAAAAGTACTGAGATGAGTTATAATAACTAAAATTTACATGAGTTTAGGACCCTATTTCATTTTTTTTATTAATTATTGTTAACGGAAAAATTCACTCGGAGTGAAAATCTCAGCTAACACCCTCACCCACTACCGGTAGCAGCAGCGGGGTAGATACCTTCGGTACCGGGGTCCCTCTTTTTTTGTATGATAGAGATCGATAGATCAAAGAATGGAGAAAGAACCCAAGGGACTGAGAGATGTAAAACAAACAAATACTGTATATTACAATTTGTATACATGCATATTCCTCTCTATTTTCACTCTTTTACACATGATGGAGATGGAGAAAACGTTCGTGTCAATAAGTAGATATTTTTCCTCCAGTGATTGTCAATGGATTCTCACTGGCTTCCGGGAATCTCCCGGGATCTCTCTGGTTCTGGCGATCAAGAATACTCGAAAATTCCTCCCTCACTTTACCCTTCAATGCCTTCTATATAGTACTCTCCAGAATCTCCCCAAAATCCGGTTGTCTTAATGAAGATCATAGAGAGTCATATTTTAAGCGTTGAAAGGCATTTGCGTGGAGCTGAAGGTGCGGGATTAGATCCCGTTAATCAATGGTGAATTCAAATTACTGATTCAGTATACCATTGGGTCATTAATGGCGCTTTGTTTTGGTGATGGAGTCAACTTTCCTTCTTCGTGGAGCTTGTGTAGGGAAAAATTAACTAAAACCGTAGCGGAAGGTGAAAAGTAGATTTTCGTATAGTTTAAAATTTTTCTAAAGATTTGAACCTTAACCCTTTAATTAATTAAACACAAATATACGGTTAGAGTTAAATACCTCTTGTCGCGTGATCCGATTGACTTACGTCGATGGTAATCTGCAAGATCTTCAATCCTAGCAAGTACGTGAATCACCTAGGAGCGTGGTCTCCCTTTTTTCTTTGAATTGCTTACCTGAGACTGGATGTATGGAACTTCTGATCCTGATCTTCAATCCCAAAACACCAAGAGCCTAGAAAAATAGTTCCTGTCACTTTTGAATTCACAATCGATATGATTGGAACTCACGTAACCCTAAATCGAAAGTGTGCACAAAACCTTTTGATGTTAAAGGCTTGCAAGTGCACTATCGAATGAGAACTTATTTTTATTTTTCTCTCTTGGCCGAAATTCTATGTGTATTGAGTAAGATTTTTATTTTTCAAAGCAAACAAAAATCTCTCTCACTCAAACTTCTTGGTGGTCGAAATTTATCACCTTATATTTATAAGGTGACCGAAATTTCTCCTTCTCAAAATAGGGTTGGCCGAATTCTTTGTGTATTGAAATCTAGGGTTGGCCAATTTCCTTACTTGAAAAGGAATTGTGCTTTTCCCTAATTCCTATTAATTTAAGAATCCTAACCCTCATAGGACTAGGGTGGCCGAATTCTTTGTGTGGTATGGAGTGTATGTGGACTTAATCCTTACCACATTAGGACTCCTATCACTTAAAAGAATTCTAACCCTAATCCAACACATAGTATTTTATTTACTGATCAGGAAAAGATTTTGATTTAAACTATTAATTAATTAAATAATTAATTAATTTAATAATTAATTAATTTCCATATAATCAAAACAATAAAATAAAATAATATCTTGGGCTATTTTATTAGCCTTGCCGCCCACACCATATATATATGGGTCTAATATTATTTTTCTTATTTTATTTAATCCATTAGACTTTAAATAAAAGTCCACATGTGAACCAGACTTATTCTTACTAAAAGAAACAAGCTCACATGTCTCCTTTTAATATATTAATATAATAGAGCAGCCCATTAAATAAATAATAGACATATTATATTCTTAATATATTAAATGCAATTCTAGATGGACCGATAAATTGGTCCGGTAGAATATATCAAGTGATCCATGCAAGTACGTGTGGATTATGGATCTTGGCGGGCTATCTAAATTTAAGCTTCAATAGACATAACCTAATCACAATCAACAAATGATTCACTTAGGTCCGATCTATTAATTTTAACTCATTCCACTAAAGAGCTAAAATTGAACTCTTAAATAAAGATAGAATAAGGAGATGTTTCTCATTCATACCCTAGACAATCTTATAGGAGATGGTGTATCCTCGTGAATAATATCAGTAATCGCCAAGAGCTCATAGACCGCCTATAGCTCTCAAAGTTACCATATTTCCTCATATGACCACATTTTGAACTTGGATATTTTGACTTGTCCAGAAGCCATGTCTTCAATAATCATTATTTAAAACTCAACGTTGAGATTTAATATCCAATACCTCAAAACATCCATATGATGATATTATACTCTCATTTAATAAATGGAGCCACGATGTCCATATCTATAAATGAAGTCCTCTATCGATTAACAAATGAATACCACCAAACTATCGAGGATAGACTATGCTATATAATCTTACTCATTGATAGCTCAAATGATAACACTTGCAACCATAAGTCCATCATTTATCTCAGGATTAAGATCGACTGTCCGATTGTCCTAATAATGAAAAGACTTATATCTAGGGACGGTTCTAGATAAAGTATTTCATTGTGATCCTGTTCAATGCACCCAGTGCACTAGATTCTTTTACTCGAAAACCTTTCGATGATTTTAGACTCATCATAACTCATTTGATCTCACTCAAATGCTAGTAAAAGAATTCTACAACTTTATCAAGATAGAGGCGCCCAACCTTTAACTTAAGTTGTGAACGTTATTCAAGACTAACTAAAGAATTGTGTCTACCTCACACATATCCGGATGTATGAACAATTCTTTATATCTCATAGTCTTTTGACATTATCATTATTTACCTTGACAATTATAATAATAAATGCTATAAGTATTTGTAAAAATCAGAAAACACTTTATTAATATGAAAACATTATCAATTACAATATTACACTCTTGCTATTGAGCATAATCCTAACAATCTCCCACTTGCGCTATAGCAGGTGTGTCATATCTCTCATTCTCATATTCTCTAGGTGCCCATCAAAACTCTTCTGAGGTAGAGCCTTTGTGAAAGGATCCGTTAGATTTTCTGCTGACGCGATTTTGGTGATCGTCACGTCTCCCCTATGAACAATTTCCCTTAAAAGATGATATTTCCTTTCTATGTGTTTACCTTTCTTATGACTTCTTGGTTCTCTCGAATTAGCCACTGCTCCACTGTTGTCACAGTGTATAGTGATCTGCTTATTCGCATTAGGAACCACTTCCTAGTCAATCAAGAATTGGCGGAGCCAAACAGCCTCTTTTGCAGCTTCGCATGCATCAACATACTCAGCTTCCATGGTGGAATCAGCAATACAAGATTGCTTGATACTCCTCCATATGACTGCTCCTCCTCCAATGGTAAACACAGATCCTGATGTGGATTTTCTGGAATCAGAATCTGATTGGAAATCAGAATCTGTATACCCAATGGGAATTAAATCCCCTGCAGAGTATACAAGCATATAATCTCTAGTTCTTTTAAGATACTTGAAAATATGCTTGACTGCCTTCTAATGATCGGGACCAGGTTTCAATTGAAACCTGCTAACTATGCCAACAACAAAACAAATATCTGGTCTAGTACTGAGCATTGCATACATGAGACTTCCAACTGCCGAGGCATATGGAACTCTACTCATGAATTGCTCTTCATGCTCATTCTTAGGAACCTATTCCTTAGAAAGTTTGATTCCATGTCTAAAAGGTAACATACCTTTCTTGAAATCTTGCATGGAAAATCTAGACAAGATTTTATCAATGTATGAAGCTTGGGATAATGCAATCGTTCTATTCTTTCTATCCGTTATTACTTGGATACCAAGAATATAACTTGCTGATACCAAGAATATAACTTGCTTCTCCCAAGTCCTTCATATCAAATTATTTTGCTAACCATTCTTTTACTGATGTCAATACACCTACATCGTTTCCAATGAGTAGTATATCATCAACATAAAGAATGAGGAAAACCAACTTGTCACCTTTAATCCTTTTGTATACACAAGGTTCGTCAGGGTTTTGAATAAATCCAAAACCTTTCACAACTTGATCGAACTTTATGTTCCAGGATCTGGATGCTTGCTTCAGTCCATATATGGACTTTTGCAATTTGCATACTCTTTCCTCTTGGCCCTTTTCAATGAATCCTTCTGGTTGCATCATGTAGATGCTCTCGTCAAGACTTCCATTAAGGAAAGCTGTCTTGACATCCATTTGCCAAATCTCTAGGTCTAGAGATGCTGCAATGGATAAGAGTATCCTAATGGATTTAAGCATGGCCACATGAGAGAAGGTTTCCTCGTAATCGATACCTTCTTTCTGAGTATAACCTTTAGCTACCAGTCTAGCTTTAAAGGTTTCCACCTTACCATCCATACCTCTTTTCCTCTTGTATACCCACTTACACCCAATGGGTTTTATCCTTTTAGGCAAGTCTACAAGGGACCAGACTTTGTTATTGAACATCGATTCAATCTCAGATTGCATTGCCTTTTGCCAATGACGACAATCAACATCCTCTATTGCTTCCTTGTACATGTAGGGATCATCGTCGTCCGGGAGATTCTCCACAGATTCTCCTAGACCGATGTATCTTTTGGGTTGTGTTATAACCCTCCCACTACGACGAGGAATGGTAGGTTGTTGATTTTGTGTTGGAGTGGAACTTACAATTGGGCTAGGTTGTGAAACCTCTTGTGGAATTATATCTCCTGACATTTCATTAAGGATAATTCTACTTTTGGGCACAAAATTATTCATATAGTCCTTTTCTAGAAATGAAGCATTTGTTGAAACAAATACTTTTAGATCATTAGGACTATAGAAATAATATCATTTAGTTCCTTTTGGATACCCCACAAATATACATGTTTCTGAACGGGACTCCATCTTTTTTGTCTTTCCTTTCAACACATGTGCAGGACAACCAAATATCCTCATGTGTTGTAAACTAAGTTTTCGCCCAGTTCACAATTCATGTGGGGTTTTAGGGACAGATTTAGATGGTACATCGTTTAGAATGTATATTGCTGTTTGTAGAGCATATCCCCAAAAAGAAATATGAAGTGTTGAATAACTCAACATTGACCTAACCATCTCTAAAAGAGTTTTATTTCTCCTTTCTGCTACCCCATTTTGTTAAGGTGTACTAGGTGCAGAAAACTGAGAAACTATCCCATTATCAATAAGATATTGCTGAAACTTTCCAGATAGATATTCTTCACCACGATCAGATCTCAAGATTTTTATATGTTTCTCAAGCTGATTTTCTACTTCAGCTTTGAATGCTTTGAACATGTCAAAATCATCCGACTTATGTCTCATGAGATACACATAACCAAATCTTGAGTAATCATCTGTGAAGGTGATGAAGTACTCATATCCACCTCTAGCTTGAATGCTCATAGGACCACATACATCAATGTGTATTAGTCCTAAACATTCAGTGGCTCTTGCACCTTTGGTATTGAATGGCCTTTTGGTCATTTTACCTTCCAAACAAGATTCACAAGTTGGTAGATCATCAACCTTTAAGTCACTTAAAGGTCCGTCACATACCAATCTTTTAATCCTATTAAGGTTAATGTGACCTAGGCATAAATGTCAAAGGTAGGTTTCATCTTTTGATAATTTTATTCTTTTATGATTAGGTTCCGTTATTTCTGTGTCTAACGAGTGAGAGATATTTCTATGCAAAAAGAATAGACCGTTTTCCAATGTACCTTTGCAAACAATTTTGTTATTCTTACTAATAATAAAAGCTTTATTAAAAGTAACCGAATATCCAAATTTATTTAAACAAGAAACTGAAATTAAATTCCTCTTGAATTGAGGTACATAATAAACGTCTATTAAATCTAAATGCCTACTAGAATCTAAAATAACTCTAATATCTCCCACTACACTTGCAGACATTAACGTTCTGTTGCCCAAGCGCAAATTGACTTCATCTTCATTCAGCCTTCTCCTTTCTTGGAACCCCTGCAAGGAATAACAAACATGATTAGTGGCTCCAGAGTCTATGATCCAAGAATCAGTAGAATCTACCAGAAAACATGTTTCAAGATAATTAATTTTACCTTCTTCCTTCTTATTCTGGGACTTTGGGCAATCTCTTTTCCAATGTCCCTTTTCACCACAAAGGAAGCATTTCCCTTTGATCTTGGTTACTTTCTTGGTTTCCTTCTTGGTAGGCCCAAGTTGCTTTTTCTTCTGTTGTTTCTTGACCTTCTTACGGGTCTTAACAGTAGCAACTTTACCAACCAAATGAATCTCTTGACCATTGTTTTTCACAAGGATCTTTTCAGCGCTTTGAACATCTTGCATCAGGCCCTGCAAGGTGTATTCCTTTTTGTTCAAGGTGTAGTCCAACTTGAACTGATCAAAGGAATCTGACAGCGAGTTAACTACCATATCAATTTTGGTCTCACCATCAATCTCAGCACCATTTAGTTCAGCAATATTGAGATGTGCTATGACTTTCATCATGTGATCTTTCACAGATTGTCCAGGTTTCATCCTAAGATTCATAAAAGCAGTCACTGCCTCTCTCTTAGTCGTCCTAGACCTCATAGCAAACATTTCCTCTAGAGACATCATTATATCAGCAGCGGACTCCATTCCTTCATGTTGCTGTTGCAACACGTCGGAGATAGTGGCCATAATAGAACATTTTTCCATATCATCAGAAGTCTTCCACTGCTCATACTTATCTCTTTGCATCACACTAGATTCATTATTAGGAAGGGGTGGTTTAGGAGTAGTCAAAACAAATTTATGTTTTTCACTGTGCAGCAACAACCCAATTTTCCTTTTCCATGTGACATAATTATCTCCAGTTAAGGTGTTATCTTTCAGGATGTTTATAAGTGATGGGGTCATGATTTCTGATTAAAACAAAAACATATATAAGTAAATAATCATGATAAAAATATTTATCTTGAATTAAATAAATAATTCAATCGTAAAAATTCAACGGTGATCCAACACCCATAAATCTTACGCCTCCTTTGGGAGTTCGTACTATTTACTAGTTGTACTAGGTCCCACCTAATTGTTTACATAACAACCGGCGTTTTCCATTTTAGCCTTGCAATTTTATTAACAAGAACTCTTGGGAGGATATTAATAAAATTACATTGAGTGTGTCACCAAGATATCGACCCTCAATTTTCTCTCACGAGAATCCCTCCTTAGGGAGTAGATTTTGTTTAAGTCAATTGTCTAGTCTATCCTTGTAAGGAAGTATTTTGTTAAATTCCATTTATGGACGCCCCTTGGGGGGATTACCAAAAATAATAAAACTCAACTAACCTTAGAGGCCATAGGCGTTCTAACACACCTTCTCCCACTCAATTATTTAAGGCGTGTGATTAAATTCTAAAGAATGATTTTACCATGTTATCTAGATGCCAATTAGATACCTAAATCATTCAATGCATGTTCATACCAAAAGAGATATATGAGTGGCACTCCTATATATGACATGTTATCATACAATAAAAAAATATTGTAATATTTATACATAAAAAATAAATAGCCACAATTTTGGTCCATCCTAGAAAAGCATGTAAATTACAATTGTACGGAATACAAAAACTCCTTTCTTGGCGGACAAGACTTCAAGCGACCATCTCGCGCACGAAACTCGCTCGCCCAAAGATCACCACAGCAGCCCATGCGCACGCCTAGCCCATGCAAGGGCATGAGCTGCCGCACGGCCAGCCTATGCATGGGTCGCGCGCTGCTGCACCGCAACAAGCGCAGCTGCAAGCTTGGTTGCGAGCGCGCTTGTTGTCTCGATGCGCGCGGGTGCCAAGACGGGTTCCGGATGCTCCAGTTTCTTCAAATCTTCGAGTCTTCGAATCTTGAATATATTACAGCTTATTTTATACAATAAAATACTGCAGTAATTTTTTTTTATTAATAAAAAACTGCACACAAAAAAAACTGCAGTATTTTTAATACATTAAAAAAAAACTGCATTATTTTATACAACATAAAAAAAAATTAAGCAACTATCAACAAGGAGCTTGTGACGATAATATGCCACCCTTCTTGTTACAATTCCGAAACAAAAATTACATGGAAAATCTAGGACCAAAATTGAGCAATAACAATTCACTTTATAACAACATATATAAATCCATACATTCGACATGTAATTATATATGCGAATACCTAGAGTGCCATCTCTTTCTAAAACATGCATAATCACAATAAAAAGAAATAGATTCACGTATATATACTTTAATTAATTAAAGGGTACAACCAGGCTCTGATACCAATTGTAGGGAAAAATTAACTAAAACCGCAGCGGAAGGCGAAAAGTAGATTTTCGTATAGTTTAAAATTTTTCTAAAGATTTGAACCTTAACCCTTTAATTAATTAAACACAAATATACGGTTAGAGTTAAATACCTCTTGTCGCGTGATCCGATTGACTTACGTCGATGGTAATCCGCAAGATCTTCAATCCTAGCACGTACGTGAATCACCTAGGAGTGTGGTCTCCCTTTTTTCTTTGAATTGCTTACCTGAGACTGGATGTATGGAACTTCTGATCCTGATCTTCAATCCCAAAACACCAAGAGCCTAGAAAAATAGTTCCGGTCACTTTTGAATTCACAATCGATATGATTGGAACTCGCGTAACCCTAAATCGAAAGTGTGCACAAAACCTTTTGATGTTAAAGGCTTGCAAGTGCACTATCGAATGAGAACTTATTTTTTCTTTTTCTCTAATTGCCGAAATTCTATGTGTATTGAGTAAGATTTTTAATTTTCAAAGCAAACAAAAATCTCTCTCACTCAAGCTTCTTGGTGGCCGAAATTTATCACCTTATATTTATAAGGTGACTGAAATTTCTCCTTCTCAAAATAGGGTTGGCCGAATTCTTTGTGTATTGAAATCTAGGGTTGGCCAATTTCCTTACTTGAAAAGGAATTGTGATTTTCCCTAATTCCTATCAATTTAAGAATCCTAACCCTCATAGGACTAGGGTGGCTGAATTCTTTGTGTGGTATGGAGTGTATGTGGACTTAATCCTTACCACATTAGGACTCCTATCACTTAAAAGAATTCTAACCCTAATCCAACACATAGTATTTTATTTACTGATCAGGAAAAGATTTTGATTTAAACTATTAATTAATTAAATAATTAATTAATTTCCATTTAATCAAAACAATAAAATAAAATAATATTTTGGGCTATTTTATTAGCCTTGCCGCCCACACCATATATATATGGGTTTAATATTATTTTTCTTATTTTATTTGATCCATTAGACTTTAAATAAAAGCCCACATGTGAACCAGACTTATTCTTACTAAAAGAAACAAGCCCACATGTCTCCTTTTAATATATTAATATAATAGAGCAGCCCATTAAATAAATAATAGACATATTATATTCTTAATATATTAAATGCAATTCTAGATGGACCCATAAATTGGTCCGGTAGAATATATCAAGTGATCCATGCAAGTACGTGTGGATTGTGGATCTTGGCGGGCTATCTAAATTTAAGCTTCAATAGACATAACCTAATCACAATCAACAAATGATTTACTTAGGTCCTATCTATTAATTTTAACTCATTCCACTAAAGCGCTAAAATTGAACTCTTAAATAAAGATAGAATAAGGAGATGTTTCTCATTCATACCCTAGATAATCTTATAGGAGATGGTGTATCCTCGTGAATAATATCAGTAATCGCCAAGAGCTCATAGACCGCCTATAGCTCTCCAAGTTACCATATTTCCTCATATGACCACATTTTGAACTTGGATATTTTGACTTGTCCAGAAGCCATGTATTCAATAATCATTATTGAAAACTCAACGTTGAGATTTAATATCCAATACCTCAAAACATCCATATGATGATATTATACTCTCATTTAATAAATGGAGCCACGATGTCCATATCTATAAATGAAGTCCTCTATCGATTAACAAATGAATACCACCAAACTATCGAGGATAGACTATGCTATATAATCGTACTCATTGATAGCTCAAATGATAACACTTGCAACCATAAGTCCATCATTTATCTCAGGATTAAGATCGACTCTCTGATTGTCCTAATAATGAAAAGACTTATATCTAGTGACGGTTCTAGATAAAGTATTTCATTGTGATCCTGTTCAATGCACCCAGTGCACTAGATTCTTTTACTCGAAAACCTTTCGATGATTTTAGACTCATCATAACTCATTTGATCCCACTCAAATGCTAGTAAAATAATTCTACAACTTTATCAAGATATAGGTGCCCAACCTTTAACTTAAGTTGTGAACGTTATTCAAGACTAACTAAAGAATTGTGTCTACCTCACACATATCCGGATGTATGAACAATTCTTCATATCTCATAGTCTTTTGACCTTATGATTATTTACCTTGACAATTATAATAATAAATACTATAAGTATTTGTAAAAATCAGAAAACACTTTATTAATATGAAAACATTGTCAATTACAATATTACACTCTTGCTGTTGAGCATAAACTTAACAGCTTGATGGCGATGGAGTCAACTTTCCTTCTTCGTGGAGCTTGATGGAGATGGAATCAACTTTCTTTCTTCGTGGAGCTTGGAGGGAAATTCTGACTTTGAGTTCTGACGAAGGGTAGCGCTGGTACCTCATTTTGATGAGCTTGTTCTGCCTCCTGCTGGAATGGTTCTTATGTTTTCGTGTACCCTATCGTATTGCCTGGGGGTAGGATACTTGCTTTGAGGGAGCTGTGGATAAGCATACTATGTACCAAGTGGGAGTCGGGGTGGCACCAAGGCAGATATCGAGGTGGTACCGAGGTAGGTATCGAGGTACCGGGTACCTTGATCAACGTCGAGATGCTTGCGGGGTGCGGGGTGCTGGGTGTGCAAGCTATCATCGTACTGGTCTTGAACTGGTATTAGGAGCTTCAGTATGGTGAGATACATGCTTTTGGAGCTGATATTCTATCTAGATAGATGGATAGTCGAGGTTCCAACCTCGTCGGGTATCGACTCCATCTAGGTGATGGTACTGATCTCGCAGGTCTCTTTGAGTATCTGGATGAATCTTCCTGGATAGGTCTCTGTTTGGAAAATTCTCCTTTGGTCCCTTGCCAGAAAAACCTATTAACAATTATATATATTAAATCAATATTTAAGTAGAATATTAAATTAGAAAAAAAATTCCATAAGAACAGTAAAAATATTTTTAAAAGATTTTATAAATCGAATTAATATTTAAATAGAATATTTAATTTTGAGATGAAATAAGGTATATAAATGATTTTAACTTGATTTCATAAGGATAATAATGATATTTTAAAAGATTCATTAAATGCTAAAATATATTATTCCATAATCACTTTCAAAGAGTAACCCCTTATCTACTTTTCAAAATCACTGTCAAAACTCGTCAAATTATTAATTAATCATTTTTGGAAGTTTTGCTAATTTGTTAGAAATTAAATACCATGGATCTCACTCAAAAATTAGAAATTAAGTTAAAGCCGGAAAGGAAACTCGATGCCCCCACTCACCCTACGATTAAGATCCCTTTCTTGATTGAACAATTTTTTTTAATATATTTTTACTAAAATATCCTCACTTAAAATTAAGAATAATAATAATAATAATAACAATGGTTGCCACTTTGGTGGCTCTATTGCCACCCAAAAAATATCTTCATAAACTCATATTTCTTCCAATATCCATATTAAAAAAATTAAAACTATTAATTTTAATCCCTACACCATTTAAAATACCAAAACTATCCTTTAATTCTTAACATATATTTTTTTTCTCATTACACTCATTTCTCTTCATTTGCTTCCACCACTGCCCAAAAAAAAAAACAATTCTTGTACATACAGTTTCTTTTTAAAGAAAAAAACTACGTAATTTTTTTTCTTTCCCTTTAACAAATATTATCGAATTTACTCAGATTAAAAAAATATCATATTCAAATAAAACTATACAACTAAGATTTTACTTGGGTAAAAATAAAATACAAATTCAACTCTTAAACTAATTATATATATTTTTTGTTACTTACGAAATCAATGTATTGAATTAATTATCTAAAAAACCATAAAAGCATAATGGTTTACACACTTTATCATCGTCATAGAAAACAACAATAGTAATAATTAAAAAACAACAATATGCACCTTATTTTGTCTTAAAAAAAAACTATTTTTCAATAACCAAATAAATAAAAAAAAATTCATTTAAAAATTTGGTTTTTTAAAAAATCCATCCACCAAGTTTTTCGGTTTGCAAACAATTTAAATTAATATGAATTAGTAGTTGAATTAAAGTAAAGTGAGTGAGTGAGTTGTGTTTGAGAACCGTGTAGACTTGATCGAGTTCTACATCTGCTTTTAGAAAGAAAAAAAAGTTCTAAGATTACAACTGCAACAGTTTTTATTCAATCACAAAATAATACTTAAAATGAAAGTAAACATACCTAAATGTATTCAGAATCAATGGAATTAATTCTTTGTTCATCCATTCTTTGACTATATGTGAAAAAAATTATATTTCCTAATTGATGTTGGGTTGATTAAGTAAATATTATTAGAGTTTATGATAAATTGGGTGTTCAACTTATGGGTATAGGAAGTAAATTTAATTTTCAATTATAAAACCATGCATTTTAAGTAATTAAATGTAAAGGTATTTTAGAAATAAAATATAATTCATTAAAACATGGGTGCATGAAGATATTTTGTGAGTGGCAATAAAACCACCCTAATAATAAGGGAAATTATCATTTTCTTCTCTGACCTTTGCCCTATTAGAAAGACAAGGACTCGTGTTTCAATTTAGCACATTCACAACTATCCAAGCATATGTTTAACAAAACAAGTTTTAAAGCACTAATCCATCACTTTAATCACAACCTAAGTTAAGAGAAGTGATTACAGGAGGATTTCTCAAGGATGTTAGTAGAGATTCACCAAGATAGTAAATCTCTACAACATAGATAGTACAAGTTCATACGCATTAATGGTGCTTTATTGCATATCAAACCTATACCCCATTTGTGTGCATTTAGTGAGAGATAGGTGAGTTGTGTCAACCATCAAACATAAATACATCATAAATACACAATAAATACACACAACATGCTCAAGATAGTGAATGAATACATAGATTGATTATATAATGAGGTTATTTACAAGAATTACATCTAACCCCAACAAAGTGTGTAAGTGCCTCACTTTATGATTAGCTTATTTCATTGACAAAATCACAATTGAGGTTAATCATTGTAAAAGGGTAGATTAGGAATTGAAGATCCTCCATTGGACTCCAAGTGCTTCAAGGAAGGTAGATTACTTGACTCTACTTTTACTTGAAGGGATATAGTTGCACACACTCACTTGCATAGATTATATTCTTGTTTACATGTAATTGGATGATGCATTGTATGCCATTTATCACACTCCACACTTGCACATATTGCACATTTCTTAGTGTGTTGAGTCTGCTTGGAAAAGAGAGTTTCGTCTCTTACCGCGGCCTAGACCGCTTGGCAAGCTCTGCTTGCACCGCGGCATACAGAGCGGTAAACATCAGTTGGCCCATTCTGCCTTGATCGCGTCCTGTACACATATACGCCCAGCGGTCCCTGACACGGTAAACATCAGTAGGCCCTTGCTGCCTTGACCGCGGCCTATGCACTGCAAGCACAGCTTGTCCCAACCGAGATGTTGTCCAGTAGGCACACTACTGCGTGTACCGCGGTCTAGACAACTTGCCCGAGCCGCGGTACGCACATCGGTAATGACGGGATTTTGTTACTGTTTTTCAAAACGGTGTCATTTCATCTAGGGCTTCATAAATATATGCCCTTTTCCTCTTCCTTACCTCTTTAAAGCTTCAGAATCCATTCTCTTTCATTCCTTTTAGAGCTCAAGAGTGTCTTGCAAGAAAAGATAGCAAGAAACCATTTTTATTGTCCAAAGCCCAATCACCCATTATTCATTCATGGTTCTATCATCATCTAGTTTCATCTAGGATGTTTCTAAGCATGGGTCTTCATCAACATAGCTTACTTGGTAAGTAGAACACCACTCTCATCCATCTTTGTGTTCTTGCTTAACAAGAAATCTCTTTTATGTTTCTTTTGCATCTAGATTATACTTTTTCATTATAAATAGAGATTTTTGTTGATGTTTGGGTTGTTGTATTATGATAGCTATTGCATCTAGGAATGCTTTGAGTTCATATAGCTAGGTTATATATGTGTCATATAGCAACACGATATCTAGGATAGTTTAAAGCATTCATACATGACTAGATAAGCATTAAATGTGTTGACCTTGCATTTTGTGCATTTAGAATATCATCATATTCACTTTAGGTTTCATATCTCTTAATTTAAGAGTTAAGTCTTGTATTTGCCTTTGGTAGTATACAAACAAGAGCCTAAAATCACTATTAAAGGCCTGCGGGTAGCAAGAACGGATTAGTAACCGATTATATGTGATGTGGTCAACCTAGGTTGTAATCGTTTCTGCAAATAGTGGATTGGAGGGTTCGATTGGCGATTAGGCCCGTGAGTTTTTACCCAGTTGGAGGGTTTCTCACGTAAATCATATCATTGTGTCTTTTTGTTTATTCCGCATTTTTATTATGGCAATGATTGATTGTGTTAGAGATAATGAACATGGATATACTAAAGAGGAAAATATCACTGATTGGTGACTTTTGTGATGAAGAATGTTCTCCTTTGCAATCCAAGCAACAAACTCTTCTACGGAAACTTGAAGTAATCTAAACTTAGGTAACAAAATGGGTGTTTGGTTGCCTATAAAATGCCAGGAAAACTAATTGGAGGTTGAACAATAAAGCCCTGATAAATGCTAACTCCTCTTCTAAGTCTAAGAGAATGAATCTCTATATGTGTGGTTGGTTGATTCATTAAAAATTGCTTAAAGGAGTTATGAGATATTATGTGTAAGGGAGAGGCACTCTAAAGGCCAAGCAAGAAGCAAGTGGGTTGACCATGATGGCTAGTCAAGCAGGTGGGATAAAAAAGGGATGATGTGATGGGCTAGGAGTGTTTAGAATCCACTTGCAACTTGTTAGATGTCTCTGCGGGTTCCTTCTACGGATTTTCTCCCGCGGATGCAACCCGGTGGAACAGAAGGTCTGAAATCGCCTTAGTTTCCCATGGCTTTGCTTCCGCTAGTTTATTCTCGTTGTATGAAGTCTCAAGATCTCATGGGCTTGTGGGTGACTTCTTTCCAGTGGCTTCATCTTCGCAAACCAGAGGGTTTGGTCTGGTTGCACTCTCTGTGCCTTCATTCCCGCGAGACAGAGAGTATGAACTAACCAGATGTCTTACGCTGGATTGCTCCGTGAGATTATTCCCGTAGAGGTAGAGATTCTTGTTTTTCCTTCCCTCTTTGCCTTCTTTTCATCACTCTGGGCCATAATCCCTCCAAAAGCCTAAGAATACCTGAAAACACTTATTTACAACATTAAACACCTAAAATGCTCGGAAAACGGTAAAAAACCATGTAAAATGAGCGCTAAATGTGAAAATTTGGAGTGTGATCAGAGGACAAAGGTGAAAAGGAGTTAGAAAAAGAAGTGATCGAGGTGACAAAACTGGAATCGCCACAACTTCACAAATCCCCTAATCCTTGTGTGCCTCCAATACCCTTTCTCGGAAGGTTGAAGAACTTTAAGATCGAGAAGTCGTATTAGGATATCTGTGATGTCCTTTTGAAAGTGAGCATTAAGCTACAGAAAGAGATCCAGCAGATAAAAAGGGGAAAGAATAAGGAGGACAATAAGGATCCTTTGAACGAGATGAACACTCTATTCAACAAAAAGATGCGGGAAGCGAAGCCCTCGCTGGAGATTTAAAATACCGACAGATAAGTTCTCCGAAATAGAAGGACCTCTTAAGTCACCTAGATAGCTTCGTCCAGCAAATGGAAGTCTAGAATACCACTAGGGCTGCCATGTGCAGGATGTTCCTCACAACCCTGACCGACTACGTAAAAGCTTGGTTCAGGAAGTTGCCCGCTGGTAGCGTGGATTCTTTCATAAAGTTGTCGACAAATTTCTGCTCACAGTTCCAAGGGGTCAAACCACGTCCGAAGGATCCCATACATCTTCAGTATGTGGTTCAGGAGCGAGGTGAGACACTCTGGTCATACGTTAAACGCTTTCACAAGGAAGTCATCCAGATGGGAGTCTTCACCGAGAAAGAGACCCTTGCCAACTTCATGAGGAACCTGTGGGCGGGAAAGCTTTTCCGATCCTTTGCCAATCGACCTTCAGAGACCTATCAGGAGGCTTATGACCGGGCTCTTGAGCAGGTCAAAATTGACGAACAGCTCAAGGTAAAGATGGAATATGACGATATGAGAACGACAAAGCACCAGAAAAAGGAAGCTCCCAGGCTTGAGCAAACTCATAAAAATCAGAACAAACCTCCCAATAGATTGACATACCGCTTCCCCGTTTCTCAGCTCAGGCAAGAAAGGTATCCAACAAGACGTACCCCTCCGCGAGTTTCACCTCCTACTAGGATTGTAGCCCCCATAATGCCAGATGAAAAAGGGTATGATTACTACACTCCTTTAAATGCTTCCCGGGAAACAATCTACCTCGCTATACGGGATAATGGGCTACTCCAGAAGCCCGAACCCATGAAAGCCCCAGTCGATAGGAGGAACCGGTACAATTATTGTGACTTCCATGAGGACGTGGGCCACAACACTTCAGAGTGTTATAACCTGTGCAACCAGATCGAGGCCCTGATAAGGGGAGGATATTTGATAGAGTTCTTGCAGTAGGTCATGGATAATATTCAGACTGGAAGAGAGATACAAGCCGAGATCCGCGAGCATACTGAGAAGAGAAAGGGGGAATAGATTGATTTAATGCAGCAAATCCAAGTGATACATACCTATTAGGATTATGCTCAATAGCAAGAGTGTAATATTGTAATTGACAATATTTTCATATAAATAAAGTGATTTCTGATTCTGCAAAATCTTATAGCATTTATAATTATGATTGTCAAGGTAAATAATCATAAGGTCAAAAGACTATGAGATATGAAGAATTGTTTGTACATCCGGATATGTATGAGGTAGACACAATTCTTTAAGTAGTCTTGAATAACGTTCACAACTTAAGTTAAAGGTTGGGCACCTTTATCTTGATAAAGTTGTAGATTTCTTTTACTAGCATTAGAGTGGGATCAAATGAGTTATGATGAGTCTAAAATCATCGAAAGGTTTTCGAGTAAAAGAATCTAGTGCACTGGGTTCATTGAACTAGATCACAATGAAATACTTTATCTAGAACCGTCACTAGATATAAGTCTTTTCATTAACAGGACAATCAGAGAGTCTATCTAAATCCTGAGATAAATGATGGACTTATGGTTGCAAGTGTTATCATTTGAGCTATCAATGAGTACGATTATATAGCATAGTCTATCCTCGATAGTTTGGTGGTATTCATTTGTTAATCGATAGAGGACTTCATTTATAGATATGGACATCGTGGCTCCATTTATTAAATGAGAGTATAGTATCATCATATGGATGTTTTGAGGTATTGGATATTAAATCTCAACGTTGAGTTTTCAATAATGATTATTGAAGACATGGCTTCTGGACAAGTCAAAATATCCAAGTTCAAAATGTGGTCATATGAGGAAATATGGTAACTTGGAGAGCTATATGCGGTCTATGAGCTCTTGGCGATTACTGATATTATTCACGAGGATACACCATCTCCTATAAGATTGTCTAGGGTATGAATGAGAAACATCTCCTTATTCTATCTTTATTTAAGAGTTCAATTTTAGCTCTTTAGTGGAATGAGTTAAAATTAATTGATCGGACCTAAGTGAATCATTTGTTGATTGTGATTAGGTTATGTCTATTGAAGCTTAAATTTAGATAGCCCGCCAAGATCCACAATCCACACGTACTTGCATGGATCACTTGATATATTCTACCGGACCAATTTATGAGTCCATCTAGAATTGCATTTAATATATTAAGAATATAATATGTCTATTATTTATTTAATGGGCTGCACTATTATATTAATATATTAAAAGGAGACATGTAGGCTTGTTTCTTTTAGTAAGAATAAGTCTGGTTCACATGTGGGCTTTTATTTAAAGTCTAATGGATTAAATAAAATAAGAAAAATAATATTGGCCCATATATACATGGTGTGGGCGGCAAGGCTAAATAAAATAGCCCAAGATATTATTTTATTTTAATGTTTTGATTAAATGGGAATTAATTAATTATTTAATTAATTAATATTTTACATCAAAATCTTTTCCTGATCAGTAAATTAAATACTATGTGTTGGATTAGGGTTGGAATTCTTTTAAGTGATAGGAGTCTTAATGTGGTAAGGATTAAGTCCATATACACTCCTTATTATACAAAGAATTCGGCCACCACTAGTCCTACAAGGGTTAGGATTCTTGAATTGATAGGAATTAGGGAAAAGGACAATTCCTTTTAAAGTAAGGAAATTAACCAACCCTAGATTTCCTATTCAATGAATTCGGCCAACCCTACTTGGTGAAGGAGAGAATTCGGCCAACCTATAAATATAAGGTTATGAATTTTCGGCCACCAAGAAGAAGCAAAAATAGAGAGAGATTTTTGTTTGTTTTTGAAAATAAAAATCCTACTCTATACACATAGATTTTCGGCCAAGAGAGAAAAAGAAAATAAGTTCTCATTCGATAGTGCATTTACAAGCCTTTAACATCAAAAGGTTTTGTGCACACTTTCGATTTAGGGTTACGCGAGTTTCAATCATATTGATTGTGAATTCAAAAGTGACTGGAACTATTTTTTTAGGCTCTTGGTGTTTTACTATTGAAGATCAAGATCAGAAATTCCATACATCCATTCTAAGGTAAGCAATTCAAAGAAAAAGGGAGACCACGCTCCTAGGTGATTCACGTACGTGCTAGGATTGAAGATCTTGGGATTACCATCGACGTAAGTCAATCGGATCACGCGACAAGAGATATTTAACTCTAACCGTATATTTGAGTTTAATTAATTAAAGGGTTAAGGTTCAAATCTTTAGAAAAATTTTAAACTATACGAAAATTATTTTTTCGCCTTCCGCTGCGGTTTTAAGCAATTTTTCCCTACAATACCATCAGCGGAGGGCCCACACTGGCTGCACCTCCAATAATTCCAAAAAAAAACCATGCAAGGAAGATTCCCTGTATAGATGAAGGTCGGGGCATCTTCAAGGTCAGCCAAAGCCCGGCTGGACCCTCCCAATCAGCACAGATTATTTTCACCGAGGCAGATGTCTTCAACACCGTGCAGCCTCATGATGCTCCCATGGTGATAACGGTACAGATTGCCAACTGCGTGGTCCAGGGCGTGCTTGTTGACACGGGCAGTAGTATAGATATCCTCTTCAAAGACACCTTAGAAAGGCTGAATTTGAAGCAATAATGTTATAATAGCTGCACAACCCCGCTATATGGATTCACTGGGGATTCGATCATACCAGTGGGATCAAAGATCCTCCCAGTGATCGCTGGAACCGCTACCTCTCCAACAAAACGTTATGACGGACTTCGTTGTGGTTGATATCCCATCGGCCTACAACGCCATACTAGGGAGACCATTCCTATCCTCCTTGAAGGGGGTCCTGTCTATTTACCATAATGTTCTGAAATTCCCGGTAGGGACTAAGGTAGGAGAGGTACGTAGGAACCAGCAGGCAGCTAGGAAGTGCTACACAGTGTTTGCCAATCCGACAGCTTTAGCAAAACAGTTTGTACAAGTTGCAACGATCTAGGATGTGGAAGCACCAGTGATGACCCAGGAAGATATGGAGCCCGCAGATCACCCAAAGAATGAACCCATGATGCCGGATAGGGAAGAACAGAGCAAGAAATGGGCCAGCGGACAATCCGTGGATAAACTAGAGGAGATGCCCATCAAAAATGACAATCCCTCCAAGGTTGTCAAAGTCGGAGCTACCCTCGAACCGGAAGTGTGATAGCTCACTTTTTGTGTCGTTACCAAATTGAGGATATCAAAAGATATTTATAAAATTGTTCCCGCGCAATGTGCTCAAAGTTTTGAAAACGTAGTAAAGGGGTAAGCGAGGGTATCGTCCATAGGGAGGTGTCATCCGTTAATTGTCTCTCGTTTTAGTGATTATTGAAAGCAAGGTAAATAAGAACATGGGAAGGGTGAGAGTGATGTGTGTGAAGTGTAGCATTTGAGTGTGTGTGTGTGTGAGAACAAGAACAGTGAAAGAAACAAATAAGAAAACATAAGAGAACATGGAGGGGTGAGAATGTTGATTAAATTGATAAATATAAAATGGGGGATATGAGAGATGCAAGAAAATGGATACATATGGTACTCATGTCCACCAAAACATTTGCGCCACCTACAAGAACTAACATGCAAAGACACTCATATATTAGGTTCAACCTAGCCTTAAGTACGACCTCTAGATATGGAAATGGGAGAGTAGAATAGTCCTCTAAAGCTACTCATCGAGGATGTATCGCATGAGCAACTACTAAGGATTGTGTTTAAGCACATAAAAGAGATAAACATAAGATCAACCACCGATTGCTACTCACATGTCACGTGTGAGCCACAACCAATGAAGGCATTAAGCATAATGGACCCTCGACCACTACTCGCAGAGGGTGTATCGTACGAGCAATGACCAAGAGTCGTGACCCGAGTACTACTTGCCGAGGGTGTATCGTACGAGCAACGCTACCGAAACACACAAAGGCATCATGTATACACTTCATGAATTCCACCCAAACAAACAAAAATACTCAATTCAATCCAAAATATGCATTTCGAATAATCCATCGACATATGAGCAATCATGGGATGGTTAATTAATCTACTCATAAATTACATTAATCTACTCCTAATCCCAATCATGAACACATACCAATTTCTACTCTACATGCCATGAATGTAAAGACAAGAGCTATCCCTAACATGCATCAAGAGTTGGGTTGTCAATCCTACTTAATACAAGTCAAGTGTCAAATTAAGTGTAATTGAATGGGACAATACAAGAAGAAATCAAATACAAGTCAATTAAATAAATGGAACTAGTATTAGGGTTTACATATTTTCCAAATGGGGATACACATAAAAGAAGAAAACAACAAGAGAAGAGTAAAAAGAAGAAACCCAAGGGTGTCAATCCCGGATCTCTAAGCTCGGAGAGTGGCCTAATTGTCATCTCGGATCTCCAAGCTCCATTGAAGCTCCTCCTCCTCATAGACAAGGTAGGGTGCTCTTTCCTCTCAAATCTTCCTCAAAGATGGATGATGATGGTAGTGGGTGGTGGTGGAGAGGCAATCCATGGAGGAAAACCTCCATGGATGCCTTTTGAAGCTCCTCTCTCTCTTGATTTGGTGAAGAAGATGAAATGGAGAGGATTTTGTGTTTAGGTTTTTGTAGGTTGAGAGTTGATGGGTCTTGTGGAGAAAATGGTGTATTTATAGGTTTGGGAGGTTAGGGCACTGAAATAGGCATGAAAGGACACATTTGCCCCTCTAAAATGGCTAAAAACGTGACTTAAATTGAGCTGGAACATGCAGTGCACGGGTAGATTACCCGTGCAGTACTCGTGCAGTACCCGTGCACTGCTGCACAACAGTCACTAAAATGGCCATCACTTCCTCTACGAAACTCAGAATCGCAATCCATAAAATCCGTTGGAAACTAGACTCCCGGGGCTTTTCGAATATATGTAATCTGAAATGTGGTTCAATTTGAGTAGGGAGATATGATCCTTTGAAGTTGGATGATCTTCACACACTGTTTTTACAATTTCAGCCATTTTGTCACAAAATCTCACTTTTTGTGTCTTTTGGTCTAGGCAATGTGCACGGGTTGTGCACGGGTAATACCCGTGCAGTTACGCGTGCACTGAGCTCTTCCCAAAATCCATCTTTCGGTACACAGGTAGCAGCACGGGTATGCTACCCGTGCACTATTGCCTTCAATACCCCTCTTTTTGCACCACTTGTCTTCTTTTGATCCTGTTTCTTGATTTTTTACCTAATGCCTACAATATCAACAAAAAAGCCATAAATACACATAAAAACACCCAAGAACGAAGCAAAGAGAAAGGTTATGAGGGCCAAAAATTTATGACATTTTTGGCTTGATCAAATACCCCCAAACCAAACCTTTGCTCATCCTCGAACAAACTCTAAACAAAACAAAAGACATCAACACAACAACATGACTCGATCTAAAAATTCATAGACTCGAAAACAAACAATTCAAACTGTTGCAAGTCCAACTAATGATGAGATGCAAGGATGTGTTATAGAGAGAAGTAGACATATGCAATATAATCTAAAACAACTCGCAGGCACTAAAGGGAAACTCGCACAACCACGAATCACATACCTAAGAGCACTCTCATATCAAGAACTACTCACTCTCACACCTTGAGCATAATTTGCTTCGGATCTAGCCTCTCATGGAGTCTCTCTTTTCTTTCCGCTCAGAGTCCTAAGTTCACACTCAAACAAGGTATGCAAAGATGGAATTTATGCATAGAAATCTAAAACATTGCATACATGTAAATTGAAAAACGGATAATGTCTATGAACTAGCCTAGGAAGGATTCACTTATGCCATGAACGTGGAAGCTCATGCTTCAACAAACATTCCCAATTTAGACTCATTATGGATCAAAAAGGACTTTCCATTTGGTTGTAATGCGGCCATGGGGTATAATGTGGTGAATAAAGAAATAGGGAAATATGAGTTCAAAAATCACCAATCATGCATAATCATACTCACAAACACCCCATATTTAGCTCTAATTAACATTCATACACTTAGCGTCTAGGCATTCACTTAAACACACATTTGTGCTTCACAATTTTGTACTCCACAATGTGAGTACTTTACAATTACTTTCAAGGCTCATTCTCTTTTCTCTTTTCTTTTTACATTGATTTTTCTTTTCTTTTCTTTTTGCTTTTTGTCTTTTTCTTTCTTTTCTTTTTGCACAATAACATTTAACAATTTCACACTTTGGCTCTAAGTACAATTTTTGGCACTTTTACATTTATGAGCCATTTCTTGCACAACTTACATAATTGCCTAAATACATTCTATTTGAACATTAGAGCTTACACTTTCATACACCACACACACACACACACACACAACCCACATGATTGGCAATAAAGGGTTGGTTTGTGTTTGACTTATGGCTATATGGTTTATTGTGGTTCGAAAAGAAAGGATAAGTGTTTGGCCTCAAAATTGGCTATGGAGCACACATAAGGGACATAGGAATGTGTTTAGGCTTAATTTAGTAGCTAATTGCACACACATTGCCTAAGATCATTTCCACAACCAGTCTATCAAGGGAATGAATACATTCATCATGCAGTCCACAATATGTATGAGTTGTATGTTCTATGGCATGTGACACATATGATGAGAAGAGTGTTTAAAGAGTAGAAAAATGTAACACTCAATGCTCTTTTTAATAGGCTTGTGTTTGTGAACTCTCAGGTAGTCTCCACTATTAGAACAAGGTGCAAGAGCATCGAGTCCCTTCAAGTTAAGCACAAAAAGGATGGGACAAGCCTATGATGTGCAAGTGAGACAAAACACAACAACCTAGGCACTAATCATACACAATCAATGCCCAACAAAATAAAAGACTCAAAAACTGGCTCATAATGAAATAAGGCATTCATGCAATTTTGTCATTTAAGCACAAATCAACATCAAGCATTTATCAAGCAATTTTCACCAAAATTGTCGGAATGGGGGCATGATGACCCCCAAACCGAATATCATTATAAGTTCAAAATTAACCTGTACACTATGTGAGCAAACAAAACCACCCCCAAACCAAACGTGGCTATATACTTGAGAATAACCTCTACACTCACATATGTATTCAACGAAGCCTTCGGCTCATCTCATCACGAATGAATAAATCAATCAATGCAAAAAAAAATTCAAGTATATGATCAATATGCACACAAAAATGTCATCCAAATATCTCTCCACACAACTATCCCGACATCACAAAAATTATTCAACGAAAGCAAGTAAACTAAATGCAAGAAAAGTTTAGAAATTTAAAATGAATTTAAAAATTCAAAACCGGTGGTGGTTGCCCCCTCGCAAGCTTCTCCTATGAAGATATGGCTCTCGCTCTTTTTATGAGCACTCTTGGCCTGCTTGTCCCTCCAAGACATACAAGTTGTTATTGTTTCCTACCAAGAGATGAAGAGCCTCGCATTGATTCACAAGCTACAAAAATTCGTTTCCTCTAGAAGCTGTAGATTATCTGCCACACTAGAACACATATCAGAAAGTTCAAGCAAGCTAGAATTTTCCTGAATAGATGCCCTTGCCCAGCAACAACATGCAACACCACACATTATTAAAAAGAAACAATCTAAACAAGCTAAATACATCCCACAATAAATTTTACCCCCAAACCTAGTTCTTCCTCTCTTCTCAATTAACAAGCACAAATTCACACATAAAGGGAGAGAGAAATAGTAGATTGAAGATGGAAAAATAGATTGTGCAATTTTAAAACAAACTAAAGCATTAAAATAGGATGCACAAAAGAATTTTCTACATTATGTACTTGTGCTAGGGGTATCATCAACTAAAGGAGGCTTTATTAAGTTTGGAAATTGATTCATTTTCACAACCCAAACAAGTTGAGTTGATTTCCCCTTTTCCATGGCTTTGGGTCTAACTTGGTTAACTAAGTCTTTCCTTACCCAAATTTTCTTGACCCTAGGTGGACTGTTCCTATTCCTAGGTTTCTCAACCCATATCTTCCTAACATTCCTATAACTCTTTCTATATTTAAAATTCCCTCGAGTGCCTTGTCTTTCACATTCTTGGCCAAGTGGTCGAATGTGACCTATTTTATGGCAATGGTGGCACATAGAGATAGGGTTAGGAATGATACCTTGTTAGTAGGTCTTTGTTGGAGGTGGAGGATGCATCCTCTTCTTGTTGGCCTTCCTCCTCTTTGCTTTGCTAGGACTTGGCTTTTGAACATTAGCACTTGGAATTCCTTGACTCATGGCAATCTTCTTTTCTCTTGGAAGTCGAATCGCTTCCTTCATTGCCTCAATTTCTTGCATAGCTTTTGAAAGCTCCGCAAAGTGGTCAAGTTATTTCTTCTTCATTATCTCCAGGGCCTTGTCCCTTGTTTCAATTTTTGCTTGCATGAGCCGCATCCTTTTGGCAAAGTCCTCATTGATCTTGATAAAATCCCATAGGAGTATACTATTTTCTTCTTCAAGGGTTTTAATATGTGCTTCAAACTCCTTGTTCTTGTCATTGATCTCCCATGTCGACTTTCAGAGTGTACCATTCTCCGACTTGAGTAAGTTTACTTCAAGAGTGAGCTTCTTATTTTGCATTTCAAGCTCTTCCACTTTCACCTTTCCCAAGGCCTCCTTGTCATCATACTCCTTTTTCATGAGCTTTAATTTTCTTTCAAAATCTTTCCTCATTTCTTCTTTCTCTTGGTAGGTTTTCACCAATTTCTCTTGAAGTAAGTAGATTTTCTCTTCCAATTTCATGTGTCGCTCTTGTTTCCTTTGGCGTTCTTCATCCCTATCAGCCTCCATCTCAAATGCAAGCACAAGAGCATGTACACTGTTTTCCCACTTCCCTTGCTTGGGATCATCTCTTGCACAACAGTTCTTCTGATTTTGCGTGAAGAAATCCATTGAATCCTGAAACAAAAGAAAAACAAAAACTACCAAAGCATAAAAAGAAACAAAAGAAAGCTAAAATCACTAAGAAACTAGATAACTAACATTAGCCACCTAATTGACACCTTTCCCCGGCAGCGGCGCCATTTTGACGAGAGCGTTTTTGTAGTTAGAAAATGCTCGTCAAAAATATTTATGAAAACCTCAACTGCCTTAAAATGTTTACAAAACAAGTACAATGGCAAATAAGGGTATCGTCCACAGGGAAAGGGAAATTAAATGGCTAAAACTAGTTAACTACTATTAAACTAAAACTAAGCATAAATAAGGTAGATTGATGGTTGAGTTGAAAAGTAATGACTACTATGCAACTACAATTAGACTAGTTAATCTAACATGCAATTAGTGTTAAAGTATGCTAGTGGGAACTAAGGTATTGATAGATCCAACAAGTGAATAGTGGGCAATTCATAAACTTGAAATAATGATCATTAACTGAATGTAACCAACCTAGGATGCATAGGATTGGTTATATACCACTTATGAGTGTCCAACCCATCATGTATAGTATTGGCCACTCACAATTGGTTGTGCAATGAAAAGAGCATCTATCAAATAGGGGACCGATCTCTTTATTAAAATTCACCAACCTATCATGTATAGTGTTGATGCTTAGTCTCTCACAAACAACCAATCCTATCATGTATAGTCTTAGTTACCCATTTAAGATTAGAAAAAGTTGAGATTAATATGTCCAGATTTTACTCAAGTCATGTACTCCTGTTCAATCCTCCTATTCAAATGAGCTTAAGAGAGTTAAGCGTCATGTATATTCAATTCTCTACACATATAATTTCTAAAGCAATTTGTAAAAAGAGTCATGTACAATCAAATACAAAGTGCTCTTGAAATCAATTGAAACCAATGAATATAACATATTTGATAGATTTAATATAAAAGAAAAAGTTCATTACAAAGCCCAACATCCACAAGTGTTTCACATCAATCCCTTAGTGGATATTTAACTACTCATGACAAATATAATAGAATAACAAGGAGAAGAGAGATAGAGAAGACTCATGTAGACATTCTCCTTCCTTCAAGCTTGAATCCAATCTCCTATGTGTCATTGAGTAGAAATTGATGAGGATGATGGTTAGATTTGCTGTGGAATTATTACTAAATCTAGGTTAGTGGTTAGGGTTAAAAATGGAAGAAAATTCGTTCTTAGAAGAGGGTGGATGTTTTGAAGTGTGGAAGAGAGAGTTTTCAATATGAAAGTGGTGTATTTATATGCTTGGGAGGTTAGGGCATGATCTGGGTATGAAAGGACATCATTACCCCTCTAAAATGGCCCAAAACACCCGTCATTCGCTGGGCTAGACGTTGCAGTGCACGGGTAGGTTACCCGTACAGTCACCGTGGACAGCCGCGCAATAGTTACTAAAATGGTCATAACTTCCTATAGACAACTCGAAATTGCAATCCGTAAAAACTGCTGGAAACTAGACTCTCAGGGATTTTTGAAGTTGGATGATCTGCACACACTCTTTTTGCAATTTCAGCTCTTTTGTCACCGAATCTCACTTTTTGTGTCTTTTGGTCTAGGCAATATGCACGGGTAATACCCGTGCAGTTACCCATGCACTGAGCTCCTCCCGAAATCCATCTTTCAGTGCACGGGTAGCTGCACGGGTATGCTACCCGTGCACTATGGCCTTTAATACCCCCTTTTTTGCACCACTTGTCTTCTTTTGATCCCGTTTCTTGATTTTTCACCTAATGCCTACAATACCAATAAAAAAGCCATTAATACACATAAAAACACCCAAGAAGGAAGCAAAGAGAAAGGATATGAAGGCCAAAAATGTATGACATTTTTGGCTTGAAGGTTTGATCTAGCTTCTTAGAGAATTTAGAGACATCTTCGCTTGGAGTCATGACGAGATACCCGGGATCCCAATATCATTGGCTGCTCAACGATTAGCAGTGGATCCAACCTTCAAGCCTGTCAAGCAGAAAAGGAGTCACTTTAATGCTGAAAGAAACGCTGCGGTTCAGGAGGAAGTGCACAAATTGATCAGAGCGGGGTTTATCAGAGAGGTGCGCTACCCCGAAGGCGTATGGAAAATAGCGTATGTGTGCCGACTACACCGACCTCAACCGGACATGTCCAAAAGACAGTTTTCCCCTACCAAAGATCGATCAGTTGGTCGACTCCACATCCGGGAACCAGCTCCTAGGCTTCATGGATGCGTTCTCGGGGTATAACCAGATTAGGATGCATCCAGCTGACCAGGATAAGACCAGCTTCATTACTGGATAGGGTCTTTACTGCTACATGGTGATGCCATTTGGCCTTATGAATGCAGGGGGCTACATACCAGCGGATAGTTAACAGACTGTTCATGCCTGAAATTGGAAGATCCATGGAGGTATACATCGACGACATGATCACAAAATCACCAACCGCAGAAGGACATCAAACAGACCTTCGCAGGACGTTTCTGGTAATAAGGGAAAACCAGGTGCGATTGAACCCTTCCAAATGTGCTTTCGGGGTAACTTCGGGGAAGTTTTTAGGCTTCATGGTTCATGAGGGAAAACCAGGTGCGATTGAACCCTTCCAAATGTGCTTTCGGGGTAACTTCGGGGAAGTTTTTAGGCTTCATGGTTCATGAGAGAGGCATAGAGGCCAACCCAGAAAAGATCAAGGCTATCTTGGACCTAGAATCCCCTACATCACTTGTACAGGTACAAGTCTTGAGAGGGCGTGTAGCAGCGCTCAACAGGTTCATTTCTCGTTCCACTGATAAGTGCCTCCCTTTCTTCAAAGCTATAAAGTAGGGGAAAAACATGAAATGGAACCAAGAGAGTGAGCAAGCCTTTCATGCCTTGAAGAACTACCTCACAAGCCCTCCATTGCTAGTCAAGCCAATTCCCGAAGAGGAATTACAAATCTACTTGGTTGTTTCATAAGCTGCAGTAAGTGGAGCTTTGATCAAGGAGTGTAGAGATAGGGTTCAACGGCCCATATACTACGTGAGTCATGCTCTAACCAAGCCAGAGTAAAATTATACTCTCATGGAAAAGCTCGCCTATGCTCTGGTGACCTCAGCAAGAAAGCTTCGTCCCTACTTTCAAGCTCACTCATTAGCAGTAGTGACGGACCAGCCTCTCCGTCAATTTTTACAAAGACCGGACGTATCCGAAAAAGTATAAACCCAGGACCATAATCAAGGCACATGCTTTGGCGGACTTTGTGGCAGAATTCTCAGCACTCCCAGGCCAAGTGACCAACTCAGCGACGAATATAGCTCCTGAGAAGATTTCAGAGATCGACAGCTGGCCGGAAGATTGCATGTCCTGGATCCTCTATATGTAGGGACAAAACGGTTCAAAATACGGTGGAAGCGAAAAACTGGTGGTATATTTTAAAAAATTTTCCTTAAAAGAAGGAACCTTAACCCTAGATTAATTGGCATATAATTAACAATATCGTACCTTTTTCTCGTGACAATTGAACTAGCGTCGAATTGAATCCGCAAGATCTTCCAATCCAATCATGAACGTGAATCACCTAGGAGTGTGGGCTCCCTTTCTTTAATTGTATACCTGAGGATGAAACAAACAAAATCTTCTTCTTTATTAGTCACAATAATCCTCCAAGAGAAAAGCCAAGATCGTCCTGTCACTTGTGAATTATCAATCTATTTGATTGAAACTCGCATGAACCCGATTCGATTTTATACACAAAATCCTTTTGATGTAAAGGATACTAGTGTACTATCGAAAACAAAAGGGTTCCCCTTTTCTCTTCTCTTTGGCTGAATTCAATACACAATATCTATGAGTTGGCCGAATTTTTTCTAGAGCAAAAAAAAACTAATTTTTTTTTCTCTCAAAATTCTCTAGCTTGGCCGAAATTTTCAACCAAAAGTTATATGCTTGGCCGAAATTAATTGGTGTATATATAGGTATACAAATCCTTTCCTAAAGAGGATTTACTTGGTGGTGAAGAATCTTATCTCTAGGTGGATTTACTTGGTGACAAAGAATCCTTTTTCAAAAAAGATTTCTTTTCAACACCAAGACTGCTAATCCAACTCAAATAGTGTATTTATTCAATAACCAATTATTGAATATAATTAAATTGTGACTAAATCAAAAACTTCCTAATAGAAATCAAATACTTCCTAATTTTACTAGATAAATAAATCCCTATTATTTATCTACTTATCAAATATAGTATTAGATACTTATCATATTACCAACAATAATATGACTCTAGGAGACCATCTCCTACTAGGAAAAATATTTTGACTTTTAATTAAATAATTAATTAATTAATTAATTTTTATTTAATTAAATAATAAAATAAAAACAATATATAAGATTGATAAATAGTCCTTGCCGCCCAAGCCAATATATAAGGGCCAATATTATTTTTTTCTATTTTATTAAATCCATTGGACTTTAATAAAAAGTCCACATGTGAACTAGACCCATTCTTACTAAAAGAAACAGGTTCACATACCTTAATACAATTCTAGATTGACCCATAAATTGGTCTGGTAGAATATATCTAGTGATCCATGCAAGTTCGTGTGAATTGGGGATCTTGGTGGGCTATCTAAATTTCAGCTCCAATAGACATTACCTAATCACAATCAACAAATGATTCACTTAGGTTCGATCTATTAATTTTAGTTCATTCCACTAAAGAACTAAAATTGAACTCTTAAATGAAGATAGAATAAGTTAATATTGCTCATTCATACCCTAGACAATCTTAATGGAGACAGTATACCCTCGTGAAGAATACCAGTAATCGCCAAGAGCTCACCGACTGCCTATAGCTCTCCAAATTACCATATTTACCCATATGACCACATTTTGAATTTGGATATTTTGACTTGTCCAGAAGCCATATTTCAATAGACACTATTGAAAACTTAACGTTAAGATTTAATATCCAATACCTCAAAACATCCATATGATGATATTCTACTCTCATTTAATAAATGGAGCCACGATGTCCATATCTATAAATGAAGTCTTCTATCGATTAACAAATGAATACCATCAAAATATCGAGGATAGACTATGCTATATAATCGTATTCATTTATAGCTCAAATGATAACACTTGCAACCATAAGTCCATCATTTATCTCAGGATTGAGATAGACTCTTTGATTGTCTTCAAGTGAAAACTTTTATCCATTAACGGTTCTGGATAAAGTATTTCACTATGATCCTATTCAATGCACCCAGTGCACTAGATTCTTTTGCCCAAAGACACCACACTTTGATGATTTTAGACTCATCATAACACATTTGATCCCACTCAAATGCTAGCAAAAGAATCTACAACTTTAAAAAGATAAAGACGCCCAACCTTTATCTTAAGTTGTGAATATCATTCAAGACTAACTAAAGAATTGTGTCTACCTCATACATATCCAGATGTACGAACAATTCTTCTTTTCTCATAGTCTTTTGACCTTATGATTATTTACTTTTGACAATTATAATAATTAAACTATAAATGCCATAAGATTTGTTAAACTAGAAATCATTTTATTAATATGAAAAGATTGTCAAATACATTATTACACTCTTGCTATTGAGCATAATCCTAACAATCTCCCACTTGCTCTATAGCAAATGTGTCATATCTCTCATCCCCATTTTCTCTAAATGCCCATCAAAACTCTTCTGTGGAAGAGGCTTTGTGAAAGGATCTGCTAGATTTTCTGCTGACGCGATCTTCGTAAACGTCATATCATCCATATTCACAATTTCCCTCAGAAGATGATACTTTCTTTCAATATGTTTACCTCTCTTATGACTTCTTGGTTCTCTCGAATTAGCCACTGCTCCACTATTGTCACAATAGATAGTGATCTGCTTATTTGCATCAGGAACCACTTCCAAGTCAATCAAGAATTGGCAGAGCCAAACAACCTCTTTAGTAGCTTCGCATGCAGCCACATACTCAGCTTCCATGGTGGAATCATCAATACAAGATTTCTTGATACTCCTCCAAATGACTGCCCCTCCTCCAAGTGTAAATACAGATCCTGATGTTGATCTTCTACAGTCAGAATCCTATTGGAAATCGGAATCTGTATACCCAGCGAGAATTAAATCCCCTCTAGTATATACAAGCATATAATCTCTCGTTCTCCTGAGATATTTGAAAATATGCCTGACTGCCGTCCAGTGATTAGGACCAGGTTTCAATTGAAATCTGGTAACTATGCCAACAACAAAACAAATATTTGGTCTAGTGTAATGCATTGCATACATGAGACTTCCAACTGCTGAGGCATATGGAACTCGACTCATGAATTGCTGTTCATGCTCATTCTTAGGAATTTGTTCCTTAGAAAGTTTGATTCCATGTCTGAAAGGTAACATACCTTTCTTGGAATCTTGCATGGAAAATCTAGACAAGATTTTATCTATGTATGAAGCTTGGGATAATGCAATCGTTCTATTCTTTCTATCCCTTATGACTTGGATACCAAGAATATAACTTGCTTCTCCTAAGTCCTTCATATCAAATTGTTTTGCTAACCATTCTTTTATTGATGTCAATATACCTACATCGTTTCTGATGAGTACTATATCATCAACGTAAAGAACTAGGAAACCCAACTTGTTGCCTTTAATCCTTTTGTATACACAGATTTCGTCAAGGTTTTGAATAAATCCAAAACTTTTCACGGCTTGATCGAACCTTATGTTCCAAGATCTGGAGGCTTGCTTTAATCCATATATGGATGTTTGCAACTTGCATACCCTTTCCTCTTGTCCATTTTCAATGAATCCTTCTTGTTTCATTATATAGATGCATTCATCAAGACTTCCATTAAGGAAAGCTGTCTTGACGTCCATTTGCCAAATCTCTAGATCTAGAGATATCGCAATGGATAAGAGTATCCTAATGGATTTAAGCATGGCCACATGAGAGAAGGTTTCCTCATAATCGATACCTTCATTTTCTGTGTAACCTTTAGCTACCAATCTAGCTTTAAAGGTTTCCACCTTTCCATCCATTCCTTTCTTCCTCTTGTATACCCACTTGCACCTAATGGGTTTTACCCTTTTAGGCAGGTTCGTAAGAGACCAGACTTTATTTTTGAACATAGATTCAATTTCGGATTACCTTGCCTTTTGCCAATAGCGACAATCAACATCTTCCATGGCTTCCTTGTACGTGTAGGGATCATCGTCATCAGGGAGATTCTCTACAGATTCTCCTAGACCGATGTGTCTCTCAGGTTTTTTATTAACCCTCCCACTACGACGAGGCATGGTAGATTGTTGATCTTGTGTTGGTGCAGAACTTACAATTGGGCTAAGTTGTGAAACCTCTTATGGAATTGTATTTTCTAAAAACTCATTCAGGACAATTCTACTTTTAGGCACAAAATTATTAATATAGTCCTCTTCCAGAAATTTAGCATTTGTCGAAACAAATACTTTAAGATCTGAAGGGCTATAGAAATAATATCCTTTGGTTCCTTTTGGATACCCTACAAATATGCATGTTTCTGAACGAGACTCCATCTTTTCTGTCTTTCCTTTTAACACGTGCGCATGACATCCAAATATCCTTAAGTGTCGTAAACTAGGCTTTCGCCCAGTCCACAACTCATACGGTGTTTTAGGAACTGACTTAGATGGTACATCGTTTAGAATGTACATAGCGGTTTGTAAAGCATATCCCCCAAAAGAATTAGGGAGAGTTGAATAACTCAACATAGACCTAAACATGTCCAAAAGAGTTCTATTTCTCCTTTCTGCCACCCCATTTTGTTGAGGCGTACCTACCGTAGAAAACTGAGCAACTATCCCATTATCAATAAGATATTGCTAAAACTCACTAGATAGGTATTCTCCACCATGATCAGACCTCAAGATTTTTATGTGTTTCTCAAGCTGATTTTCTACTTCAGCTTTAAATGCTTTGAATATGTCAAAAGCATCGGACTTATATCTCATGAGATACACATAGCCAAATCTTGAGTAATCATCCGTGAAAGTGATGAAGTACTCATATCCACCTCTAGCTTGAATGCTTATAGGTCCACACACATCAGTGTGTATCAATCCTAAACATTCAGTGGCTCTTGTGCCTGTGGTCATGAACAGCCTTTTGGTCATCTTACTTTCTAGACAAGATTCATAAGTTGGTAGATCATCAACCTTTAAGGTCCATCGATAACCAATCTTTTGATCCTATCAAGGTTAATATGACCTAGGCGCAAATGCCATAGGTAGGTTTTATCTTTTGATAATCTTACTCTTTTATGATTAGGTTGCGTTGATTCCATGTCTAACAAGTGAGAGATATTGCTACGCAAATAGAATAAAACGCTTTCCAATGTACCTTTGCAAATAAATTTGTTATTCCTACTAATACTGAAAGCTTTATTAAAAGTAACCGAATATCCAAATTTATTTAAACAAGAAGTTGAAATTAAATTCCTCTTAAATTGAGGTACATAATAAATGTCTATTAAATCTAAATGCCTATAAGAATCTAAACTAACTCTAACATCTCCCACTGCACTAGCAGACACCAACGCTCTGTTGCCTAAACGCAAGTTGAATTTGTTCTCATTAAGCCTTCTTCTTTCCTTGAACCCCTGTGAAGAAAAACAAACATGATTAGTGGCTTCGGAGTCTATGATCCAAGAATCCATAGAATCCGCCAAATAACATGTTTCAAGATAATTAATATTACCTTGTTCCTTCTTGTCCTGAGACTTTGGGCAATTTCTTTTTCAACGTCCCTTTTCACCACAAAGGAAACACTTCCCTTTGATCTTGGTTACTTTCTTTGTCTCCGTCTTAGTAGGTCATAGTTGCTTTTTCTTCTGTTGTTTCTTGACTTTCTTACGGGTCTTAACAGTAGTAACTTTACCTACAGTATGAATCTCTTGACCCTTGCTGTTCACAAGGATCTTTTCAGCACTTTGAACATCTTGCATCAGGCCCTGCAAGGTGTATTCCTTATTGTTCAAGGTGTAGTCCAACTTGAACTGATCAAAGGAATTGGACAGTGAGTTGACAATCATGTCAATTTTTGTCTCACCGTCTATCTCAGCACCATTGAGTTCAGCAATATTGAGATGTGCTATGACCTTCATCATGTGATCTTTCACAGCCTATCCAGGTTTCATCCTAAGATTCATGAAAGCAGTCATCGCCTCTCTTTTAGTCGTCCTTGACCTCATAGCAAACATTTCCTCTAGAGACATCATTATATTGGCAGCAGAACTCATTCCTTCATGTTGTTGTTGCAACACGTCGGAGATCGTGGCCATAATGTAACATTTGACCATCTCATCTGAGGTCTCCCACTGCTTATACTCGTCTATTTACTGCTCAATAGATTCATTAGTAGGAGCAGGTGGTTTAGGAGTTGTCAAAACGAACTTATGCTTTTCAGATTGCAACAATAGCCCAATTTTCCTTTTCCATGTGACATAATTATCATCAGTTAATATATTATCTTTCAGGATGTTGATTAGGGATGGGGTCATGATTTCTGAATAAAACAAAAATTATATAAGTAAACAATCATGATAAAGCACTTTCGAATATTTATCTTGAATTAAATTAAGTAATTCAATCATAAAATTCAACGGTGATCCAACATCCGTAAATGTCACGCCTCCTTTGGGAATTCGCACTATTTACTTGTAAGACTAGGTCTCACCTAATTGTTAACATAACAACCAGCTTTTTCAATTTTAGCATTGCAATTTTATTAACAATAACTAGTGCTGTAAAAGGGGGCCGGCCCGGCCCACATCGGCACGGCCCGTTTTCCTAAATGGGGGCCCGGCACGGCCCTTCCGTGCCGTGCCGTGCCGCGTGCCGTGCCGGGCCGGCCCGTGGGCCAATTTGGCGGGCCAAATGGGCCGGCCCATATTTTTTTTTAAAATTTTTTTTTTATATATTATTATTTTTATATAATAAAAAAAATGTTTATAATAAATTAATAATAGATTATAGATACATTTTGTATTTTATTTAATGAATTAATTCAAAAAATAAATAAAGATAAAACATGAAAGAAAAAAAAAGTAGATAAAAATATGAAATGAAGAATTCTTTATTTATTTCGGACTTTCAGTATTACATATTTACATGATTGCCTCATTAAAAACCTTACCAAGAAAACTCAGTGGGATAAAAACTTGGTAAGGGAAAAAGAGTGCAATCGTATTACAAGTAAATGTACATGTACAACCTAGTTCTGGACCTGGTTACTGGCGGAACCCTCATCGACATATAAATTGGAGAAATTTTGAATAAATTGTTCATCTACCGTTTCATTTTGCATCCTCTTTCGAGCATGCTCCCAATCCCGAATGCATATTAATACTTCCACCATCTCTGGAGTCAAACAATTTCTTCTTGGTTCAATAATTCGTCCACTCGTGCTGAATGCCTGTTCTGAAGACACAGTGGACACGGGGATAACCAGTATGTCACGTGCTAAGTGTGACAAGACCGGATACCTGTAGCTATAGGTCTTCCACCATAACAACAGATCAAAATTCTCCGTGTTTTCGTCGGCATCAAACTGTGCTTCAAGGAACCTATTCAGTTCGGCACCAGAAGATGCAGCAGATCGTGTAGTTGAAGAAGAAGAACTTGCTGATTTGTCTTTTTTCCGGCGTTTGAGAATGCTCCAACTTGTCGGCAACGGTTGTCTGTCCGGTTCTGGTGATGGTTCAGTGTGAATGCCGCCAAACCTGCGCTCATAAATACTAAAAACTTCGAACAACTTGTTTCGAATGTCAGTAATCTGTTCGGAATAATCTATTGACAATTTATTACCAGTAAACTCAAGCAAATATTCTAAACCAGCTAATTTAATTCTAGGATCTACTATAACACCTAAGGCATAAAGGAAAGGCATTTCAGACCAGTATTTTTTAAACTTGGTCTCCATGGCAACAACTGCATCGCCAAGCAAGTCATCTTCCCTATAAGTGTTTAACATGTCAGACATTTCCACAATCTGATGGATTGCCTGGGAAGATGTGGGGTAGTAGACCCCAGAAAGGGTTACAGTGGCATTGTAAAAAACCTGTAAAAATTCAATAAAAATTCAACAAAAATCTTTGCCACATACCAATCGTCTGGTGTCAGTGATTGAGCAGGTGGACAGCCACTTTCGGCCAATTTCATGTTATAAAAACCCGAAATAGTTGTATCATATTCCAAACAATTTTTCAGCATTAAGTAAGTAGAGTTCCACCTTACCGGCATATCAGTTTGGAATCGTCGGGGTCGTAGACCGTTTAATGTACAGTGTCTGCCAAATTCTTGAAATCTTGGATTAGAGCTACCGATCCAAGAAATGGCATCTCTGATGCGTTCTATACGATTGCTTACTTTCTTCAAACCAGACTGTACAACTAAATTTATGATATGACATGCACAACGCTGGTGGAAGAAATAACCCCCAGCTTGCGGGATGTTTCTTTCAGTAAACAATGCAATAGACTTAGTATTTGCCGATGCATTATCTAATGTGATAGAGAGGATGCGATGAGTTATGTCATAAGTTTCTAAAACAGAAAGAATGACAGCAAAAATATTGTCTGCGGTATGTGCAAAATCCATAGGACGAAAACCAAGAATTTTTTTTGTATCCTACATTCAGAGTCTAAATAGTGTCCTGTGACACATAAATAGTCCTGTTTGGAACATGCGTTCCAAATATCGGAAGTTAATGCAATTGAGACAGTTAGATGCTGTAATTCAGCCGTCAAGTCATCTCGTTGGGTTTTAAACATTTTTATCAAATCGTTCCTAGTGGTGGTTCTAGAAACAATTTGCATTTGGGGGCAAAATGCAGATGTTATAAATTCTTGAAAAAAAACACAGTCACCGAAATTAATAGGTTGATCAGTTTGTGCAATGTACCGTGCCAAACATTCTCTAGCATGTGCGGCGTCGTAATGCCATGTCGTAACCGACCCGTCTGGGTGCTGTTGCAGTTGTGTCTGGGTTGTATTGGGTACCTGTACGTGTTTGGGCATGCATTTTTGCATATGTCTTCTCAAATGACCGGTTCCACCCTTAGTAGTGGTATAGTTCTTAGGACAAAACTTACATTTGGCTCTAGGGCCGACCGTACCGTCTGGAAGTGTCATTTCTACTACGTCAAAACACTGCCATACGTCTGATGTTAACCTCTTAGATTTGGTACGTGATGTCGGTGTGGCGCCGGAACCAGAAGGTCCCGCTCCGGTTTCTGCCGGTCCGGAGAGATCAAAATCATCGTTCAGCATGTTTAGACCGTCTGCAAAATAAGGATGGGTGGGATCCATTTCCTAAAAAAAAAAAGTTTCGGTCATTAAAATTAACTCCTACAAATACAATGATTATTTTACTAAAAATATATATTAAAATTAACTCCTACACATAAAATGATTAATTTACTAAAACAATATATTTAAATTAACTCCTACACATAAAAATGATTTTTTATTACTAAAACAATATATTAAAATTAACTCCTACACATAAAATGATTTTTTTTTAACTAAAACAATATATTAAAATGAACTCCTACACATAAAATGATTATGTTACAAACAAAATATATTAAAATTAACTACTACAAATAAAATGATTTTTTTACTAAAAAAATATATTAAAATTAACCCCTACACATAAAAATAATTTTTTTTTACTAAAGCAATATATTAAAATTAACTCCTACACATAAAAATTATTAATTTACTAAAACAATATATTCAAATTAACTCCTACACATAAAATGATTATTTTACTAAAACAATATATTAAAATTAACTCCTACACCTAAAAATTATTAATTTACTAAAAAAAATATATTAAAATTAACTCCTACACATAAAATGATTATTTTACTAAAACAATATATTAAAATTAACTCCTATACATAACATGATTAATTTACTAAAACAATATATTAAAATTAACTCCTACACATAAAATGATTATTTTACTAAAACAATATATTAAAATTAACTCCTACACATAAAAATTATTAATTTACTAAAACAATATATTCAAATTAACTCCTACACATAAAATGATTATTTTACTAAAACAATATATTAAAATTAACTCCTACACCTAAAAATTATTAATTTACTAAAAAAAATATATTAAAATTAACTCCTACACATAAAATGATTTTTTTTAACTAAAACAATATATTAAAATGAACTCCTACACATAAAATGATTATGTTACAAACAAAATATATTAAAATTAACTACTACAAATAAAATGATTTTTTTACTAAAAAAATATATTAAAATTAACCCCTACACATAAAAATAATTTTTTTTTACTAAAACAATATATTAAAATTAACTCCTACACATAAAATGATTAATTTACTACAAATAAAAATAAAAATTAACCCCTACACATAAAAATGATAAATTTACTAAATAAATAAAATTAATAACTGATATAAACATAAAATGATAAATTTACTAACTAAACAAACATATTAAATTTAAAATATAACACTTAAATAAAAATGTACCTTTGAAGTTTGAACTTTGGTGTCTTGGTGGAGAGATTAGAGAATAATAGTAAATTACTAATAAAATATTATAATAGTATATTAGTAGTGTAGAATAGTAGAGAGAGAGTAAGAATGAAATTAAGAATAATTGAAATTGTATAGAGAGTTTGAGAATGGAGAGATTGAGAGAATTAGAGAAAGTGAATGAAATGTGGAATGTGTGGGAGTATTTATAGAAAAATTAGAAAAGTGGGTAAAAATATAAAACACAAGAGTTGAGGGGGCAAATTGTAATTTTTATTGTTTTTTTAAAAACATAACCGTTGGCTGACGTCATGGATGACGTCAGCCAACGGTTATTTTTTTAAAAAAACAATAAAAATATACTTAAATTTAAAAAAAAAAAAAAAAAAAAATTCCGCGGGCCCAACGGTCGGCACGCCGTGCTGGCGTGCCGTGCCGGGCCGGCACGCCGTGCCTGGAATCTTGACCCGGCACGGGCCAAGAATGGGGGCCGTGCCTGGCACGGCCCGCTACAGTAGCGGGCCGTGCCAGGCACGGCCCGCCATCCTTGGCAGGCCGGCCGGACCGGGCCCTCCAGGCCCGGCCCATATTTACAGCACTAACAATAACTCTTAGGAGGATGTTAATAAAATCACATTGAATGTGTTACCAAGTTTTCGACCTTCAATATATTCCCTCACGAATATCCCTCCTTTGGGAGTAGTTATCGTTTGGGTTAATTGTCTAGTCTATCCTTATAAGGAAGTATCTTGCTAAATTCCAATCATAAATACAACTTAGGGGGTTATTACACGAAACATAAAGCTCAACTAAACTTGGAGGCCGTAGGTGTTCCAAAACACCTTCTCCCACTCAATTATTTAAGGCGTGTGATCGAATTCCATAGAATGATTTACCAAGTTATCTAGATGCCAATTAGATACCTAAACCATTCAATGCATGTTCATACCAAAAGAGATATATGAGTGGCACTTCTATTCTATATGACATGTTATCAAACAGTGACAAACATTGCAATATTTACGAAAATATAAATAGCTACAATTTTGGTCCATCCTAGAAAAACAAGTAAATTAAAGTATTTTGAATACAAAAAAAACTTCTTTCTTGGTGAACAAGTCTTCATGCGTCCATCGTTTGCGCACCCTTTGGCTTCCTCCCATTGGCAGTGCTCACCCCACAACCCCATAAAGGGCTGCCATGCCCAGCCCATGGATTCCACAGGGCTTCCGTGCGCAGCCCATGCCACAAAAATTGTGGCCGCGTGCTCAGTCGCATCCACATTTGCTGCTATGGCTCGCACAGTCCCAAACTTGTTCCGGTTGTTTCCAATTCTTCAAACCTTCGAGTCTTCTATACTTGAATGTATTACAGAAGAATTTTAAATAATAAAATATTGCAGTTTTTTTTAATGCAATAGTTTTATGAAGTATTTTTATTACAAAAGCAAAATAAATAATAATAATAAAAAAACTTATCAACTACCAAGAAGGAAATTATGGCGATGATAGGCCACCCTTCTTGTTACAATCCCAAAACAAAAAATACATTGAAATTCTAGGACCAAAATTGAGCAATAAGAATCCGCATATAAAACATATATATATATATATATATATATATCCATACATTCCAATGTAAATATATATGAGAATACCTAGAGTGCCATCTCTTTCAAAAACATGCATATATACAATACAAATAAAAAGATTCATGTATATATATATATATTATCAATTAATCAAGGGTTCAACCTGGCTCTGATACCAATTGTAGGGAAAAAAAGGTTCAAAATGCGGCGGAAGCGAAAAATTGGGTGGTATATTTTAAAAAAATTTCCTTTGAAAGAAAGAACCTTAACCCTAGATTAATTGACATATAATTAAAAGTATTGTACATTTTTCTCGTGACGATTGAACTAGCGTCGAATTGAATCCGCAAGATCTTCCAATCCAATCACGAACGTGAATCACCTAGGAGTGTGGGCTCCCTTTCTTTAATTGTATATCTGAGGATGAAACAAACAAAATCTTCTTCTTTGTTAGTCACAATAATCCTCCAAGACAAAAGCCAAGATCGTCCAGTCACTTGTGAATTATCAATCTATTTGATTGAAACTCGCGTGAACCCGATTCGATTTTGTACACAAAATCCTTTTGATATAAAGGATACTAGTGTACTATCGAAAACAAAAACGTTCCCATTTTCTATTCTCTTTGGCCGAATTCAATACACAATATCTATGAGTTGGTCGAATTTTTTCTAGAGCAAAAACAAAAACGTTCCTATTTTTTTTTCTCTCAAAATTCTCTAGCTTGTCCAAAATTTTTCAACCAAAAGTTATATGCTTGGCCGAAATTAATTGATGTATATATAGGTATACAAATCCTTTCCTAAAGAGGATTTACTTGGTGGTCAAGACTCTTATCTCTAGGTGGATTTATTTGGTGACAAAGAATCCTTTTTCAAAAAAGATTTCTTTTCCACACCAAGACTCCTAATCCAACTCAAATAGTGTATTCATTCAATAACCAATTATTTAATATAATTAAATTATGACTAAATCAAAAACTTCGTAATAGAAATCAAATACTTCCTAATTTGACTAGATAAATATGTTAATAGCTAAATTTGGCTAAGGACCAAAGGGAAATTTTCCACCCTCTAAACCTGGCTCCATGCCCAAGGTCATCCTCCAGGAGACCATGTTACCCGAAGCCGAGCTACGGTACCGCCCCACAGGAACAAGGACGGGCTCGAGAAACACCCGGAGTAGAGCCCGGCACGGTCAGATCAAGCCAGCGTCACCGAACCTGAAAACAGGAAATCCCCCCGAAGTCGGGATTACCTCACAGTTTCTCCAGAAGCTTGCCTATACCTCGCTGACATAGTAGGGTGTCAGTAGGAGGCCGCACCTAGCTTCAAAAGGTCAAGGAGGATAGACCTAGCTTCTGATTAGACGAAATTCCATTATATCAGGGCTAGAACAGTGATCGACCTCGCTATCTGATTTACCTCGCCACATTACATGCCATATTCGACAACCCCTATGGGAGAATATGCTAGACCTGAAGACACACAGTCATATCTTAAGACGTTACATACGTACAGAACAAGTAATAGAGTCCAAGTAGGAAACAAATTAATCTCCACCAAGATATCTTCGATTCAGCAATTAACTCAAAGTCAATAACATTTTAAATGTAAAAATCCCGTCCGATAAGGAGGGAAGAGATGGAGAAAATCAAGGGGGGGAAATCAATTAGTTTGACCTATGAAGACAAGGTATTAAAGGAGGACTTGGACCTTCTGAAAGAAGAGACTACTTTTTGACAGGCATACGACAAGTACCCAACTACACCCTAGAGAAAATTAAGAGCACTTTGAGAGAGATTTGCATATCACACATGATCAATAAAGAGAGTATTTTTCTTTATTTTGGGTGGTGAATAGTATCATTGTTCCTTGTCATTTTATTAAGCACTGTTACACATACGTTCAACTCGAGGGTGTTAACTGAGATTTCTCGTCTTGAGCAAAATTTCCCTTAACAAAATAAATTCCTATTATTTATCTACTTATCAAATATAGTATTTGATACTTATCATATAACCAACAATAATATGACTCAAGGAGACCATCTCCTATTACGAAAAAGATTTTGACTTTTAATTAAATAATTAATAAATTAATTAATTAATTAATTTCCATTTAATTAAATAATAAAATAAAAACAATATATAAGACAAATAAATAGTCCCTTGCCGCCCAAGCCAATATATAAGGGCCAATATTGTTTTTTTTTCTTCTATTTTACTAAATCCATTGGACCTTAGTAAAAAGTCCACATGTGAACTAGACCCATTCTTACTAAAAGAAACAAGTTCACATGCCTTAATTCAATTCTAGATGGACCCATAATTTGGTCCGGTAGAATATATCAAGTGATCCATGCAAGTTCGTGTGAATTGGGGATCTTGGCGGGCTATCTAAATTTAAGCTCCAATAGACATAACCTAATCACAATCAACAAATGATTTACTTAGGTTCGATCTATTAATTTTAGTTCATTCCACTATAGATCTAAAATTGAACTCTTAAATAAAGATAGAATAAGTTAATATTGCTCATTCATACCCTAGACAATCTTAATGGAGATAGTGTATCCTTGTAAAGAATACCAGTAATCGCCAAGAGCTCATAGACTGCCTATAGCTCTCCAAGTTACCATATTTACCCATATGACCACATTTTGAACTTGGATATTTTGACTTGTCCAGAAGCCATATTTCAATAGACACTATTGACAACTTAACGTTAAGATTTAATATCCAATACCTCAAAACATCCATATGATGATATTCTACTCTCATTTAATAAATGGAGCCACGATGTTCATATCTATAAATGAAGTCCTCTATCGATTAACAAATGAAAACCACCAAAATATCGAGGATAGACTATGCTATATAATCGTACTCATTGATAGCTCAAATGATAACACTTGCAACCATAAGTCCATCATTTATCTCAGGATTGAGATAGACTCTCTGATTGTCTTCAAGTGAAATTTTTTATCCATTGACGGTTCTGGATAAAGTATTTCACTATGATCCTATTCAATGCACCCAGTGCACTAGATTCTTTTGCATAAAGACACCACACTTTGATGATTTTAGACTCATCATAACACATTTGATCCCACTCAAATGCTAGCAAAAGAATCTACAACTTTAAAAAGATAAAGACGCCCAACCTTTATCTTAAGTTGTGAATATTATTCAAGACTAACTAAAGAATTGTGTCTACCTCATACATATCCAGATGTACGAACAATTCTTCTTTTCTCATAGTCTTTTGACCTTATGATTATTTACTTTTGACAATTATAATAATTAAACTATAAATGCTATAAGATTCGTTAAACTAGAAATCATTTTATTAATATGAAAAGATTGTCAAATATATTATTACACTCTTGCTATTGAGCATAATCCTAACACTATACAGATGGAGCATTCGAGCAAGCTGGGGGAGGAGCTGGCATAGTTCTAATAGACCCAGAGGGGACCGAATTCTGTCATTGCTTCAGATTCGATTTTAAGGCCACCAACAATGAGGCGGAATGTGAAGCCCTCCTAGCGGGTATGAAGGAAACCATCGAGCTTAGATAGGGGGGGGGGGGGGTGAGTAGGTTTTATTTGATTTATTACCAACTTTTCGACCTAATCAATTTTAATAATGCTACCCCATATTAGCAATCAACCAATCAAAAATAAACATGCGGAAAAACAATAAAAACACAAGGATTGATTTATGTGAGAAACCCTTCAACCGGGCAAAACTCACGGGCTATCCTTCTAGCCACACACTGTCCTCAAATCCACTATTTGAATGAAAGTTTAAAACCTAGGTTGACCTCAAGTCACACCATACTTGGTCACTAACCCTTTCACTCTACCCAACTGGCCTTTAATAGTGATCATAGACCAACAAGCTTATGCACTAATCCACTTAGTCACAAAGCTTAACAATCAATGAAGAGATTAAACAACCTATGTGAATATGTAAAAATATTCTGTCATGCAATTAATGCTAGGCTACATTAAATGCTTATTTAGGATTAAATGATGACACTAAGTACAAATCCTAGATATGAATATCTAAATGCACATGCAAGAAGAATTAGCTAGAGGGCAAAATGGTCCTAAAAACTAGCTATCAATGAACATGCATTCTCAACAAACAAACAATGCCACAAACATACTAAATTTATGCTAAATAAAATAAACATGCAATTAATCAACCAATAATTGCTAACCCTAGGTAAACATGAACATAAAGATGAAACAAGAAGTTCTAAGTCATGTTTAATTACCTAGTCAAGAAGAGCATGAAGACCTATGAAGAATAGATGGAAGAATGGAG